>JARJCM010000033.1:0-617729 GCA_029233265.1 Mycena alexandri | reverse complement strand
GAGCTTTTACTCGCAGGCGTACCGCCCGACATCGTCAAACTAATGGGACGTTGGTCTTCGGATGCCTTCCTGAGGTACTGGCGCTCCCTCCACCGGATAGCACCACCATACGTCGAATTCCTGAACCCGCAGGCTTGACACAGGTCCTTGGGTTGTTGTTCGCATCCTCCGACGTGCCTGCGGCTTGCTGCGCTCGGGTGGACTTCGTCTGCTCACGAAAACCCTGCCGCGTAGTAATTTACCGGTTCATCCCCAAACTAAAGCAGAGTTGTGGCTTCAATACATACTATCCGTTGTCAAATACGACGAGCCCGAAGCAGGCACGAATTGAGAGTGATCGCCGTGTGAGGAACGAACACTGCAAGCGACTGGATTCGTGTCGGAGGGCCAGCCAACCAACTACAAACAAAGACACGTTCGTCTCCAGTTTTTGAGATTTCGCCCCCATCACGTGCCGACAAATCGGGCAATTCGCGTGTCATGTTTGTTCTATCGCCCGTTTGAGCTGAACAGCTCGTCTCGTGTTTGCGCGACAAACAACGGCGCTCTTCTCTCTACCACCACGATCTCCTGCACCACCATGTTGAATTCCTCTATGCCACTATAGCAGACCCTAAGGTCTCAGTCTGTATGCATGTTGGCGCGACATCAAGGCCTCTGACCGACACATCCACCAGTTTCACGTGGATATGGATTTATGCCACCTACATACGTAGGCTCGCGTACACCTCGCGCATCGATTCGGATTTCAGCCGTTGCGCGACGCACCTTGACGCATGACGCGTCCTGACGCGTCGCAATGACGCGTCGCGGCGGCATGATTTACCTTGCGCATCGCAGGTGCATCACGGTGGCATGGCATGTCCCCCACCCCCCTGCGAGTTCTGTCTTGCAGATAGACAATTACAACGCCGCCAATCGTCCATACGTTGCTTACCCTTTGAATAAATCACTTATTCCAAATATCCCTGATTATTGCTTGAAAAAATGCGACAGAAAACTCAGAAAACTTTGACTCTGGGGATTTGTCTCATTCCTCTGTAACGGCACATTGTTAAGAACAATGGTGGTTCACAACGTCGCGAACCAGTTCACGATAAAGATACCTCATTTGGCGCAAAACAAACATGACACGTGAATTGCCCAATTTGTCGGCACGTGATGGGGGCGAAAAGTGGCCAACTTTTGTCTCCTTGTAGACTCGCAACCAGTCGGCTTTTCGGACCCGGACTTTTTGATCACGAGACAAGCAGAGGGATCAAAAAGAAGGTTCCTTAAGCGACTGGAACATCTTGACATCGTTTTGGCAGGTCCCGCCAAATCAATGGCCGGACTTAGAAATGCATCGTCCTCAACCTTGAAAAAAAGTGCTGAAACTGCCTAGGTAGAATATGAACCATTTTTGACTCACTATTGAATGAGACCAACTTGTTTTTCCGGCCAAAAAATCAACATTTTATCGTGTTTCTGCCCCCATTCTCCATGCATCAAGCCTGGAATGCTCTAAAATCACGCAGGACTAAGTTGTAAATCACCTCGAACGCGTTGAGAATTTCTAAGAACTGCCAGAAGTACGGGTACGGCTGAACAGAGCTGCAGTACGAGCCTGGGCTGCCGCGTCCTCGGCAGCAAATGCCTCCCTATTCAACCTCTCCCTCTCCTCCTTCGATAATCCAGCCTTTTTACGCGTTTGACGCGTCGCGGTGGGGACCGCGCTCGTTCCATATCCACTGGCGACCGGGACGGACGTGAGAGGAACCTCAGCGGTGATTTGCGGCCCCGGATTGACGTGGCGGCGTTTTGGCGGAAGACCGTCATCCCCCTCGGCAGCAACCTCCACCACCGTTCGCTTGGCTCTCTTCTTCGGCGGCAGGGGAACCATAGGCGGGATTGCCAGCTCCGCAATACAACCATATAGCTCCTCGCCATAATCACCACACCAAGCCCACTGGCCCGCCAAGATCGTCTCGAGGTGGTCCCGAGAATCAATAGGTCCCACCGAGGGAAAGGAGTGCCATGGTCTCGTCGCGCAGAATCGCAGACGGCGTGTACAGGGGAGTGGGATAGTCCCGCGCCATTGGTGCAATGCGGTCCGTACATCTGTGTTTATCTCCCCGCGTTTGACAGCGGATTGACGCGCCACCACAGGGGGCTTTCCGGGACGCGTTTTGTCGAGTAGTTGTGGGTCGCATATGTCGCAGCAAGGTACCACGGGCTCTGGGAATATATGTGAGTGCTTTGGACCGATAATGAACATAGGGACTCACGGGCTGTCTTGTTGTCGTAAATCTCCGTCAGCACAGCGCGCCGGCACTTCGTCGTCTGGACAAATACTAGCAAGCCCTCGTCTTGAGCTTCCGGGTCCAGCATTGGGGTTTCCACGGCAAAGATGGTGTCGTGCCTCCCTCCTGCAGCGCCGCGCTGCACGCCCCGCATTTTCGCGTACTCCTTCTTCCTCTTGGCCTTCTCGCGCTTCTCTGCGGCTGTCTCCTTCTCCTTGTCTCCCTTCTTCTTCCCCTTCCCCCCCTGCACCTTCGCCGCGACTACCTCGGCCAGATCGATCCCATACGCGCTCGGCTCAACGAGGAGAATAGCGACGCCGGTTCGCCCACTCGCACGCGCCGCTCTCCCCGCGCGCTGCACAAACAGAGACATTGAAGCGGGCAGCTTCCATTGAACGACAACGTCGATGTCCGGTATGTTACATCCCTGTGAATGCGGTTAGTTGCTTGGATCGTAATGAATGGGTTGTCGACGTTGCTTACCATTCCTGCAGCATCTGTGCAAACCAAAATTCGAATGGCACCCTCCTTGAACAATTGCATGGCCCGGGTCCGGTACTCTTTCGATAGTGCTGCATTATAGGGCCGA
This sequence comes from Mycena alexandri, assembly GCA_029233265.1. Classification (NCBI taxonomy): domain Eukaryota; kingdom Fungi; phylum Basidiomycota; class Agaricomycetes; order Agaricales; family Mycenaceae; genus Mycena; species Mycena alexandri. Next base: position 614,858 of record JARJCM010000033.1, on the reverse strand, counting down.
AACGGCGCGTCGTAGCCCTGCACAGTGTCCCGCAGCTCAGGCAGAAGCAAACTTGTGAGGTGGTCGATGATCTCGACGCCGGTAGCAATATTGTCCGCGTAAATGAAGGTTTTCTTGATGTCGGCCTTTGTCCTGATGCCGCGCACAATGAAATCGAGGTCCGCATATGTGTTTAATGGATGGTGGATTCCGCGGACGACGATGGAGACATTTGGTCTGTCATTTCCCACGTCGATGTTCGCGTAATCCTGACCAAACTGCAGCTTGCTCAGGACGTCGTTCCGGATTCGCGCTGGCAATGTCGCAGAGAGCGCTACGACAGGTGTACCTCGCGGCAGAAAGGCGCGAATCATCCCCAGCGTCCCGTACTTCTTCCGAAAGGACGCGCCCCAATGTGAGACGACATGGGCCTCATCCACGACCACAGAGAGGACTCTGCGGCCGAACTCGGCGTTACGCAGGACCTCACGGATGAAGCGTCGCGAGAGCGCCATCTCCGGTGAGATCAGAACGATCTGGTGTTCGCCTTGGACAATTTCCTGACCACATCTCATCAGCTTAGCCCGCCCCAAATTATTCGGACCACAAACCTGGAGGACCTCCATCTTACATCCACCATTGCTGCTGTTCACCGCGGTCGCTTTCAGTTTAAATTCGTCGCGGAAGGTTTCCACCTGCAGCTTGGAGGTAAGTTTCTGCAATTGGTGGTGAATCTGAGACTGACCTGCTCGTCGTGCAAAGCTATGAGCGGCGAAATCATCAAGGTGACCTTCCCTGCGCTACTTGGGTGCGCATGGGGCCCTGCTGCGATCGTAGTTTTTCCCATCCCGGTGCCAGCGTGAACCAAGATGTCGCGCATTTGGAGCTGTGCTTCGATGCCTTTAATCTGGTACTCGCGCGCGCGGTACGGAGTCTGGAACTTGGCGGACATATGGTCCTGCAAGCCAACCAGCTCGGCCTTCGTCAAAGGCTTCCGCCCGGTCCCCCGCCGGCTCGGCTCGCAGGGAGGGCCCGACTTTCTTTGCTCTCCTCGGGGGCCTGATGGTGCGAGCGACGTTAGGTAAGACTTTTTTTGATCATTTTGCTTTCTCCTATCGCATTACCCTGATGCCGCGAGTAGCAGGAAACCGAATCGTCTCCTCAGACGGCGAGAACGACTCAGAACACGATCACCCGTAGGTGTAACATAGAGCCTTTCGCGTTGGCTGTAGCCATAACATCGGATGTCTTCCACAGCGGCTGTAGCCACCCCCCTAGCTAGGCGTCCCCGCGCCTCAGTTTCACCTACTATAAGCCGACTGGCCGTCCGGAGCATCATTTTGAGTGTTCTCACGACAGAGTAATGTATATTTAAATGTGGATTTATTCTGAGTCTGTATAAACAAGCGGGGTGGCAAATAAAATGTCTGAAAAAGGAAATGGCCCAAAAAGAAAGTTGTAAAATCTAATAAAATTCCGCATTCAACGTCACCCAAGTCCTACTGTACTCCACATTGTGCACGCCCTTTGCCGCCTATTCTTCACACGCCCGGGGCTGCACCTTCGACAGCATTCCCCGCAACGCGCCGATCCACCGCGCTCTCCACCATCAGAAACGCCGACATTGCCTCCATAAGTACGGTGTCCTCACGAATCGCCGTACGAACAGCAGTTGCAGCCGACATGTCCCACGCCGTCTTGAATTTGCGCGCAATGTCGCGATGCAGCGCCGCTTGACGCGCGGCATATGCCTGCAGCCCCGAAGCCAGCTCTCGCGACACGTTCCCACGACTCGCACGCCGCTCCTCCCACCAGACCGCACGCCAACGGAGGAAACGAAGCACGCGCTTCATCTCCTCGCGAAGGAGCTCCACCTCTTCTTCCCATCGCTCTTTGCGCGCTTTCGCCTTCGACCATTCGACACGTACCGCTGTCGCTCTGGTCAGTCGTCGTCGCACATGGAGAATCCAATGGGAAACTTACATTCATGCAGTTCCGTCTCATCCTCTCCCGGGCCACCGCCACCCGTCCAAATCCACGAGAAAGTCTTGTTTTTCGAAGACAGCGCCGGGCCCTGGCGACGATACTTGGAGCCGATGCTGCCGAGCTTCTTGCGTGCCTTGGCGTCAACTTCGCGCTCTTCATCCAACTGGACATCCGACGGCCTAAGCTCGCGATAGCTCTCACAAGCAGCAGCCCCCCTCAAGGCGATTAACGCACCGCGCGCGCGCCTGTACTTCCCGCTCACGGCGTCAACACGTTCACCGATGCGCTCCATTAACGTGTACGCACGCGTCGCAGCCCTTTGACCCACGACGCTCTCGTCACGGTAATTGAGCAGATGGCGTTTTGCGTGCAAACGGCTACGCAGCGCACTGATGGAGTCCCGACACTGTCCCTCACGGAGTTTTGCCTCCATGGCGGGGAGTCCCTTGCGACAGCCTTCCTCCCTATCCGCCTGTCGCAGCCCGGACGGCAGGTACAGCTTGACCTCCTCCGCGACCGGCGGTGGCAAGTCCGGATCGCGCACGTCCTCTGCCTCCTCCAGCTCGCGCACCGCAGCCGACATGTACACAGCCTGCAACTTGCGCCACCGCCCGAGCTTCGAGAAGAAGGCGATGCGCATTTCTTGCACGCGCTGCTGCTGGTCCGCCGCCAGTAATACACGCCCGCGCGCCTCGCGCTTGATTCGTTGTCTATAGGACTGGTTAGTTTCTTGTGCATCACGTTAACGAGTTGAGGGGCACATACTGTGCCTCCTCCAGCTGAAGCCCAGCAACCAAGAAGGATGTAAGACTGGAGCCATGCAACTTCGCCCCGCCGGTGGCCGCTTCCTCCGCCTCGTCCTTTGTCAGTGTCAGGCGTATTGCGGCTTCGCTGGGTCCGCCTAACGGTTCGTCAGCCTCAAACGTTGGATGAACACAGCAAAAACGTACCATCTCGTCCGCCCGCGATGAGATATGGATTGGGCTGGCTTCGATCCGCCCGCCAGGCGTCTATCTTTGCCTGCCACTCCTTCTTCACCTCGCTCCGCAGGGTCCTGTCGACCTCCTTAAACGCCTCCACTTGGCGGTCCCGCTCGTCAATCGCTACGATCAGCTTGCGTGCTAAGGTGTTTCCTGTGGCTTGATCAGCAGGATACCATCGTCGGGGCGAGCCATCACCAACCTTGGGCGATATTCTTTTCAAAATTATGGTGGTCGATCTTGTCCTCGATCGCGTCGGCGCGCGCGCCCTTCGCCATTTCCTTCGTCGCCCACGCTATGGGATTCAAAACTGACCACGTTCGCTCGATTCCCTCCCCATCCGTCCTCCCCACGCCCTCCAGATATGTCAGGGAATTCTGGTTCTGGCAGGACTCTTCATGTGCTGATGCATGCCAGACAGGGAGAGCAAAAAGGAGCGTGATGAGGGCGAGATCAAGTTGGAGGTGCTCCGGCATCTTCTCCATGCGCTCTGGCAAGTGGATTTGCCATTGGCAGGCAATGTCGTAGGAAATCGCCAAGAACATCGCCGTAATACCGAGAATGGCGGAAAATGCGATGTAGTCCATATTCGCGTATCTAAGGACCGTCAAAACGTCAGTAAATGCAATATCTCGCAATCCGGACACTTACCGCTCGCCCTTTTGTAAGTCCCCGATTCCCTGTGGCCGCACAAGCTCATGCCGAGCGCAAACGACTCCCCCAACTCCCGAGGCACGCAGCCCGGTCGTAAGGCGAGTGTCCTTCTGGAGGAGGGCAGCGAAGGCAATACATGTGCTCACCTATACCGTGCTCTATATTAGTGACCGCTGCACTTAAAATCATATGCCCACTTACGTCCTTTTCCGCGACATAGCTGCGCAGGTGTTCTTTGTACGGCGCATCCTCCACTATGTATCCCCAGCCATCAGCTAGAGGCGGATCATCACGTTCGTTGGCGCGCAGTCGATTCTTCAAGCGGAAGTTGGCGTCCATCGCCAAGAGCAACATGTAGAGGAACCTAGAACGACGGTAAGAAACATCAGTACATGAAAAACTTCGTTAATTAGAGGAACGAACTGGAACTCGGGCGCAACGTCTCGCCAGCCTTCAGGAAGATTCTTCCCGTCGTGAGGACACGTCCAGCACAGGACCGCGCACTCCCCATTCTGCGTAGAAGCCAGAAGCCCGTTGTCATGAGCTCGTCCAGCGCGCTTCATTCGTTTTAAGAACGAGTATTGGCGGCTCATTCGGCCAAAGGCCTTATATCGATCCTGAAGGCGCGCAGTCAGTCGACCTCCCTGATTTCACTTCAGAAAACTCACCGGCACTGTCTCGACTTGACAGGGATCAGTCTGACGCTCCATGGCGCCAACGAAGTCGTGGACGTTAATGTTGCCCACAACGTTCAATGTCCGAAACGTCTCGAGCGCACCGAAGGTCGCGCAGGTCTCTGGATCGACCGTCGTCGCTGGATACCAGCCGTTCCGCATTAACTGCTCCAAATTGTTGGCGCGATCTGCCTTGTCGCAGCCACAGTACCGATAGTTGACGGTCTGGATCACCTCAGTGTCCATTACGACCATGTTGTGAGTCGTAGGTGCTGGCCGGGGGCACGTGTGGCCACCATGGCCCAGTTGGTAAACACACCCGAGTTTCGTCAAAGTGGTGTTGACCCAAAAGGTACCGTTCCATTCCTGGGGCCGGTTTAGCGTCGGTTGACGAAAGGCATGATACAACTCACTTTGACTCTATGCAGAGGGCTTAGTGAGTGGCGTGATCGTACACACTCTAAACACTGAACGAAAACCCCACAGTCGGCACAGCGGAAACGACGAAACTGACTCGAGTGAACGCGCTGGCAGCAGGGGCACTTGTTCTCGTCCAGAGCATCTCCGAGACCATCGTGTCGCACTGTCTCGTCGAAGAAGAACTGTTTCATTAGGCACCAAAGTCTCATCGGCTCATCCTACGATTGACATTAATACACGATGAAATGAGCCACGTCTTGAAATCTACTCACTGAGCTTAGATAGCGCTTGCGCTTCTCGCCGGTATCAGCGTCGGTGAAATTGTCGGCAGGGATTTCTTCTTCAGCCTCTCCAGGTAGGGGAATCCATTCGCCATAGGCGTCGAACAGATCCGACGGGCAGACCTTGCGTTTCTTCGCCCCGACATTGTGAGCGGACCGGAAGCCTCGAAGTCCATCACTGGACATATAGAATCCTCTGTCGCGGGATTGTTCGGTAGGGCGCGCCTCGTACTCGTAAAAGCTGGCATTGTCTCGTTGTGAGCGATTGGGCGCCCTGGTGAAGCTTTCGGCCCTCGTGTAGCCCGTCATTCAAAGTGTAGCGAGAAGGCAGTCGTCGTCCAGCGCACGAATACCGCAGGGAAACACCTAGCAAAAGAGAACCACTATCCAGCGCACGGATACCGTTGGCCGGCGTCCCACCAAGAATCTTGGCTAGTGGCGCGCGCGTTGGGATTGAGCGGGAGAGGGTGGTGGTGGAAGGAAGAGAAAGATAAACGAAAGAGGTTGCCGCATGGAGGAACGATACGCAACGAATCCCAGATTCGAGTGAAGTTCAAGAAGTGAAGTTGAGTTGAGGCACACGTGCCCGGCCTCTCGGCCCGCGCATAATTAGATAAACAATCGTTTGTTTTCTATTCTTTCATAGTCACACAGCCACAATGAGAATCAATTTGAGAGAAGAGGACATGCAACAGTATACAAGACGCAAGGGTAATTAGACTTCGAGCAGTAAGCATTTCGACTTTTTCACCACAATATTTCCATGCCCATCAGGGAACGCGTACGCCTGACGGCGTTCGAAACACATGTGCTTCCCGTTGGAGCAGCGGCAGTTGACGAAGAGGACACCAGTAGGCGTGTGGATCTGTGGATAAAACCTCTGATGAGTAACTTGAAAAATATTTGAAAGAAATCTTAATCTCACCTTGAGGCGGTGGGGCGGGTCGTAGTCGTAGGTCCGACGGCCGGCGCCGGCGCTAATGAACTGTGGACGGTTGACTTCGTTCGAAAGAGACCAAACGCGCTCGATGCGCTCGGCAGTGGTGAACTTGACGCCAGGAAACTCCCCTTCAAGATCCTCAGCAACTTCCGCCACAGGGATGTACTTGCTCGGGACGGCAGAAATGTTGTTGTTCGCGACGGTGGCGTCGTCGTACGACTCCCCGCGCTCCCCAACGGGCTTGGGAGCACTAGGGACGTCGGTGGCGGCAACGGGCTGAGCGTCGAGGACGAGAGCCGGAGGATCGACAGACGGTTCATGGGATGCCTTGGCGGCAGCGGTGGCAGCGTGGAAGGCGGCAGGGTATCCCTCAGGGTCGAGACCGGGGGACGGTGGCAGTGTCGAGGGCTCGAGAGGTGGCATCGACGACACATCAGACTTGGAGTCGCATTCGCTGTCTGACGACGCGCACTCATCCGCTTCCCTATGCACACGGTTTGAATTTCAAAAACTAGAATAGAACTGGGGAAACTTACGAATATAACGCGGCAGAGGACGCCGTCTGCATGGTGTAGACCTCACGATAGTATTCACAGCACAAGTCGTACGTCTCCAAGTTGGGCAAAGGACGTTGGTGACGGGGGTAGGCGGGGAACTTCGCTCGGATGAGCCGGGTTTGGGCCTTGAAGTAGCGCTGACGGTACTTATCGAGCATCTGCTGCTGCTTAACCCTGACGCATTCGATGAGAACTGAGGGATCACCAACATGGAAAAAAAAACTTACAGCGGTAAGCCATAGTTGATAGTGGTGCTGGAAACTCCATAGGTGAGGAAGGCGGCGGTGACCGCTCCTAGCAGGGAACGGCGTCAGAGCAAGACATAATTGGTACAGGTAGCAAGGACGTACCTTCGTGCTCGTCGTTGGGGAAAGACATTTTGGAAGCAGAGAAGATGGGCGTTCTCTGCAAGAGGGTTCACACGGTCGATGGCTTTTATACCTGAGGCTCTATGTTTGTCGTTGTATGTTTGCTGGACAATCCAGATCGACCAGGCGGAGGTAAGTGTGCGGTTATTGAGATCAATCTGTTCATTCACCTATTGGTCTGTTGTCTCTCGGTTAATTGACGCGGTCCTAGCCAGGAAACTCGGCAGGAGATAAGTTAAAAGGGAACTCACCGCGTTTCGCATCCTCGTCCCACTCTCTCGTCCCCGCTAAAATTTCTCCCTCCAGCAGACTCCACAGCTAGACAGCATGCGCCCTAGCCTTAGTATCCGCCCCCTTCCCGTTGAACAGCCCGGCCAACCTCTCCAGGGCAGAGTCCCAGATTATTCCATGCCTGGGCTCGACAGCCCGCTCGAGCCCCACATCAAGTTTCACTTCCAACGCCAGCTCGACGAAGCACTGCGTCTCGTCGATCCGCCGGTGCCATTCCCCGACGACCTCCTCCCTGAAGAAATGCCTCGTCCCGGCTACGCCCATGCCGGCGTCCAGGCTTCCAGCCCCGTCAGAAAGCTGCCCCCGGTCAACAGGACTGCCAGGGCCGCGCACAGAGCGAACCGCTTTGCCAAACACCAAGCGGTTGCGGCAGCGGCGCGCCGGGCGCACTTTGAGCGGGCTCCGCACCCCCTAGCCGCGCTCAGGGTCTCGCGTGGGCACACATTTGATCCTGGCCTCATCGAGGACCGCGACTACACCTTGGACGAGTTGGTCGGCCCACAGTCGAGGTTCAAGCTGCGCGCGGTGTCCGTTGTGGGAGGGTAAGCCACATGACTAACGCATGCATTGACGATACTTATATATTGCGCCCCAGGGCCCCGCGTGCGGTTATTGCGGAAGATAATAGCTTGGTGGCTTTGCTCGGCGGGTATTCAGCGAGGAGGACTTGGCTCACAGATGTTGTTGAGCCCGCGACGGAGGCTTGTGAGGAAGCTGCCCCGCACGTTGTTCGTAGCCCGGAGGAGGTGAGGTACGACATTGCCCCTACTTTGCACGGCGGTGTCGGCACAACATTCAATGAGCCAGTTGTAGGTCCAGTCCACTCACCAGAAGTATCCATTGACTAACACGTCCCGTAGACTGAAAAGAATCCGGGAGTCTTGCTGAACGCGCTTATTTTCTTTGAGTTGATGTCGTCTTTGGCGATGAAGCGCTTGCTCGGATATGGAAATCGTGAGGCACTGCCGATGGGTTGATATGTATTATTTACTAACGGCTTCGCAGGCCTCCTCTCAGTCTTCTGCCCTACCGCCTACAACACGCTCCACGACGAAAAGCGAAGCTTTCTGGACAAAAAACCCGACCTACTGTATCCGTCCGACTCTAGTGTCTTCTCGGCGGCCACCTTCGAGCTCGGTGGCCCCCACCGTCGCTCGCTTGCGCTCGGAGTCCCTCATCGTTACCCTCCCCGGCGCGTGGAGTGTCCTCACGGCCCTCGGCAAATTCAATTCGCGGCGTGGGGGTCACGTCATTCTCTGGGAGCTCGGCTTCGTCGTGCGCTTCCCCGCCGGCTCAAGCATACTCCTCCCCACCGGCCTAATTCACTACTCCTTCGTCCGCGTGCGCGCGGGTGAAACTCGTTACTCAGTTCTCCAATACGCCGGTTCTGGCATTCCCCGGTGGTTCCGGAACGGTCAAAACACCGACGTCGAATTTGCCATGAAGGCCGATGAGGAGAAGCATGCGGCTCGCGAAGAGCGTCGGCAAGCTGCCCATGCTGACGCTCTCGACGCATTCCCCCTCGAGGAAGAGCTGCCGCAGGAACATATGCTCCTGCGTTTTGTTGGAACGCACTGACCTCTCTACGCCGAATCCTAGTCCGCCAGCTATACCTATTCTTCTAGTCTTCCTCTCTGCGCGCTGCCATCGTTACTTTACTCTCTTCACCTTCTCACTCAATACCTCAAACGTCAAAAGCTCCAAAAAATACCTATCTATGTTTAGTTACCGCCCCTCAAATTTATCCTTTGCACAATACAATGTGATTCAAAAAAAAAAAATCAATGCAAAGACGTCCTATTAAAACCAGTACCGACGTCCACCCTTTATGTACGGCTGCTGCCCGTGCTCTGGCACATAGTCTGGGTGTCCAGTGATGTTCAAGAGCGGTCCGTCCGCGTCAAGATACTCCCACCAACGATGTATGCTCGTTATGCGATGACCCGTATACGCTGGTTCATCGGCATCACTCTTCTCCTCGTCGGTTTCCTCTCCCGGTGAGTCTTCTGCATCAATGGCCACCAGGGATTTCGGGGTACGCTGCTGATGATTCCGACTCTGCGGTGTGGGTGTAGGTGGTGGGCTGCTGCGGTCAATTGACCCGCGCGGGGACCGGGGCTTCACCAAATTCAGATCGGCGAGTTTGCCCGGAGAAGAGCGGAAGGGAGAGGGGGCATGGCGCAGGGCGGGGGGAAGGGCGGGAGCAGCGATGGGTGGGCGCGGGTTCGCGGCGCGCGCAATCGGTTGGGGGGCTTTTGATAGTTGTTGGCGCCCGGTGGGTCCTGTTGCTTTTGTCGATGTCTTCTCATATTCTGCGTGAGGTTGTGACGCAGCCCTCGCGCGTCTGTTTTTTCATTAGGTATCGACCTCTACAGCGCCGGACAACTTACTCATTGTACCTTTGGCGGTATTGACGCGCTTTTTGCGTGGCCTGCTGCTGAACGTCGCTCGACGCGTGTTTGAGAGCTTCTCGACGTCTGCAGAAAACGGTCAGTTCAATGAATGCCTGAAGTCGTCCAGCCACCACTCACTTTTGCATTCGCAGTCTCGCCTTCTCATTCACAGCCGCGCGATGCCTGTGGTGTATTCAGAAGTGCTTGAGGAGGCCGGGCCCTGCAACACACACCGTTGACGGTACTCCCAGGCTGCTTGAGCCCGTCGATCCAAAACTTCAGCATCGGTGGGTTTGATTCTTTTGGGCTTGGCGGTCATGAAGGAGAGAGATCATGTGGCGGTGCTCATTCAAAGTTCTGTTTACAATGCTCACTTTGTGCTCACCTCAGATACATCGCATCCGTGTAAATTGTGTGAAGATGGAACGGCCTGTTAAATGCCCTTCGCCGGACTTCCGCTCTCGCTAAGAAGATAGGAAACTCGTCTGGATGACGAACTCACTCTCGTATCTGGGAGTTCGTCATCGGGAAGCATTGAAGGCGAATCAAACGGCGGGTGAAGGATATAGACTGCACGGGGGGAGTTAGCAATTGCAGGTTTACATGCTCCTGATTCAATATGATTATTTTCACTACACTTGACTCCACTTCGTTCGTGGGGAATTCGGTTCTCGAAGGTTGCTTATTCCAGTTCCGTAGTAGAAAGACAGATGTACTTTCCGGAGTTCGTCATCCTTTTGAGTTTCCTGCTCACAGAAAAATAGTGCTGGGTTAATTGTTTTTAATAACAGTCCAATTATGACCCCTCAGGCCTCCCCTAGCTTCCTGGGCAGCCTTGGGAATTTGTATGACACAAAAATGGCCCTCGACGCCATGCGTGACACTGTGACTTCGTGGAGTTCATCATCTATATTATCGCCGCGACGACTGCTTGAACTCGGTGGATGTTCGCGGACTCGTAGTTAAGAAATGAAGTCAAGCAAATGAATTGTAAACACTACGGAAGGCACATTTATTTGGTATACAACGCGCGGACAGACAGGTTATTCCACTGGACTAGTGCGAACCAACGTCTCGACCAACCCATTGCGAAGGGCCTGAGAGAAAGCGTGTTCCGCCTCGGCGCGCGTGTCAAAAGAGCTATGGAGGCTACGTTTAACCCCCGAGACGTTCAAACTGCATTCGAGGTAGGAGCGGTAGACGCCAGGGGCGATGCCCCGACAAACGGCGTACCAGCGTTTGTTGATGGTGCCTTGGTTGAGCGCATTGTCGGTCAGGTCAGTGGGGAGGGGCGGACGAGCATCATACGGCGGTGGGGATGTGTCTCCAGTCCACCCCTTGCGACGAGCGTATTCAAGAGCTGCTGTCGCGGCCGTCAAACTGGTGTATCCGGCGTAAATGGCGAGGCCATGGCCGCTTGTTCTCGTCTGAACGTCGTTCCAGGATTCGAAGACACCGATTTCTTGCCCAAAGAAAATCGCGTACGCTGCAGCTCGCGTGCGCGAGCGCGAATGCGATCCTGCAGTAGCGTGGACTGAGGAGTTCAGGACCCCTTGTGTAAGCGCACCAGCTTGGAACCAGGTTATGGCGTGGCCACTGCCGGACGGCGTTGCATATCTATATCCGGCTGGACCCAGGGCTGGGGCTGACTGGGGGGTCGCTGGGGTGGATTGGACCTGACGAGGTCTCAACGGCGTGCTGGGGATTTCCGGGGAGGAGGGCGGGGGGGTGGAGGTTTCTGGAAGATGTTAGGACGGTAATAAAAAGTTTTAGGTCAAACGTACCTGCAATTTCGAGCGTGTCAAAGTCGTCAAGCAGGTCACCGATTGCATCCTCGTAGTCCGTGGATGCGTCGCGAGTAACGCGTTGGGCGGAAAGGAGAATGCGGTGGAACAAGGGAGGGAGTTGGCGGACTAAAGTTGGGACGCCCAGACGGCGAATGAGCTCGTCGAGGTGGGCTTCAGAAAGATCGTTGGTGAGCCCATCGAGTTCTTCTGCAGAGAGGCGCCCAGGGTGATTACGAGGCGCGATGAGATCCGCGACCTCGGACGGTGTGAGGTCGTGAAACGGCATGGAGGACGCGTCAGGACAAAGCCAGAGTTCGAGCGCAAGTGTTTGTGCTGCCAAGTTGTTAAGATGTCGTTTGTACCAATTGTCAGCCTCTCCACGAGTTCGTGCCCCTGGCAGCATGGAACTGCCTGGCCCACCATCGCATGGAGTCCTTGAATCGAAGCAAAACGTAACTTGAAATGGGTCCGATGCTGTTCGACGGAGTTCGGAGCGAGGACAAATGGGTCTGGGAATCGAGATATGTACTGCCGTAAGATCTCCGTCCATTCCCGCAGGAAAGGTCGTATTTGCTGGACCGTGGTACTCGGGTTAGAGCTTGAGCGGCATCGGTTGAACGAGAAAGGTCCCAAGAAACGCGCAAGAACCGTGCAAGAACACGGTGGAAGGAAACGGAGAGAGCGGGAAACGTAAGTAGAAAATGACATCACATCACAGCTGTCAGGGTCCCGAACGCAGCCAGGACAGTGGCTTCAAGGGCCACAGGTAGGTGGAACACTCCTCTTTCCGTCCTGGTGTCCCTGGGCACATGTGGGAGCGATCTCAACAACAGCGCATCCACGAGGCCGAGGTCTTCACGGAGCTCAGAATTCCTCAAATTTTTTCCGCCCGTTACAAGGTCACTTTGTTTTCCGTTCGGGGAGGGACACAAGCGATTTCATTCATTTCGTAGATAAAGATACTAACTACGTAGAGGCACCCAGAGTACAATCACGACTATAATCGACTTTAACGACGAAAGGAAACAAAGAAATTAAGAAGACACACCTTATTTAAACGACCTGAACGCCGCCCCAGGTCAACGCCTGATTGAACGCGTTGAGGGCGAGGACCTGAGTGGTGTAGGCCTTGTTGGCGTTGTGCGCGACACCGCTGATGGCGAGGGCGGCCAGAGCACTAAAAATAATTAGAGGGAACCGGCGTAGAATAAGAGAGTACACACAATTGGTTCACGACACCAACGAAGCGGCCGCGAGTAATAGCGTACCACTCTGCGGCGGGAACGACCTCGTCAATGGGCTCCAGGGCTTGGGTGGGGGGCACACTGAAGACCTCATTCGCGAGGAAAGGTCCGTCCTCGGTGCGCATGAGGGCCAAGAGCGGCGCTGGCAAGCCAGCACCACTGGGAGTGCGCGCGGCGGGTTCCTTTTCTTTGGGGGGGGGCGGGCTCCTTGGGCTCCTTGGAGTGGGCGGGAGTGACGACCGGCGGCTGGAGGCAGGGAACAGCCATCGGAAAGGCAGGGACAAGGATATAGCAGGCCGGGGCTACGTTCATGTTAGAAGGCACTGGTTGGTTGAGGAAAGTATAACTGACCTGCCATGAATGGCGCGAGGGCGAAGAACGAAGCAGGGGACGATTGGGTGTGGTTTGGGACAGCCATGGTGGGAGTTAACCGACATGCGGCCCTTTATATACCATACGGTAACTCATCAGCGGGCCAAAGGCGTGACTGGTTCTGCGCTGTTGATTCGACTCACTCTCTTGACAATCTTTGATTTGGATTTGCGCGCTTACGGAATTCTTCGACAACCACCACATTCCGCTGCTCTCATACGCGTCACACTCCTCCGTCTGATACGCCGTCCCCCCCTCAGTCTACGCCGACCCTCTCGTCTGACCCATCTTGGAGAAAATTCGACGCAACTGATTATTTAACTGTGAGCTGATTCATTTCGTTGAAATTGAGAGAGCGTGAACACTCATCGAGCTCTTTGTTTTCCTGAACGTGCTGCAGGCAATGGCAAAAAACAAAGGACCACGCAGAAACGACAGCAACCGAAAGTGGAAGCGTATCGCGAAGAAGGACCGTCGAAATCTGAAGTTGTGGGCCGAAGGCGCGCGCGAGACGGTCTTGAAACCACATATCCCTGCATACACGGACGCGCTACAGCGAGGCTGGCGCGCCGAGCGCGATTACCTCACTCTTGTTTGCAACGAATTTCACGCCCGCATCCCTTGGCGCCTCGAGGACCATGAAGAGCCGGAGTTGCCACTGCTGGAGTACGACAAATTCGCGCAGGTCCCAGAGGAGGAGCTAGATGATGAAGAACTACTTCGCAAGCGATTGAGGGTTGAGGAGATGAACGCTGTAAGTGTTACCATGTTTGTTCGTACGCGTGACTGAATGAACTTTCCTTGACTTTTGATTAGCGCATCGGGCGGTGGTTAAAGTATCGTGCACGCCGCCTCAGCAAGCCCTCGACGAGAATGGACAGCAATCGGGATCCTTGGGCGATTTATCTCGCGAAATTGGCCGGAGTCAGCACACCCCCTAAAGCCCGTCAAGCGTTCCAGCAGTTTATGCATGAATCATACGAAAGCGAGATCGCGCCCGTTGTCCGAGCTCGCTGGAAGGCGGCGGAACAAACGGGAGGCGAATTGACGGGGAAGAAAGGGCCCGACGCCCCTTTCCGAGCTAGGGTCGCCCGCGAGCTGTTTGCCGAGCTTCCAGAGGAGGAACAAGACGCACTTCGAGCGCGCGCGAAAGCGGAGGCGTTGAGCGCACGCGAGGTGTACACCGCCGCCATGAAACAGGGTCCATCTAAAAGCCCAGAGGATCGTCAACGGTACGTCTACGTCTATCTATTTTTTACAATCTTATTGACACGAACACTCAGCTGCATCGACGCATTGGGACCTTTCGTGTCCAGCTTTCTGCGAGGTGTCTCAGACTATACTGGGCTGCATTCTTTCGCTGTTTTTGGCGGCCCGATTCCTGAATTTGGGGGCGAACTGAGAACATTGCAGTGAGTACGAACAACATCTTTTTCTGTGGCAATACTGACTCAAATTGCAGCGTAGCGCACGGATACAATCGCTCGGCTGTGCCATGTACCTTCCCTCAATGGGCAAAAACGCGGTTCAGTCGCGACGTCCTAGAGTTCATGAAAGACTATCTACGCACGGCATTCAGTAAGTCCTCTCTTGCCAGAATCTACGTGCAAAGCGCTGATGCGGGCGTTTTTCAAGCTCCAGCAGAATGCGAAGAGGCGGCGCTCCCGCAACCGGATGGGGACGACACGCTCGCGAGAGCCAAGCACGACACGCTCGCGGGAGCCAAGTACACTCTGGCTGCCGACCCGGACCTGGGCAGCGACGACGAGTCGGACTCAGACGACGCGTCCGGCTCTGATTCCTCGGACGATGGCTCCGACTCCGACTCCGATATCGAGAGCGGGCTAGAAGATCTGGCCAGGAAGGAGAAAAAGAAAAGGGGGAAGGCGACGTCGAAGGGGATGGCAAACGGCGGGAGGAACACGAAGGCATTACAGCCGGCAAACGGGCAGAAAAAAGGAGCGGCAACGGGCAAGTCGGCGAAGAAAAGGAAGCGGGGCGAATTAGAGGATGAGGAGGGCGGTGCGAAGAAGAGGGCAAGGGCGAGGAAGCCGGCCCCAGCGGACACGGAGGAGTCTGACACTGATCTGCAGACGGAGCAACTCAGCTACGAGAAGCAGCGCCAGCTGGCCATAGAGAAAAATAAGGCGCTGCTTGCCGAGATCGATAGGGTGTACGCCGCGAAGAATCCCGAGTGGGCAGCGTCGAGGAGGGCAAAGACAGCAGAGTCCGGCAAAGCGAAGCCCAAGCCCAAGCCCAGGGCGCTCAATAAAACGGCTCAACCCGCGCGGCGTTCGGGACGTCATTCGTCGGGCCAGGTGACAGGTAAGGTTACGCCAACCTCACGGGAGTTGTAATCTAATCTGCTACCAGCCAACGAGGATGATGTTGATATGCCGGACGCTCCGCCTGTCCAAGACCCTGCTCCCGTCCAGGACCCCCCGCCGGTCCAAGACCCTCCTCCTGTCCAGGACCCCCCGCCGGTCCAAGACCCTCCTCCTGTCCAGGACGCTCCGCCTGTCCAAGACCCTACTCCCGTCCAGGACCCCCCACCAGTCCAAGACCCTCCTCCCGTCCAGGACCCCCCGCCGGTCCAAGACCCTCCTCCCGTCCAGGACCCCCCGCCGGTCCAAGACCCTCCTCCCGTCCAGGACCCCCCGCCGGTCCAAGACCCTCCTCCCGTCCAGGACCCCCCGCCCGTCCAAGACCCGCCTCCCGTCCGAAACCCTCTCACACCGCCGCTGCCGCCATCGGGAACGACTCCCGTGGGTGGCCCTCCTCCTATAAGCTCGGGTGCGGCTTTGTGGTTAAAAGCGCGTCATGGACCTACAATGCCAGCTGCATTGTCGGGCTCTCATGGAGTCGGCTCGTCAACAGCATCCATGGGAGAAGATCTTGATTCCATCCCGGCATGTCCCCCCGATGCTGCGGCGTGGTTCTCTGCAGCGTACAGCGATATCACAAAGGCAAACCTCGGGAGCAGCTTCAACGCCCTACTCGCTGCATTTTCCGACCTGGAGCGCGCGTTCAAATGGGACAAGGGAAAGAAAAACCAAGAACTCGGCAAAGTGAATCGCCCGCCAGCAGTCTCAAACTGGATCAGTCGCGCGCGTGGCTCCCGCGCCCGCCCCGAGGCCGATACCGTCCCGAAGATCCCATCGCTCGCGGTGTATGAGCGGGACTGGTGGAAATGGTGGGCAACATTGCAGCCGCAGTGGCGCGTGGAATCGCCGGGGCGCTCCAATCGATTTCTGCGGGAGACGTATCCCGCGTTGAGCCCCGATAATTGGAATCCGCTGCGCGTCCCGGGGCAAAACGGCATGCTCAGTGTCGTCGCGGCCCTATACTGGTGGGGTCTGAAGAATTCGGCGGTGGGGGAACGCGAGGATAAGGAGTCTTGGTCGGAAGCCGTGGCGGATGTGAAGTGGATGGTGAAGGGTATGCTCGCTGCCGAAGTAGAAGTAGGAGTGGTGCTTGCGCCGGAATAAATTCCCCTTGTCCCCATTTTTGTCTTCGTTCTCATCTTCCTTGCCCTTGTCCATCCCTACACGTCGCTGGCCTCCGTATCTTTCGTAGTATTACATGTCTTTCTCTCACACGCTCGTATGCTGTCTTGTAGAATTCTTTGTTTGAATAAATACTCTTGGGAAATGGTGCTTGCTTTATTGAAAACAGCGAGGTTACAGGTAGGGATAGAACATTTTTGATTAAGTAAAAAGACTTGAAACGCGAATCGAACATAAATCCCGCAATTTACGGAGATCAAACGAAACTGAGCGTTAACACCTTTGACCACGCAGACCATATCCACACTTCTCCACATTCTACTCACCTTTGGCCGTCGACGCCATGAACTATATAGGCAGCCATTTTCCTCCCGCAGCACCCAGATCTTGACTTTCAACCACCATATCTGCCACCAATCTTACCATGTCCGTTGTCTTGTCGCCCTTCACTATCATTCGCTCCGTCGAACCCACACTCACGCCCCATACCTGCGCTACCGCGTCCACCAGCCCTCCGCCTCCTGCCAGCCGTTCGTCTTCCGCCGCCTCGCTCACGATCCCCTCGGAGTTTTTTGGTCCGTGGTTTCTAACGAAGTATGGTGTTCTTGTGATGGACAGGTAAGTTGGGACATACCTCGATGAAGGGACCACCCAGACTCACCTCAAACACCAGCAGCAGAGCATTTGAACAGTCCGAGGACGGCAGCGCCATCTACGGCGGCGTTTTTGAGCAGGCCGACTCCCCGTGCTTCGCCGCCAGCGATTTCGAGACCATTATCGCGTTCCTCCCGCTCGTCCCGGACCTTGTGAATAGTTTCCAGCGCGTAGACGGTCGTTTCAAGCAACTCCGTGCGTTGTATTTTGTTGTCGAGGACCACAATAAGATCTTCACCAACGCGTATGTACCACTCCGTCTTTTCTTCTGCTTTTCTTAACCTTGACTTACTACTTTTAATCAGGTTCCAAGCCCAGTGCTACCACATCAAAACTGGCGACTCCACCCTTGGCATTTACGTCTTTCCCACTCGCGCGGAGGCGGAGTACATGTTGAATTCCAACACATTGTAATGCAGCAGCCGCGGCGCAGGAGATGGGGGGAGCGTCGGCTTGAAATGATGTTTTGCTTGTGCTTTTACTGCTGGATTGAATGTACTTCTTCACAACTCGAATATGAATGAACTTGGAAACTATTAGCTTTGAATAAAATCTGAGAAAAAATCACTGTTTTGGACTTAGAGATTTTGAAGCCCATACGTAACGTAATGATCTGATAGGACTGTTGAGCGCACAACTCGATTCATTGAATAAGGTTGGGAGGATAACCTTGAGAGGTTACAAATGCATTGGGGAAGGTGGGAAGGTGAGCCAGTGTGAAATAAATATTTATCTGCTGAGTACGCAGATGGCCGGTGCCACATGTGCCGGGGGATCAATTATACAAAAAGCAACCAAAAGTTGCATGCTGGACATCAGGTCCAGGGAAGAACAGTGGGAGGTTGTAGAAGGGGAGAAAGTGCACTGAATGAATGTAGTAATAAATGGTATATTGACTGAAAGACGGGTGATGCCGGTGCCGCATATGCCGAGGGATGCTACCAAACTGGAAATGCCGAGAGCGGCGCGATCGACAGGATTGCCAAACATCGCCGCCGGAATTGTTGATCACATTCAAGATATTGATGGCATTTTGGGCAACTACCCGAGATGCAATCAAGAACCGATGGATGGGATGCAATTTGGGTGGCCGGACCGATCCAAAATGAGCCAGCCAGCCGGCCGAGCTATATAGGCTCAAAGGAGGTTTAGCTAGGGCCCTGGCTAGGACCGTGCAGGAAGGCATTCAGCCAGCCGGGTACCCCAGCCTAGCTTTATAGGCTAAAAAGTAGGTTTAGCTAGGGCCCTGGCTAGGACCGTGCAGGAAGGCACGCAACGCACCTGGCTACAGCCATTGCATTTTGTCTATATATTACAGCTTGGGCTCACACGATGGTTCCGCCCCGGGCACACCCACGAGAGCGACGACTCCACTCCCATCCTTAAATCAATACCTCCTTGGCGGGGTGGGACTCCGTCCTTCAAATTCGATGTCCTCCCCGTTCACCACTCCGACGAACCGGCGCCAGCGCGAAGATTCGCTACCTGGATCTTCCCCCATCTTCAGCTCCCCAATAACCCAGTCCCCGGAGCGTCTCGCAGCCGCCCAAGCGCTCACTCAATCCGTCTCCACCACACTTCCACCGCTTTCGGATGACAGCTTTATCGTCAGCAGCCCTATTGTGGGCACCAGGGATGAGAGGTTTGCTGCATCGTACCGCAAACGGGGGCGTAAACGCGCCAATACGATCGCTGCTCAGAAGGTTATTTCGGAGCAGGATGTCGAGGCCAACAAAATTACTGTCTTTGAAGAAATCCTCGCAAAGCTTCGCGAGAATAACCTCACGTTCGGACAGCTCATGCTGTACGTCTTCGACCCAATCTACAAGCAGGGCTCGACACGCTGGGATGGGTTTTTCAAGGGGGGTGGGATGGCAACTGAAGTCCTCAATCTCTGGGTCTCAAACAAGAACAGCCCTACCGCGCGAGAGGAGGTTGGCGCATGGGCCGAGGACTACGTTGTAGGGCGCGTGCACGCCGAGGCTCAAGCTGTAACTGCGTCGAAGATATTGCAGACACAGGGTGTGCGCGTCGACAACGATTATGTGACCGGATTTAGAATGACGGAGGTCGGCGCGAGGATAGCTTCGTTTGCCCAAACCACCACCAGGGTCCTCAATGCCTTCGCGACGTCGGCGCGTAACCTGAAAACCGACCTTCCCCAACGCACAGCCAAACGATTAACGGTACGCGTGTAATTCCTGCGTCCGGACTTTGATTTACTTATTTTTCAGGTAGTTACCTCTGCCGCCCTCGCACTTCTTGGTGAATTCAGCCACAAGAACAACTATTCGCGGCGCATCATGGGCCTGTACCTTTACGCTACAGGAGCGCAACGTCAAACAATTACCGTCATGGCCCACTTGGGTATTTCCGAGAGCTACCAGAATCTAACGCACAAGCCTCGGACGAATGCTAGGCGGAGAACGCGACGTGTCTCTGGCGATTATTGCCCACCTACTCCCCCATCCACGCCGACGACACCAGCTGAGGTTTACACGCCGCCGGATCCAGTTGCGCTCGCAAGTCGTATCGAGGACCTGCTCACCATCAAGCTGAGCACACTCCACGAGCTTTCGTCGTCGATGCGCGGGTTCGCGCGAGTCGCTGCTTCGACAGGCCTCTTCGCCGCTGCCTACGACAATATCAATATGGTCTTCCGAGCGGCTGAACAAATATTAGGGCGCACAGGTATGTCTCAATCTATGGTGGCTGACGAGCGCTGCTCATTATGCTTGGCAGACTCGCAGGAGAATGGCACCTGTGCTACAATCTTCGCGCTCTGGAAGGCGCGGTTGGAAGACATGAAAATCTCGGACCTCAATGCGTCATTTAACGCGGCCCCTCCGCTGTCCCTGAAGGACATCCTTCTCACTGCCCCTGAGCTCGAGCAAATGGACAAATGCCTCCGGCATTGCATCCTGCGCATCATCGTCGAGCATGGCGGCGAGAAATTCACCAAATTCCGTGCAGCACTCGATGAGGCCTTACCGGTCACTGCGGACAAGATCGAACTCCACCAGACGGTTCTCCACCCCACACCCGCCTGGAACATTGACCAATCAACCATCATTGCGAACGCAGAGGTTGCCGACGCCATATACGACGAGCTCGAGGTCAAGGGGCTCGCGCATTGGAAGTGGGCCGTCAAAATTCTGGCTGGTGACCAGCTCTCAATCGCCCGACTTCGCTCCCTTGTAAATATTTGCGCGGGCCACGAGGGGGGCTACTCCGGCTTCGGCTGGGGCGCCTGGATGCCTGGACTCTTCCACGGAAAAATCGCAGATATGCACGGCTTTTTCGTGACGCACTGGGGCGTCCCCAACCGTGGAACACGAAACCCGGGGTCTCTCTCATTCCACAACACCCACCTGCATCGGGCGCCCATCCTCCTCTCTTCTCTCCCTCCCTTCCGAGTCTGCCGTGACCTCGTCTTCACCTCTCTTTACGCGCGGGTCCTCCACTGTCTCCTGCTGGTTTCCGGCAAGTCGACGTTGGATGAATGTGCAGCGTCAATCGACACCTACGCGCAACTCGAGGCTCTTGCCGGTAGCATTCAAACCAAGTTTGCTAATGCGGAGCTGGTCTCGGACCTTCGCTGGCAGCGCTCGACGGCCCAGCCCGCAGAGGGTGCAGTACCTCCCGGTGATCAGATCTTCGAGAACTCGTGCCTCCTCCTGCGCGATGTGCTCATCTCGCGGGAATTCACGGACTCGATCAAAGCGGGGGACTCTGGCCGGATAGTCCTCGTACTGAAGGTTCTCGCGCTCAGCTTTCGCGGCAACGGGCGCTCAAAGTACGCCTATGAGATGCTGCACCTTATTCACAATCTCACGCATGTATGGCCCAAACCTCTCCGGTATTTCACGCGTTCATCTACTTCCCGCACTGTTGCTAATCCAAACCTGCAGGAACATAATCCTGAATAACTGGCTTGTTAACCCAACTGGCAATCCATTCTCCTGGGTGGAAGTCGACCTAATGCAGGAGCATATGAATTTCTGGATCAAGGTAAGCAACTGCTCGACGGGGACAAGCGCGCCAACTGATCATCGTGTTCAGACGATCTATCAGGCGCACGGGAGCGCCGCGTCATGGGAGTGGCTAGCGATGGTGGCTCCGTGTGTCACTGCGCTGCGGCACCTCTCTACGTCGATTACCCGAATCCTCGGATCGGACCAGGGCACAAAACACGAACCGGCGGACTTGACCGCCGATATCAAGCTACTCATGAAGAGTCTGGCCGAGCACGACGTCTACCAGATCAAGGGACGCGTTTTCGCAGAGGGTGATGGCACTCCCACCCCCGATGTCATCGCAGTCGGGCTTGAACAGCTCGCCGATAGCTCTTCGAACCCGCTGGTCGAATACAACACGACATTCCGGAAGCTGCAAGCGCGCCTCCGTCTCCGCCCCTTAGTTGACAGCTGGGCTGAAGACGCCCTCACCACGACCTTACCTACCCCTTCCGTCGCCCCAAACACTGTCGACGTTGAGCTCCCTCCCGTTGATCCTCATGGTGCCGAACATTTGGACCTGGAGCTTGATGGCGCTGAGGATGGACTTTCGGACGTTGACGGGGACTCGGTGGATGGAGATGAAGAGGAGGGGCTGACGGCGTTCGAACGCACGATGGACGAGATGGATGAGCCGACACTTACGCGGGACTCGGCGGCAGATGTGGCCTTGGATATGGACGGTAATGATGATGAGTTCTTATTCGGGGCCAATATCTACGACGACGATTCGGACTATTACTACGTAGATGATGTAGACGACTTGGATTATGTGGAAGACTGAGCAATCAATGTTTCCCGGCCGTAAATGCGTGGATATGCAAAAAAAAAAGTGGTATTTTGGCCGAAAAAACAACTTGGTCTCGTTCGAGAGAGAATTCAAAAATAATGTGATTACAGTAAGGAACTTTTGGCCCTTTTTTTCAAGGTAAAGGACCATGAATTTTCTAAGTCCGGCCATTGATTTGGCGGGCCCAGCCAAAACGGCGATCAAAGATCCCAGCCGCTTCGCAACCGTGAAAAGCGCAGCCACGTGAGGCGAAGCGGTTGGTCACGAGCCTAGTCTCCTTGGTCCTCCTCCGTCGTACACAGAAAGATCTTCGGCAAATTCAAAGCCCCACCCGCCATCCCTGTTGTTCACCTTTCCCGTCCTTCTCTGCTTTGTGTTGCTGGACTTCGTCTGCTCACGAAAACCCTGCCGCGTAGTAATTTACCGGTTCATCCCCAAACTAAAGCAGAGTTGTGGCTTCAATACATACTATCCGTTGTCAAATACGACGAGCCCGAAGCAGGCACGAAACTCCGAAATTTCGGGGTTCCCGAACTTGACCGGTTTCGGGGTCAATTTCAGGCCGTCCTAGGGCCTGAAACTATTAGCACTGAAACCGGAGGCCCGGGCCGGCATCTGAGACCTTTAGTTTCAAGAACAGTTTTGGGACGCGCCTGAAACTAAACGTATCAGTGAGTTCGGGCACCCAGAAATTTCGGAGTTTTCGGAGTGACACCAATACAGGTCAGAGCACACTGGTTGGGAAATTCAAGTTTTTCGGTAGAATTTTGGGTGAAAAATGTTGTTTGTTTTTCAGACTTTTTTCACTGAAAATAGTGGTGAAAAATTTAAACTTTTTTCACCACTTTCAAACTTTCTTTCAGATTTTTCACCTTAGGCTCAAGAAATGGTGAAAATATTTTAAGTTTTTCAGCTACTTTTTCAGTGAAAAATGTCTGAAAAACAAACGACATTTTTCACCAAAAATTCTACTGAAAAACTTGAATCTTCCAACCAGTGCCAAGGTCGCGCAAAGACATCTAAGATAATATTTCTACGCGTACGCAATACCCCAGATATCCGTACAAACCGAGTCAAGGGAGTGTGTACATACACCGTACTACAGCAAATGGAATCCAGATATAAATCGAAATAATGAGGGGGTATCGAAGGAATGGATGAGAGAAATTATGCGTACAAATATACAACACACACATAAACGAGTTAAGGATAATTAGAGCGAGCTACTCGACGGTGGGGGGGGGGGGGGGGGGGGGGTTCCTATACAAAATGTACAAAAAGAGACTGGACGCATACCAAACGAGGGTGGAAATCGATCCGCAAAGGGATGGAAGAAGAATGGATTCGACGATGCGCACCTGCGCGATCCGCAAAGGCGTTACTCACACTGCGCTCCCGAAGCGCGCAGCGGTCCCCGTGCGCGCGCGCGGGCGGTTCACAACGCCGCTAAACGGTTTGTGATCGTGCGTCGCAGTGGCACTAGCACTCCCACTTCGCGGCGGCAGTTGCTGCTGCCCCGGCCGCCCCCGCCCACACACCTCGCAATACGCGTCCCCCTCCCCTGCGCGCAGGCCGTCCACCTCCGCCTTGAGGTCGCGGACCTGCCCCTCGAGCTCCCAGATATGCCGCTGCCACGCCTTCTTCGCGGACACGATCTGCTCCTGCAGCGCCTGCACGAGCGCGGACTGGTCCTCCGTGATGGTCGCCATCGGCGTCTTGTCGCTGCTCCCGCCGCTGCCGCGCCCAAGAAGCGCCGCTGGTGTGATCGGGGAGACCATCGTGCTCGGGCTCGTCGAACTCAGCGTGTCTGCGTCCGCGTCCAGCCCAGGTTGTGGTGGGTCCAGCATGTCCCGCGCCGACACGATATGATCGCCAAAGTGCGCGCTGAAGAGTGTCGAGACAGGTCGTAGTTTTAGCGCGGGGAACTCTGTGACATTGGCCGGTGCGCTCTGTGGCAGTTCCGTTTGGAGCCAGTCCCGATTGGACACGTCCGGCGGCATAGTCCGCGTCTGAAAGTCATCAGCGGCGGAGGCAGCGCGTAGGCGTGATTGTGGACCAGTATTGATGGATAATGAGGGCGGTATCGGCCGGGAGGTTGGAGCGACTCGGGCATCGTCCCAGGGTGTATCTGACGGCTGGATCATGGACGGCGATATTTGGGGCGCGGGAATCCGATGGCTCGACAGCTTCAAGCCGCCCTGCTGCTGGGCATTGAATGCAGCATATCCATCCGACAACGACGGTACAGGCGGCGGAGAATACTTCTCTTCCTTTTCCGCTGCCGCCCGGCCGCTATTGAACAGCCGCATGAATCCATTACTTTTCTTGTGCTTCAGCGACTTGCCACCCGCAGCACCACTCGGACCCTGCTGTGGAATCTGCGGTTCCGAGTTATGTCGTTCGGGCTTGGGTGGTCCGCCACCGCCACCGACCATACTCTGGAGAGCATTTTTCGCTCTGGCGCCGGTGCTTATCGAGCGGACCCGTGCGCGCGAAGCTATGCTGCTCGGCGGGCTGTCGTCAGCGGGCTGTGTTTCGGGAAAGGGCGTCGAGGACGTTGAGGATATGGAGAGATTTTGGGCCGTTGCACTGCGTGAACGCTGCGCGCGAGCCTGTTCGAGAGATATTAAAGCGAATGTAGGGGATGCACTGCGCTCTGCCCAGCCGGGCGGCAGACTCGGGGCCATGAGCGGGGAGGAAACATTATTGGTGGTCATGGGTGCGCTTATGGGTAAGGGGGCGGAAATCTCTTTGCCGTGGAACATGGAGGCTCTACTCCGGGGGCTCTGGGAGGGAGACATTGACGCGGCGGACGTATCTGGAGTCAATGTTGATCCGGTCACTGATCTAGACAAGGAGGGCGCGGTGGTGAGGGATTCTGTGACTGTATCGGTCGAGTTGTTGCGGGCGACGCCGGGAAAGTTGAAGGTGGAGCGGGCGGGAGCCGGGGTTTGTAGCTGGTCGTCGGCGTAGGACACGACGAGGTCTGGGTTTGCGTAGGGATGCATTTCATCGGAATAGAGCGACTGGCTCGCAGCGCTGTCGTTGGTCGCGCGACGCGTCAAGGACTTGTTGGGGAAGGGAGCGTATTCGTGGGTCGGGCGGGAGACGGGGGATGGCGCGTTGGAGCGGTGGGAGGAGGTTATGGAGCGTGGGCTGGCGGGAGCACGTGGAGGGGTCGCATACGGCGAGGAGGGCGGGTCTGCGGCCGGGAGCGGCAAGTTGAGACGCAGGCCTCGCGGGGAAGGCAGCGGGATGGTTGGAGCGGGATGTCCTGGTGGCCTGTTTTCGATGTTAGCACATGTACACACCAGCGAGGGGAGATATCACTGACTGCAGTGCGCCGCCGCGGCCATAGGGCGAGTTGGCGGACGAGTCAAAGGACCGTTTTGGCTTTGCCTCCTTGGAGCGACTGGACTCGCCGCTGGGCCGACTGCTGGCGGTTGTGCCCCGACTCGAGGAGCGAAAGCCGAGACCCTTGCGGATGCCGTCTCTGCCGCGGGGGTCGGGCTCGGGCTCGTCCTCCTCCTCGAGCGTGTCTGCGTCCATCTCCCACGGTGCAAGGCCATGGAAGCGCATCTTGGGGCCGAGGAGACTCATGCGGGAGTCGTCGGGGTCGTCGTGGTCTGCGTCGACGGTTTCCGCGGCGTCGTCGTCGTCGTCGGAAGGCTGGCGCTCGTCGTCGTCGTCGAGGTCGAGCATGCTGTTTGCGAGCTCATTGAGACGACTGCGGGCCTCGTGGATCTGCGGGGAGGGGGTTTCGCGGAAGGAGCGTATGGAGCGAGAATCGGAGGGGCTTTCGCTGGGTCGTGGGGAGAAGAAGGGCGCGCTGTATACGGAGGGGGAGTCGTAGTCCATGGGGACCGCACGGGCTGCGCGCTGCTCGAGGATGCGGCGGATCTGGTCCTCATTATTCCCGTCATTCCTGGCGTGGCGGAGCATGCTGGCGCATGGAGGAGGAGGAGAGCAAGAATATCCCGCTTTTGATCTGATCTAATCAACCAAAGATTATATTCCCTGTCACCCAACCACCATGGACTCAGACCCAATTGCCCTTACACCCACGGCAAACGGCCGCGTCTCGGGCAAGTCCTGGAAGCTCCAGAAGACCGCAACCGTGTTTGTCCAGCTTTCCTCGTCCTGCCCTCGCTCACCCCACACAGCCGGTCATATCTCCAGGACGGTGTGAAAACAAAATCATGGGAAGATAGGCTCGCGCAGACGAAAAAGGCTCAGGCCATCAAGAAGGTCGAGGCAGAGCTCAGAGACGAAAAGCAAGCAGAGGCTACCCGGCATGTCTATCCATTCGACCCTTCCGCGCTTCGCCTCATGCTCAATTAGTCGGCGAGAAATCACCCTCGCCCGAAAAAAAGCCGCGGAAGAACGACGCCGCCTCGAGGAGGACAAGGCAAAGGTGATCCCCCATCTCTCCGCCGGCCACCCTTCTTATTCTCCCTCATCAGATGGGTGCACGGAAGGCTGCTCGTCTACGGCGCAGAGCAGGCCGTTCAAAAAAAGTAAAGGGCTGATGTCTGTGTACTATTAGATTTGCCATATTTTTCGTCAAGCGCTGACCCGGTCGATTCTCGACTGCCAAAAGTGACACTAAAATGTGATCGCAGAATCCGAATTACTATTAGAGATGCTCTACAGTGCCCAACTAGTGTCCACTTCTCCGTCCTTCACAAACGGCTTGTCCAGCCCCGCAAGGACACTCTCGCACAGCGGACAACTGCTCGCAAGCACGTCCTCCAACTCGGCCCTTAACCGCTCCGTCTTCGCCTTCTTCCCGCCATCCTTCTCAATGATCCCGTTCCTCCGCCCGCCCATTCCAGGCATCCACCCCGGCGCAGACACCACCGCCGCAAGTGCATCAGGCACAATAAGGTCCCGCAGCTTGTCCCCCGCCGACAAAAGGTTCCGCCCGATCACCCGCGTGCCTGTTTGCAATGGATTCACTACAAAGTTGGCAGACAGGAGTGTGCGTTGCGAGATCGCCTGCCGCGCCTGGACCGCACCAGCCGGCGCCCCAGAACCATTCAGCTGCGGGGTAGGAGGAGCCCCTTTGACGAGCTCGTTCTGGAGCGCGAGGATCCGCCGTAGCGCGTGTTGCGGCAGGTATTCCTTTGCCTGCACGAGAAGCGCGTGGTTAGCGTGGCTCGATAGGTGGTTGAGCAGCACTTACCAGCCCAATCAAGCAGTCGGCGTGGAACGTGTGTCTGCAGGGAAAGACGTAGAATTGCCTCGTTAGCAGCAGGTGCGAGCACACCGAGCACTGTTCGCCCGCATCCACTGTCACGAAGCGATTTCGCAGTGCGGTGATATCCTGCTTGATCGAATCCGCCGTCCGCGTCGCCTCGTCCATCTTGCTCTTCAGCGCGCTAATTTGGTTCGAATACCCCTCCAACGCGTTAGTGATCTCCTCTTTAAAGTCGTCGATGACCACGAAATCTGGGAAGAATGGCAACACATCCTCGATCTTGAGCAAGTCAGTATTCTCCAAGAACCGCATCGCGCTAGAAAAAGACATCAGTGTAAAAAATCTAAATGAAACGAAAATCACCCACGTCTTGATATCCTTCTTATCCTGCACCACATACCGCGCAATCTTGAGCCACAGCTTCTTCCGCAACGGCTGGTCCTCCTCCGGTTTGTCCGCATTTAGCTTCGCAAGCTCCAAATCACCCTTCTCGAGCGCCAGATCCACGCTATTCTCCCACAACCCCATCTTCGAGTAGATGTGCACGCACGGCTGTGTCCGCCCGGACTGTTTGCACAGCCGCAGCGCGTAGTCGAGGTCATAATAGGGCTTGTCTGTCAGCGGGTCCGCAGGGGCGGTCGAGAGGAAGCGCAGTAGCGGCCCGTCGTCCTCGGGGGCGGACGCACTGCGCGCAGAGGCGGAGGGGGAGACGTAGAATGTGATCAGCAGGTTGTGGATCGTCGGGAGCGTGTTGTGCTGCTCAAATACGACGTGGTTGAGGTACCGGATCGCTTGGTTTGGCGAAAGTGGGTCTCGCGGCGCGTGTTGCACCTGCAATAATGACGGCACGAGCCGCAGGGGGTCCAGTGCCGGCTGCTTCAACCACGCATCGACGGTTTCTTTGGGTGCTTTTCGCATGAGCACCGGGCCAAATCGATAATAGAGTTCTAAATCCGTCTGTTCATAAATTAGTTTCTGCTTTGAATGACAATGTCTTTGCATACCTGTCGATTTATAACATCTATCGCCTTGGACCACTCTTCCTCCAGGACCCAATGCTCAATGACGCGCTGAAAGTCACCGATCACTGTCGCATAATGGAGGTACATGTCCGTACGGCCATGGCCCTGAACAAGCTCATAAACTGTCTCTGGTTCTAAATTGCTCTAGACGTGTGGTCAGCCTGCGTCTCCGACCATACTCTGGTTCCGCTCGCGCACCTTGTACGTCTCAAAGAATTGCCGCAGGTCGTCCTCGAGTATCGCCCGCTCCGCTTGCAGATTCTCGACATCGTGCGAGACCGACTCTGACGCAACGACATCGTCCAGCTCGTTGCATTTGCTGAGGTAAAACTCAACGAGCCAGGTCGCAAGCATCATCCGCTGCGTGATATCCTGAGGCGGGATTATTCAACAGACGTACCCTGCGAAATAGTGATACTTACAGCTTTTCGTGTTCGTTCGAGGCGTGAGATGAGATAGGATCGCAGCGAGTCGCGTTCACCGACGTCCAGAAACTTCAGCGCGACCTCCTCGAACGTAACCGAACATTGGGCGTAGCATTGCGCCGCCTGGAAATACCGCCCGTCTGCGAAGAAGGCATTTGCCTGGGCCGAGAGCACATGGTCACGCTGGCTTGCGGTCTGCGAGACATCAAGGACCTCAAGAAAATGTTAAATGATCACACAATACCTTAGCATATCGCAACGCGACGTCGAACTGCCCCTTCTGTAAGTATATCTTCCACACATCGCGGTCCTCGTTGTCGACCACGAGCTCAAACAGCGACTGGTCGGTGTAGACCCAGTACGTCCTCCGCACCGGATCGGCAGCAAGGCCCTTGACCTGCTCGTTTTGTTTCTAATCGAACGAGTTGGCTAAATCTAAATCATACGTTAAAAATCTTACGAGCGGCAATGACTCCTCGTAGGTCTGCTTCTTGTCCAGGTTGCAGACGCCTACCACCCGGTCGCCGTAAAGGAGAACAAAGTGGAATTCAGTTAGGGCCATGGATGAGGGTGTTCCTACGGGTCCAGAAGCGTCAAAGGATGTGGGGTAGGGCAGAAGGTCCCCAGAGTCAATAAAATTGTCCGAGGTGGAGTCAAAATTGAGAGTTCCATGGTAGACCCCATGTGCTAAAAGACTTGAATCAACGCACAAAAAGAAAAGGGAAGGCGTACAAGTCAACCATGCCAAACTCTTCGGTAATGACAGAGCCTGGTCTGCATTCTGCGTAAAGTAGTGCAGCTCAGACTGCTTGTCCCCGGGCAGCTCAAATATTTGTGATTGCCCGTTGGCAAAAAGGCCGGAGAACACCCTGCTACCGTCTTCCGCCCGTCGATCCGGAGCGCCGGCGTATTGGTAAATACGCGTATCCGTCGTCAAAATGGCAAGGACTCTCCCTGGGTCCGACGGCGGGAAAAAGTCGAACTTGATGCCCGTTATGGGTTGGCGGTCGCGCAGTGTAAGCACTGTTTGCAAGTACCGATCGGGAGACTTGAAAAAGTCCTCCTCGGCGTCGATGAGCGCTTCGTATACGACGCCGTTCTGACTCCCAATCAGCATCTCACGCGTCGACTTGGCGTAGGAGGAGGACAGCAGTGCGGCCTTGTTCCACGCTATGCTCTCGATGACCATGCGGAAAGATTTGAGCTGGCGCGGCTTCTTCCACGCGCGGTACAGGTACCAATTCTCTCCTTGCGTGGAGGTGATGATAATGTGGCGGCCCGACGGGTCCATGAAGATTTTGTGAATGGTCATTTCCGTTGGTTTGCGGGGTATTGGGATTTTGATGACCTGTTCGGAGTGGGAGAGCTCGATGAGGACGATATGGTTCGTGGAGAGGGCCATTGCGAGCATGTCGGAGCAGACGACGAACGCGACGAGAGGCGCAGGAAAGACATATTGTACTCGACAGAGGTCGAAGATCGGCGCTGTTGCTGCAGCGGGGTCGACGTCCTAGACAGAGTAAGCGCATGTTAAACAGCAATTGACTGCGACGCACTGGGACTTCGGGGACAAACGTATCATCGGTCTCGTGCGAAGAGGGCTCGAAGCCTTGGTATTGAAGTTCTGGTAACGGGACAGCAGCGGGTGCTGCGGCATGCTCTACGTCTATGGGGAGTCAGAGAGAGGAAGAGACAGCTAGAGTGTGACTTGCACTCGTCGAACATGACGCCAGCGCAGAGTCCACCGCTGAACTTTGCAGGCTGCTACGCGTCCACTTCAAGCACTTGGCGTTTTGCTGTAAGTTGCGGATGCCGGGCCGCGGTCCGCCGGCCTTCCTCGGCTATGATGAGAGCTTGGTTAAGTACTTGTCGGCGTGTCGCACTCTTGCAATCTTCGCTCTTCATCTGTTCTTCACCAAATCTAGCTGGTACCTCGTCTACGCGAATCTACATCGGTCATGTCGAGGCCTATGCCCCGTCTCTTCGTGATCCGCCACGGCGAGACTGAGGTACGCTCTGCGCGTGCCGAATCGATTAAATACATCTAAAGGTCTTTGGTGTGCGTGTCATGTCATGCCAGTGGTCTTTAAGCGGGCGCCATGTAATCGGAATCCCTACGCGCTTTCCAGCCACAGCCTCACGTTGCATCCAGACAGGTCGATCCGACATCCCCCTCACACCTCGAGGTGAACTTCAGATCAAAGAAAAGGCTCAAATCCTCGTTGGAGAAGGAAGTACGAACACTCGTTCACATTCATCGTCTCGTACTTTATGAACATTTCCAAGAGGTGCTTGATCCCAAGAATCTCTGCACAGTCTATGTCTCTCCTCGTCAACGCGCCCATCGGACCTTCCACCTGCTTTTCGGTACGAACGTGGCTATTTGTGCGAATGCATTTCTTGATGTATGCAGAGCATGTGGAAACACCTCATCATACGATCACCGAAGAATGCCGCGAATGGGACTATGGCAAGTACTTGTGCACATCTAATGTATTCTCCTCCAATTGATCTCCAGGGGATTACGAGGGTCTGTTATCGTCCGAAATTAAAGCCAAGAACGCAACTTGGTCGATCTGGAACGACGTAAGCAATCCCTCCACAGTTATTGCTCGGATATTGACAGGTTACGAAGGGTTGCCCTGGCGAAGACGGCGAAAGTGTGGAACAAATGCAGGCTCGCGTGGATGGCATTATTACCAAGGCGGGACGCTCCCAAAATTCCAGTCATTTATTATTAAAACTTTTGCAGGTCCGCGAGTATCATAGGCAGTACAAGGAAGAAGGATTGAATACCAGGGACGTTGTGATCGTTGCTCATGGGTATACTCGCTCTCATTCATCCCAGGATTGAGCTCAACTCGTTTTTTGTAGCCATTTCAGCCGCGTGCTCATATCTCGCTGGATTAACTTCCCCCTCGCCTTGGGTATGCTTTCTTTGCCTTCTTATTTCATCTTTAACATCCCTATCCCCAGGCACTCATTTCAATGTCGAGCCCGGAGGTGTCGCGTATCTGGGCTACAACCATGACTCGCTAAAGGAACCCGCTCTGAATGCTCTCAATTTATACGCCAACGTTACCTAGCCCGTGTCTCTAGGAACATACAAGCCGTCTTTTTTTTTACTGCTGTACTTCGTTTTTTCATTTACATTTACGGTTGCCAACAAGTCCATGGATTGATTTCGGGCGAGCACTTCCGACTTTCGTTTTTCTATCTTCTTTCACGTAGCTAATGCTACCAATGCATACTAATTTGGAGCACTATAGACCCACTCTTCCCTCTCTGCCATCTCCGGGGGTACCCTTGTGGGAGCATTTGAACAGCAAATCGACGCGTGCGGGATCAGCTTCGCGAGCTGGAAGGGGCGTACGTAAGGCTGGCGTAAGGTCCTTCAAGTCATTTATGAGCATGCCAATTAACACGCAGAGATGCAGCTGGATTTATTTGTAGTGCGTTCCCTTCAGCAGTCTGCGCAGAAAGGACTCCTGTTCTAATATTTGTCCCGCGTGATGTAATCGACCTTGCTTCGTTCCCTTTTGATCTCCCAAGTCCTGAATTTTTCGCGCGCGATCGGTCGCTGTGAGCTTGAAGGCTTCAATGGGATACACGGTACTCGCGTGTGCGCGGCCTAGTTTGCGTGTCAAACTCACGCGATGTACGCGATTCCGTGTTCTGGGCGCGGAGAAGATCGGAAGAAAAATAATTGATGCATAGAAGCAGTACAGCCTATGCTTACAGCGATGTGGTCCCGTACCACGCAATTTTTTGAAATTCGTTGATCGAAAAAAAAACCTTAGAAAATATTATCGCGCGCTTTCCTAGACCTCCCCCGTATCTCCAGAGTCCTTACACGTTGTCTATAGCCGTATGCATTTTGGTGGCGCAAAATTTCCTTATCTAGCATTCAGCGTTCAGTTCCCATTCCTGCGTTCAGTTGTTTGGCAGCAGCCACCTGACTTAACATTTTGTCCGATCAGCGTGATCAACTTTTCTTTCAAGCTGCCTTCAACGCCGCCGTGAAATTAACGCTCATTCAACGCCCATTTAACCCATGGCTCACACCGTTTGTCGCAGACGCTGTGCTTCGACTGGCAATCACGCGGCTGCGCTTGGAAGTCCAATTTTTACAACCTTCATTCATCACAAGCAGGAAAACCTCCACGTCCGCAGACCGAGGTCGCTACGCGGAAACCCTGCACATACTCTGTGTATCCCGCTGTTTAGCGAGTAATTACCGTACAGTAGAATCAGAATGCCACCGCGTAGTGACGGTTACCTTGACTGGGCTGCAATAATTCTGCATCCTCAAGCTCTGCCTTCTTCTTCTGAACCCGGCAAACTTTCGTACTGCGACCTTAAATTATTCCTGCAAATCGCTCTGCGCGACTTGGATGTTTTCTTTTTGTTCCTAGCCTCCGCCCATTTGGGTAGTGGCGCTGTTTGACAGGCGATTTTCTTGACCACGTTGAACGAACGCGATCCGCCTCGTTCATCACTCCCATGGCCGAC
This sequence comes from Mycena alexandri, assembly GCA_029233265.1. Taxonomy (NCBI): domain Eukaryota; kingdom Fungi; phylum Basidiomycota; class Agaricomycetes; order Agaricales; family Mycenaceae; genus Mycena; species Mycena alexandri. The sequence continues at coordinate 581,807 of JARJCM010000033.1, read as the reverse complement.
ACGACCATCGTCGACGCCCCAGGGCCGACGCCTGACGACAATCCCTCTGTGTCCGGGGACGCAGCGCCTCGTGGCGAAAACGAGGCCCCCGGTGCAGCTGATGATCTCTCTTTAGCAGATTTGACTACGAATCCGCCGACAGATAGTGCAGCCGACGACGACGCTGCAAGCGCCCCGGCGAACAGCGAGTCCAACGCCGAACCCCAGGAGCCCGCTCCGGAAGGCAAAACTGCAGCTGCCAAAGAAAAGGTTGCTTCCACTGTCAAATCCGTGGCCACCAAGACGAACGGTGCTGCGGCTGGTGTCAAGAAGGTCAGTACAATATTGAGCTCCATTTCTTTCCTCCATGGCTCATCTCGCATTGTTGTAGATACTGAGCTCCGGTACTTTTGGTGCTGGCAAGTCCGTATCGTCTAAACCACCTTCTGCATCGGCCACCGCCAAACCCGCTGCAGCGCCGCTGAAGAAGTCTACCAGCGGTACCGCCCCGCCCTCCAAGCCAGCGATGTCATCATCCACAACTAAACCCGCTGCTCCGACCTCGGCTGCGGCCTCGGCGCGTAGGGCATCTGTCGTCCCCGCCAAACCGTCTGCTCCTCCCATGAAACCATCGCTCTCGGCCTCGTCCAGTTCGAAGCCTACGACGGCGTCGTCGACCACGACCGCGCGAGGCGTCATATCCCCAACCGGGACCTCTGCCAACGGCACTAAACCCACGGCAGGAGCTGCGACTCGCCCTCGCGCGTCAGTTTCAGAGGGTGTTAAACGAGCTGCTCCCGCCCCACGGCAAAGTATCGCTGCAACAACCAAGCCTCCCGTGGCAGGCGCGCCGAAGCCCTCCACCTCTACGACGAGGGCTCCACCCGCGAAAACTTCTGCTGTCGGAACGAAGCCCCGAACTGGACCTTCGATCACGTCGATCAAAGAAGTCCAGGAGGATATTTCCAAGGCACTCGAGGATCTGCAGGCGAAGGTTATTTTTTCATGTCGCGTTCAATTGTAGCATGTTGGCTGATTAGACGGCCAATTAGCTCCGAGAAACCACCGAATCTCTTGAATCCAAGACTGGTACCGCGTCACAGCTAGAGACGCAGGTTGAGGAACTCAAAGCCTCCCTCGCCAGTGCTCTCGCGGAGGCTGAGACGAAGGGATCGACGGCAACGGAGTTAGCGGATGCCAAGGCCACCTCAGAGTCTCAGCTCAAGGAGGCAACCGAGGCGCTGGAGAAGTTGCGTTCAGAGCACCAGGAAGGAACCTCCGCTCTGCAATCTATCCAGGGAGATGTACGTCTTGCGGTGGATTCCAGTTCATCGTTACGTGCTTACACATCGGTTATAGCTCGAAGCCGCCAAAACAGCGACCGTTGCTCAGAAAGAGTTAATAGAAAGCCTTCAAGCTCAGATCCAGTCGCTGGAGGACGAGCTTTCCGCGTCCAAAGCGAATATTGAGTCTCTACAATCTCAATCCGGTGATTCTGAGGCCGCTCCTGCCGGCGCCGCGGAACATGAGGCTTTGCTCAAGGCGCAGGCAGACTTGAGTGCGATCGAAGCAGAGCTACAAGCGTTTAAAGTTGAGCAAGCTCAAACGCTCGAAGAAGTTCAGACTAAGCTTCAGGCGGCGGAGAGCAAAGCGGCTCTTGTGGAGAGTTTAGAGGCGCAGTTGGCGGAGCTGAGAGCGGAGAAGGAGGACGCCGTCACCAAGCTTTCGGAGATCGAGGTGGAAGTGCTCGAACTCAAGGAGAGCCAGGAGACCGTTGAGGATGAGCGTGCGAAGACGGCGACCAAAATCGCGTCGCTGGAGCAGGAGTTGTCGCAAGCAGTGGCCGCAACACAGCAGGCCATTGACAATGCCCTCGCGAAGGAGGCGGAATACGCTTCGCAAGCCGACGGAGCGAAGGTTTCACACGAGACCGAACTCAAAGCCATCTCCGACGCGCACGCTGAAACTACCTCCCAGCTAGAGGCGCTCAAAGCCGAGATGGAGGCCGCCCTCACCACACACCAGGCTGCCACCGATGAGCACACACGGCGTCTCGGTGAAGCTGAAGAAGCGTATGTGAGGAAACAAACTGAGCTTTCCGATGAGATTAGAAGAATTACCGAGGAGCTTGACGTATGGTTTTCCCTGTGTTTGTCCCCGAAAATGTCACTCACGTCGTTGTTTCAGGGTCAAGAGGCTCAGTATAACGCTAAAGTAGACGCTGTCAAAGCTGAACATGACAAACTACTACAAGAGGCATTTGAGCGTGCCAAGGTGACTTAAATAATGCCTTGTCGACGACGCGTCTAACACCTTTTTTCAAAAAAAGGCGGAGGCGAGCGACTTGCACCAGCAAGACCTACAGGCCCTTCGTGGCGAGTCGGGCAGTACGATGGAGCAAGTCCGCGCCGCCCATGAATCTGCCCTCGAGAACCTGAAAGCGGAGCACGCGTCCACACTCGAATCCTCTGTCGGTGGCCTCGAGAAACAGATCAGCAAACTCAATCTCGAGCTAAAGGCGACGCAAGAAGATCTTGCCAAAGCTAAAGCCAACGTGGAACTCGCGCGCTCCGAAGTCGAGAGCCTTACCGCCCAACACGAGGAGGCACGCGCAGCCCTGTCGGCGGTTCCGGAAGTTTCGCCGCAGCATGTTGAGGAGGTCTCCCGGTTGACCAACGAGCTTGGTGTCGCCAAGGACGATCTCCAGGCGGTCACTGAGATGCTCAACCTGACAAAGGCTTCGCTGGAAGAGATGTCGAACAATCACTCTACCGAGCTCAAGGAAGCTGCTGAACGGCGTGCTGAGGAAATCACGAAACTCCGCGGCGCCCACGACGAAGAAGTGACCGCACTAGTAACGAACAAGTCGGAGCTTCTTACTAGGCTGTCCGACCTCGAGGGTGAGCTCGCCACACTCAGAGCGACTATCGACTCGGGCGCCGCGCCTAAAAGCAACGGCGCCGTCGCCGCTCCTCAGTCGCCAGGAATCACCAAGGAGGAGCTGCAGCGGCTGCATGAGGCGCACAACCTCAAAGTCGGGGACCTGCAGGCTGAGCACGAGAAGGCTCTCAAGGCACTCGCCGATGAACTTGAGGCTTCGGCGACCAAGATGGATGGTCTGAATGCCGAAGTCGCTAGGAAGGCGATGGAGATCCAATATCTCGAGTCTGACCAGGATGAGCAAACGGAGCGGATTACGAGGTATGCGATGTTTTCGGCCGGTTTTTTTTTTGTTTACTAAAGTCGTCTGTTTTAAAAGGCTCCAAGAGGATTTAGAGGCCGCGACCGAGAAACTCAAGGCACTCGAAACTGCTGCAGAGTAAGGCGCTCATCCCATTCTCCCAACACGGGATCATCCTAATGGCGCGAAACAACTACTATGCCTTTCCGTTCGTTCCCTATCCTATAAATTAGCTGCTCGTTTGTTTCTGCCTTGCTTTCGCTGAGTACTAAGTATCATATTCGGATCCGCTATTGCTTTACCCGCATCCTCTTCATACCCATTTATCAATTCATATGCAATCTCCCGGAACTGGACTTGGCTTGTGATAATGATATTATTCCGCGCGTATATACGGCGCTGCAACAGAGTCGTACGAGGAAGGACCGATCTGTAGCCGTGTATGCAGAGAATGTATGTATGTACCTCGTTCGGCGGCGTCTCAGAGCAATAAGTATTCGTGCATTCCCAATGGGGCAAACGTAAACACGGCTCCCCAAAAAATATTACACCGTGATCGTTCGAGCCTTGTCTCTTCCCACTTTCCTCTTTTATTTCCCTTCCCCTCCCTTCTATCCAATGGCTATCCAAAAAGAACCAGGTCAAAAAGGCGTCAGCTGGTCTAATATTGCCGTTGGTCCGTCGCTCCTAGTCCATTATGCTCGCCGAATTTGCTTACCCTCCATAGGCGCGATTATGAACATGGTGCCTGCTCATTCGCGTGCTTCGACGCGTAGAGAACATACTAATGAACTCCCCTCTGGTGTCCTGATAATTAGTTCGTGAGTGTGCCGCAATCTTAATCCAAATGGACGTTTACTGACGAAACGCAGGAGGTTGGCTCATTTTTCTGGCGCTCGTTGGCAAAAACTCATGTTGGACAGGTTACGACCCTCGGTCAACCTCTAGAAGTGCTCAAGACGCAAATGGCTGCCAACCGATCGCAACCCATGCTACAGGCATGGAAAACGGTTTGGTCCCGCGGAGGAGTCGCGGGCTTTTATCAGGGCCTGATACCATGGGTACACACACAATTTCATTTGGATGGCAATCGGCTGCAATTTTTCAACAGGCATGGATCGAGGCCACGACAAAGGGCGCCGTCCTGGTCTTCACCGCCTCCGAGGTTGAAACTGCGACACTTGGTATGGGAGTTAGTCCCGCCCTCGCCGGGCTTCTGGGCGGCATGACTGGCGGTGTTGCGCAGGCATATGCGACGATGGGTACGCCATAATGCGTTTTTGCTAATGTCTGAACTTATGTCTGGCTAGGTTTCACTACTTGCATGAAGACGGCTGAAATCACGCGCCAAAAGACGGCTGCTACCGGAGTTAAGCCGCCATCGACATGGGCTCTGTTCGCAGACATGTATCGCCGGGAAGGGCTTGCTGGTGTGAACAAGGGTGTGAACGCCGTAGCAGTCCGCCAATGCACGAACTGGGGCTCTCGGTACGTCTTTTATTATTCCCCCCGGGTTATATTGATTTTAACCGCCCGATAGGATGGGTTTCGCGCGCCTGGCAGAAACTGGAATCAGGAGGATTCGGGGGGTATCTGATACTGACTATCTGGGCCCCGTGGACAAAATCCTCGCCTCCTCCATTGGCGGCGCATTAGCCACCTGGAATCAGCCCATCGAAGTCGTCCGAATCGAGGCAAGTGAAGAGTCGCGGAGTATCATCGCCCCAATGCTGACCTTGGCACAGATGCAATCCATGGCTAAAGGCGCTGCTGTAAACGTCAACCGCCCCGCGAAACTCACCGTCTTGAACACATTGGCCTTTATTTACAAGGAAAACGGCTTAAAAGGGTTATACCGAGGCGTCACACCACGCATTGGACTCGGTATCTGGCAAACGATCTGCATGGTCTCCCTGACGGACTACGTTAAGATATGGTGAGTTCCGCCTTAATTTCATTCAAACCCTTGCTGAAAGCGGGTTGTAGGGTGAAAGGGCAAAAATAGACGTGGTTTTGAATGCTTTGTTTTCGCTAAAATCTTGATACCTCGTAGAGTAAAATATTCCAGCTGTAGTTCGACTTGCCATGGTTCCATGTTTTCCTGAAGCTATCGCCGTCTGAAGCCGAACAAATCCGATGATGCGTCAAGTATGCGGCCCGCCGGGCCCGGGATCGCATATGAAGTGTTCCGACGACCGAGACCTGACCGGGACTACAATGAGCGCCTCTTCCAAGCCGCTGCTCGCTGCGTATCTTCAACAGCTCGCTCTCCATCCCCTGCGGACAAAGGTACGTCCCGCAAGAGTGCCCGACTCGTATGTTCTCATAACTTTTGCTTTGACTCAGGCCATCACGACCGGGACGCTATGCTTCCTCCAAGAAGTGAGCATCAATTCAATAATCTTCCCTCGAGTACTCACCAAGTGACATCGTTAGGTCCTCGGTAGCAACATCGCGCATATGCCTGTGAAGAAGCCCGCGCCCAACGCGCCGCTCCTCCTCCAGCTCCTTGCGCGCTCGCATGTCGATATGCGCGCAGTCAAGATGGCGATTTACGGGTTCTTGGTGTCTGCGCCGCTCAGCCACTACCTCGTCGGACTCTTGCAGAAAGCGTTCGCAGGGAAGACCGGAACTGGGGCGAAGATCGCCCAAATTGTCGCGAGCAATCTACTTGTCGCCCCCATTCAAACCGCGGCGTATCTCGCGTCCATGGCCGTCATCAGTGGTGCAAAGTCCGTCGACGAGGTGGTCAAGACAATAAAAGCGGGCTTTTTCAGTGTCATCCGGATAACCTGGATCACCAGTCCCATCGCGCTCACCATTGCGCAGAGATTCATACCCGTAGAGGTGAGCTTGGGTTATGTTGCCTTCGATTCAGACTGAGCGGTGTTAGTTATGGGTGCCGTTCTTTAACGCTGTGCAATTCACACTTGGGGTAAGGACCGTTTTGGCTGTCTCGACACCCTTATTCACTTTGGCAGACCTATTTCAACGCGAGAGTGAAGCAGCTGCGTTTGAATGCGCTTGCCAGGAAGGCTGAGAAGGAGAAAGAGGAGAACAAGGATTGAGACTGACAGCGTGTTCCACTATATTATAACGGGTAATATGGGGTTAGTATGTATCCGAAACGGTTATGGATCCAAGAGATGGCTCTTCCTGGTAACGATGCCTAATCCGCACACCGTCTTTCCCACTCGCGGTCTCCAGAACCTCCGTTTCCAGCCGCCAGCCACTGAGAGCATATGTGCCAGGACATACCACCCAAATCTTTGGTGTTAACCTCCTCGATTCTAACGGCTGCAACGTGCCTCGGAACGTCAGTCGGCCAGTGTAGGTGGGCGGTTGAACGTCTCTGTATTACGTTGAGCTGAATACAACAGATGAAATAATATGCTCACGGCAGAGAGACTGATTCCGAGGCCAGTCGTAACACAAAGCAAGATGTATGTGTTGCCGAATAGTTCCGTACAGTGAAGGCAATGGGAATATGACAGGGACTAGAAAACGGGTAAGAAAGAGCGAGTGAAACAGAATTAAACACAAACCCCTTTGAAAAATCGTGAACGACAGGAATTTCCTCCTGTGTCACGTAGATAGGGTTCATTTCAGCATTCCACTCGCTGTGCCGGATGGCGTCGAGGACTTCCATCTTTTGACGTTGCGTCTCTGCGTACATACTCCGCTTCACTTTGGCATTTTCAGCGTCGTCGATTATATCCTTCAGCGCTGCATGTCCTGCTCCGAGCGTAATGCCGGACACCAGGATGTGGCCATAGCGCTGCTGAGCAGCAATTTCCCAGAATATTAAAAAGTCGACGGAATTCGGGTTGTATAGCGGAAATATGGATGGGTAGGAATGCGCCGGGATGTGAGGATGCGCAGTGGCTAGATGACGCAATACTAAACGCCGGCGGCCACTGTGGATGAAGTGGCGAGTAGCTGTGTGAGCGGGTCGACTAGATTTCGACTGTGGGAGGACGTGAGTTGATGGTTTTAACCAGAGCTGAAGTTGAATCCTCACTTTAGCCACATGACTGTGCAGAACATCCAACGGCGGAGGATCCGAGCGGTGGACGCTTCTACCATGCAAGACGTCCTCGAGCTTGCGAGAAACAAACTCCGATGTCTCGGCCGAACCCGTACCATCGGTCCAACGGTTGGCACCGAGAAACAAACGAGAAGATTGATGTGGTGCGAGTGAACCACTGCGCGGGATCAGAATCAGGGAAATGGAATAGATCTGTCGGGCTCACCACTCTGGCTCTGTCCAGGGCTCGAATTTCCATGCAGGACTGAGTGTGGTAACCCGCCCCAACTGAATAGATTGCGACCCGGAAACATTTTCGACTTCCAGGCTGACCATGAAAAGGTGCTCCGGGCTATGACAAGGCGAAGCGTTGGCTGTAACGGCCAGGATCGGCCGAACATCGTAGTACTGTGTCACCCGGGTGGAATGGAACGAATCCGTATCGCTCTGAAATAAAATGTAAGCTTCGCGATTAAGGGGCAAAATAAGCATAGTTGCCTCGCGATATACGAATAACAAGGAAAGCTCTCGCTCCCCCACTTGACTCGCATGGATCGTCACCGGAACCTCGATATTGTCTCCTGGTTGCAACGAGCTCTGCCCTTTGATCATGGCCAAGTGGAAGGGTTGTTGGAGAGTAAGACAGTTTTGAGAGCGCGAAACCAGTGTTTCTCGCGGTTCTTCACCTGCAACAAGCCTCAGCCACCCGAGAGATGCACTCAGAATCTGCTTACCGTCATCCTTGGACTCGGAATCAGGGCCTACCCAAATCTCATCGTCCGCGCCCGCAACCATCCAGACCTCACCTATCCCTTTGGTTCCACGATTCACGAACGAGAGGCTCGACGATTTGGTCTCGCCTTCGCCCAGGACAAGCTCCTGGTGGTCTAAGAAGTTGACCAGTAGCTTATGGGTGGCTTGCACTACATCTACGGTGAGCAACACATCAGGAGCATAGGTGGGATGCTGTCTTTGAGCTGGCGTGTTCTGCAACCGCCGCCCACGAGAGGCGAGGGACTCGATGCTTGGAAGGAGGGAGAGGAAAATGTAAGAGGCGTGCATGATAGTCAGCGATGTCGGACGCGACGACTTGACAGCAATGGGGACCTTTGAAAAATGAGCTTGAAAGAATGGACGAATTTGAGTACGAAGACGTACCGTTCGCGACTCTCTCGGCCCAAGAGTAATATCTTCTACAATCTCTACGTCGAGGAACGTCTTCGAAGTCGAAGCGTCTTTCGACTCCTCGACAATAATTGTGAGATCTGAGAGATTCACTTCTGCGTCAAGGGGATTTCGTAAAACCAAATCGACGAAGAAGGTTTCTAGAGGAAGAGAAATATGTAAATTATGCTTGATCCGATGGCAAAGACAAGTTATACCATCGACAGCAACCTTGCCAGTTTTGGCGAGGGGTTCAACTCCGCCACGTCCTTTCCAAAACTTTATCCAGTCCTCCTCCCGACTGCTCCAATCTACTCCACCCTCTTCCTGACTGTCCCGAGGAAGTCGTACGCGAGTCTGGTTTTGCAAGCAAAAAGTGAAAGGAGGTTTGAGATCCAGCAGCTGCACTTGGTCTCCCGCAGTCGACTTGAAATGCTATGATGAGAGTTTAGTTGGTCAGAACACCACAGAAAGCAAATACCCTTACAGCAAATGCGACTCGAAAATCATCCAAGAAAACTTTGTCGGTACCAGGGAACCCGTCGCCGGTAATTGTGCCGTTCGTAGTTACAGAGGGTGGTAGCGACGAGCCGCGGAGCAGGCCCAGAAAAAAACGCACAGCACCAGCGACGTCGCCTGTGGTGTAAAGCAGACGCCCAAGCGGATGCTCGATTCCAGATAATATACCATCAAACCCAGATTCATCCGCCGGCGAATGACCCTCCGAGTCCCAAAAGGATGGAGATAGTTCTTTTTGGGGGCGTATTTTGTATAGGGCATGTGCTTTTCGGAGGAAATACATGGTCAACGGTTTCTGGTCGAAAATGTGAGTTCTCTTGCCGGTAAGAATATTCAGTGACTCACAATACCGCACTTTTCTAATCTATTCGCCGCAGACAGATACCATAGCGCGGCTCGTCGCCTGGCCGATTTTCGAGCGCTTAGCAGTGCAGCATGCGCAAGCAAAAGGGCTGAGGGTGGTTCTTCCGACTGATATTCGTCCGTTGAAAATTATTGCAAAGCGAAGATAAGAAGAACGTACATTCCCAGCTGCCCACACAAGCCAACGGTCTCCTTCTAAAACATTACCCAGAAAATCGGAGCTACTTATCCCGATCTCCCAACGGACCGCGTAAGAAAGTGCTCTGAGCTGGGCCTGCGCAGTGAGTTCGGATGATGAAGGATTGATAGTGGCTAATGCGTTGGCGACATGTAAAGGAACGGCCGGTGAGGGTGAGAGCAGCAGAGGAAGCATTTCCTGGAATCCAATGAGGTGGACTTTGCGAAGAACCAAGTTGTACATACGGAGCCTCCTTTACCCTCTTTTCGCATCGATTCCCAAACAGTCACCGCCAACTTGAAGTCACCCAGGATCGTTGCAAACTCCGCTAGGCGACGTTGTTGAGATGGGGGAGCAGGCGCAAAGGGACCAGAAATCAGCGGAGCGCCATTATATGTACTCGATCGGGAGAGGGATGCGTTAGACGCGTGTGTCGGCGCGGGAGATGGCGAAGGGGAACCAAATAATCGACGCGTAGACGAGAACAGCCGGGAGGGAAGGCGGCGGTTTGAGGAGAACTGTGGGGGTTTGAGTAATGGGATAAACGCGGCAGATAAGGGAGGGCACATTTTCATTCCACTCTACTACGCATTTTTCCATCCAAGGAACCAGGCTCATCACCAAAAATTCCCGCGTGAATCTGGCGGTTTGTTGGATATCAGTCTCACTCATTCGAAGGGTATTTAATCCCGGAGTGGGAAATGCCGGGGTTGGGGGAGGGGCGGTTATCGGACTCAGCTCCGGGGAATCGGACGACGGTGGAGGGGGTAGCCTTGGAATGAGGGCAGGGACTGGAACAGGAGGGGGTGGTGGACTGGGAAGGGCGAGGGAAAGGAGATAGCTATGAAGGCCAAATTGCTTCTTGACCGCATTGAAGAGGGCGCCTGCTCTGACCGAAGATGAGGCGCACGAAATAAGAGAAGGAGACAGCCCTACTCTTCATTGGAGAATGGCGAATTCTGTGGGTGAACTATAAGGGTGTATCGGAGGAATGTTGGGTCAACCCATGACGGAAATTCAATGGCACGCGAATGAAGGGCAGTAATTGCTTGCAAAGGATTGGGTGCGGTGGTCGACACCGCAAGGATGACTAGTACGATGGGTTAGCACAAGAAGCGATTCGTGCATGTCGCATACTCGCGACGGGATGATTCCAGCCTTCGGTCTTGGAAGGGACGTGGTCGCCTTCTGCACACCGCTTGAGTTCGTCCCACCACGGAGTGCGACCCGAATCTTTGTCTCCCAGCTTCTCCAAGTCTTGTAGCCATTTTGCGCAACGATTGCCGATGCGCGCCCCAATCCAGTCGAGGGTACGTTCGGCACGCTGTTGTTCGTCTTCTCGACAAGCCGACTCAATCTCAGACAGACTGGAGAATCGCAGACCGAACGAAGTATGAGGAACGGATGTCAGGGATGTTGTCCGTGTGGTGACTGCGAAAGTTAGATCCGTTGGAGGAAATTTGACGAATAATCCACCTTGGGGCAACGGAGAAAAAGACTGCAGGATATCGGGAAGCGGAGGCAAGAGCGACGCCTTGAGAAGCGTCGCGAGGTCCGGGGAAGACAGGATACATATGTGCGGACTGAGAGACGTGGGTAGCGGAGCCATTCAAGTTCTCCAACTTGAAGTCGATTCTCAAGCGTCGGCGCATCACACGTCGGGCCACCTCGGGCCGTGTCTGCGCGATCAAAAATAAAAAATCGAAAATATGTTAAGGCCTCCAGCTGATGCTGAGCCAACCAAAGTTCGCCCTTGTCACACCGCTGGGAGTTCAATTAAAAGGGGATTTTAATTGATCTCGCTTCTTTAAGTATGGGAAACAACATGAAACTCACTTAAATTAAACCTTAAATAACCTTTCAATTAATGGGCCTGGGCCAACCCGGGTCCCAACCTTGACGGACCCCCAGGACCCGGCCGCTCAGCCCAGGCCCTTTAATTGAAAGGCCATTTTAATTGATCTTAATTCTTTAAGTGCCGTAATAAGCCCGCTGCTTACCACTTACGCATCGTGACCGTGACCGTCACTCACTTCTTGTCTCGTACCACCATACCTCTGGCGCTCACATATATATACACTGTTCCTGTTGAGTTTTGTCCCTCTCTTAGTGTTTCTCCCCGGCTCCTGCGGTGAGTTTACACGTAAAACAAATACCGAGGCCGGAAACAGAATTTTAAATTTATCATTTAAGGTTCAATTTAAGTGAGTCTTATTTCCTTTACCATACTTAAAGAAGCGAGATCAATTATAATCCCCTTTTAATTGAACCCCCAACGGTGTGTGTTGATCCGACCCATGTTCTGCAACCTGATGTAAGGGTGGATTTTTGTATTACAATCTTGACTTAACATCTACCTGATGTTGACTGAGCGAAACACCGTAAAGTTGATGAAACCCTTGCTCAAGTTGTTGGTCCAACCCTATGGTGTTCACTTTGTACATTTAATCTTGCCATTTCACCCACACACGTCCACGGAATTAAAAACCCCTGGACATACCACCACAGTGTAGAGAAAAAAACCAGGTTACTAAGGACCACACTATAACCTGTACATGTTGTGTTCAACAGTTCTGAAGACATTGTTTTCCCGACCTATATGAGGCAAGAAGATAAGGAAAAAGAACCATATAGCCCAGGCATCCCAGTACGGAACAGTGTTCATCTTGCAGAGCCTCGCCCTTTGCGCAAGTGTAGAAAACTCTGACTGGGGCTTCTTGGAAGACTAGCCTCCAACGAGGAACCTAGCAAAACTGTTCATTCCATACAGAAGGGACTGTACCACCACCACCATATATATATATATATATAACACCCTGTGTAACACAGTAGCAGACACACCATGACAGAGAAATTTCCCCCTAGAGGACAAATTAACTTTGTGCTTTTGCCTGACTATACCACACCTGGTCAGACAATTCATGGAACCGCACTCTGTATCACAGCGCACCAGAATCCTAGGAGATGGTGAGCATAACAAAATAACGGTGGGAGAATACAGGCCTCAAGGCTCGACGAGTGACTATGTTTCGCTGACATGGTGGCAAGAGGGAAAAGCCCTAGCCACACATGAGACAACACCTAATCTGCATTTGAAAATCAAGGTTAGTACTATCAATCTTGCACATGGCTTGGAAATATAACAGGACTGCACCAGTAATATATCTACCTACTTGTGAAGGCACTGAATGGAAGGAAGAAATCATTACCTAGAGGATACAGCTCGAGTGCAAAATACCGCTAATGGTGCAGATGAGAATCTTAGGTTGGGTCAACAAGTAAAACCGGGGTTCAACAAGGGTTCAATCAACACGGGCAGAATACAGAATCTGCAGTTGGATCAACACAGACTACTTGAGTTGGATCAATAGATGAATCAAGAACTCTGAGTCACATCAGGACACATTGGAGCTTGGTCAGGACAGAAATTTTGGCTAAGGTCAAGACAGAGAAAGTTGGGTTGTATCAACACCGCCAAGGTTGCTTGCTCAACAAGTTCGCGAAGAATCAACAACACAGGCCGAGTTGAATCAACAAGCCGAAAGCGGGGTCGGAACAGCATCACTTGTGGCAAACTTGCGGTCAAAACATACTTTGCATAAAAAATAAAAGCTACAGTACAAAAATTTAATCATGACTGCGAGCTACAAAAAGATACATATGGATGGGAATATGATGGAAATGTTGCCTGACACAGGGGACAACGGGATTGTGAAGGAAACGGCAGAGAAAGTGGTTCAAGCAAATATCCTTCCTATTTCTTCCTCTCCCTCTCTCAGACGAAGAGTTTGTAACACGGCGCAAAAGTGAGCTATACCACCACAGTGGAAAAACTTCTTCCGCCACGTAGGGCTTTACTCTCGTAATAGGTGCATTGACGACAAGGCAGAGAGTGATTCTGAAAAGGAAAGACAACAGGATGAGGAAGGTGATGATCTTGGGGGTTTCATTGTGCCAGACAACAATGTGTAGCTGGGTTCGGTGGCATGCGTACCATAATGATTAGGATTTCTTGAGGGTACCTAATACGAGTTCTGTGTTCTGTGTTCTACCAGGATCCTAAATCAGACAGTGGGCCGTGCAAGGTCAAAGGCGCCATTTGGCAAGACCTAGTCAAAACATACTTTGCATAAAAAATAAAAGCTGAGTACAAAAATTTAATCATGACTGCAAGCTACAAAAGGATACATATGGATGGGAATATGATGGAAATGTTGCCTGACACAGAGGGGCAAACAGGATTGTGCAAGGAAACGGCAGAGAAAGTGGTTCAAGCAAGCAATATTCCTCCTCCTATTTCTTCTCTCTCAGAATCACCCTCTGCCTCTTCTCTCTTCTAGAAATCACCTCCACCCCCATCACCGCCTCCCCCATCACCTCCAAAGCCCCCGTCATCACCACCTGGGTAGAATCATGAGCATGTATGGATCAGGGACGGAAACTGACTCACCAAAGCCATCACCACCCAGCACTTCACCGAGTAAAAGTCCTCCTGCACAAAGGTTAATGGTTTGACCATCAGCTAATAGAGCCAGCTGTTCAGCAAACAAAAAATCTTTTGCGCTGAGCGTTCTGATTGGCCACAATTTTCAGGCCAATCAGAACGCTCAGTGCAAAAGATTTTTTGTTTGCTGAACAGGTCTAATCAGACTTGATGAACGTACCAGCCAAACCACCCAGCAACGGCATCGCCATCCCTCCACCCCCGAAGCCGGATCTCCTAGTGTGGTGTTTAACATTACAAACGATCCTTCCGAACCAACTCGCTTACTGCTGTTGCTGAGGAGCGTATCCATATTGCGGTGCATACTGTTGCTGATACTGTGGATTCTGCCTGGCGTACATCTCCTGCTGCTGCTGCTGCTGTTGATACATTGCCGCCTGCTGTGCTAACATCTCTTGGTGGCGACGTTCTCGTAACTGAATTAGCTTCGTTCAGCAACCGGAAATACCATGGCCAGGGAGAACTCGCCTCGAGCATTTGCCGTTTCTGTTCAGCTTTGTGGCGCTTCTCCTGCTCTCGTTCCTCCTTAGTCCCCACAGTTGCATCTTTGAGCTTGCCGAAGAGTCCCCGTTTCTCTGGTTTGGAGCCAGCAGGAGCAGCGTAGCTGCCGCGCTGCGAGGAAGAGGCAGCGGGAGATCCGACTGCAGGAGTTGTAGGGGCGCTATATTGAGGTTGCTTCTCATCCGCAGCAAGCCCTGCCTTCTCGCGCGCTTCCGGATGTTCTCGGAGATACTGCTCGTCTTCAAGTGGGTGAACCCATATCGACCGGGGAGGGGTTGCTTTGGTGTCGACGTAAAACTTATGTCCACTGTTCTGGTCGACCTGAAGTTACGAGAATCAGTTTTGCAGAAACCATACAGTCGCCACATCATCGCCAACCTGAGAAATCCAGCCGTAACTTTACATTATCCGTCAACATGCGGAATAAAAGCAGAGGAAATGACACCTACGGTAGTGGGCGTTCCATTGCGAGTGCGGAAGTGGGAGGAGAAGAGGTGGGGGCAGTGTTAAGCGATCTTAACCTTGGCGCGATCATGTGCAAAAGGCGGTGTGCGCTTAGATAGATGATTCATTGATTGCCTAATTGCGATAAATTTGGCGCCGGTGTCCGATGGCGCGGCTGAGAATGAGCTACTTATGTGCTAACGAACTAATTATGAAGCAAAAATACATGATTTACAGGCTCGATGAGTGGATCCAGTGCAAGGGATGTGGGATGTTGAATACAAAAATGGAGGCACAGAATCGGATATCAATCGCTGTACAATGCTGCAAGACTGAAATTAACTGAAACGCTGTAGGGGAGAGAGAAAAGGACGCACGTGGGACGAAATTCATTACTCTTCAGAAGTCTTCAGACCGAAGCCGATTGCAGATACCGAACGATTTCATCGATCTTTTTGACTTTTTCATTCGTAGGCATCTACGCACCTCCGGTGTCAGGCGACAAGACACAAATAAAGTTCACCCACCTCAAAGAACATGTGCATACGCCGTTTACGCTCAACGTCTGTAACTGATTCCTGACGCGCGATATTCTCCACGAAAGCATATCCAGTCGCCGGGACGCTGCCGGCCGCAGTGAGGGATCCGGGTGTGCGGGAACCGTGTGCTGAACCAGAAGACGCGGACTTGGCGGCAGCGGGATGAACTCCCCAACGACCTGTGTCTCCTCCTCCCCGATCACCCCAGCCCCCGGATCCCGTCGTTTGTGCCCATGGATTGGTCGGAGGCAACCACGAATGCGATACGTCTTGGAGGGTATTCAAAAAAGGCTCTAAACGCAGTTCCTCGCCATGTGCCGCAGCGTTGACCATTTTGATCCAGTATGGAACAATGTCAGCGACGCGCTCGACGTGATACTGGTGCTCCCGCATCTGCAGCTCTTCCTTTGTTAGCGGGGGATCTTCCTATGATCCAGGTCAGACGGCGCCATTTCGACTCGAAACATTCATTCTGTCTCACCTCTAAGGGAGCGTTCCAGACGTCAGCGTCGGGGCTGGTGGGGAGCCAGGAAATTGCGGCGTCTTCGCTCGACGGATTCCACCACATATTGGATTCCTGGACCATTCGTGCATGCTGGGCAGAGCGTTCATGGCGAATGGCGGCATGTATATTCATATGAGCGTGTTCGCCGTTGCAGACGTTACACAACCATCCGTCTGCTTCATGGATGAAATCTGGAGTCCATATAAGTGGTTATATTCCGACAGGAAAGTGGAGGACGTGCGGTGTGGGTTTGAAAAGGACTTGACCATGAGAGAGGTCAGTTTAACAAGCGCAAACCTGTGAAGCGAGATTTCATTTGACAGGCACAGCCACTGATATCTGACATGGAGGCTATTTGTCATGTTTGTATTTCCGTCAGAACATCTTTTGGTCAGCGACTTGGAGTAAGCAAACCCTCGCACTGAGCCAGTTGTCTGCCACCAAAGTTGCTCATTGCTCAAGTCGACGGTGCCGCTCACTAAAAGCTCCGCTGGGACAGCAGGGCATCCCGAGCATCAGCTGGGCCGCTCTAAAAGAAACTCTTGTGAATTACGCGCTCTATGGTGTTGCTCGATGAATCTGGGTCTCGAGGCCAACAATCTTCGTCCGGCCCCGACAAAAGGGTGTTGGACGGTCTCCTCGAAGAAAATGGCTCTGTGTTATCCTTCGAGCTACTGCGTACCTACCGCTGTCGGCCCATTCTGGAAATCAACATATTCCTCAACACAGGCTCTGGTGACTCTTTTGACGTGTTACGTTCTAGTACGGTCGGCCATAAATTAGTCTGGTGTATTTAAGAGCATCTTTGCCGTCCACCTCCGCGGCGTCAACACGTTCTGATTCTCAACATAACAAGTGCGAGTTGGATCAGGAAGCTTGTTGATCATTCGTGCTGCCTTACTCGACGAAATCGAATGCAACAGATTCACCGAGTGCCACGTACAGTTCGTGATGAGGCTCCGTGTCGATTGACTCCCCGTGACGAAGGCGTGGAGTGGAAGTTGGTGCGGAGGATGGAATCAAAAGCTGAAGGCGCAGGACGGTGATCTAGGTTCCAGATATCAGTCGAGCTGGACGGTGACCGTGTGGCTGAGGCGTGCTTGTCCCGCAAACGCCTAGTGGGCCGGACGAAGACACCTCGGGAAGGCTGGCTTAACGCTTGCATTCGAGCCTTCAGGGGAGTGGACATGAAATGAGCCCGACACATGCATATCTCTCGAGCACTCTATATACACCCTCCACGGCCGTACCCTTCATGCCCCTACCCACCATGGCCCTCCCGTCCCAGGTTCAAACACTGGCAGCAACGCAGACCGAGTTATCGCAGGAGGGTCCTCAAGTATATCCAATCCGGTCCATAGATCCAAGAAGCAAACGCCAGCGCGAGCATCATATACTCCAGAACTATCCCGCCCCGAATCACATGCTCCCTCCGCCGGATGGAAGTCCCGCGAAACCGTTATACCATATGCTTTGCTTCACGATGTTCGGCCAACCATCCCTCGAGCCTATATGGGCTGCCATCGCGCTACACCGCTACGCTAACGACGATGAAATATGGGATAATGGTATCACGGACACACAGAATCGGCTGGGGAATATGATCGTCGTGGTCAGTTACTTTCAGCTCAAAGTGCCCTTCAACGGGAACACCTTTGCTAATGCTAGTCTGGTAATATTCCACAGGCAGGGATCCTCCTCGCATCGGCCACTGCGCTAGCGTCGACTGTTCCACCTCGACCTGACATACTTAATTATACTGTCCGTGGACCATACCTATGCATCCGCGGCTCTTTTGGTTTTCTCGTGGGCGGGATCATCGTTGGTTCTGTTGTGTTCCTCATCTTGGGCCGCGCACGAGCTGAACACTCCCGTGAGGTTCGAATACCCTTGCATCCGTATTGACCTACCTTATTGCCAGGTCCTATACACAGACCGCTTCCAAGTGTGGAGCATGGGGTCGTATACGTTCTTCTCCATAGGCACTGGAACGCATCTGCTGGCCTTTGGTGCGTGTCTTCTTGCATGATCTTACAAGAACGACCGACAAATAATAAGCTACTTTGCGTAGGGATGCTCAGCGGAATTTGGTGTGCGCAGGACGCTACCGTTCAGGCCGTATGCGCACTCCTCCTTGTCATTCCTGTGACTATAGGCATCCTCTTCGGAATAGTCGTCTGGAGAGGAAAGCACCTCAGCTCGCGCCCAGATTCAAACATCTGGCCACCTGAAAAGGACTAACTGGATGCCTGCAAACCGGTTGGAATATTTGGTGAATATTCAGTTCAGTGTCGCTGTGGTCGCCGTTGGACAGGCTGCAGAGTTATATATGTCTGCTATAGTCTTCTACAGTCCCTATAAGTGATTATACATTTATTATATTCCGACGGGCGAGGTGCTTGTTACGATTGTTACGATTGTGAAGCACACCTATGCGACATACATCACTGAGGTTCGACCGAGGCCGACCACGACGGGCCACAAGTAATCATCTTAATTTTCTTCCAACCAGTAGCCGCCTTCCAGCATTTCAAACATCTTTTATTAGCCTCTTGTTAGCTTTGCGGAAACAAGATTCATTACTGATGTATGACATGGCGTTTATTCGTCATCCGCCCCTATTAACCACCCAATTCCCTTCGAGAAAACACGCGTCGCCTGCGTCGAGAGCTCGTCCGCATCTCCTCGTCTCCTGCTTCCACTGCTAGACCTCTCTTTTTCAGCTTGCGATCCCTGCGACCGACCACGGAACGGGAAATTGGCAGCAACGCTGCGGAACGTCCTGCTTGCGAGCGCGGCTGCGTCTGGCGTGTTGAGCAGCGGAGGAGACGGCATATGGAAATCTTGAAGGCGTGCGCGCAAAGAGGTGGCGGAATATGGCACAGCGTTAGTCTTACTTGGACGAGGCTTGCCATCGCGACGATACGAAAGTCTTTCTTCTCGTGCTTCAGTATCTTCGTTCTCGAGCCGACGCCAGGCTACCAGGACGTCATGTAGCTTGTCCGGCGGGCATAGCTCGAGTGCGCGGCCCAACAGGGAGAGCTTTTTATCGACATCGTCGAACTCGGGTTGCCGACCTAGTTGGAAGCAGGCAACCCAGCAGACCTCGCTCGCTTCCTGGATCTCCGGCGTTTCCATGTCGGGATAGGAAGAGCGCAGCGCTAGGACGGTTTCAACCATCCTCTCACTCGTCTCGTAAGCACGCAAGAAATCTTCCGCCTGCAGAGCGGTATCAGCAAGCATGGCCAAGGTTTTCACCTCAGCTACGATGTTGTTCCGTAACCCCAGTTTATGAACTAGGTCGAGAATAACTTCGGTGTGCTTGTATGCATCGTTGTTGCTGGACAGAACACGGGATACGAGTGAGAGTCGATCCTTGGTCAAGCGAATCTCTAGCGGAGAGATCGCAATGCCAACGCCAGACATGATGTTGAACGAAGACAAACGTGATGTTGCCTCGATAAATTCTTTCTCCCTCGCAAGGCGGTCAGAGGGAGGAGGGACGTCCAAACTGGATCCAGCTTAGCCATTGGAATGGCAAGAAAGCGAGCACGTACCACTCGTACGCGAGTTTCATCTCGCCAGTAGTGTAGTTGCCCGAACTTGCATTGTCGTATAATTCCCGAGAACATGCAAGGCATATGTCTTCAATTGCTTCTGAACTCAATGATAGCTTGTTTTTTGGGGATCGTATTAGTGACCGAGCAATATTGAAATCTAAAGAAATCAGCTGACGCAGAAAAAGAACTGATAGTATACTGACTGCCGGTGCTAAGAAGACCGCCCAAGAAAATGCGTAAAACCTCGTCTTGCGTTAACAAACCGAAAGCACCACGAAGACCGCTATCCCCCTTGCCCGTCAATTTGAGCATGTCCTCGAGGAGCCACTCCCAATCGTCCACGGAATTCAATCTGTCTTCCGCTCCTCCCGCACGTCTGGCCATACGATTGGCCCAAGAGCGTTGCTCAGGGACGTCAGAATTGCTCTGTAAAAACCATCGCAAAGGCGCAGGGACGCTCCACCGCGATAAGATTTCTCCCGATTCCAGATGGACGTCGAGAATGTCGAGGGCGCGCGACAAAGAGGTTAAGGGCAAAGGCTGGAAAAATATCAAGAGGTCCGATGCCGTGCAACGAGGACGCGTCGTGGACGGAGTCACGTAGGCACCAAGAGAAACAATGGTGGTATCAGCGGCGTCCTCTTCGTCATCATCCCGGTTAATGTCCCAGGCTGGTAAGCACTCGAAGATTTGGTTCATAGTTGTCCACTCGTCGAGGCTATTGCTCCCGTACAGGCATGCAAGCGCGAGGCGGGCCATGTCTTCGTTGTTCTGGATAATTCGCTGGGGAGTGGGAAGGATCGGCTTGGAAGCCTCGAATATGACCGCAGCGGTCTCCAATGGACTACTGAGAATATACTCGTAGAGAATGCGCGTTCGTAATGTAGGGTCGGGCTTGCCAGCTCGCTCTGCCCGAGACTCCAGAACGAAAAGGTAGGGCATCACAAGGCGCCAAATATCTTTGGCGAGAGTCTCTGGGGTGGAATGGGCAAGATAGGCTCGGACCACAGCAAGTGGTTCCATGGTGTACCACCGGTCAAGGGTCCAGTCGTCGTCCACCTCATCATCACCTTGTGGCGCGTCATAGACTAGCCGCGCCAAAAGGCTGAGCTCTTCTCCCATCTCGTCCAGACCGGGAACACCCTGCGGAGCGGCATGTTGGACAACGGCCAAGGCCACGTCTATCATTCCGGTGGAAAGGATAATACGCTGAATCCGATTTTTGTACCATTCGGCAAGTTCATCGGCGGACAGAGGTACGTCGCGGGAATTTGGCAGGGGATCCCTGATGGCAGGAGCTATGTCGGGAGCAAGTTCAGACGCCGCGAGCGCCGCTCGTAC
This sequence comes from Mycena alexandri, assembly GCA_029233265.1. NCBI lineage: Eukaryota > Fungi > Basidiomycota > Agaricomycetes > Agaricales > Mycenaceae > Mycena > Mycena alexandri. The sequence continues at coordinate 561,002 of JARJCM010000033.1, read as the reverse complement.
GTCTGGTGTTTCGGACCAGTCGAGTTCGGTCCTCCATGGGTTCGACACGGTTCTCTTTTCCAAATTGGTAGACGGGTCCAGCGCTGGAAGAAAGTCGCGATAGGATAAAGGATGCACATGTTCGGGAATGCTATCCAGGATAGCGGCACGATACGGCCACAAGTCCACTGCATGGCGCTCGAACATGATTCCAAGGCCGCTGAACCACTGATGCGACGCTAGCAGACACGCTGATCGAAGGAGAGGGTCCGTGAGGAATAGAGAGAGCGCGACTGGAGGTTCAGCCGCTTCGCGCACGTCAGTCTGTGCAGACTCCGCCCATGGATCATCGTCGTCCCATGCATCTGGCCCGTTGTCCGCATCATCGGCAGCCGCCGGAGCAGCTTTGCAGATCTCCACGAATGTGTTCAAGAGATCCAGGCGGTTGAGGATCACCGCGCGAATGGCGCAGAGGCGGGCGTCGGGGGGAATTTCATTGAAATGTGCCACGAGGGCGTCGCGTCGCGAGGAGCTTTCCGGGGCGACAGACGGAGAGTCGGCTTCATCTTCTGCTGCAACGGCGACAGCCTGGGACCTTCGGAGGGCGGCAGTCGTCCGCTCCAGTCCAATATCTAGTAGGACACGTTGGACTGCTGCATCATCGAGAATTCTGTCGGCACAGGCTGCGGCAACCCAAAGGTCGTCTTTTATGGAGTCCAAGGACTTGTGGACATTCTCAGCGGTGAGTTCGCTGTCTGTTAGACCAGTCCAGTCGTTGGGCGAAGGCATACGCGGAGGTTGAAAGGAAATCCTAATTGAGCGAATTGATGGCGCATCATGATCAATTCAAATCCACCGTCTTTGAAGTCAACCTTCAACGTCCAAACCTTTTCACCGCCCATTGCGTATCAAAACGGCGAGGAATGTCTGAACGCCGGGAAGCGGATGCATACCGCGGGGATCCGCATTTAGCAAAAAAGGTCCTGCAATGGCCGCGAGTCTAGACCAGCAGCTGGCTTCAATGCCTCTCAAGACATTGCGGCCGCCCCTTCGTCTTCCTGGACCTTCCGATTTCCTATGCCCGTGTCCACCGCGTCGAACTTGCCTCTCCGTGGTTTCCCGACTTCTGATAGTGTCCCGAATCACGGTTTCGTGCTCCCTTCTTCAAAATAGCGCCACTCTATTCCTATTTCCCGACCCTTCCCGAAGCCGACACTAATGGGCTGCTAAATTCGCCGACAACTTTGAATTTTCCATGTTTGTTTGTTACTTCTTGACCCTCTAAGCCGTGAAGACGGGGACGGCTCGGGCTCACTTCTCTCCTGGTGCCCTGGAAAATTATGCTTGCACTCCGTGTGGGACCTCATAAGTGTTCCGCAAAAGCCACCCCGACCCAGACCATGTAATTGTTGCTTCTACCCCACTGCAGGTATAAATACCTGCCCTGGAGGTCGATAACTTCACTCCTCTCTTCCAATGCCTATCACCCTCAGCCCCTCCAACTCTGACCCCACTGTCTTCAAGGTCGCGGCCGTTCAGGCTGAGCCGTAGGTCTCAACTGTGTCAACTTTTTTTGGAATTTAATTTATCTTTTAGGGTATGGCTCGACCTCCAAGGTGGTATCGACAAGACTATCAAGATAATCCAAGAGGCTGCCGCCGAAGGTGCCAAAATTATTGGCTTCCCCGAGGTCTTCATTCCCGGCTACCCATGGACGCCTTGGGTGAGCATCAAAAATTCACTCGAACATACCGCGACTCAACTGCTTTTCAGGCCAACAACTTTGTCGTCACCGCGACTGTCCTCAAAGAATACCAAGCCAACGCGCTTGCGCTCCATTCGCCCGAGATGGACCGTATCTGTCAGGCAGTCAAAGAGGCCGACGTGACCGCCGTCATTGGCTTTGCGGAACGCGACGGTGGCTCCCTCTACATCGCGCAGGCGACGATCTTGCCCGACGGGAAAATCGCGAACCACCGCCGGAAGATCAAGGCAGGTCACATTTTCTCCGCCCAAGAGGCGAATGAACGGCCATTGAATAGACTTCGCTTCCCCAGCCTACTCACTACGAAAAGACCGTCTTTGGTGATGGTAGCGGTAAGGGCCACAATCTGGGCTTTATTGCAGAACCTCAAAGGTCAACAGCTCAGTCGATTTATAACGTCGTTCAGACACCACTGGGCAGGTGAATAGAAAACCACCATGACGACCTGAAATTAAATTGAACAATAAATAGAGTCGGGAGTCTCAACTGCTGGGAGCACATCCAGGTTCGCAGAATGCTTGAGATCCAGACAATGATTAACTTGCCCCTCAGCCATGGTTCAAGACTCATTTCTACTCTCAGCACCCGCAGATCTTTGTCGGTGCGTGGTGGCCAGCGTTCCCGCCTGGGACGGGAGGTTCCCCTTACATCGTGAGCGGTGAGGCTTCGAGCAGGATGACCCAGATGGTTGCAATGGAAGGCGGCTGCTTCGGCCTCGCCTGCTGTCAGATAGTGAGCGAAGCCGGAGCTGAGAAGATGAAGATTGCAGGCTTCCCTTGGTTCACGTTCCCAGGCGGAGGGTTTTCTACCGCGAGTGCTTTTCTTTTGCTCATGCATACTTGCTCAACTTGGTCTATTAATTGCAGATCTACGGTCCTGATGGATCGACCCTCGCGCACGCCAAGGACGCTGGCGTCGAGGAAATTGTGTATGCCGATATTTCGCTCGCTAAAATCGACGAAGTGAAGACCGTCGCCGACACCATGGGCAACTATAGTCGCATGGATCTCTTGCACACTGTCGTTCACGGCAAAAATTGGGACGCGATCACGTATGACGACGCTGAGGCCGGACCCGCCCGCGAAAGAGCTGGAGAGATTAACAATTTTGCGTCGGGTGCATACTCGACGGCGTAATCTTGCTGTTCCCCTTAAATGAAAGTTATAGTGTGTCGCAAAGTGAAATCTACAAATAGCTTGTTTCAAATTTAGTACCCCGAAAAGAAAAAAACAGCAACGAAAACTAGTAACGACTCTTGGCACGCACTCAGTGCGGCACATCCAGCAAATGACTAGCCAACGGGCCGAGCACTTCAGGTCCGGAGGGGGGAGAATAATGTAGGTATGGAAAATCGTAAAAAGGCCCCAGCAGTCTTCAGAATAATGTATCCTCATCGCGCAAATACTCCCCGACATCACTGTGGACCTGGTAAATCGACTGGGAAACCAAGGATATGAATACTCACGCCTGGTGGAATATTATGATGGATGTTGGATCCAGTTTCCGAGTGTCGACCGTGGCTCGTGCCGTTACGCCAAAGCCCTACACAACTCCTTAGCACAGTTGCGAAGGGCAGGCATAAATGCGTAACGTACCAATGGCATGTCACTCATACTGTAAACGACCACTCCCTGGTGCTCCGGTGTGTCCTCCGTGATACGCCCGAGATGTGCTTTGAGAACATGGTTGCCATAGAGGAAAGGCATTTCGCCGTTGGGTTTTATCCATACCTGAAAGACAGTCAGTCCGTCGAATGTGGAATGATCCTGCGGACCGTACCTTATATTTCGCATACTTGGAAATGTAGTCCAGGGCTGTTATGTGCAGCTTGAACTTGCCCGACTTGCTGAACTTGCCAAAGCATGTGCCCAGTGAGACGAGGTTTGGCCGTGCTACCGAGATGCTGAGACGCATGGACTCTTCGGAGACATAGTAGACTCGGTCCTTTTGAAGCCTGAAACAGTATGGACCGTCGGGTCGGTCAATCAGGTGAATGAGATTTTTGCCCTGCAAAAAACGGTTAAAGAGGGTGAGAGTAAGCGCACGGGAGACGGACGATGTAGTTTGCGAGTTTCTCAAAAACGGCGCGCGACTCGTCTTCGGTCAAAGGACGCATTGTGAAAGAGGATGAGTGGCAAGAACAGGAGCTGTCTGAAAAAATGAGTACAGCCGCCTCCGATCATCGGCATTCCGGCCCGGCAGCGCGACCGTCTCAACATGTCCTTCGTGCCCTCATTTGCGTCGTTTCCCGAGCTACCTTCAAATTCATCCCCCGTTCCTACCAAGGATAAGGAACGGCGACGGAAACGAGACAGGACGGCAGATGCCAAGCCAAAAGACAAAGAGAAAGACCACCGTCGTGTAGACGATGAGCACGCGCATAACGACTCGACCTCGCGTTTATTTTACTCCGACCGCAGAGGCGATCCACTCAATATCCAATATGGTGGTCTACATTCACGCGATGTCCCCAAATATCGCAGTACGTCGCTGTGGTTTATAGTGGTGGCAAGCAACCAACCCATGTCCAGGTGGTAGATCCATTCTCGGACTCCCCTCATCCTTTTCCGCCTTTCGAACAAGCCATGGCATAGAGGTTGGCCCTCCCGGCAAACGCAAGGTCCGCTGCTCTGTCCTCGTAGCGTGTTTTTTGCATTTACCAACCGAAACTAGCAAATGCCGAGTTTGACTGATGCTTCCTCTCGCGCCCTCCTATCCCGCAATCCAACTCGCACCTTCGCCAACGCGATTGCCTCGTCTTCCAAGTACGAAGAACACGACGGCTTCCTGCGTCTTCCGTCCCGCGTCGTCCGCGAGCAGTCTTACCGCGCAATCGAAAAGACTAACGCCAATTCCGACTCCGACTCCGACTCAGGAGCATCGGATGACGGTGACTCCAGCGGCGAAGAAGAAAGCACCCCGAATTCATACCAGGCTACATTAAAATTGATTAACGAGAGGCTCACTGCGGACCCTCGTTCGATATCCAATTGGTTGTTGTTGCTGTCGCACACTCTGTTAACAGTTCCTACGACATCCAAGAACGCAACAAGGGCGCGTTCGGAGATTTCAATTTCGGTTCTGTCGCGTGCCCTGGCGGTGAATGGGAGCTCCTGTGTGCTGCGGCTCAAATACCTGCAAGCGGGGGAGGAGGTGTGGCACGAGAGCAAGCTGCGGGCCGAGTGGGAGGATGCACTGCGGAAGGTGGAGGGTGTCGACATGTGGATGGAGTGGTTCGAGTGGAGGATTCGGAAGAGCACCATGGGCATCACTGCCGTTGTAGGGGATGCGAAACGAGCTCTCGGTGCCCTGCAGCGTGATGAGGTCGGACAAGTGAGGATATTCTGGCGCCTGGCTGTTGCCTTCCAGCACTCGGGTGAGCTTATCCATCTGCTTTGAGGCCTTCATTTATTCTATTTCTAGGATTCGGGGAGCGGGCCACAGCAATGTTCCAGGCGCAGGCTGAACTGTATGTTTTTGGTGCGCTCTATGGCCCTCTGGCATTAACCCGCACTAGGACCTTCCAAATTCCTCAAGCATTGTATGGGCTTCCTCTCCAACACCGACTCGATTCGCTGGAAGAGTTCTGGGAAGCTGAATGCCCGAGATTAGGAGATGCAGGTGCCCAAGGCTGGGACTCCTATTTCTCCTCCAAACGTCCTTCAGCGCCGCCTCCATCTCAGCCCAACCCGCCCCCAATCGAAGACCTCGATCCATTTCGAAAATTCAGCTTCTCAGAGTCTCTTGCGGATCGAACATTATTTCTACCCCGACGTTCTACTGATATCGAGGCGGACTCGGACCCGTACTCCACTATATTGTTCTCGGACATTCGAGAGGTCTTGCTGAACCTGGATTCTCCCGCCGCCAAGGATGCGTTCCGCTACGCCTGGCTCACCGTATTGGGACTCAACTTGCCTGGCTTCAAAGCTACAGACGACGAGACGATGCCTGACGCTTCCATGGATCTAGACGACAGGTGGTCCCACCAATACATCATTCGCCCTGCCTACCTGAATGCGATATTCCCTGCAAAGGGTACTCAAAGCAGAATTGTCAATGATGCAGTCGCTGGTGTCATCATAGGACGAGAGCGCGAATATACCAGCGGGCTCGGCAATCCGATCTTGTCTTGGGGTTGGGGCGTGATTGATCCTTTAGCGGTCCCGTCCTCCGACGGACGGACAAGGGCTCTGTGGAATAAAGGCGATCTGGATGCTATTGATGCAACATTCGTCGGAAATGTATTCGATCAGTTGAGGTTGGGGAATGACGATATCCGGTGGGACCTGTTCGCTCTGGCATTTGCTGCGGCTAGCAATGTCAAAAGGTAGGATAATTTGCGTTGTGTAGGTTGCGCGGCTGAACGTATTGTTGACAGTGCTCTCAAGCTCTCACGCGGGTTTCTTTCGAGTGCTCCGGATTCGCTGTATCACTGGGCGGCTCATGGACGGCTGGAGCAGCTGCGCGACCGGTTGGATGATGCGCGGAAAGTCTATGAAACGGTTCTTTCGACGCCTTCACCCGCGGCGCGCCCAGGGATTGGCCAGCTGTGGTGGGATTGGGCGGAGATGGAGTGGCTCGCGGGCAAGAGTAATGCTGCTCTCAAGATCATCTTGCGCTCCGCTGGAGTCGAAGGTTCCGGCGGAATTGTGCTGCTGCGCGCTAAACGCAACTTGAACGACAACGCGGAGGCCGTTGGAGAGGGGCGAGAACGCGAGCCGTGGGTGAAGCTCAGAGCTTTGATGGAGCTACTCTCCGCGAACGAGCCTGAACAAGCTCTCCAGGTATTCGATAGCCGGCTAACGACGCAGAAGGCGGGCACTGCGCCGCACGAAAGCCTCGTAGTGGGTGAGTTGCTGATGCTCTATCGCCATGGGGCGGTGCTGCGGAACCCAATACCGCCGGCACTGCTCCGAGAACGGGTGGAGAAGGCTGTTGCGGTCTACCCCAGCAACTCGGTGGTCCTCGGGTTGTTCCTCGAAGGGGAGAAGGGACAGGGGGTATGGGGCAAGGTGCGAGCGATGCTCGGGGAAGGAGGTGGGATAGAGAAGGGTATTCTGCGAAGGGTGGAGGAGGTATGGGTTGCCGGGTGGGACAAGAGTCGGTGGGAGGCCGAGGTTGAACGGACGCGGAACGGGTTGGCGGCAGCAGTGGACAGCGAGCGGTGCGCATCTTTATTCATAATTGCTCTACGGCACCGACTAAATTCTACAGGACGAGAGGGAGCGCAATACTATGGCGCATATTTATAGAGTTCGAGATACGAGTGGGTCAACTGAACCGTGCGAAGAAGCTGCTATTCCGGGCGATTGGTGATTGTCCCCTGGTAAAAGGTACGCCCGGTCGGCGAAAACAACGCCAGGGACGAACTGATTGTGCGACGAATAGGGCTGTACTTGCTCGCCTTTGGGCCCCTGCGGGGTGTGTTCAGTGCTCAAGAGCTAAATGCATTCGCGGATACGATGGCGGAACGAGAGCTCCGGCTCCGACGAGGCCTGGAGGAGTTTGTGGAGGGCTGGGAGGACAAAGGAGGGAGTGAGAGCAGTGACTCGGACGACAATGGGAACGAGATTGAAAATGCAGCAAAGGAATATCGGCAGCGCTTACCGTACTGACTAGTTTTTTTAATTGTGTCTTACACGAGGCAATTGTTTATGTACCCTTTGTTGATCCGTGTTGTCCTGTATCATTGAATTCGTCCACCACCCCAAAAGGCTTTCAGTAGTCTTGCTTGAGGCCCGTAGCCTCCTCGAAGCTGCCGGCCTAGCTCTTTGCTCCTCTTCACCCTTGCCCTGCTTCACCCTCTCCTTTTCCCGTCAACTCCGCGCATCCACAGCGCCGGCGCAGCATTACTCCGCCGACGCCGCATTTCTCAGCCTCCTACTCAACAATCCAGCCTAATTACCCTGCAATGACTACCATCCCCGCCCCGTCCCTCGTGCACGGCGGCCGCGAGGAGTGGTCCGACGCAGACTTTGATCTCGCAGATGGACAGGCAATCCATGCTGCGACCGACAGAGACGACGACGACGACAACGAGGATTGGGACCTCGACATGGACTTGCCAAAGCCCGCTCCCTCCGGGTCCATCGCTTCCGCCCCCCGCCTCGTCCCAGATGTTCATCATCCGCCCCTCCCACACTCTCCCCGAAATCGATGATGACGACGACGAGGGTGTCTCCACAATCAAGGTCGCCGTCTTCCACAAACCCGCACCACTCAAGGCCCCCCAGAGCCCCATCGACGAGGACTTTGAGGACGCCTTTTCGCTCCCCTCCGATCTCACCCAGCTCTCGCTCGCTCCTTTGTCGCTTAACCACCGGGTCTCGAAAACCTCCCTCGAGTGGGGCGACAAGGACCAGACGTCCTCCTCCCAGTCGTCCGATGCATACTCCTCCCTCGGCTTCGCAGATGCGTCCCCGTCCTCCAACTCCACTTCTTCCGTCTCGCTCCCCCAGACCGAAGATGAGGATGATGATGACGACGACGACGAGCTCGAGGGGCTCGTCATCCCCCTCGGCATATTCGAGTCTGGCAAGGGCGCACGGCACTTGACGAAACTTTTGGAGCTGAAGAAAAAGGCGCAGGTGACCGACAATAATCTTCGGGTGTCTCAGCCAAACCTAGAGGACGACTTTGAGACCGGTCTCATCATCGATGATGACTTTGAACTCAGTCCCAGCCGCCTCCTCACCCACCAACAACTGCAGTCACAGCGCATCTTCAACATCCGGTCCAACAGCATGCCCACACAGCGGCTGTCCTCGTCTTTGCGGCCCTTGTCTCGGCTAAAAACCGACAGAGCTAAGTCCCCCGTCGTCTCCCGTCCGCCCACTCGCACACAAACTAGCGCACCTCCGCCAGCCCCCTCATCCTTCCTTTCCCCCAAACCCGGCAATTTGCGTGGACAAAAATCACATTCTGGCTTGAAGCCCCCCACCCCACCATCCACCACCCGACAGCTCACTCGCAAAGCATCCTTGTCGTCCCTCATGGAGACCAGTAGTAACCAAGCATCAGGCTCTGGTTCGGTCTCCGCCGGGACGTCCAAAGCTGGCTACGAGGAGCCAACGGCTGCGTCCCGCGCAAAGTCATTCAAGAACCGCGAATTCAAAGTGCCCCCAACACGCCCATCTACCCCATCCACCAACCCCGCCGCACTCCGCCTCACCATGCCCACAGCCTCGCGGTCGAAATCCCGCCCCGCCCTTTCCGCTGTCTTCCACGGCCCACAGTCGGCCTCTGGATCGCAGTCTCCTCTCTTCCGCTCCATGTCCCCCATCCCTCCCCGACCACTATCACACGCCTCTGCTCGGCCACATACTCAGCCCGTGGCAGCCGCACCACCACGGCCCGCTGCGCCACGAGTCCTTCGGCGACCAAAGCGACAACGCTTATTCGGCGACGGAACGGAGTTGGATGGCTTTGATGATCTTCCCACGGATCGCGATAAAGAGAGTCGATATCGTGTCCAGCCGAAAGGCTACGGGAACCGTGTTCCAGGCGGGAGCTACCCAACAAAGTCGGAGAAGGGCACGATAAGGCGGAAACGGCGAGATGGTTCAGAAGGAGGGAGTCTCGGTAAGTTCACGATCTCGTTTTCTGTCGGGCCATATCCTGACTTTAACTCAGACGCCCATTCGCCTCTGGGTCCCTCCACAAACTCTGCAAAACATGCTATGAAACCCGACCTTTCGCCTAAATCGCACGCAGATCCTCCGAAAAAGAAAAAGGCAAACTCCTCCCCTAGTGGGAAGAAGAAACCTACACTTATTCGTAATTTGGGTGGCTCTGGCGCTCCACGAGGTGCGTTTCGTGCTCAGCGCAGCTTGTGTCGCAAAACTGACTCTCGTCTAGTCGTCGGAGATATGAGGTGGAATCCTCAGACGCTGCGGTGGGAAGGGAACGAGCATGTCCTGCGTGACTTTGACGCCGCAGTCGGCACCTCGACCCGCCCCGCCCTCATCACACACCTCACAGGCTCATCAATAGGATCGCCTGTGGGCTCGTTCGCAAACGGCGCGCGGATAGTAGGCAACATGATTTTCGACCCAGCACGCATGTGCTGGATATCGACATTACCGCCGGATGAGGACGAGCCCGATGTGTTTGCGAACCTCGCGGACGACGAGGACGACGATGAGGGGTGGGAGAGCAAGGGCGGGACGATCCGCGCGAGTCTGCAGCTGGCGTCGTCGAATTCGAGCGCGACGACTGCGATGCCGTCTGCGACGCCAAGTCCTGCGCGGAGCGACTCGTATGTGCGCGCGATGTCGGAGTCGGACAGCGAGCGCGGGTCGCGGGCGTCGATGGTGTACGACGTCGACGAGACGTTCCTCGAGAGCTGTCGGGCAGCGGAGGAGCGGCATCGTGTGGAGATGAAGGGGTGGAACCTCTCCACGAGGCAAGACCCCTTTGCCGAACCGGACCACTCGCATCTCTTTGAGATACGAGAACTCGCCACTCGACGTTATTCGTAGTGTTTTTACGACTTTGTTTGCCTTCGTTCCTCGCCTCTCATGCACATTTTGGATTTTCTGTACATACACCTAGTTTTATTGTAGGACAGCTTTTTTGTTACATTTTTTTCGCTACGTTCGTACGTGTAGGCCTTCGATATGTAGCTCTTCAATCAAGAATATGGAATATGCCAAAGCGGTCGAGTGTGATGGATTCCTTTCTCTTCTTACACTCATGACGAGCGCGACTGCTGGACGCGGGCGGATATGCCTCGCGCTGCACGGATCCGACGCGATATTCTCTGAGCTGTCGTCGACGTACCCGCTCAAGCTCTTATCGCCCCGGAATGAGCGCGCTGGGTTTGCGGTGGTGTACATGATAACGTACGGAGGCGGCCTCGTCAGCGGGGACTCTGTCTCGCTCTCCGTCGACGTTGGCCCACGCGCGAACCTCGTGTTGCTCTCGCAGGCACGTTTTGCCCGATAACATATAAATGAACGCGTGAATAAGACCGGCACTGCTAGGGATCTACCAAGGTCTTCAAATTCCGGCCGGGGCAGCGCGCGGCGAGCACCGATGCGCTGCAAGTCACGACGCAAAGGATGGAGTTTAGCGTCGCGTCGGGCGGCGCGCTGTTCCTCCTGCCCGACCCCGTAACGTGCTTCCGGGCGGCGTCGTACAACCAGCTGCAGACGTTCCATCTCGCGCCCGACGCGTCGCTCGTGCTGCTCGACTGGGTGACGTCGGGGCGCAAGTCGCGCGGCGAGGACTGGGTGTTTGCGCGCTACTACAGCGTGAACGAGGTGCTGGTGGGGGGACGGCGGGTCGCAAAGGACGTGATGCTGCTGGAGAACGAGGACGGCGACGCGTCGGGGCTGCCGGTGCGCACGCTGGCGAGCAAGCTGGCTCCGTACGCGTGCTATGCGACGCTGTTGCTGTACGGGCCGCAGGTGCAGGGGGTGATCAGTGCGCTCACAGAGGAGTATGGGCGAATATCGGTGTTCAAGACGGGTGGGCCGGCGGGGCTGCTGTGGTCGCTGAGCGCGGTGGAGGACGGCGGGGCGGTGGTGCGGGTTGCGGGGGACGAGTCGGAGGGCGTGCGGCGGTGGCTGGGCGAGGCATTGGGTGGGTTGGAGATGGTGGTAGGACTAGAGATATTTCGACGCGCATTTGGATGAGCGCTTTCTTTACAACTACAACAATTGCAGATTTCTACTATCTCTGAGCGAAGAAAAGCCTTCACGCGACCGCGTTTGAAGCATTTTTGACCGCTCGGCAAACAAGTGACGGTATTTCATGCTTGCTGCTCTGCGACGCGGTCTGCTGGGCCCGGCGGCGGCGGGACCCTCTGTGCGCGCGTATGCGACGACGAGCAAGTATGCGCTGCGGAAACTGGCGAAAAAGCGGGAGCTGGACGAGGTAATGTCTCGAGAGAACGGTGCGTCCTTTTTTTGCCCTTTCAAACCGCCTTTCGAAAACTGCGTCAAGCGGTGTTCAAGACGTACAAGCCTGTCTCGCCGGGCCTGCGCCATCTGCGCCGCCCACTCAACCCGCACATCTGGGAAGGCCGCCCGGTCCTGCAGCTCACCATCCCCAAGCGCAAATCCGGTGGCCGCAACTCGCACGGACGCATCACCGTCCGCCATCGCGGCGGCGGCCACAAGCAGCGCATACGCACCCTCGACTTCAAGCGCAACGAGCCCGGCGTCCACGACGTCGTCCGCATCGAGTATGACCCCGGCCGCTCCGCACACATCGCCCTCCTCAAAAACCGCAACCCCGACGCTCAGGGCGTCCACAAGTGGAGCTATATCGTTGCCCCAGAGGGTCTTCGCGCCGGCGACGAGGTCCAGAGCTTCCGCCAGGGCATTCCCGATGGCCTCGTCCCCGGCCTCGACGTCACAAAGCTCAACAACCAGCCCGGCGCGATGGAAAACGCGCCGGCCGTTGTCCCGGGCTCCTCCGACGAAGAGCTGCTCAAACAGCTCGAGCAGTCCTCCTCCCAGTCGCTCGCGCTCGGTCTCCTCCGCGCACTCACCCTCAAGCCGGGCAATGTCCTCCGCCTGCGCCTCATCCCCATCGGCACCGTCATCCACAACATTGCCCTCCTCCCCACCGGTCCCGGCATCCTCGTCCGCTCCGCGGGTTCGGCCGCTCAGGTCGTCGGCCACGAGGCGAGCAAGTACACCCATGTGCGCCTCCAGAGCGGCGAGGTCCGCAAGGTCCTGCAGGACTGCTGCGCGACCGTCGGCCGCGTGAGCAACCCGCTCTGGAAGAACCGGAGTCTCGGAAAAGCGGGGCGCGCCCGTTGGCTCGGCAGAAGGCCGAGCGTGCGTGGTGTGGCCATGAACGCGTACGCCCACTTTCCACAGCATATTAAATTCACTCTCTAACACGCTTTGCAGCAACGACCACCCTCACGGTGGTGGACGTGGTAAATCAAAATCCGACAAACATCCCGTATCTATCTGGGGCTGGGGCGCGCGCGGTACGCGGACGAGGAAGCCCGGGCCAAAGGGTCCCAAGAACAGCAACAAAATGGTGGTGCGCGAACGGCCGCGCGGGAAGGCGAAGCGCAGTAATTAGATGTGAACCCGATAGCTTTCCTTCACGCGTCGTCCCCATCTTCCTCCTCTTCCTCGTCGTCATCGTCGTTGGTAGGTTTCTTCGTCTCTTTCGTCAACTCGGCTTTCCCGACCGCGTCGCGCCATGCAGTCAGCTCTTGCCCGACCTCGTTCCGCGCCTGGGCGATGCCCTCTCGCAACGACTTGTAGTGCTCTGCCTGCCCTCCCTCTGCGCGAATCTCAAACGTGTGTTTCTTGGACGTGGGGAGCTCATAGGCCTGCCCAGAGGACGGTGGAGGCTTCACCGTATACTCGATGGTGATGGCGCGCGACATGCCGTGTTTCCTTGCAGCCCCGAGAATAAGCAACACTAAACAGCCTTCAACTCGCGAGATTTAGGGAGTTTTTAATTATCTACAGCTACAAAAGATTTTTCCGAGGACCGCTAACGAATGTGGCAGTTGGTTTTCATAGGATTCATAGGAACATCTCGTCTGTCCGTACGCGTACCGACGCCACGGCGGGAATGGGCTCGTCGACGGACGGCGGCGGGAGGTTTTCGAGCGGCGGGGGTGCAGACTTTTCTGAGCCCCGGTTCTCGTCGAGCCACTTGTCCATGTCGTCTGACCGGCCGATGAAGGGCCGTTTACCGAGGAGGCGGATCATGTCCTCGCTGAAGCAAAGTCAGAATCTGGAGTAAAGCAAACGGCGTCGAACGAACCGTGTGATGTTCTCCTTCTCCAACAGCAGCTCAGCGACTTTGATCACGTCTTGCTTGTGCTCTGTGAGCAGGTTCCGCGTGCGCTCATACGCAATACTACCCAAGGAAAAATCAGCATGTCATCTGGGGGAAAAGAACTGAACCTACGTGATCATCTTGCGCACTTCCCCATCCACCATCTCCGCCGTTTTCTCGCTGAACGGCTTCGTCCAGCTCTCCTTCGCCCCCCGCTCCCCACCATAACTCACTGGCCCAATAACCTCGTTCATCCCGTAGTTTGCGCACGCCTCGAACGCCATCCGCGTGATCTTCTGCAAGTCGTCCTGCGCGCCCGACGTGATGTTCTCCAAGCCGAAGAATATCTCTTCCGAGACGCGCCCGCCGAGAGTCATGCATATCCGGTCGGTCATTTGCGGGGTGGACATGAGGGTACCGATCGGGGGGGAGGTACTGCGAGTACAACTTAACGATGAACATGTGGAAAGGGGAAAGAAACTGACCTGTGCGTAACCGAGCGCACCGGTACCCCCGCGGGATGATGCTGACCTTGAGCAGCGGGTCTGCGTGCTCAAGGAACCACCCACAGACGGCATGGCCCGCCTCATGATATGCGACCGTCTTCTTCTCCTCCGGGCTCAGAACCCGACTCTTGCGCTCCAGCCCGACAATGACCCGCTCAATCGCGGTATCAAAGTCCACCGATGCGACATACTCGCCCGCTTTCCGCGCTGCATGCAACGCCGCCTCGTTACAGACATTGGCAATGTCGGCACCAGAGAAACCTGGCGTCAGCACGGCGAGCTTCTGCGCTAGCGAGTCGACGTCCTTGAGGTCTTCGTGGAGTCGGAGAGGCCTGAGGTGGACAAGGTAGATGCCCTTGCGCCCCGAGACATCCGGGCGGTCGATCTCGATGTGTCGGTCAAAGCGTCCCGGCCGCATGAGCGCGGCATCGAGGACATCCGGTCGATTCGTCCCGGCCAACACCACGACGTGCTCCTTCGTCCCGAAGCCATCCATCTCCACGAGAAGCTGGTTGAGCGTCGACTCCCGCTCGTCGTTGCCCCCAAAGTTGCCGCCCTTGGCGCGCGACTTGCCGATGGCGTCGATTTCGTCGACGAAAATGATGCACGGGGCGTGCTTCTTCGCGTCGGCGAAGAGGTCGCGTACTCGTGAGGAACCGACTCCGACGAACATCTCGACGAACTCGGAGCCAGAGACGGAGAGGAAGGGCACGGACGCCTCTCCAGCGGTCGCCTTTGCGAGCAGCGTCTTTCCGGTCCCTGGAGGACCGGACAAGATGGCCCCTCGCGGGATCTTGGCACCCAACTTCTCGTACTTTGCGGGCTCCTTGAGGAATTTGACAAACTCCATGATCTCCTCCTTCGCCTCGTCCATCCCGGCCACATCCTTGAATTTGACCGTGACGTCGGTGTCCTTGTTGTACAGCTTGGCGCGGCTCTTCCCGATGCTAAAAATGCCGCCTCCAGAGCTCGCGCTCCCTCTTCGGGATAGCCAGACAAGGAAACCGATGGTCAGGATGGAGGGCGCAAAGTCGAGGACAGTCTGGATGGCAGACATCTCGTCGTGGTACGCAACGGGAATGCGCTCGTGGCTGGGGATGCTCATCTCCGCCTGGGCATCGTCGAGCTTGCGCTCAAACGCCTCCACGCTGCCGATGGAAAAGTGGTACTCGCCGGCACCAAAGGCAGACGACGGGTACATGGTCCCAGTCGCATTGGAATGCAGTTTGACCCGCACCTTATGCCCGTTCGCCACGATCAGCTTGTCGACCAGGCCCTTCTCCAGGAAAGCGGTTCGGAACTCCTGCCATGTGATCTCGCGCGAGGAGGAGGCACTGGAGCTAGAGTAGAGGAAGTAGGCGAGAGAGGCCGTTGCCAGCCAAGCAAAATGTGAATTACTGAAATTAAAGTTGTTATTATTCGGGGGAGGAGGTGGAGGAGGGGAGGATTTCTTGTTGTGCGGATCGGGTTCAGAGGACTCGGATTTATTCGTGTACGGCCGCTGCTGCTGCTGCTTGAAGAACCCTTCTAGGTCCTTCGGCAGGTCCGACTCTTCATTGTTCGGAGCAGGCGGCTGGTCCTCCTTCGCCGGCGCAGGATCCTTGGCGTTCTTTGGAGCTGACGGCGGGTCCTGAGCGCGCTTGTCCTTGGGAGGGGTGGGACGAGGTTTGGTAGCGTAGGCAGCACTGGCGCGGGGAGGAAGACGAAGGGCGCGGGCTGCTCGAAACGACCGAGTGAGCATTGAGGGAAGAACGAAACCTGAGTACGCGTTATGCCGGCCGGGTCCCCGAGTGATCACAAAGCAAATAACCGTACATTTTACAGATTAGATTAGATAGCCGGGCCGGTTACACCTCTTCCACCACTTCAAACGCGCAGCAAAAGACGTCCTTGTCGAGCAGTACAATACCCTTCCCGTCCGGCGTCCACTTCAAATCCCGCGTCTCAAAATTCTCTGCCCCAAAATGTCAGTCCAACGTCTGCAGTCTCGTACTGCACTCACTCGCTGGAACCCCGATGCATTCAGCCATCTCCTCCTCGCCGTTTTCACCCAACCACTCGTCGCTCCACGTATACACGCTTTGCACCCCACAGCAAAGTGTCATACTTCCCTTCCGCGCAGGATTCCATCGTGCATGGAGCACTGGCCGGCTATGTAGAAGAACCGTGCGCAGTCGAGGTAAGGATTTCTGCTCGGGCAACGGGAAGTCGAATATGTGCACGACAGTTGGGGAATTCTCGAAACGGACGAGTAACAGCGACCCGTTCTTGTTCCATTCTAGCTGCATCGCGCCGCTCTTTGGGCTTGGCTTCGTGTGGTCCACCCGCTGTAGAGGGATTGAATGCGGACCCTGCAGTCGCTCATCTACCAAATCTGTCAAAAAAGAAAGTCTGGTTTGCGGTCAAGGACGTACATGACAAAAATCCTCGACCTTCGGTTGCTTCTTGCCATTTCGATGGCTCTCGCCAGATGGTCTGGGTTGTCAATGAGCTGCCCGGCGAGTCGGAGACAAAGGTTAGAACCTACCACCCCGGCGGGAATGCGCGATGAGAGCTCTAGGGTAGCAGCAAGAGACCAAGTGAGATCGAGAATGTTGATCTACGGGCCGCGTCAGTCGTACTCCGTGAAGCGGATATCCCACTTGCCTTGTCATCCCATCCGCCAACCGCCAGGAACATCCCACTTGGATGCCATGCGACTCTCCGTATACCATATCCAGGATCTGGATCAGGGCAAAATGTCCCCAAGACGTCGCCCACTAGAGATAGAATGTACAGCTTATACTAACAGATGATTAGCTCTTAGAAATGCGCAAGAGAGAAAAATGAACCTCAATCGGACCTTCCCAGACAGCGAGATGATTTCCGGTGGGAGAAAGGGCCAATGATGCTAGCGAAGAGGTGGGCAACGGGAAATGCTAGGCGCTAGTCAGTAGTTGTCTGCAACAACCAGAGTTAACCATACCCGAACCAGTTTATAAGAATCGGAGGTATCATATACCCCTGCTGTGTCTTTTGACTTATGGCGTTCAGCCAAAACAAAGTAACGCCCATCAGAACGAAAGGCGTATCCTGGTATATATTTATTCGTGCGTACATGTGGAAATTGAGTTTGCGCACCTGTGTCCGGATGCAAGGGAAATTGAATGTAGGTCGCCGTCCCTTTAACTAATGACCAGACTGTCACCCTGAGCTGCGCTTGAGAGATCAACGGCTAGATGCAGAGTGGGGTTCCTCAACTCACTCCCCATTGAGAGAAACACAGTACAGTTCGGCCGTCTGGCGCCCATTCCGCCTTGACTAGACCTAGAAACAATGCTTGAGTCATTCCGTGGACAAGCATAGTGTGCTCTACCCTCTGCGCCAGTTTCAATGCGAGCAGTCCACTTCTCGTCTTGGACTTTGTATACGTGAACTACCCCTCGTTTCGGCGAGGCTGCTAGGACGTACTCGGAGTCGCATGACCAGCCGATGTGAGATATGGAGTTCTCGGGCAAGCCTCCCTTCGCTTTCGCAGATGTGAGTGCCTGTGTTGGCGTAGCCGACGCGTCTAAAAGCCAAGTTTGAATAAGGCTAAAAGTGTCGGCACGTCGCAGAACAAGGCGATCTTGAATGGCAGTGAGGATTAAATGCGCCCCCGGACTAAATGCGACTGTGGTAGAAGAACCAGAGTGCTTGTATAATTCAGTGAAATCCATCCGCGATCGTATACGCGGTCTCTGTCTTCAGATTTCAGAGAGGCTGGTATCGAGCCTTGGATTCGAGCCTACCGGCTGATTGAGGTTCGGCTGCAGATGTGAGTCAGCGCTCCGACTCATCTCCATTGGGCGAAACCCGGTTCGTCTTTTGGATTTGTAGGTCTGTCCATCGCGCAAAGCCCGTCGGACGTCCACAGTCCCACGATCAACAGACCGCGACCTTCCTCAACCTCTCCACGCGTACCATTGAATGAATTCCCGACAAAAAAAAACGCGTCGCTTGCATTTTGCCGATCCCCCTGAACGGGTTCAACGTTTAACAGCAAAGTTCTATTCGCCGCCAACGCAATACTCTCTTGTGTGTCAATGCCCACCTCCAAAACAGACCACCAGGACAAACTTTAGATCTCCAATGTCAACAACGTCTAGTACTTATCGTCCTTATCCGCGAGGAAATTTCCAAACGCAATATGAGGCAATATGTTATTTGTCAATGGCCGTTCCAAAGCGGAACCGCCGGAATAAAAAAAGCCGACCATATTCAAATGTCTTCGCATAGTCGGCCTCCTGCGTTCGCAAAATGACCAGCGATACCAGTCAACGTTCCTCGACGATCCGAGAGGTCGAGAAGGATGAACGAGATCCATACTTGATCGATTCATTCGAAGACGGAGATCCCAGTAATCCCAAAGTACGTTCTTCAGGCTTGGGTGGTTGCTTCAGTAGCCTAACGGTCCAAGAACTGGTCTCGAGGCAGACGATGGTTTGTGAACTCGTTCATCATTATCTTGTCAACGAACCATCCAATAGGTATCTGACTGCATTCTCTGGATTGTTGGTTCTCAATGCGTACGGCACACACTTCTCATACAGATTTAGGCTGCTCAAATTCAATTGCAGGACTTTCGCGAGCGCTGCGCGTATGTGGCGGGCGGCTAATATCCGCAACTCTAATTCCTTCGTCGCATTTAGCCTCTGGAATCGCTGTCCAGTTGATGAAAGAATACAATCTCTCAGAAGAAGTTGGAACCTTGGCCATATCACTCTTTGTGGTTCGTCTTCACCACTTTCACTCCTGCGACCGATTTTAAATATTCGGCAGGCAGGATATTGTGTGGGTGTGTATTCTTCGGTCGCTACAGAAATATGATATTCTTAGCTCTCACAATGAAGGTCCGCTACTTTGGGGGCCCTTGTCCGAGCAGTATGGACGGCGACCAACGCTTCTCTACCCTTTTATAATTTATACCGTCAGTCCTGCACCGCCGTCGACCGATGAAGTCGAATCATTTTATCCCAGATCTTCCAAGTCGCAGCAGCTGTTGCAAAGACTGGAGCTTCCTTGCTCGTGTTTCGTTTTCTCGGAGGCGTGTTTGCAGCCGCTCCTCTCACGAACACTGGGTAATTCTTTTTCGTGTCCGCTTTTGTTTGCTAATTCTCGCAGCGCTGTCATATCCGATTTGTGGGACGCCGGCACAAGAGGTTGGTTCCTCTTAATTTGAGTATTGAACTGTTTTGAATTATTTCGTGACAGGCAAAGCCATGGTTTGTTCAATTTTTCTACCCGATAAATATCTGACGTCGGGAGGCAGGCGTTATTCACGCTGGGCCCGTTTGCGGGGCCGGTAAATCTGTCCTCTCTGCCACGCGTCGCCCTCTCATCCTGGTTTAGACCATAGGTCCGACTATTGCCGGGTTCATTGCCACATCCGGTAGAACATCTCTTCATGCAGCATGTCTTTTCATCGCCACTCATCGAACATTATAGGGACGAACTTCCGATGGGTTTTCTGGGTGCTGGCGATATTTGTGCGAAACGCTCTCTCCCTTTTCACTCCTTATGCTGAGAATCGCCCGCCAGGCTGGTGTCTGCACAATTTTGATTGTACTCATTCTCCCTGAAACCTACGCGTATGTTCTCATCGGCATGGAATTACCTATCTAACCTCGCTGTTTCAGCCCAGTACTGTTGGCCAAGTCGGCCCAGAAGAAGAGAGAAGAGACGGGAGACTCCCGTTTCTACGCTCCAATGGAGAAGATAAAGCTCTCGATTTGGGAGCGAGTTGAAAATGTGCTTGCACGACCCTTCAAAGTACTGTTTCAAGAGCCCATGCTTATCGCGATAACACTTTATATGAGTTTCGTTTCGGTACGTTCCGAACCGTTTTCGTCCGTTTTCCAGAACCAACGTCTAGTTGTATATCTTTTTGCTGCAACATGATCCCTTTATCTTACGTCCGTTTTCATCTGCAATGCCATACGTGCCGAGTGCTTTGGATCATAAGCGTTGGGTGTCGGAAGTGGCGAACATGAAGCAGGCTCTTGTTCCGGATCGGTGGTACGTATCCTGTAATATACTCCCAGGCCTACCCGCATCGTGTTTACGGAGGGGCACCATCTCAATGCTGGGTGTTCGGGCCTCATGTTTTTGCCCATCATGTTTGGGCTGTGACTGCAGGTCACGCTTTCAGTTCCTGGTATTCCGTCCTCGACTTCCTCACTTGGTCTCTTTATTAATCTATGCTTATCAGGTATTTAACCCCTCGATACGAACACGAAGTTGCGAGACTTGCACCCGAGGCAGTCCCCCCCGAGTACAGACTAGAGATGGCGAGCCAGCTCTCAAACCGAGAGCTATTACAACTCAATTGTTCGATCAACAGGCATTATTTGGGTCCCTATTTATGCAGTTGCCTTTTTTGGTTCGGGTGGACGTCTTATCCTTCCATCACTCTATGGGCACCGTTATTATCCGGCTTCTTCTCGGGATTTGGGATCAGCTGGATATTTGTGCGTGCAGAACATTTCCCTTGTTTTAAATTCGTATTGAATTTTCGTAAAGTTACCACTCTTGTGAGCATGAGCTTCTTACCGCAATTTCTAGTCCGCGGCTCAGTCTGGTGCTAGCAACTACATCATAGGTGAACAAGAATGCATATTACTGGTTGTATTTGGATTGACTTTTCTTATGAGACACCTACCTCTTCGTTGCGGCATCTGCCTTGGCCGCCAACACTGTTGTCCGTAGCGTTTTCGGAGCTGTGTTCCCGGTATGATCCTGTCTCTTGCACGCTCTCCTTCTCAATCTCAGCAGCTTTTTGCGACGCAAATGTACACGGCCCTAGGCCCTCGATGGGCTTCATCGCTGCTCGGCTTTGTTGCGCTTATTATGATTCCCATTCCTTTCGTTCTTAAGAGGTACTTATTTCAGGTCGTTCTACGCACTGCCATATCGTCTACAAATCTCCCTTCAGCTTTGGACCCACTATCCGTGCGAAATCGAAATATGCACCAACCATGCCAAGGTCTACTCCGGTGGTGAAGGGGTGATGGATGATACGGTTGTAGATAATAAAGTTTTACAATTGTCTCCGACTTCGAAATAAGGGCGAAATGAGGACGAAATAGGGGTCACCGAAAACGGGAATACTCCCGGCAAACGAAATTTACGGCATGTCACACAACCTGCACCTCGAGTAAATTTCTACCATGCCGCCGTTGGCGCTACGAGGCCTTGTGACGAAGGTGGGGGTGATGAACAAGACGGCTACCGTGGTCGTATCCCGATGGGCTGTACACAAACTGACTGGAAAGGTGACGTCCATACAAAAATTCGTTGTCCGCACACATCCTTAGACGTGCATTCTAGCGCATGGAACGCACCAAAAAATACCTCACTCACGATGAAGAGAACAGTGTGTTTTCTGTTCTACATTGCTCTACATATCCGCTAACTCTGTACAGAACTACGTAAAGACGACTTGGTCGTCATCCGCAATTGCCCGCCTGTCTCGAAATTAAAAAGGTTCAAGCTGGAGACGGTATTGCGCAGCCCAGAGACAGAGCGCGCGTTACGAGCACAGGAGCAGCCGAAGGCGCCCGAGCCACGACAATCGCCCGAGCCACAACAATCGCCCGAGCCACAACATCGCCCGAGCCACAACAATCGCCCGAGCCACAACAATAACCATACATCCACTTTGTCCGCTCCGACTATCGAGTGGCGGTATCTAGGTTCCTAGGGAAGGCAGCGGAGCTCCCGCTGGTAGAGTCTGTTGCGCTGCTTGCTGTAGAGCAGCTTGGATTTCCACCAGCTGTGCATAGGTGTTAGAGGGAAATGGGACGATGAAAAATTGGGACGCGCCTCGTTCTTCTTATTTTCCGACTTTGACTGAATATCCTGCAACTGAGTCTCGACTCTTTTCCTATTCCATGGACGCTGTTATGTATGCTCGCGGTTGAATTTGTCGACTTACATTTCCCCTCGGATGAATTCAAGTCGCGTTTCGACGTTACTTTTCGCCTCCGCTTGATCCTGCTTCACAAGAACAGGGCCAATCTGCTTGTAAACTATGTTGTCAGGAGCGAGCTGCGCAAACTCCTGGAACTTGGTGAACCAAAGTGCGGCGACGCGAAGATCAGGCTACCTTCTTCACAAGCTCATTTTCAGACAATTGGGCGTCCAATCTTTGCCTCGCCTCGACTGCATTGGACAAGTCTGCTTGAAGCTTTTGGTATTCAGATGAAGCAGTTTGCAACTTGACCTGCAACGACATGGAGGAAACGGAGCTCCGGCTTGTCGGCAGGCACGGTCCCGTGCTCGCTTACATACGCTTATCGGAGACCCACGATGATTCTCGGAAAGATAAGACCAAAAATTGGCAGAGGTCACCAGTTCAAACCAAGCGGATTGCCGGTATCGATTCCGACATATGGAGACTCGCACGTCCTTATTGCTGCCTGGACTCGCTTCAAACGACCTCTTTCAATGTCGAAAATCAAGATTGACTGGGACAAGATCGCCACGCCCGAACCCGTCTTGACGCGCTTTCCAAGCCGTCGTTCCGTTGTATATAGCACTAAAGGAATAGTCGCTGCATCCCAACCTCTTGCTGTGGAAGCCGGCCTTGAAATTCTGAGAAAAGGAGGAAATGCAGGTTGGTCCTTGAAGTCGGATTCCTGTTCCATGTTCCGACGCTAATCCTCTGTGCCGAAGCCGATGCAGCAGTCGCGTAGGTCAGTAGGAATATTTCCTCGGCATCCTATCTCAATGCACTCACAGAACATCGGCTGCTCTGAACGTAACAGAACCCAGCTGTTGCGGTATCGGAGGGTATTTCTACGTCCTTTTTTACTTCTCCGGCTGCTGAAGAGTATTCAGAGACGCGTTTTGCCTATTTTACGATGCCAAAACGAAGACCGTTAAGGCATTGAACGGGTCGGTGTTGATGTAATTTCGTACGCCCTACATTTGCTCATTTGTGATCTAGATCTGGCCACTCTCCTCAAAAATTAACCTTGGAATATCTGCGAGAACGTGGAGTGACTGGAACCTCTATTCCTCTCACAGACCTCAACTCTGTCACTGTACCAGGTGGGCTCAGCCCCGTCTCGTTATCGCAATCAGTTCGAAAATGACGTGAAAATATAGGCGCTGCTGCTGCCTGGGTTGATACCGTTGAACGATTCGGTAGCGGAAAAGTCACTGTTGCGGAGGTTTTAGCGCCAGCCATTAGACTGGCGGAAGAAGGGTAGGGCGTTCGTCTTGCAAAAGACATTATTCCTCATTTCTTCCAGCGTTCCAGTTTCAGAGATCCACAGTCTGGCGTGGCAACACTCTGAGGTGAGCGCCAGCCTCGATTTTGACTCTAGCGCCATCTTATCCTTAGATTCCGGATTCAAGAATCTGATTCAAAAACGCCTCCCCCAATGGCGACGAGATGCTTCTCAATGGCAAAGCACCTCTGCAAGGTGTGCCACATGCGCAGAGGCCGGCGCGGACTGATTAACGGCTTTCAAAGGGCAGATCATGAAATTCCCGAATCTAGCTCAAACCTTCAAGGAAGTTGCAACGCATGGGAAGGACGGTTACTATAAAGGCCGAGTTGCTCAGGCCATCGTGGACCTCATTCAAAGCCAGGGCGGTGTCATGGATCTGGAAGACCTCGCCAAACACAAGACGTCCTTCGTTGAACCTATCAAATATACCTATGCCGACGAGGTTACTCTGTACGAGGTGCGATTTAGCATTCCTCGTATCGCTCACTCCTTACGGCCTAAAAGTGCCCGCCTAATGGGCAAGGTGAGACATACCCGATTCTTCACTTGACACGACTTATTTTTCGAAGGATTGACCGCCCTCATCGCCCTCGGAATACTCGAGAACCTCCAGGAACAGGGTTTAACGCCGCTCCTTGATATGGCCCACAATTCTCCAGAATATCTGCATGTTTTGATAGAAGCGCTTCGGTTTGTTTCCAGCCACAAACCTATCGCTTTCTAACCGTGGAAGCTCTCAGACTCGCCTTTGCTGGTAAATTTATATAGTGTTGCCCGCGCTTCCCGGTTGAATCTGCCCCAGATACTCAGTGGTATGTTGCGGATCCCGAGATCGAACATGTGCCAGTCGAAAAGCTGCTCAGCAAGGTTGGATATTTCCAAATATCTCTCCGCCAGTTTCTTCACGGTGCATTTTAGGAGTACCTGGCTTCCCGAGCGAAACT
The DNA here is from genome assembly GCA_029233265.1 of Mycena alexandri. Taxonomy (NCBI): domain Eukaryota; kingdom Fungi; phylum Basidiomycota; class Agaricomycetes; order Agaricales; family Mycenaceae; genus Mycena; species Mycena alexandri. The sequence continues at coordinate 536,788 of JARJCM010000033.1, read as the reverse complement.
TATAAATCCCCTGAAGACGAACCCTGAGGTTGTCCATGTTTGTGCCCAGTTTTTCTTTGCGCCTATAAACCTTCCATTAATTATCATTAGGGAAATCCTGCGAATTCGTCAGACACTGTGTACTTTACCGGTCGGGCTTCTGCCATTCCCAAGCTCTCGATATTAACTGCGATGTAGTGGCCGATCAATGGGGAAACGCTTGCAGCTATATTCAAAGCAACTATGCTGGTCAGTTTTCTTTTCGTGTTTTCTTTCCGCGGCTCACCGACGACTTTCCTTCTAGGCTTTGGTACCGGCGGTCGGCATATTTTTATCTCTGGAAAGAATTGAAGGCTCACCCACAAAAAGCTGTTCCTAAGAGGATGCGGCTTCACGCTTCAAAACAGAGGCAGTGGTTTTGTGTTGAAGGAAAATCATCCCAACGTACTCAAGGGAGGTAAACGCCCTTACCACACCATCATTCCCGCCATGGTCACTCGGGGAGACGAGCTCTTCTTAAGCTACGGTGTAATGGGGGGATATATGCAGGTGCGAAACATCTCCGGAGCGGGATACATCGCATTGACTGGTTCGTATCAGCCCCAAGGTCATATTCAAGTTCTGCAGGGCATGCTTCGAGGCTATACCCCGCAGGCTGCCCTCGACTCTCCGCGTTTCTGCATCTCTGCGGGCTTGCCCGACTCGGAAAGCAAAGACAGCGGGAACGCTGGCGATATCAACAGCGAAGTTTATATCGAGGAAGGTATACCGCAGGCCACCATCGACAAGCTGAAAGGCGAGCAATCCTTCTTCGTGTTCTTGACTCCGTAAGCTAATCCGAGTCCAGAAATGGGGCACGACGCTCGTCCAGCAACTGGATTCCAGCGCGGAATGTTCGGGCGAGGGCAAGTGATTCAGAAGATAACCGATTCGTCTGGGCAGTTTGTCTGGGCTGCCGGTTCTGATTTACGCGCGGACGGGCACGCCTCGCCCCAAATCTAATAAAGTTATATCTATCTCTATAACGAAACTTGTGCTGTATCTTGGATGGCAAATTCAAAGTTATGGAAGGAAGAGAAGAAACTCGATGGACTCACAAGCATTCCCCATAGCTTCAGGACAATCGTGCGCAAAACTACATCCGCCGTTGTCGCTTCGCTGCCAACTAGGAAAGAAGGTGGTGAGTAAACTCAGAAAAAAAATTAGCAGATATGAGCGGCGGACCAGCCTGCATTCGCCTATAATCTCTCAGTTCTCGTGTGGAGTCAGGGACCCCGAATCTGCAAACCGCTTCAGTAATTGATTTCCTGTCGCAGCTAAAACTTACCTTGCCCCATCCAGCAAGAGGGACAACAATAACCGTAGCGTTGTCCTCTCCGCCGAGCTCCTCTGCGAACGAAAGGATGCGTTCTGCAGCTGTCTTGGGATCCGGGGCATCTCGAGCAAGATCCACGACTTCACTGTCAGACAGCATCGAGGAAATACCGTCAGAAATTAGGACAAGATAAGCCCATTCTGATCCTGTTGAAGGTTGGCATATTACAAAATCTCGACCGCCCACGAACCTTCCAAGAGCTTAGTGCGAACTTCTGGTTCTGGAGTGACTCCAAATTTCTTGTAACGCAAATCGCCAAGGCTGTACGTTTCGTAAGTCGCTCAAAGAAAGGCGAAGGTGGGCCGGTTTACCATCTGGTATTCGCCAAAGCGCCCATCCAGCTATGCTACGTTGAAAACTAGAGACTTCGCAGGGGAAAAATACTCACCGAGATTCGCCGAAAGAGTCGGTGATCAGTGAGCTACCCATCATCCGTCGCAATCGAATGGCTTCGACTCGAGCATCCGCATGGTGGTTCTCGGTCATAGGATGGACTTTTCCGTCCGTCGCGCAGAGCAAGACTCGTGTATCGCTAGAAATATTCAGCCGGCCAAAAGGTCGAATGTGAACGCTTCCTACCCACAATGCGCAACACTAGTAGGACCCCGTCAGAATTTACTTTAGGAAAGGATGGGTTACATACGTTAACGCCAATTTGGTAGATGAAAAGAATGCGGTTGCTGGTGAGTCCAGGGAATGGAGGATCGCGACAGAAGCAGTGGCTCCGCAACTCTGAGCTCCGTTATCTGCGGAGAGGTTTCGGTCCACCTGGGAGACGTGAGCGCATCATAGTGGTCGGGAGCCATGAAACTGACTTCGAAAAAAGCTTGGGTCACGCGAGCTTCGAGATCGAGAGGCGCGGAGTCCGGGTTCTGGATCCACGGCGCTAGGGCGCCGCCTTTGAATCGCTTGAAGTAACCTCCGATCTCCTGGATCCAGGCGTACAGCTCTGGTAATGATTCCTTGTCTACCGACTCGACCAAGCCATGCAGTTCCTGACGAAGGTATTGCGATACCGCGGAACCACCATGTCTGAACATCCAGTAAAACAAAATTGAGGCCTGCAGCGGGTTCAACTGACCCGTCATAAATGCCAACGAACACGACTTGTCGCGCCAGGACATCGCCGACATTCGATGGGTCCCAGTCCACACCATGGGCTCTCTGCACACTCAAGCGCAGCTCTTCTGGATCCAGGGAGAGGGTTGCAAAGGAGTGAAAGTCCTCTTGGTGGCTTGAAGATATTACTGCCGAGTTCAATTTGCTTGCATCGAGTCGTACCTACGGTTTCCACGCGAATTAATCACACCGATAACCTTAGTAAACGTCAAAAATGATGTAAAGACAGTGAGAGCCAATGAAAGATACTTTAGGAGACGCCAGAGGGACGCGGACAACGCCGCTGCCTGGGCTGAACGCGCGAACATAATCGTGATAGCCTCTATTTGGGGTGCGGATTCTTCCAAAGGACAGCCGAGAGGTGCGTTGAAGCATCGAGTTATAACATGAGGACGTCGAACGCGCCAGCAAAGAGGCGACTAGCATCAATATTGATTCGTATGATGTCATCAGCCCCCTCTTTCTCCGCGACACCCATGCCAGTCGATGGGTGCAAGCCATTCAACCCCCAAGATTACTGCTCAAGACCGTGCAATCCTAGAGTTTGTGTCCTTGCGTGCGCGCCATGCCGGGCACCTAACGCCTCTTTCCTAGTCTTAAATTGCAGCGGGATAAGCTGAAACAATACCAGAAGAAGGCATGTTAGGCCGCCAAGCACAGACTGCGCACTGACCACTCCGCCAGATTCAAGTAGTTTTGGAGCGGGAGCACGCGATCGCAAGAGCTCACCTTGCAACCGGTCAGAAGGATCGTGCTGTTATTGCGCTGCGAAGACGCAAGTATCAGCAGAGTCTGCTGTTAAAGACCGACGCTCAACTTGAGACGTTGGAGGAGCTTGTATGTCTCCACCGCCCTTATCGCCTTCCCTTATTGAGCGTAACTAGGTCTCTACAATAGAATTCTCGTTAGTCGAAGTCTCAGTGCTGCACGGATTGAAGCAAGGGAATGAGGTTTTGAAGGAGATACACAAGGAAATGAACATCGAGAGCGTCGAGAAACTAATGGACGAGACTCAGGAAGCCAGAGAATATCAACGTGTAAGCTCTGTCTGTCATACCTGAATTGTGCTAAACATCCAACAGGAAATCGGGGAAATACTAGCGAATAATCTAACGGCAGACGAGGAGGATGCAGTCCAGGATGAATTGAGTCAGCTAGAGGTAGAAGCGGTACGACTCGAGGTCCCACAACTTTTACTATGCTCAACCTTGTATCTTCCAGTTACGGCGAAGGGATGGAATTGCCGTCAGTGCCGACACACGAACCGGAACAACCAGTGCGCGAACCCCAGGCACCGACGCGCGACGAAGCAAGAGTACCGGTGGCGGCGTAGTACATATATTTATTTGGAATCTACCAATTGTCGAACGAACCGAACCCAACCTTCCGCTTCTTCTTGATATCGCTTCCCCCATGCTCTACGACGGCATCCTGGGTCCTCTTGAGGTACTTTCCAACTTCCCCGCCAGTAGCTGCGCTCAACGCCAAATCACTCGATCCAACTTTGACCCCGAACCAATTGACGTCGTCTCCTTCCTTCTTCTGCGTCTTGTCTTCGGCATTGCTCTGGCCTGCCTCCAGCCTTCTGGCAAGCTTTTTCGCTAACCGAGTTTTGTATTCCTCAAATGGATCCTGATATCTATGACCCGCAACGTTGAGCTCGGAAGGCGGAATATTACGAAAAGCATACATTATAATCTCTGTTATTCGAACAGGTTTTGCTGGGCGCTCGGTACCATCCTTGAGCGGTAACTTTTCCAGAGCGTCCAAGACGTCTTCTCCGCCAACCAACTTGCCAAACACCGTGTGCTTTTTATCCAAGTTGGGTGTCGCCTTGAAGGTTAAATACCACTGTGAACTTTGCGAGTCATGCCGGGTTAGATATATGAATGCTGGAAGAAAGGAGGCATCGAACCCATTCGTTCCGGGGCCTTTGTTGGCCATAGCAAGCGTACCACGGCTGTCGTGCCGGGCAGCCCCCTTCAAGTCATGTTCGTCCCGGAAGGGTGTTTCCCAGTAGGAAGCTCCCCCAGCACCGGTACCAGTAGGGTCACCAGTTTGGATCTAGACGTAAAAATGAGAGCGGAATCTAGCGTCGAGTCACAGTACCGACCATAAATCCAGGGACCAAACGATGGAATAGACAATTATCATACTTCCCTGTTTTCGCGAGCATCAAAAAGTTGTAACAAGTTTTCGGGGCCTGGGGCACCCGAGTATGAGCGAGCGGTTTTAGAATCATGAGGATATGCCTGACCTTTTCACAGAAGAGTTCTAAATTCAAACTGCTACCGCCAAGATTTGTTACGACTCGAACATACGCCCGGCGTTTGCCAACGTCTTTCTCCTTCCCTTTGCCTTTCAAGGGATTTGAAATATCTTCGAACATGAGTTCCTCCTAGAGAAACGAATTGCGCCGTCAGGACGAGGGGATGGCGACGAGAGTGCAGAAGCCGAACCTCATCCCACACTAATTTAGACGACGATGTCTGGGGATCGACAGAGGTCGAGGTCAAAGAAGCTCCGGGAAGACCACTGGAGTACGGAGACACGTTCCCTAGTAGATAATGAGTTCCACTCACGAAAGAGAAGTAGCTGCTCACAAGGAACAGCTGCCTTTGGCTTCACTGGAACGGTGGACACGGAAGCCGCAGGCTTGGGTTTTGGCGTAGGTACTGGTGCGGCAACCGCGGGGGCGTTTGGGACTGAAGCTGGAGGAAGCCCGTGTGGGTTTTGAAGCGTAATGACATCCTGTCTAGAGAAATATGAGCACTGAAGGTTAAGAACGACATTTAATCCGCGTACTTTTTGAACGGAACGTCACTGATGAGATCTCTTCCACCTTTGATACTTTCAGCCAGAAACACGTTGCCGGTGGTTGCAATCGCGACGATGTGCGAATGCTGGCTGAAAAGTTTAAAGCTGATCGGGTCGTGGAGCTCTCCGGACGCCTCTTTTCGTGAATAGTGCAAGGTAATGAGGTCGGTAGGGTTCAGAGGGGCTTTGGTGGTGGGATGTTCATTGTTATGCTGCCTGAAAGTTTTCGTGAGCTCGTGTCGACTTGTCGGAAGGCGGAGAGCACATACTTGAGCCAAGGTATAATGTTGATCAGGTCGAAAACATGCCTGCGGTTGAGCATGAGGAACGGGGTGAGCGGGGACGTGTAGAATACGTACCCAGTACCATCCGCGTTGCGGGCACAAACAGGATGGGTGAAAGGCTGAAAGGAGAGCGCGCAGCAGTCGAACGGAGTTATCTACGAACGAGTTGAAGATTGCTGTAGCGTGAGTCTAAAAGAGCTACTACCGTTCCAGGGTGCGGTGCCTCTGCCTTCCTTCGAGAAATTCAGTGATTGAAGGGAAAATGTGGAGTAGAACTGACTGCCTGAAGCCTATACTAGCAGAATGGGAACCAAATTGACCAGCATGTTCAGCATGCGTAATATAGAGTTTGTCTTGCTGCACGTTAGAAGAGCTAAGAAGGAGCTAGTCGACGAAATACCTGAGTTTCCGTGTCCCATCGTGAGGTAGTCAAACCTTTCAAATTCACTGAGGCAAGCTGTCGATCTCCGGTCCGATGCGTGTCAACACAACAAAATAATGGAAATCCATGCTTCGGTTCGCCGTTCGCGCTCCCGCAAAATTCGTTCGCGCCGCCTCTTTCCCCCCCAGAGTGCCTAAACGCCAGCCACCCCCAGAACCCGATGGCACCATCGACCCCGCCCTTTTCCATCAGCTTCATAAAACCATAAGGGAGCGCCATAACCCCTCGACCATTGATTTGGATGAACCCCAGCTCATAGTCGTCAATACAAGCATCTTTAACATCACAAAAGGCTTGAAAACTAAAGATATCGCTCTCATCCACCAGTCTTGGGCAGAGCTCCGTCGAACAAATCACCTCCACACTTTGTCGACCCAAGTTGTCCAGGACATTTACCGGCTGGCCACAGCGTCGATTCCGAGCTCTATTGACGAGGCGTGGGACTCGGATCGAAGGTCGTTTGTGGAGGATGTTGCGTTGGCAGCCTTGTCTTATTCAACAGCCGCGTTAAATGCCTGTTTTCTCGCCTATCTCCGGAGAGGCGACTCCATAGCTGTTCTGGAGCTTTACGAAAAGTTCCAGCAGCTCCCAGAGACCCAGAGTGCTCCCCTCTCGGTCTCAGACCCAGATCACGGCGCCAAAGCCAAGCCAAAACCGCCAGAAACTATGCTGCTCGCCGTCGTGGCGGCTTACGCCATGGAAGACTCTTTCCGCGGTCTTTTAAAAAAAGCCATTAGCCTGGATTTCCCATTTCCCCGTCAACCGCCACCCGAATTTATGAAGACCATGTCCGATGATCCCGCCTTACAGACTAAGGTGGAGATCTATCTTCAGCGGCTCGACCTTGCGAAGATAGTTGGCCGACCACGATACTTTTCCAAATACGTCCATAACCTTTCCCCCAGCCATGCCCGCTCTATCGAAACGCACTACAACTCGATCCTAGAAGCTATTTCCGGTCCCGATGCCTGGATTGTGGCCGACGCCGAGTTCATATCGCTCAGCAAGCCGATTGCCATGTCGGAACTTGGTTGGGGAACGTTTCTTGCCGCATTCCTGCGATGGGAACGAAACGACCTCGCTGCGAAGCTATGGAAAGACATGATACAATTTGGCGTTCGACCGGGAATCGTGATATGGAACATGGTGATCCAAGTGTACAAGGACCGCGGGGCGACTGACGAACTCCTGGGAGCTTGGGGGACAATGACAGCGCAAGGTGTTAAACCAGATGGGTACACTTACAGCTTGTTGATAGCGTCCCTGTTTGCGGCTAAGAGGACGCATGAAGCAATCCAATGGTTCAGGACATTCGAAAAGGATGAGGCGCATATCCCAGCCGAGCAGTCGCTCGCGGTCCACAACGCCGCGCTTTCCGCTCTCTTCCGTCTGGGACGAGTAAACGCGCAAGTTGCATTCACGATCTTCCAAAAAATGCAGAAGAAAGGCCCAACGCCCGATCTTATTTCTTACAACACGGTAGTGGGATACCATGGCCACCAAAGTGATTTCAAGGCCATGGCTGCGATCATCACCCAAATGTCGGCAGCGGGCATTCCTGGCGATGTGTTCACTTTCTCGACGATCCTTTCGGCCTTGCTGAAGGTCGGACGAGGTGATGCGCCCGAAATGGTCATAAACATCATGCGGCAACAGGGGGTAAACCCCAGTGTCGCGACATACAGTGACATTATCGCTTTCCAGATGCGGGAACAGACGGTTCCGCACCTCCAGGCAGCCATATCGCTGTTGGACGAGATGGAAAAGGACCCGAACGTCTCGCCGAATGTCATAACTTACACCTCTATCCTCGGCGGCCTCTATCGTGGCTCCTGGCTGACCGCCGAGCAAATCAAACTGTACCAGCAGGACATTTTGACACGGATGAAGAACAACGGCATCCAGCTTAAACAGGCGGGGATACAACATCCTTATTAAGGCGTGCCTAACATCGGAAGCATCAATAGGAGTAGAGGAGGCCCTCGGATTCTACAGGCAAATGATTCACGCGAATGTACCGCGCAAGGACGATACGTGGTATATTCTGCTGGCCGGGCTGATTGAGCGTGAGGAGTGGCGGGTTGCACACGAAATTGTACAGGACATGGCCGCTATCGAGTTCCAGCCGAACCGGAGCGTGGTGCGTCTGGTTCACAAAATCAGACAACGTATCCAGTAGCAGCAGTGTAATAAAAGTACCATAATTAATATCCACAACTCATCCCCAGAGGAACGATTTAGTGAGACCAACGCTCAGATATCTAGAGTACGCTTATTTGGCCTGAGATTTGAGGATGCAAGCAGCGAGCAGAGGAACTGACCCCATTGACTCCATCGCCTCCCGAGCCATTTACCGAAAAACGGAAGAAGGACTATCGAGACGAGCTGCTGGAGTTGGTGCAAGCTCTCTTCCCACTCCTGCTGTGCCAAACGGAAGTCCTCGTCCGAGTCGTAGGACGCCTGCGACGAGACATCGTCCAGAGAGTCCGCGTTTGAACGCGGCATTGATGTGGTCGAAAGCAACGCGCGCTGTACGTAAACGTGCCGGTGATGATTGATCCATCCCAGTCGGCCCAATTCGTCCTCTTCCTACTCCACCACCCCGTTATCCGTTCCTCTTTGCCGCAGGTCAGACCGAGCGCCATGGTCGACCGGCCATCCCGCAGGCTAGTGGGCCAGCCACTATTGTACGCAATATCTATTTTTGCAAGTCTCGGTGTCTTCCTGGTGCGTCGAACTCATCACTATACACGAGCTATCTTAAATTATCCTGTTCTCAGTTTGGATACGACCAAGGGTAATGTCGCTATTCCTTCAACATCCCGTACGCATCCCAACCCAGTGCAGTGTAATGAGCGGTGTCATAACCGGTCCGCACTTTGTGAAATACTTCAACGAACCCAGCGCAGGCGAGATTGGGATGATGGTCGCGGTTTTAGAAATCGGGGCTTTCTTCACTTCCATCGCCGCCGGAAGAGTAGGAGACATGATTGGACGCAAGGGGACTCTCTTCCTCGGCGCCGTTATCTTCACTATTGGAGGCGCCGTCCAAACATTTACCGTAGGTTTTTGGTCAATGGTCGTTGGACGCGTCATTAGTGGGTGCGTAGTCTCGCCTCAAATTGAAGAGAACCATTCACACGTCTCTAGATGCGGAGTCGGTTTGCTCAGCACGATTGTCCCTATATACCAGAGCGAAATTTCACCTCCAAACCATGTATGCATTTATATTTCCAACATATTCCGGTTTGTCAAACCGCATGTCACAGCGGGGTGCTCTCGCGTGCATGGAGTTCACTGGGAATATAGTGGGATACTCCTCATCCGTCGTAAGTGTTCCCTCAATGGTCGTCGACCGTTGCCTCATGTACATTTAAGTGGACAGATTACTTCTGTTCCTTCATTGATTCCGACCTTTCTTGGCGCATTCCCCTCTTCATCCAATGCGTCATTGGTGCCATTCTCGCGGCAGGCTCCTTGGTCATGCCCGAGAGTCCTCGGTATTTCTTCTCATCTCAAATTCTGCGTCAATATTCGCTAACCCATTTCGTTGTAGGTGGCTCATCGACACAGACAAGGACGCAGAGGGAATGCGTGTTATCGCAGACCTGCACGGCGGGGATCCGGGAAATTCGGTGGCGATAGCAGAATTCGAGGAAATCAAGGAAAAGGTGCAGGAGGAGGTAAGCAGGAGCCACAAATAGTCTGCGCGCTTTCGAACTTCTTCTAGCGTGATTCGGGCGAAGCTCGCACGTATGCTATGATGTGGAGAAGGTATAAGCGGCGTGTGCTCCTTGCGATGTCGTCTCAGGCCTTTGCCCAACTCGTACGTCCAATCTTGAGATTTTGTGTGAACACCTGTTGATATCTCTACAGAACGGAATAAATGGTACGGCCACTTGATAAATGTACACTAGTCTGACGTCTCTGGATTTTACCAGTGATCTCCTACTACGCCCGTAAGCACCATCTCTGCCGTCTTAAAGAGCTCGATATTCACGACATCCATCAGCCATGGTCTTCGAAGGTACAACGGGACACCGTTTTTATTACCTCACGGACTCCTCACGAATTTCCTTTCAGAGGCGGGTTGGCGTGGACGTGACGCAATCCTTATGACCGGCATTAATTCCATTATCTATATCCTGAGCACTCTTCCTCCGTTCGGGGTTCCGCTGCAGTGCGATTCGTTTGTCCTGCTGACTTCCAGAACAGGTGGTATCTCGTCGATCGCTGGGGTAGGCGAGCGATCCTTCTCTCTGGAGCTGTCATTGTACGCCGGTTTTTTTGGAATGTTTCGCCCAACTGAACTCTGGTAAAGATGGCTAGTGCCCTCTTCGCAACGGGCTACTGGCTGTATATCGATGTTCCGCAAACTGCCAAGGCAGTCGTTGTCTGTGTGATAATTTTCAATGCCGCATTCGGCTACAGGCGAGTTACCACCCGCTCCTGCAAATCTCAATTGCTCATTATCGGTCTATAGTTGGGGCCCTTTGCCGTGGCTCTATCCCCCCGAGGTTCGTCGAGCTCCCGTATCTGTGATTTCCGTTGAGCGTTCTTCAGATTATGCCCCTCACCATTCGTGCCAAGGGTGTCTCGTTATCAACAGGTATTTTTTACACACCTCCACCGCTGCTCTCCGACACTGATATTCTGTGCAGCAACCAACTGGTAAGCGACTCAGCCCGGATGGGCTCGATTGTTAAACTTTGTGCAGGGCATTCAACTTTTGGGTTGGAGCCACGACTCCAATATTCCAAGAGCTCATGGCATGGCGGCTATACCCCATGCACGGATTCTTTTGTATTTGCAGCTTCGTGGTCGGTGAGGCCTTCCCCCCCCCCCCCCGAATCTCTGCGGGAGTGCTGATGTTTTTTTTTTAGTATACTTCCGTAAGCCCTTGCGACTTGATTCTTGATGGGAGCTGAGCCTTTTGTAGTTTATCCCGAAACTAAAGGCGTGCCACTCGAAGAGATGGACGCCGTCTTTGGTGAAGGTAGGCACGTCCGCTGCTTAAAGGCTACTCTTCTCAGCTCTTGCAGATGAACGAGGCGCAAGGATGGATAGTGAATCCTTCACTTCAGAGAGAGCTTCTCTCAGCAACCACCGCACAAATTCCTCCCCCTTGCAGACCGGAGTTCGCAGCTGGCTCCGTCTTTTCCAGCGGGAGAGTACGGGTCCTTCGTATCAGCCTGTCGCAAACGACGAGTGATCGAGTCCGAGTCAGTCCGGGGAATTGCTAGACGCACTGGGTGCACGGATACTCTACACTACCCTCTGTATAGATATACAACATATTTTCCCTTATTTTGTCGTGCAAAATTTAGTGTTGTACCTTGTTCATCAGGAAAACCGAAGCTATAGGCATTATGCAGCAATAGCAAGCACTTTATGGAATCCATGTAGGTATGGGCCACTATGCAGCACTGGAAAGTACTCTCCATAGCTACCTCGATTTAATTTTTCGTGTTTTCCCTGATGTTGATCAACGGCTTCTCCCGCATATGGGTTCTCTTCCAAAATGCTGGCGATTCCGATGTCCAAGCCTTTACAGGCAGTTTTCTTCAACCAAAACCACATTTTCGCACAGGTAGGACATGTTTTCCGCTGCCCTCCGCCTTTCTGAACTAGTGGCGATCAAGTTTTGAGGCACGGCATGCTTCGGAGGAGAACTTGAAAAATGCTGAGCGTCCCAAAATTCCACTGCCACAGCCGAAATCCTTTGAGGATCTCGGCTTACACCCTCCCATCGTATCCGCTCTGCGAACAGCGTTCCCAAGCATCAAAGTGCCTACGAAGACGCAACAACTGCTCATACCGGCGGTAGTGGACGGTCGGGACATATTTCTCCAAGACTCAACTGGTTCTGGCAAGTAATTATTCTATCACCACTAATTTCAGGCAGAGTGACATGCTCAAGGCAGTTTAGGTCCTTTGGGTTGGTCTTGGCTCTTTTGAACCGCGCAAGAATAAAACAAAATGCGATAACATCCATTTTCATCGTCCCCCACCGGGATTTGGCCGATCAATTCCACCACTGGGTCGAGCGCCTGTTTGCGCCTGCGGCCTCTGCTCCCGCGTCTTCTATCAGCTCGATTGCACAAGTTCTGACCCGGGACAGCCGAGAGCTTTGTCTTCCTTCACTACGCAAGAACCCCCCGCATCTATTGTTTGCAACTCCCCAGGCTTTGATGGATGCGTGGCGCGAACAACCCGACATATTGCGGTTGGACACTCTGTCGGCAATTGTTGTGGACGAGGCAGATTATCTCATTTCGACGGTGGATGCGTCTCGTCGTGCCCGCAATAGTCCCCGGCAGAACAAGAAGAAAAAACAACATCCTGGCGAAACTCGGGAATTTCTGAACGTAGTCTACGGGAATAACGCGCAGAGCGAAGACGACGACGACGAATACACAGGCCCACGAGATCGAAGCCCACAACTGATCCTCTCCAGCGCTACGTTGCCTGAACATCTCGTGGGCTACGTTTCGGATGAAAGTGGTTGGGTTGGCCGCGACGACTGGGTTCGTATCTCGGGGACGACGTCATCGCGCCACCGCAGATCTTCCGTTGTTTCGCACTCAGTACTGGTAGTTTCTGAGGATCTCGTGCGCAATATCACAGGTGCGCGTCAATCCCCGGAGAATGATTTCCGTCCCGCGGATGAGGGAACCGACGATCCGGTCCCGGAATTCTTATTGGATCCTGCTCTTGCACAAAGTGAGTTGCCGACGTCTCAAAGACCGCGCGCGCCTTTCTGATTATTGCGCAGAATATGCTGCAAACTCCATCGCCATTTAATCCGCTCGCACTGGAGACCATTGCCATAATCCTTGCAGCAGAGGTGCCGTCCATTGCACTCCTAGTGATCCCGTCGGCCTTGCCGGTTTACCGCGCCATCCTTGAGCTCCGAGACGTCGGCGTCCACGCTCATGGGTTGGACTGGCTGAAGGCTCAATTTCCTGATGGTCGACATGGTGGCCCCACGCTTATCGTCTCAACTTTGGCAAACACGCGCGGACTCGATGTGTGCGAGCTATCGCATGTGTTTGTGCTCGGAATTCCAGATGGAGGGACTAGCACGTATGTGCATGTCGCGGGACGAGTTGGACGACTAGAAAGCCCAGCCAAGCGGCGGCGGGGCAAGGTTGTGTTGCTGGTGGGGCCTCGCGAAGAGGAGGCCGCTCGTGAGCTACTGCAGACGATCAAGGAGGAGCCGGTTTTGCAGGAAATATTAGATGGATGAATAGAAAATGGTATTTTTGCGTCCGTGAAACTGGTTTGGGTGTTCGATCTTTAGAAAAGACGATCGAAGCGGAAGTGGGTAATAGCCTGCAGCGTATCTTGTATTTGTACGTATCACGGTCTGCTTGCCCGTTTGCCCAGGCGGGGTCTCGCTTGACTCGTTCCCACCCGCCGTCATCGATCCTGTGATATATAATAACTGAGAACTCACAAATTTAACCCCGCTCGTACTTAGTCCGTCCCGCAATGCGGTCGTCTCGTCTAGCAGCCCTCGCTGGCGTCCTCGCGTTGGCCACCGTCGCGTCGGCCCAGAGCGAAAACCGTCTCCCTCGTCACCAGCTCCTTCACCTCCGCCGTTCGTTCTGGGTCTGTTACTGTCTCCGAGGTCCTCCCCACCACATTCAACATCAGTATCCCTATCTCGCCTAGCCGTACGGCTTCTTCGTCTGCTACCTCTTCTGCCTCTGCCTCTGCCTCTGCGTCAGCGTCAGCCGTTCCGAACAATGTGCTCGCTACCAAACTCGATCCCGCATTCGGCGTTCTCGGCGCCGTTCTCATCATTACCGGCGTACCCTCCGCGTTTTTTGGCCACAAAAACAGGCATGTCCCGCTGCTCGCACGCGACGCGCAGCAATAACACTGCTATAGATGGAGCTCTTTCTTTTTAATCGGATTTTACACGCTTTCTCTCGTCTGTTTCGTGCTCATCCTCAAGGTAAGTAAATTGGACCTCGCGGATTATTTCGTCTCATCGTGGCACCCAGTTTGGCATTCTCACCGCGGTGAACCCGCCAAGCAAGGTCCTGCGAGGAATGTTCGTGCTCGCGTCAGCGGTCGCAGGCATCGCCGGCGGAGGTATCTCCATATTCTTCTGGAAGGCCTCCCGGTACTGTGCGTCCGCACCCTGTATTCACGCGTGGTCGCTGTGCTCATGTCTACTCAGTCATAGGCGGGTGGGGCGGCTTTGCTCTAGGGTTATGGATTCAATGCTTTCACAACGGTGGTATCATTAAAGCCGTTGGCTTCAGATGGATCTTCTACATAGGTGCGCCTCCACCTCATGGCTCCACGCTCTTCTAAGCTTGTTTCCAGGCTGCGCCGTCGTTGGCTTCGTTCTATGCACAATCCCAAAGGTACAAGGGCCTCACCTGCAGTCTAACCTTTAAACTCACGCTTTGCAGATACATTACCACATATTGCTTATTTCGACAGCAATCGTCGGTTCCTCGGCGTTCATGTTGGGCGTGGACTGCTTCACAACCGCCGGGCTCAAGGAGGCGAGTAGTCAATTCCGGCACGCTTTCATTATTTTTTAACTTTTTTTCTTTCTTTCAGTTTTACATCTGGAACCTTGGCTTCCGTTCGCTCTTCCCGAAATACTCGAACAACGGCATTGAGTTCCCGGTCTCCCAAACGATGCAAATTGAGCTCGGACTCATTGGAGCTATAACCCTCATGGGCATCGCAGTCCAACTCCGAGTTCTCACAGTGCTCCAACGGAAGCTACAGGAAATCGCCGAAGAACAAAAAAAGCGGGACGAAGAAGCCGAGATTCAAGCTGCTGGCAGGTTTGCTACCGTTCTACGGGAGCGAGATGAATGGGAAAAGGAGCACCCGACCATGAACAAGCACGGGCGGCAGGAGAGCGGTCTATTCCAGCATGCCGTTAATGAAGGACCACGATGGTTCTAATTCCCCTGTCGCTGGAGAGCATCGTTCTTCGACATTCACTCTCGTCAACGAAGGTCGACCTCGCCACCAGTCAGCGGGTTCAGACTTCCTGTTTGCTCCCACGCCCGATGAAGAACTTACGCGCGCCACCCGAAATTTGCAGACCCCCGGTGTTTTGCCGGCACTTGACCTCGGTCTTGGGATCAAAGACGATGTCCCGCACAGCTTTATCGCGAAGGACGAACCACCTCGCAAGGCATCTGGGGCAGATCATGAGGAGCTAAAGCGCAAGGAAGAACTCGTGGCCGAGATCCAAACCATTCGCAGGTCAATTGATGCCCTCAAGTCTGAAACTCCGGCGCCATCCTCTTCTGCCGAGTCTCGGCGGCCCTCAGTGACTTCTAGGCGCACTCTGAGCATTGACGCTGGTAGCGCGCTTCTCCCTGCTCCAGCTCATACGCGTCCCCCTCGAGAACATGATCCCCGAGCCCGAGTTCACTCGATGGAAATGTCGACTCTGACGCACTCGCGTCTCGGCGAGACCATCGGCCGTCCCACAAGCGTTCCCCTCCGGGACGACGATTGGGATCTGTACGTCCAGGACCGTAAACTTTTGCAACCGCCCGCTGGTGTGACACCTCCGATCACCCCCACCGGCGTCGGGTCCAGAATAGCGATCTCCCCGGCAGTGGCCGATGCTCTGAACCAACGCAAGCGACGCGAGAGCGCGCTTGGAGCAGGCGAGGCGACGACGGACTCTTCGGAGGACGTGCCGCTCGCCAAGATGACGCCTCACCATCGCCATCGGAGTTCGTCCGGCGGAAACATGGCGAACATGGTGAATGCGGCGGCGCCGGTGAACATCCTGCCCCCTCGCAAACCCATTGTGGCGCCTACACCGCAGCGCCCAGCGGCGACGCGCACGCGTACGTTCGAGGAGCTGAACGACCGACACCGCGAGAAGATGCGGGATTTGCAGGCACCTCTTACGACCGCGGCGAAAGAGGATGCTGATCTTGAGGTTGCGAAGCAGCGCTGGGAGAAGGCCAAGGCTCTGGAGAAGGAGGCTGTGACGCGAAGGCAGGCGGAGAAGGCGGCGCTTCTCGAGCGGCGCAAGCGCTCCGAAGACGACGCCGAGCGGGGCGGGCGGCGGTCGCTAACACTGAACGACCCCGCTGCTGCTGCGCGCCACTCGCGGTCGCTGAGCGCCGACAAGCTCGGTGGATCCACGTCGAAGCGGCTATCGACGATGAAGGTGGAGGATTGGCAAAAGTATCAGCAGGAGGCGGGCGGGTCGGGATCGAGGCGCGACTCGAGGGGATTCCGGGACAGCCCGGGCGCGCCCGTGCCCTTTCCTGGAGGGCGCAAGAGCCGGGGAGATCCGCCGAGTTGAGGAGCGCGACGAGCATTGCACGACACATTCTTGGACACAGTCATTCTTTCACGCACGGACGCTAGCATTATCATACAGTAGGATCGATTTTCCAATAGTTTTGTTCACAAGTGAACGACGCGACAACGAGTGCCCGGATGCCGAGACGTCGGTCGGGGACGGAATTACATGTAAATTGATTTGTAAGCGTTGGAAAACCTCAGCAGGACTCCCACGACCGATTCTCTGGCTGATCCTGGAGTGAGTTGAACAATACCCAAGTGTTCAGCTTCCCTGCCAGGTGTGCAGCTGCCGCCATGACCTCTGAACATCCCCCGTCTCGCCCCGATTCCCCCCGGCCCCTGGTACCCTTGTTTCTCTCACTGTGTCTTCCCAATTCCAATCAACGTTCCTAGGTCCAACAGAACCACCCGTCCCCTGGTCCCAGTGCCCCCACCATCCACCAGAATCCCACGTCCGATATCGCCCCGTCCGCCCCCAGTGGCTCCCTCCAGTCAATATTGGCCCCTCCGCCCGCCCAGACACCTCAAACCTGGCTAGGACCAGCCCCGCACGAGAATGGCGCGCATCCTCCGCAGGTACTTGCATCTATAGTCCCCCAGTCCCCATTCAAACGCGTTCTGTAGCCGTCTGCTGGAAAACGCAAATTGGACTCGGACGACGCCGACGATCCGCATTCTAAAATCCGCCGCATCGTGCGCGACCATGTCTCCCAGGATCCAAGCCGCGTCATGCCTATGACCACCGTCGTCTGTCTCCACGCTGCTGTCGCCCAAAAGTCCTACGGAAGTGAAAAGCGCTTTCTGTGTCCGCCCCCCCTCGTCCATATTGACGGCCCAGTATGGCAGATGCGCCGCCAGGAACTCTCCATGACCGTCGTATCAGAGGTCGGCGAGCGCTCGTTTCAGCAGAAGGCCCCGTTGGACAACAACATGACCTCCAGCTTCAAGTTTCTGCATGTCACGGGAACAGCAAAGGCGAAAAGCTTTCAGCTGTCATTGGAAATCGCAGAGCCGTCTGTCCCTACCTCAGAGGGCGCGGATCCTCCTCCTGGTCGCGTCTGGGCCACCTTCGATTCGGCTCCCGTCACCATCATCTCCAAGCCGTCGAAAAAGACGGCAAAGACGCGCAATATATCGTCCTGCATCTTAGCCGGTGGACCCGTCTCCCTCTTCAATCGCATCAATTCGCAGACGGTGCGCACGAAATATATGACGATTGACCATGCACAACTTTGCGCTAGCAACGTTGCATGGTCGGCATTCAATGTCAATGTCGTTCCCCGCCCGACAGATCCTCCGTCTATCGGTACATTACCTCCATTAACCCTCTTGCATGACTTGATATCTTTTAGGTGGACCACAACCAGTTACTTATGGCTGTTCGATCATCCTCTCAGACACCCACTCTGGGATATCCACTTCCCCGCTCATCATTCGCAAGGTGGATAAAGGCAGGGTATCTCCAGACGACGGAGGACCGGTCAGTCAAATGCAAAAGATCGCTCTCCAACGCGTGAATGCGGATGGTACCCGACATTATCTGTCGGCTGCTGGCCCAATACCCGGAGCCCAAGGCGTGGTCGCCCCTCCCGCGCCCGGTTCCTCCTCCCAGGCTGGTAGCCACCCTTTGTTATTCCAGTCTCCGCGCGTGCGGGATGAAATGAAAGATGGCATTCGCATCGTCACAGACGACGTTGACGATTATCTCTGCTGGACGATCGTCGGAATATGTAAGCTCCCTTTGTTTGACTGATGATTCCTACAGCTAATCTCGGTCCGTCAGCGAAATTTCAGTATACCTTCTTCGACGCATTCGGCCAGAATAATAATATCCCCGATATGCCTATCACGCCCTTCCCGACCCTCTTCACTGCTCCTGTTTATCGCCAGACCAACAATACCATCGAGCTAACCGTAGCCAATTTCTTCTTTACGGATCCCGCCAACGGAGCGCACACACCTCTCGATGTTTATCTCGGAAATTTGGGCCCACTGCGGCATCGCGTATATCAGGCGTCGCCGCCCGGTCCCTTGACCACTGTTGCTCCATTCATTAACCGAAATCCTGGTAATGGGATGGATGTGGCGGACCCTGCGCCTGCACCAAACTCCCCACCCTCACCTTCTACGCCTCGCTTCACCCCGGGCCCTTTGCACGCAATTGTAATCGTTGAGATGCCTCCGTTGGCCGATGTTATCAAAGCGCTTGAAGAGGATGCGTTGCCGACCGGTCCAGAGGACGGTGCAAGTAACAGTCGGCCTTCGGGTCCCTCAGACAACGCACAGCAAAACGGCACACATCCCCCTCCTTCCATCGCTGGTCGCAGTTTACCACTGCTATTTATTAGGCCCTCGGACGGGGTGGGTTACCACTCTGGCCGAACGATTGCTTGCGAGAATGTCTTCCAATCCCTCGACATGGGAGGGAACCCACCCAACGCTGCAGGCAATATGGACGCTGGTTGGCTTGCCGCTGCGCAAGCTGCCGCCACTGCCGACGGGGGCCTCCACGGCTGGACACTAAGGGTGATGTAACAATTTTCTTCGGTTTGAAGGCTTTCTGTAGTACTATGTCGATTTGCTGTGAATGGTCCATATAACTGTCTTATTTTTCTTTTTGTATCGACTATTCGACTTTTTATTATTTCCGCTCTAAGTACGCGCCCGATTCGTAAAGATCAAAGAAGAAGATCAAATAAAAAGCCGTTCGGTTGACGCGAACGTGCGGCTAACTCACCTTCCTTCCTCTTACCTCCACCTTATCCCACTTATCTTGAAAATGTTTCCTTCGGATGGCATTAGATCTCAGCTGGAATGGTCCTCGACTTTGAGCACCGTGAATGCTCCCGTCGCCAGTGAAGACACCAAGTTTCTGCGCAAGGTAAAGTTTTCGTGTCTTTGTCCCCAACGAATTATGCATCCCCAACTAATCGCTGCTAGACCGCTATCATCGCGACAATCGGTGCGCTAGGGACCACCATCGATGTGATAGATAATTTACATGCTCGTGTGTAGGTCCTAAGGTGAACACTGTCGAGAAACTTGGTGAACTTCGTCGCGCTGGCGTCAATGTTGGTATGTCTGCATTTTTTGGTGTCAAAAGTGTGAAAAACCTCATCTGGACCTCCACAGTCCGCATGAACTTTTCCCATGGCTCGTACGAGTACCACCAGAGCGTTATTGACAACACCAGGAAGATGATCGCGGGTGCGCGCGCTCTATCTGCTGGCAAAACAAACAAACTGACTTTGTTTTAGCTGACCCGACCGGTCGTCCCGTCGCCATTGCATTGGATACTGTGCGGTTTTTTGGCGTAGTTTTTCTTCGTTCTAAACTGAGGATGTTTTGCTTATCAGAAAGGCCCCGAGATCCGCACTGGACAGACAAGAGATAACAAGGATGTATGCTGGATTTATTTTTTTTTCGTTTCAGAGACAATAATTCTGACGTTGTAATCAGTTCAGCATTTCTGCTGGCCACGAATTTATCATCTCGACGGACACAAAATACAGCGAGTGCTGCGATGACAAGGTCATGTGGGTCGACTACGTATGTTGACTTTTCTTTTTCTGCGGATTGTAATTCAATATCCTTTCAGCAAAACCTGCCCAAGGTTACCGCGCCCGGCAAGCTCATCTACGTCGACGATGGTTCGGAAACATGTTGTGGTCCGGCTAATAAATCTAACCTTGATTCAGGTATCTTGTCTCTCCTCGTCCTCTCGATCGACGGTACCAACGTCCACGTCCGCACCTTGAACAACGGTAACATCTCCTCGCGCAAGGGTGTCAATCTCCCGAAAACCGCCGTCGACCTGCCCCCTCTTTCCGAGAAGGACAAGAAGGACCTGCAGTTTGGTGTCAAGAACGGCGTCGACATGATATTCGCGTCGTTTATCCGTAGCGCTCATGACGTCAAGGTCATCCGAGAGGTCCTTGGCCCCGACGGCGCCAACATCAAAATCATCGTCAAGATCGAGAACGAACAGGGTGTCGCGAACTTTGACGAAATCCTGCGCGAGACAGACGGTGTTATGGTCGCGCGTGGTGATCTTGGAATTGAGATCCCCGCCAGCCAGGTGTTCCTCGCACAAAAAATGATGATTGCCAAGTGCAACATTGTCGGGAAGCCCGTCATTGTCGCCACCCAGATGCTCGAGGTGAATTCTGTTGTTTATGGTTTCAATTCAAGTACTGATTTATATATTTCCGCAGTCCATGACGGTATCTTCTTTCCGATTTGACTTGTATCTATGGTCTGATTTTTTTTCTTCCTCCTAGTACAACCCCAGGCCTACGCGTGCTGAGGTCAGCGACGTCGCCAATGCCGTCCTGGACGGCGCGGACTGTGTCATGTTGTCTGGAGAAACGGCCAAGGGATCCTATCCCATTCAATCCGGTCGGTTCACCCTCTCATATGCAATATTCTGCGTCTAATCTTTTTCTGTAGTCCTCATGATGGCGGAGACTTGCTTGCTTGCAGAGTCTGCTATCTGCTACCCGCCCCTGTATGCGGAGCTTATCGCCATCCAACCCCGTCCTACAGAAACCGCTGAGACCGTCGCGATCGCTGCGGTGGCCGCTGCTTCCGAGCAGAACGCTAGCGCGATCCTCGTCCTCTCTACGAGCGGCAACACTGCGCGCCTCATCTCCAAGTACCGCCCCAAAATCCCCATCATTACCGGTCTGTCCTCTACGCTGCGCGTCGCGGGTTTAACTAATTCATTCACCAGTCACCCGCAACGAGCAAACCGCTCGGCAGATCCATCTCCACCGTGGTTGCTATCCGTTCTGGTACTCTGAGCCGAGGGGTGTGCAGGACCACCAGTGGCAGACGGATGTGAGCGCCGTGGTCCACTACATTCGCATTCGAGCTAAAACTTGCCCTCAGGTTGACAATCGCATCCGCTTTGGTCTGCGCAATGCGCTCAAGATGAAAATCATTGCGCCGGGCACGACCATAATTGCTGTTCAAGGCTGGAAGGGCGGCCTCGGCCACACTAACACAATGCGCATACTCACTGTCCCTGACGCCGAGGCTGACTTGGAGATGCAGCCGCTGAGCTCGAACTAGAGAGCGATATATAAATCACATCTTGTACCAAACTGTAATCCGATCATATAGACTTTTTGCCACGTTTTTTTGATGTAAACACAAACTCGGAAACTACTTTACGAGCTACTTCATCGACCGTCGCGAGCTTCGCTGGTTCGAGCTAGCAGTGAACGTGGTAACTGCACCAGTGTTCCTGCTTCCGTACCATGTCTTTCAACAAGGCACGTCTACGTAGTGGGAGCTTGCGCAGTCTTCCGTCGCATTATTCGTCCTCCGTCGTCATCGAGGAGAAGTTCCATGGCCGTATTTCCCCCTGGTTCATCTCAGTCCCATTGGCTATTCCAGGGCTCCGGACGCGTCGACTGCGGATATGGATGCTCAACCCGCGACGGATGCACCAATATTTTGGACGCAAGAGAGGCTGTCTACTCATGGTCCTTATATTTGCCGCTATGGTGTTCATTGGTCTCTTTTGGATATTTTTCGCCCAGTCTAATACTCTGCTCGTTCAAGGTGTTCACCACTTTTGCATTGGCAAAGCGGTTTGGAACCGAGGAGAAGACTTGGCCAGCGTTTACTGGCGACCCTCCGACACTGGTCTTTCGACGGGAAGACCTTCAGCGAATTTGGACATGGGAAATTGCGAGTGGGCATTATCCCAGTCGTCGGCGCCGTGCGTAGCCTAATTGGTATATATTGGCCAGTGTACTAAATTCCTCTGCAGTTCCTGAACAGCTAGGGCTCAAGTCCAGTCCTAGACAATCCATCTCTTCCTCCAAGACGGGCTTCTCCTCCCTCCCAGATTTCGAGCTCCTTCTGGTCCCAGCACTCTCCACATCAGCATGGAATTGGGCCTAAGGCGTGTCTATTTGGACATTCCAGAGCCATCCTCCTAACGTGGCCTATCCCCCGAGACCTGTGCCGGGAAGTATCGCCGATCTTGATATAGGTAAATACCCATCTGGTACCTCTGTGTCCGCGCGATGGCTGAAATGTATGCAGTCATGGAGCACTGCGACTTTTCGGAGAAAAAAGTAATTATCCCAATCGTCCTATTCATTCAGAACGGTGGCTCATTCTCCCTCAAGTACGTCAGGGATTGCCTAGAATTCTTACGTTTGGGCGGTGGGCTCGACAACGGGAAACGCCTTCGACGGGGGAAAATGGACGACATGAAATACATCTATCTCGAACAGCTAGATGCCGGAAATGAAACAATGCCGCCAGAGGTCGCTGGCGAAACCCCGGCGATGATTACAAGCGTCGCCACGACAGATCCGGACAGCGGACTGACCAAAAAGAGGGGTGTAGACTGGGAAGTGCCACCAATAGCACTGCCATCGCCCCGCGACTACCGCCCGTATGCCTCTCTTTCAAATCCTTGCGACCCGGAGACCCCAAGGATTTTCCATATGTTTTGGGCCGGGCCTTTGGCCGACAAGCCTTATATCGCGCTCTTGAGCTTCCTCTTTACGCAAAACACAGGTCTGCACCTCCGCGATTACCCCGCAGACACCGCGGGCTGTCGGCCACAATTCTGGCTGTGGATTAACCCCGGCCCGGCTGCTGCAGTCCCGAACCCATCGGCGCTGCACGACATGTTTGCCCAACTCAGATCAAATCCATGGGCTGCGCCATTCCTCCATCCTCGATTCAACGATATTATTCAATTTAAGCTGTGGAACACGACGGAACAATTGGACGGCGTTCCCGAGTTGAAAGATGAATGGAGAACGCGGGATTCGCTGTTCAATTCGGGTGGCCATGTTATCAGTGTGCCGCCGAAGGACGCGACCTCTTCATCTGGGAGTGGAAACGAGACGGAAAAAGCAAAGGCCGACGAGGATGACATTCTGAATCGAACTGGTTCCTAAATCATCCACGTCCTATGATCGACTGTCCGTTATATTATCGGACATGGCGCGGTTCATTCTTTGCCACAGGTGAGTCATCCTTGCGCATGGCATACTCACCGACTGACCACCTCGGAGGTTCGGCGGTATCTATCTGGACGCCGATACGATTATGCTGAGAGATTGGGAAGAGATGTTGGGCTGGAAAGGCGCGTTTGCGTACCGATGGTCCCGACTAGAAAAGTACAACACCGCCGTCCTGCATCTGAACAAGGGGTCGGCCCTAGGGACCTTTTTGTTCCGCACGGCGCTGAAAAACGACCTGGGTACACTTTTCTCTCCCTGAACTACCTGAAAAAAAGTAACCCTAACCCCAAATTTAGACTTTCACCCAATGACCGTGTCTCGCTATCTGAAAGAGGCTCACCTGGAGGGTCTTCTCCTTCGCCTCCCGGATGCCCTATTCGATTCAGCGTGGCTGAATACCGAGTACTACCAACGAGATCGGCCTCCCCAGCCGTACTTCACCGAGTACGTGCGAGCAGGCTAGATCTGCAATTTTTTCCTGCTCACTCGCGCCAGTTTTGCCGACTTTTTCGACACGCCGCTCGGGATCAGCGCAGCTCCCCATGCTCTCGGGTTTGACGGCTTCTTCAAGGGCGCGTATTCGTATCACTTCCACAACTACTGGTTCGTTTTCTTCCATGACATTTTCTTGGGCGTTGTGCTCAAATGCTTTCAGGTGGAAGCCATTCGATCCGCCTCGGAACTGGCCGGACTTGGGGCCGCGGTTTATCGAAGGCGAGCGTGCAGCACGGGCTAGCGGCCGAGCGGCCACTCAATCCGCAATGCCTGTGGAAGAAAAACTGGAGACGGAGGAAGGCGAAGACTTGATCGAGGACGACCAACGCGATCTCGATTGGTCGACCGGTGTTAAAACGGACTATGGAATCCTACGTCCGAGGGGAAAGGTGTGTATCTCACTTTTGCTAAACTTTCACGCGACGCTGACGCGACTCGAGGCCGAACATGTACGGAGAATGGTTAGAGTGGTAAAATTGGCCGCAGGGACCATAGCCTCTTGTATGTTATACTTAGTTAATAGAACGCACACACGCACGGATCTCTTGCATTGTACATAGACACCCGCACATCCTTCTAATTTACAAAATTGCATTCTGCTCTACGCGATCTTTACTTTGACGCAGAAATCTTGGCTTGCGCGGTATTGACGGTGGCCTTCAATGTTGCAATGACGTCCTCGGGGTTGGGTGCGTTGAAGATGGCAGTCCCAGCGACAATGACGTTGCTGCCTGTTTGCCGAAGAGAGATGGATTCAGATAGAAGTGAGGAGTATCACGAAACTTACCCGCGTGAGCGCACGCGTCGATGGTGTTGGGTCCGACACCGCCGTCGACCTCGATGTCTTTGTCAGGGAAACGGGCACGGAGGTCGGCTACCTTGGATACACATCGCTCGAGGAATTTTTGCCCGCCGCGGCCTAATGAGAGAATCAATCGACGGAAACCACTGCTTGATTGGGTTGCGGCGCACCAGGATAGACTGTCATGACGAGCAGCATATCGGCCGCATTTGCGACCTCGTCTGTAATCGCGGTGGACGGGGTATCTGGCGATATGGCGACGCCGACCTTCATGTTGCGTGCCCGGATTAGCTTGATGACAGACAAGGGGTCCGCTGGAAGCCAGAGTCAGTTGAAGGTCCATGGAGGTCCGGGAGAGCGCTACTTGTGGCCTCGAGATGAAAGCAGTAGAGCGCGCCACCAGCGTCGGCGATGTCGTTAACCCACTTTAGCCGATGAGCGCGATCGGAAAAGTGAGCGGGATGGGTAGAGCACCTTTTCGGGCTCTGCGACCATCATGTGGCAGTCCATGAATATGCCGGGGACACCCTTGGAGACGCAGGCGAGGATTGGGGCGCCTGGGGCCGTGAGACGGGGACGAAGGGTGCAAGAGGGGTGGGACTTGCCCATGGTGATGTTGGGGACAAAGTGGCCGTCCATGACATCCATGTGCAGCCATTCTGCGCCGCCCTTGATCATACGCGTGCATTCTGCGCTGAGCTGACCAAAGTCCGACGCGAGCACCGACGGCGAGATGATGGCGCGGGGCATGATGATTAGATGGTGGCGGTGCTTCGCCGATCAGCTTCAAGAAGTTGGACCGCCATTACGCAGTCAGTCAAATTTAAAGTAAGCAAAGTACCGCAGCAAAACGCAGCACAGAACACAGCTCGGTATCGCCTACAAGCTGTTCTTAGAGACTGAAACTCCACTCGGCCCAACCTGGCCCTATGTACTTTTACTCCACCGTCATTGATCCATCACATGATGTGTTTTACCCCCGGCTCCACAAAAAATCCTATAAAGGTCCGCCAAGCGGCTATTAAATTCCCTCACAAATTTACCCACTTCAACTATCCTTCATGTTCTTCACGAAATCCATCGTTCTCGTCCTGTCTCTCGTCGCTGTTAACGCAGCGCCGCAACGTATGCCCTTCAGTTCCTTTCCCAATTTTTTAAACTCAACCATCCCCTTTTTTTCTCAGCGGGCATCTTCGACACGATTACCTCCGATGTCGCTGGTGCCGCGACCGGGGTTGCCACGGGTGCCGCGTCTGTCTTCACCGATGCAACGGGCGGGGCCGCGTCTGTCTTCACCCAAGTAACAGGCGGCGCCGGTTCAGTCGGTACAGAGATTGCGTCTGGTGCGAAAGGCGTGTTTGAGACCGTGACTTGTAAGTTTATTTTTCATTTTTATTGGATAGTTAAGCTAACTTCTTTCTCTTTCAGCAGTAGGCGGGACAGCCTTCACGATAGTGACTTCAGCAGGTGGCGAGGCCATCACATTGGCAGCCTCAGGGGCTGGCAAAGTTACCTCGTTTGCTGGCTCACAATATACCATCGCCACCAACGCTGTTGCTGCACAAAACAATGCCGCACTCCCCACAATGGCGCCGACATTATTTGTCGGCCTATTAACGGTCGTCGCTGGCACATTTGTTGGAGCTTTCATCACTGTATAATGTTAACGGCGAACTTATCTGCCAAATGGACCACCTTCGATACCATACCCGTTAAATAACAATTATAATTCGACTTTCAATCTATTACCTTTACAATTGGAATCTTCGAACGACTTGGGCTTCTTGGTTCGAACCTTCAAGCTTCAGTTGAGCAGTTTCTTTGGACAGTTAGATTGTTCGCATGATTCTTCGATGGTTTCCCTCGTCGCGGTGATCGTTCCCCGTTCTCGCAAAGCCCGTGCGATTTATCTTTTCAGTCCCCTCAAAAATGTGCTCAACCTATCGTACATTACTGGATGTTTTCCGTGCCGACTGGACACATCGACGCGCTAGCGTTGACTCAGTCGTATCATGGCCCCCCGCTCGACGTTGAATTCATGTAACGCTTCCTTGCCGGCTGTTCTAACGATTAGCTAAATCCTCAGAGTCGAAGTGAAAGGCAAGAGTGGAAGATTTGACTTACGTAAGCACCGACAGCGAGCGCGGCGGGTACGACGTTCAACAACCGCGAGAACGGCGGTGAACCCCCTCTCGTCCGACTGGACGATAAGGGGTCAACGGCATGAATGCCGTGTACTCGGTCAAAATGAATGTTTTTTGAGCACGTACCCTCTTTGTTGGAGAGCTTCATCTCGTCATCTGCCCCGTCGTTTTGCACCCTCGTTTGTTTTCATTGGTGGGCTAATCATAAGGCTGTGCGCGTCCATGAGGTCGGTGTCAGCGACGAGCACAAAGGCGGGAGGAACCGAGATCCAGACTGAGATTTGGGGTTTATATCCAAAGCCTCGCCTTCGCTCGAGCCAAGTTCAGCACCCCACTTGCACGCCATTGGTGGAACGCCATCATTTCAGGGACATTCTGATCCTCTTTCTGATTTTTCTGATGGATTTTGACACTGTTAAAGTGGTCTTTAAGTAGGTCAGAGAGTAGGTCAGTTGAATCAAAGTCAACAAAGAGAATGGTATAAAAGCCTTGAGAGTGAAGTCCAAAGAGGCCCAACTCCTTCGTCTGCACACCATGAGCGCTCAACAACAGAACCCCCTCGCTGCCAACTGGGATCCCGAAATCTTGGCGGCATATATGGCCAAACAAGGCGAGGACAGCGACGAAGCCATGTCCAGCGACGAGAGCGACTCTGAAGTGGAGTTTGAGGGAGACACCTCGATGTCCTCTCTCATCACCGACGACATGTCCGACATCGACATACCCCATCCAGCGGACATTGCCTCCAATGACTCGGCCTTCAGCAGCGAGGACGAGTTTGCTGAGGAGCTGATCACCGAGAAACAAACGACGCGACGCGAGGTAAGCAACGCGATGACACCAGTTCGCACCAGGTTCTGACAAAACTTGCAGCTTGTTCTGGGGCGTCCGACGCCGGGGATTTTGCACATGCGCCCAGTGGAGTTGTGCACGATGCACGTCGCGTACATGAAGCAACTAGACGACGCCGACGAAGAGCTAGCGGAGCTGAATGGCGTGCCGTATGAGGCGCTCGTTCGCCGTCAGCCCGTGTCCGGATACGACAAGCCAGTTGAACAGGAGGGGGAGGACATCGAAGCTTTCGTCATCGAGTTGCGCAAAAGGTCGAACAAGGAGATACACAGCACCGAGTCGAAGAAGGCGTTGATTGAGCAACTGATCGTTCTGGCTCAAGCGCAGTTCCGCAAAGAACGTCAGATCAAACACCTGCAGTAGGGTAGCGAGCTTTCAGACGAATGATGTTTATAGATTTGAACGCAAACGATTATTGTATTTGTTTCCGATACCCAGTATCAGACCGTCTAATCGTCCTGGACGGTCATGTCGCGCTGGGTCTGCAACATGGTTTTGAGATTAGCCTGGATCGCGAAGATATTGCCTCACCTTGGGGTTAAAGAACAGCGAATTCATCCCCCACGGGTAGGGCTTGTGTCTCCGGTTCAAGTACTCGTAGCGAGGAGGTTGCGGGAGCGTTCCGTTGTTCTCAGCCATCAAGTGCTCATTGTGGGCTCCGTGCTCGATTTCGACGTTGTAAACGTACGTGCCGAAAACGGCAACTAAGTGGATGTGAGATCACAAGCCAAACGACGTGTAGTGGTGCACGAACGGGCAGGGATGCAGACGTAGTAGCTGCATACAATGAGTCCTACACGCGGGTCCCATTTCATAGAATAGAACCTACCTCATTTTGCGCCAGAAATCAGTCGTTTCTGAGTTCAGTTAAGCGGATCGAATTGGGGACAAGACAGAGGCGTACGGAGAGCATGGTGCTCGATAGCCTGCTGGTTGGCCAGCCACTTTGCCTTTGCCTGCTCGACTGCGGTGGCAGAGTCTGTGTAGGCGCGGACAGCAGGCCTGTATGAACGGAGTAGCGCACGGCGTGCGAGAAGAGACATGATTGGATGTTGTTTGGCTTTGGTTGGCAAAGGGCTGTCAGTCGCGACGCGTAAGCTCACCAGCTTTATTCTCTACCATGGTTCGCCGTTCGCAGTCGTCCGCTGCTGGCGTCCTCGCCCTTCTCTCAGAACCTGACCACGTCTTCAAACAACATGCCCTCGACGCCCTCAATCCCCTCGTCCCACAGTTCTGGGCAGAAATTTCAGAACACATAGCTCTCATGTTCGTCGCCTTTTTTGTTCTGAATTTTTGGGCCTCAATCCTTCCTCTCTAGCGAGTCTTTACACGAGAACGATGACCTGCCCAAACAGGCGCGCGATTCGGCCGCCTTGCTCGCCAGCAAAGTGTACTACTTCCTCGCGGAATATGACGAGGCCCTGTCCTTTGCGTTAGGCGCAGGACCCGCGTTCGAGGCAGAAACTCGTGCCTATGGGTCCGAGGAATACGTGGAGACCGTTCTTTGTGCGCTCTCTCAAGCTCTTGATGATACTTGGGCTGACTTGTCTTTTCAGCCAAAGCTATTGACCGGTATATCGAGGTGCGCTCGGAGGAGCAGACCAGCAAATCCGACAAGGTCGACCCTCGATTACAATCGGTCATCGAGAATATTTTCGCGCGTTGCATTGATGAGCGAGAATACAAACAGGTATGCGCGTCGCCACTTGAGATACGCGTGTGCCCACTCTTGACATGTTTAGGCCATCGGGATTGCTCTAGAATCTCGGCGCCTGGATGTAATTGCCAGGATATACTCCCAAACTAAAGACACTTCACTTCTCTCGTATGCCATGGAGGGCGTGCTCGACACCGGATTTTCCCTCTCATACCGCGACCAGGTCCTTTCGTTCTTGTTCCCGCTTTTCCCGCAGCCCGTGGCGGGCGACAGCTCACCCCATGTTCACTCTCTCACGCGTCTGCTCGTTACCTTGAGCAGCCCTTCGCTCACTGTGCCATTCTTAACCTCCTTGGTCCCGAAGGAGAAACTCCTTGCGTACCAATTCGCGTTCGACCTCGTGGAGGGTGGATCCCAAGACTTTTCGGAGAGTGTGCGCTCTGAGCTTCCGGACGGTGATGCTGTGAGTTCACGTCGCGTTAAAATTTCGAGCCAGATTGCTTACGTTTTTACCAGGACACGAAGGAAATTTACGACAAGCTGAAAAGCATTCTGACGGGCCAGGAGTCGGTGAAGCTGTACTTGCAATTCCTCAAGCGAAACAACCAAGTCGACCTCCTCATTCTTCGGAACACCAAGGTTCGTTTTGAATTTGGCATGTGTCGCCCAAACCTAAAAAACAATTAGGATGTGCTTGAACCTCGCTCCTCCATATATCACACTGCCCTCACCCTGCAAAATGCTTTTATGCATTCCGGGACCACGTCTGATATTTTCCTGCACGAAAACTTGGACTGGCTTGGTTTGGCGTCCAACTGGTCGAAGTTCTCGGCCACTGCCGGCCTCGGTGTCATCCACAAGGGCTACTTTGAGCAGGGAATGACGATCGTCGGCCCGTACCTTCCTCAAAGTGGTGGCGAGAGCAATATCCCCGGCGCAGCGTACTCTGAAGGAGGCGCTCTCTATGCCCTTGGTCTCATCAACGCCGGTTGCGGGGGATCGGTAACCGGATACCTGCGCGATACCTTGAAGGCGGCACAGGGTGAAGTCGTCCAGCATGGCGCGGCTCTGGGACTCGGTGTCGCTGCCATGGGATCCAAGAGCGTAGACGCTTTCGATGATCTGAAGAACACCCTCTTCATGGATTCTGCCGTCGCTGGAGAAGCCTGCGGCTACTCCATGGGCTTGATCATGCTCGGCACCGCGGCGGCCGACCCGGTTCGGGAAATGCTCGTGTATGCTCGGGAAACACAACACGAGAAAATCATTCGTGGACTCGCCGTTGGCGTCGCGTTCATCTTCTACGGTCGGCAAGAGGAGGCGGATGAGACGATCAAGTTGCTCCTTGCGGAAAAGGTAGGATTTTGGTGCTTCAGTAGAGGCGTTCATTGATAGTTTGTTTAGGACCCCATTCTGCGATACGGCGGCGTTTACACCCTCGCTCTTGCATACGCAGGCACATCCAACAACGACGCCATGAGGCAGCTTTTACACATCGCTGTTTCTGATACCTCGGATGATGTCCGACGAGCAGCAGTCACTGCCCTGGCGTTCCTTCTTTTCAAAAACCCCGCTCAAGTTCCAAGGATCGTCCAGCTGTTGAGCGAAAGCTACAACCCCCATGTTCGGTGTGGTGCCACTCTTGCTCTGGGCATCGCCTGCGCAGGAACGGGATTGCAGGTCATTATTTATTTCGCTGAACTTGGCGTTTTTCTCATTCCCGTTACCAGGATGCTGTCGAGATATTGGAGCCGATGACCAAGGACAGCGTCGATTTCGTTCGCCAGGGGGCATTCATTGCCTTGGGCATGATTCTCGTCCAGCAATCCGAGGCATCCTCCCCTTCACTAGCCTCCACACGTGCGCTATATCACAAAGTGGTCTCCGACAAGCACGAGGACCCAATGGCTCGTTTCGGCGCTGCTCTCGGCCAGGGCTTCATCGATGCTGGTGGACGGAACGTTACCATCAGTCTTCAAAGTCGAGCAGGCAGTAGGAATACTAATGCGATTGTCGGGATGGTTATGTTCTGTCAATTTTGGTATTGGTATCCGCTGGCGCATTGCGCATGTTTATCATTCGATCCCACGGGCATTATTGGCTTGAATGCTAACCTCAAGGTAAACAACCGATTCCACAGCTGTCGATTTAAAATTTCAAAAAAGTGACTCACACCGGCACAGGCACCCAAATTTGAATATGTATCCAACGCACGTCCCAGTCTATTCGCCTATCCGGCGTCGACGAAGCCGCCAAAGAAAGAGGCCGTTCACAAAGTTGCCACCG
Organism: Mycena alexandri; assembly: GCA_029233265.1. Lineage (NCBI taxonomy): Eukaryota > Fungi > Basidiomycota > Agaricomycetes > Agaricales > Mycenaceae > Mycena > Mycena alexandri. Next base: position 505,227 of record JARJCM010000033.1, on the reverse strand, counting down.
CTGTCCTCTCAACGACAGCGAAAGTCAAGGCCCGGGAAAAGAAGAAGGCCGCTTCGGACGATAACGCGATGGATACGGTTGGTTAATACTCTCAGACGTTATTGCAGTCGGCTTACGTGTCTTTTCCAGGATGATAAACCTGAAGAGAAGAAGGAATCAGACGGCGATGTGGAGATGAAGGTCGACGACGAACCGCTGTCTCCCGGCAAGGATGCTGGGGACATCTCGCCCATCGACGGTTCGATTTCCGGACTGGCTGAAGACGGCAAACCTACGAAGCCGACCAAGAAGGCAGAACCGTCCTTCGAGATGTTGCCCAACCTTTCCCGCGTCACTCCGGCCCAACTAGCTTACATTTCTTTCCCGCCTGAAGGTCGGTTCCAACCTGTGCGAGCAGTGTCCGCGAAACCCGCTCCTCCGCGTGGTGGGAAAGCCGCCGCCGGTGCTAAAGCGTCGCCTGCGCCTGTCGGTTTGGTGTCGGAAAAGTATGCTGGTGGAGGGTGCATCTTGATCTTATCGGATTTGCGACCAGACGAGGAGGCCGAGTTCATCGACTTTGAGCCACCCGCACCGGCTGCAGCACCTGAACCCGTCTCCGCCAATGCGGCACCCGCGCTTCCCACGGGACCGCATATTGCATTGGACGAGGCAAGTCCAGAGGTCGGCCCTCCAGACGCATTCGAGGTCAGTAGCCATTCATGAAGCATGTGTACGCAGCTAACCACCAATGCAGTACCCGTTCGATAACGATTCATAAAATAATGCTGGGATCCATATTACTATAGTCTCGAATTGAATCTTTTCTTCTCATGCGATGTCGTTATGTAAGCCGACACCCACTTGAACCTGAACTTGTTGGATGGCTAGTCGCTTGATGTCTGTCCTCCGTGTCGCAATTCTGGACGATTATCAGCATGCAGCGTTGAAATTTGCTGACTGGTCCTCAATCGCACCAAGAATCTCGATCGACGTGTTCTCGGACACGATCGCAGATGAAGATCTTCTCGTCCAGCGACTGGAAAACTATGAAATAATCTGCGCGATGCGGGAGAGAACCAAGTTTCCTGCGTCTTTGATTGATCGGCTGCCTAAACTTCAGTATGCTGAGCTCAATTCAACCTAGCCGAATCCTGATGAAATGCAGGCTAATCGCAACGACTGGGATGAGGAATTTCGCGATCGACACGCAGCACGCAAAGAAGAAAGGCATTACCGTATCGGGCACTGCATCATCCTCTTCATCCACTTTGGAACATATATGGACCGTACGGAAATCTTGATAAGAAATTTCCCGCTAAGGCTCAAGGTTTGATGTTTTCCTCGTAGATGATTTTAGCCACGGCGCGGCACATCGTGCAGGAAGACGCAAATATTAAGGCAAAGAATCCTCAATGGCAAACTCTCGTACCTGCTGGGTTGTCGGGCAAAACCTTAGGTCTCATTGGTCTCGGCAGACTTGGAACACAGACTGCAGCGGTTCGTTTAATCAATCACCATTTGCCAGTCCAATATAGTAACGGAATGTTCATAGATCGCGAAAGCGTTCAATATGAGAGTAATCGGATGGTCTCCCCATCTTACGGCTGAGCGAGCTGCAGCGGCCGGCGTCGAATTCGCTGAGACCAAGGCCGAGCTTCTTCAACAAAGTGACATTGTTTCCCTCCACATTGTTCTCTCCGAAAGCACCCGCCACCTCATAACCGCTTCGGATTTGGCCCTCATGAAGCGCACTGCATATATTATAAATACCTCGCGCGGACCGCTGATTGACGAAGACGCACTCATTGCGACCCTGAAAGCTAAAGCGATCGCGGGTGGAGGTCTCGACGTATTCGACAAGGAACCGGTCAGACCATGTTCCTTCCGTCCGTGTCAGGACCCTGACTATGCTCCAGTTGCCTTTGGATCACCCACTGAGGGATTTGGAGAATGTTACGCTGTCGCCTCACAATGGGTATGCCAACGATTTGAGTTATAAGGTATGTGTTTCCTACCCGAAACCAGTCAAGTCTAAAATTAAGCTGCAAAGGCGTTTTGGGAGCAAACCGTGGAGAATATCGAGGCTTTCCTCAAAGGTGCCCCCAAGAGGGTGTTGGAATGAGGGTGAAGGGTGAACATATGGTGTATTTCATAGTAAGATTATTAGTCACACACAGTCATGTAGTTTCGTTTGTACTGTGCTGGATTAACGCAAGGGCTTCCGGAGATCGGAGTGTAAAAGAACATTTAAAAGGCACAGGGTGCCTAAATATCGTCATTTTCATACAACAACTTGAAGGTGACGAACTCAACTCACGAAACAGTACCCGGTGAAAATTCCGCCTGAGGGACGATGTAGTCTCCATTTGAATCGATGGCTTTGTCGATGATGTAAGTTTTCAGGATGGATACGATTACAATCCAAGCAGAATTAAGAGCCAGGTCTCGACCTGGGCATACACTGATGGGGTATTAACGTAAAATAATATAAATCCGGTAGCCGGATCCATACCGGCGACCAAAGCCAAAAGCAACGGCCTCTGGGCGAAGCGGAGATTTTTTTCCGTCCTGAGGAAGAAAACGCTCGGGTATGAACTTATCGGGCTCCGGGAACATGGTTGGATCGTGGAGAATTGCGCTGCGAATAATCTTAGTAATGTTCTATGAAACAAAGGATATAAGTACTGTGTATTACCGATGACAGTGGTACCTCCAGAATAAGCTTGAATACATTTTGTTGATACAACGAAAATTGACACTCACCGGCAGGAATGTAGTATCCATTATACTCATCGTCCACCACATTCATATGCGGAATGGCTGTGGTGAGGGCAATATTACTATCGGATAACGAAGGGGATAACAAAGGGTACCTAACGGAGTCACTGGACCCCACCGCAGTGTTTCTTGCAACATGGCGTTGACGTAGGGAAACGATGATCGGTCACGATCATTAAAGTCGGGAAGTCTGTTTCCTATCACTGCAGTCTACTTCTGCTCTTGCCCTCGCCTGAACCTCGGGATTTAATGTCATGGCTGGCTCCGTCAAAACCAATTTTTCGAGAGAAAAATATGGACAGACCGAGAATCCATACCAACATCAACGAGACCGTCTGGAAGGTACTCAGCCGAGCCGGAGAAAATAAGAGGTGAACATACGGTGTCGGAGCCAGCTGAATGTTGAGTATGAGTTGTAGTAGAAAATCTTGAGGTCGTTACACGTACCGAGGTACGCAATACCAGCACAATTTTTGATAATCTCTTCGCTGGAAGATGGCGGAGTTTGGGATTGCTTTCTCAAATTTTCCAGATTATCTGCAGCAAATGACGGGATCGCGGTCCCAGCGGCCTAGAATGAAGTCAAGCAGATGTCGTAGAAGACAAGCGAACCAGCCCAACGAATCGAGTTTTTCAAGTTCTCGAAGGGGATATCTCGCAGTGCTAGGGACGAATTTTGCCCAGATTTTGGCTTTTCGTTTAAATCCTGCGCCAGGAAACCAGGCTTCGGGAGATTCAATTGCAGCTAGCGATAGAGAAGGACCAACTGACAAGGCAGATATTGAAGGACAGGAAGAAAGTCGACAAAGAAAGAGCCTAGGAATGTGAGTTTTTGGTAGCAAGAAGTGAAGAGGAAGAGTACCCGGATGAACCGCCTGGTTCAAACCTTCCATAGCTTCGCGAGCCAAGCGAACGTAGGGATCGTTTTCCGATTGCATTTCGTAACCGTATACCACATTCAAAATTACACTCCCTGCGTGGCTACCAAATAGGTATTTCAGTAATAGAGGTGATGGAAAGCGAAATATCCGTACTGGCGAATATGTTCCACAAAACAAGTGGGATTTATTGACAGTTTTTGAAGCAGTGTACGAGTTGCCTTCATTTGAATAGGATAGTACGCCGGCACGGCGCGTGAGTGGAAGTACTGGTGGAATGTTTTTCTTCCAGACGTTACTGAGGCCGATACAGAATTAATGTTCACCTACCTGTGGATTCTAAATTCTACTTTTGAGTCGAACCGTTACGGCGATGAGTAAACAAAACAGACCTCCACCGGTCAGAGTAGCGCATGTGTACCACTGAGGGCTGAATAAGTGAGTCGTTTGAGATATGCCAAGGATTCTCACTAGTCCCAGTGCCAACCCATCAAGTCATTGGCCATTGGCATAGCTTAAGTAAGATGCATGAAGGATATCGGAATGTGTGAATTACAGCGCACTTACGAGGTCGATCCGAGTAGCTTGCAGACCGTTTTTCCAAGAGCTCCGTGACTTGCCGCTAGAGAATTCAGTATTATCTGCGAACACCAGGGTAAGAAATGATGTTCAGGCCTATTTAAATCAAGCGACAAAGATACCATAGGCCTCCCCAGTACCTCCACATAAACGATATCGCCAAACTTTTCGGCCCAGGCCTCGTAGGTCAACCAGTGTGGCTTGTCATGCGGCATATCTCTAAGATTTCCTAGTAAAAATAGACCAGGAGGACCAGGCGGCAGTCTAGGCTCGCATTCGTCTACGCTTATAGGCGATACCCAGGGCGAGTAAGCCGAAGACAGTGAAAAAGGCGCTTGCGAACATGAGGGCGACACCAGAAGGGTCAGGAGGTGCAAGTCTTCTTTATATGTGAGGCTGTGTGAATAAAAACCCACGGTCCGGTGCACGTCGGCAGAAAACGACGCTGAGAAAGGCAACAGCTCAAATAGTTATGTTCAAAATATTTGACCCTGGGGGCACATCGGAAACGATTCGATATGGTGGGCAACAGACTCAGAACAGTATGATCTGCATGATGGTACCAGAGTGCACAGTGGTCGTTTGTTGTTTCGGTCACGCGACCGTCACACCACGCGTCCTTTTGCTCCGAACCTCTTCCTTCCTACCGCCTTGTCCTCTAGCGTTCTACCCCGTACCACATCGACAGCAAAGATGGACGAGAGTGAATCTCGCACGATGAAGGCCCGCAGGGATGGTGAGATTTCTACAGTGCTCCCAATCAAGTACTCCCTCACCCATTGACCCCAGCGTACAAAAACAAGGGCGCCTTCAAAGAGGAAGACCGTCGGAACCGCCGAAATGAACAACAAGTTGAAATCAGGCGGCAGAAGCGCGACGAGAACATATCTAAGCGCCGCAATTTTTTGCCCTCCGCTGGACCCGACTCTGATGAAGAGGTTGGTGGTGGCACCTGGGATCCTCCGGTAAGTTTCCTTAAATACTTCTTTCATCGCTATATCTCACCCCATCTCCACCAGCTCGCCCAGGAGATGATAGATGGCGTGTTCTCGGACGATCCGGATCGCCAACTCGATGCGACCGCTAAATTTCGTAAACTCCTTTCGAAAGAAAAGAACCCGCCCATCGAACGCGTCATTGAATGCGGCGTCGTTCCACGTTTCGTAGAGTTTTTGCAGAAAGGCCACTCGATGCTTCAAGTACGCGAGCGTTTTTTATTATTATTGTTTCGATTCATAATCCTCTTAGTTTGAAGCCGCGTGGGCTCTCACTAATATTGCCTCTGGGACGGCGGAGCACACCCAGGTTGTTATTCATGCCCAAGCCGTTCCTGAATTCATCAACCTTTTGTCCTCTCCGACTCTCGATGTCCGAGAGCAGGCTGTATGGGCCCTCGGGAATATCGCGGGTGATAGCCCCAACTGCCGGGACTATGTTCTTCAACAGGGAGCATTGCGACCTTTGCTAACTTTGCTAAGCGAGCAACACAAGCTCAGTCTCCTCAGAAACGCGACATGGACATTGAGCAATTTCTGTCGGGGACGCGCTCCTCAGCCCCAGTGGGACTTGGTATGTTTTCCTCGAGCCGAACTCCCTTTGTCTCAACGTACCTCCTCCCCTCCAGATTTCGCCCGCCCTCACGGTTCTTACCAAATTAATATACTCCCTCGACGACGAAATCCTCATCGATGCCTGTTGGGCAATCTCCTACCTCTCTGACGGCACCAATGACAAGATCCAGGCCGTCATCGAGTCTGGTGTATGCCGGCGGCTGGTGGATCTTCTGATGCACCACTCGACCTCCGTTCAGACCCCCTGCCCTTCGCTCTGTCGGTAACATTGTGACCGGCGACGACTTGCAAACTCAGGTTTTGATTGCATCCGGCGTCCTTCCCGCCCTCCTCTCCCTCCTCTCCTCTCCCAAGGACGGCATACGGAAGGAGGCATGCTGGACTATTTCCAATATCACAGCGGGTTCCCCCCACCAAATCCAGGCCGTCATTGACGCCAACGTTATTCCCCCCCTTATCAATGTCCTCCAACACGCGGATTTCAAGACCAAGAAAGAGGCTTGTTGGGCTATCTCAAACGCGACCTCAGGCGGATTGCAGGAGCCGGCTCAGATCCGTTATCTCGTTGCGCAGGGCTGCATCAAACCCCTTTGCGATCTGCTCACGATGATGGATAATAAGGTGATCCAAGTCGCGTTGGACGGGTTGGACAATATCCTGAAGATCGGGGAAGCGGATAAAGTTGCCGCTGGCCCCTCTGCGGTGAACCAATACGCGGTGTTCATCGAAGAGGCTGGTGGCATGATCACCATCCACAATCTTCAGCAGCACGAGAATTTGGATATTTACAAGAAGGCCTTCAATATCATGGACAAGTATTTCCCTGACGAGGAAGACCTCGACGCCGCGATTAACGCGCCGGCTGTGGATGCCACTGGTTCATTCGCGGTAAAGCTCAACCTCCGCAATATACAGACCGGTATTGACGCGATTCGTTTCCCAGTTCCAGTCAAATGTCGATGCTCCTCAAGGCGGTTTCAGTTTCGGACAGTAAACGACGGCAGGAGACTCGTACAGTAAACCAGGTAAAGTATTATACATAGAGACAATTTGTGTGGCGACGTTGTACGGCGGTTAGGATAACGGATATAACAATATCAAAAGAGCTCGGTCTGAACAGCGCGAGTGCGATCGGTCTATTTTTTTTGCATCGCGATAAGTCACAACAGCGTGATGCGTGACATTCGGCTTTCGAAAGCTCTTCCTGCCACTGCTCGTTCCAGTGTTTTCAATGGACGACTCCCGTACCACCAAGGCTCGCCGTGACGGTAGCTCTATTATCTCGTTTCCCCCTCCATCTCTAATCTTTTGTTCAGCTTACAAGAGCAAGGGTGCTCTCAAGCAAGATGACTTGAGGCGCCGCCGCGAAGAACAGCAGGTCGAAATCAGGCGCCAGAAAAGAGAGGAGAACATCTCGAAAAGACGAAACTTCCTTCCTTCGAGCAGCGCCGACTCCGATGAAGAGGTCGGTAGTGGTGCTTGGGATTCGCCGGTATGTTCGGTGACATTATGCCCAATGCACGCGTTCATTTCATGGCATTCAGCTCGCCGAAGATATGATATCCGGCGTGTTTTCTGACGACCCAGAGCGTCAGTGGGACGCGACCACCAAGTTCCGTAAACTCCTCTCAAAGGAGAAGAATCCGCCCATCGAGCGCGTTATTGAATGCGGTGTCGTCCCTCGTTTCGTCGAGTTCCTCCAAAAAGGCCACGCGTTGCTTCAGGTAGACATTTTGAACCTCGATCTCTCTTTGTCGCGGCACTAACACCGTTTTTAGTTCGAAGCCGCATGGGCCCTCACTAACATTGCCTCCGGCACGGCGGAACACACTCAAGTCGTCATAAACGCGCAGGCGGTCCCGGAGTTTATCAACCTTCTTTCCTCGCCGGTCCTCGACGTCCGTGAGCAGGCTGTGTGGGCGCTTGGAAACATCGCCTGGCGATAGTCCCCAATGCAGAGACTACGTGCTTCGACAGGGAGCATTGCGTCCCCTGTTGACTCTACTCAGCGAACAACACAAGCTCAGCATGCTCAGAAACGCTACATGGACTCTGAGCAACTTTTGTCGGGGCAAGTCGCCTCAGCCCGAATGGGATTTGGTCCGTTTTTACACTCCTTCGATGAACCTATGTCTAAACGCTGCTCCAGATATCCCCAGCACTGACCGTTCTCACAAAATTGATCTACTCACTTGATGACGAGATCCTCATCGACGCCTGTTGGGCGATTTCTTACCTATCTGACGGTTCCAATGACAAGATCCAGGCGGTAATTGAATCTGGGGTTTGCCGGAGACTCGTGGATCTTCTCTTGCATTCGTCCACGTCCGTCCAAACTCCGGCGCTTCGGTCTGTCGGGAACATCGTCACCGGCGATGATCTTCAGACCCAAGTCGTCATCGCATCTGGCGCCCTTCCCGCGCTTCTTACGCTCCTCTCGTCCCCAAAGGACGGGATCCGCAAGGAGGCTTGCTGGACCATCTCCAATATCACCGCTGGCTCTCCTCCTCAGATCCAATCCATCATCGACGCCAATATTATTCCGCCTCTCATCAATATCCTGCAGAATGCCGACTTCAAAACCAAGAAGGAGGCATGCTGGGCTATTTCAAACGCGACTTCTGGCGGACTCCAGGAGCCTCCCCAAATTCGATACCTTGTATCCCAGGGCTGCATTAAACCCCTTTGCGATCTGCTCACGATGATGGACAACAAAATTATTCAAGTGGCGTTGGACGGGTTGGATAACATTTTGAAGATCGGGGAAGCAGACAAAGTTGCTGCGGGTCCCACCGGGGTGAACCAATATGCCGTGTTCGTTGAGGAGGCGGGAGGAATGATTACAATCCACAACCTTCAACAACACGAGAATCTCGATATCTACAAGAAAGCATTCAATATTATGGACAAGTACTTCCCAGATGAGGACGACCTCGATGCCGCTATCAGTGCGCCTGCTGTCGATTCCGCTGGCGCCTTCGCAGTAAGTTCCTTTCTCTGATGATCGTCGGACATCGATATTCACGACTGTTTGCAGTTCCATTCAGATGTGAGCGCGCCTGAGGGCGGCTTCACCTTCGGTAATTGATGGACTGGTGACGGCGGTTCGCTAGGACGTTGGTGCTCTCGTTACCCTCTGTTTCGGCCGTTCTTTACAATGTGTATTCTCAATCTCTCTCTCAGTACCTTACATAGTGTCTTTCAACTTTTGTCTCGAAATTGGACCGAAAGCCTAAGGACCACATTGTGACATTTGCATTTGTCACATCACCTCTCTCCGCCACAACCTCCATACACTTCGCGTTCATGGCCTCCCAGATATTGCCGCTAGGTAGCCATATTCCGTCGCGCAATTGCTTATTGTAATAGGCACCAGAACTAATCGACAGATGCATTGGTTCACGCATCTGGGTCATTATGAAGAATGACCGCGAATTCACGGGGACGCTATTGGGATTTGACGACTTTGTTAGTGAGTGACGCATCCGATTGTGCTTCACAGAATTTCAGCTAAACCCTTGCAGATATGGTCCTCGAGGACGTTACGGAGTAGTACGCGTCTTCTTCAGTTCAATTTTCCAATCGACGAAACGTTACCCAGTGAAACAACACCTCAAGGCAAGAAGAAGACCAGCCTGGCCCAAACTCTTCTGAACGGGAATAATATATGCATGGCAGGTCACTCCCAGCTTTCATCATTTATCCTCTTGACCTTCGGTTCCTTCTCCAGTTGATTCCTGGGAGTGCAGGACCGGATGAGACATGAGCATTGCAATGGGAACACTGAGAGACGCGTTCTTTTTTTCTTTTGGCGCGCTCTGGTCCGTCTGAAGGACCATTAATGCCATCCGAGTTATATGGACCGGCGTACTGTGTAGCACTTCCGCGAAAATGGTATGAAATGTTTGAGCGCCATAATTACGACTGGATACAGTCGACGCGTCCTAGGCTTTTCAACTTTGCATTTATAATGTACGTGAAATCGGGAGAGAAAGATTTTTGGCTCTTCGCGGTGTGCACGTGACCAAAACGGTCTCTTCCCAACTTTTTCGACGACGACGCAATGCCTATGCGACTTCGCCTCGCAATGCACGGGCGAGCCCATTACCGTGTCTTCCATCTCGTGGCTGTCAACCAGCGCGCCCGTCGCAATGGCAAACCTGCTGAAGTTCTGGGAATATACAATCCCAATGTCCCCGCCGGCCAGGACCATAAAACTGTAGAATGGAGCGTAGACCGAATACGGTACTGGCTCCATGTCGGCGCCGTTCCCAGCAAATCGGTCGTGAAGCTGCTGGAACTCGTGAGTCTCATCGCTGCTGCCCTAGCTTGCGTCTCATCTCAAAGTGCAACCCCAGGGCAATATCCTAAAACCCGGCTCTGTTTATCATCCCAACTCGGTGCGACCACCGGCGCAGCCTGAACCAGAACCAGTGCCCGATTTGAGCAAAATCCCGCGAAAGAATCACCGCTACGAGGGAAGAGCCGTGACAGGAGGTTCAATATTGGTGCATCTACCATTCACAACTTGGTTTTGTTTGCCCCGGCGCGCCCCCACGCAGCATTCTTATGCTCACCGCATCTGTTCTGCTACAACGCCCAGACGGAGAAGAAGGCGTCATTATAACACATTTGTACATCTAGAGCATTACATTATTTCAAAGGCTCAACGAGCTTCAACCAGGCGACGATAATATCTGAACAATCCTCTCGTGTCCAGCAGCTTGCGCTAGTTCGATGGCTGTCAGGTCGTCTTCATCCTAGATGAATGTAAGCGATTTGTCGACCGTAGCGGAACGTAGGAGACCTTGATTGTCCGGTCGGCGCCCTTCTCCAACAGGAATTCTACGATGGGGAAGTGGCCGCGATCGGCTGCCAGGTGTAAGGGTGTGTAACCCTGCAATTTGTTCAGATCTCGAGCGAAAAGTAAAAGAAGGAGGTCGCACAAAATCGTCCCGGGCATTGATGTCTACGCTTGGTTCATCCTGGACGAGAGAAACCAGTTCTTGCAGTTGGTTCGAAACTGCGAGTCCATGTAGACTAGCATCCTCCTCGACTTCTGGCCGCGCCATTGAACTGACTGAATTACCGAGACCTGCAGGTTCGCCGCTGCCTTTACTTGGCCTGGTCGTGTCGTCGTCAGAATCCCAGATGTTCTCGTCTTCAGATTCCGGGGCAGTTTCTGCAACGGCCCCTTCTTTCCAACCCAGACTTCGTGCGATCTCTAGATATCTGCTTTCCGCGCCTGCCTTGCTTGAATGCGTGTTACCAGCAGCAGCCCAAGCGTCCCATTTTGCTCGACCCGTGAAGTCGAAGATGGAGGGACGCGGAGTGGTTGGTACCGAGGAAACGTTGACATATTTAAAGAGTCCGTACAACTGCAACGTGGTCAGGACCGAGGAGACGCGGCAGGATCTCTGGAGGAAGGACCTCAAGTTTCAAGCTAGACGAGACATTAGGAACCGACGACGCGTTCGAAAGATACGCAGCGGCAGCGTCGAAGGCCATTCTTAGTAAGCCTGATCGCCGACTGAGAAGTTCAAGCCAAAAATGAAAACACGTCTTTTCACACACACACTGGACAAATTAAAGACCGGGGAATAACTTATAGTGATATTGTAGTCTATAACTCTACGCCAACCCTGCCGCCTTCATAGCCTTCAGCATCTCTACGCCAATCTTAGGCCGGGCTGTCAGTAACGATAACACCTGCCCGCTGCAGTGCGTCAACTTTGTCGGAGGCAGCGCCCTTGCCTCCAGAGATAATGGCGCCAGCATGGCCCATGCGCCGCCCTGGAGGTGCCGTGCGACCGGCGATAAATCCGACGACGGGTTTAGGGTGGCTGCGGGTCTTGTTGTAGTTTCTCGAGGTATTCGGCGGCCTCTTCCTCCATAGAACCTCCAATTTCTCCGATTATCACGATGCCTAACAAGCATTGTTAATATGGAAACCATGCGAGGGATAGAGTATTACCCTCAGTGTTGGGGTCGTCGAGGAAGACCTTGATCACGTCGACATGTTGGGTGCCAGGGAAGGGATCGCCGCCAATGCCGACACAAAGAGACTGGCCGAGGCCGACGTCGGTGGTCTGCGCAACAGCCTCGTATGTTAATGTTCCGGAACGGGACACAATACCTGAATGATTGTTCACTACGCGTCAGAAGCACGAGCGAGTGAAATACCGATTTTTCCGGGCTTGTGGATGTGACCAGGCTGGATTCCCATTTTGCAGCCTAGCGGGTTGATCACTGAAAGGCACTTCAGTGCCGGTGTCTGTTCGCAAAGCAAGGAAAGCCTACCGCCAGGGCAATTCGGGCCAACGAGACGGGAACGCGATTGGCTCATCAATGCATTCATGACCTACGGATATTATGAGGAAAAGAATTGAAACCGTCCAGGAATAATGAACGAACACGGATTTCGTCGGACTGGGGAATTCCTTCGGTAATGCAGACAATGAGCTTGATTCTCGTTCTCTATGGCCTCAATGATAGCATCCGCCGCGGTGGGTGGCGGCACGTAGAGTACAGTAGCGTCAGGGTTGAGTTTCGCGTACTGCCTAAAGCGTGTCAGCCATAAGTAGCAAAAAAAATCAGCAAGCAAGGCGACACACATCCCTAACGCTGCCAAAGACGGGGAGGCCCAAGTGGGTCTGGCCAGCCTTCTTGGGCGATACACCGCCAACCATGTTGGTCCCGTACGCCAAGGCTTCCTTGACATGGAACGTTCCCTAGAGCCATTTTCTTGAACATTGATCGAGACGGAGCGCTGACAGGATCTCACAGTCTTTCCGGTAAAGCCCTGACACAGAACCTTCGTGTCCTTGTGGATTAAAAGATTCTGGATGGTATCTGCATAACTTTGACGTGTTGCAGACTGAGAGAACGTCCGGCGTCCGGCTGAGATACGGGTGTTCTGAAAAGTAGTAATTCGGGAGGAGGAGGGCGCGCACCACTGCACAGAGAATGCCCAGCACGGAGAAACATGATTGTCGAAAAGTGAATTTAGCCAGCAGGTTTGTTTGGTTTGAAAGCCATCGCCGTTCGCATCAAATGATGGTGAATTCTTACCTTACAATTTAATTGGTGTCTATGAGTATTTAATTTTACAACCTCTACCGATCCAACCCGCCAGCCCTACGTCTCTCGCGCGCCTTTCTGGAAGCTCGATTCAGAGAGAGGATCGCGTATTTGACTTTGTCGTATTGTTTTTCGTTTATAGCCCTAAAAAGGAGTGAGAAGCTGGCTGATAAGTAGAGCTGAGGACGACGAACCTTGAGACGTCCGAAAGGAACTGGGCCTGGGCCTGTTGTGGAGCTGCCGACATGGGGAGCTGCTGGAGAACAGCGGGAAGCCACGAGAGGAGCTGCGCGCCCCATAACAAAGAGATTGCCCGGAATATCGATACGACGGTAGATATCGAATCTTCGGGGAAATCTCCCACGAGACCGCCCAGCAGGTAATTGAGGAATTGGAACCCATCCTTCTCCACGACCGACTGAATAGCCAACGTATAAATTGGGAATTTGGGAGGCGGTGGGACCGTAGGGTTGGGGTCAAGGCAGTCGTGCGTCAAAATGAGGAGAAACAGATCTAGGGATGCAAAAATGATATCAGTGTGGACGAGTGTCAGAGCTGCCATAGAGGTTCGGAAGGCAAGGGGGAATGCCGAAGACTGGAAAAATATATCGGGAGCGACAGGGACCATGGACGCTAGCATCCGAAGGTGGTCTTCCAAGACTATCAAGAAAGGATGTCAGCGATTTCGGAGAATACATGTGTCAGGGACTTGCCATCCGGAATGTCATTCGGAGACTTGGATTGCAGCAGCGATACTATACTGTTCGTGGATCTTTCGTACACCTCCTGGAAGGAACCTCTCAGATCCGGATTTTCTTCGTTGCCGTACCTGTGGATAATTTTGCCCGCGATCCACAGATAGCTTGGGTAACCCGTGGCCTCAAACGCAAACGACATTCGGGCAACTACGGATGAGACCAGAGGGAGGGCAGAATCACCAAAGAGCGTGATACCGTGCCTGATGACCCGAGTTGTTCGCTCGGCGATATCGTAGTCTGCCCCGTACTTGGCTAGGAATGCATTGAGAACAGTCCACGCTTCTTCGCAGCTTGTTTGGCAGGCGGGAGGGAGTTCTTCGCCAAAGCCCTGAATAACGTGGAGCATGACCTCCAAATTTTCCAAGCCGTCTAAAGAAAGGAAGATGTAAGTCGACGCGTTGTTCTAAAATTAACCAGACGTACTGGCAGCATCCTGGAGCTCTTCCTTGGTTGCGGGCGTGGGCTTGATCGTCACCGCATGAATTTGGGCAAGGATATCTACTGAGAATGTCCGCAGAGATTCAGCCGCTCGCACCATAGGCATGGCGGATATAACATAAGCGATTGCTTCGTATACCTGCTGCCTATCGTCCTGGATAAGCTTCACTCCGGTAGAGCTCAGGAACGTGTGGAGTTGCGGTAGGAAATCCACCAAGTGCTATGCGTGATGTCAGTTTCAAATCGACCGTCTGCACATCCAGACCTACCTGCTTGCAGTCTTGGCATAGATATTTCAGAGCCTGCCCCGCAGCGCCGCATACTTGAGAATCCGCATCCTCGAAACCCGCCGAAACATATTGGAGTTGGGCGGTGATATAATCCGGATGGGCGTTCACCCATTCCGTGTAGCGGGAAATAATGAGAAGGGCGGCGTAACGAACACGAGGGTGATTTGGAAGGGAAGGGATGAGATCCATAATTTTTGGAACCGCATCATTATCGAACGGGTCAATTTCCGCGCCCATGGATCGCATGGCAAACAAAGGAGCCTCGATTTCCTGCCAAGATATGGCCTCCGGGCTACGAGAGAGTGCCGCGGTGATCATTTGGTACGCCGTGAGCAGACAAGTGTCGGTTCGGAGAACAAGACAGCAGTCTTTGAGAGTGTCGCCCATGACATGTCTGAATGACCGGAAATCCTCGGCCTCTTGTCCAGCCACGGTCGTGGAATCCGGGGGGAAATGGAGGTGGGTGATAATTACGCGCATGAGAGCTCGATACGCGTCCAGAAAGAGAGGTGAGATGGATGGTTTTTTGCCGATGGTTTGGGCAAGACGCATCCAGAAGGGGAACGTGATAGGAACGATGTCGAGATCTGGGTACGCAGAGCATTCTCCGATGGCCTCCACGATCGGAAAGAAGGTTTCGGGATGCTGCAGTAGCAGGATACGATAAGTTTCCCCTGCCTCGCTGAAGATCCGAGCATATCCTCTGATCTTGTCGGCATCGTCCCGCTGGTTCACCAATTGCGGCTTCACAGCAATGAGACGTGGCACGACAAGTTCTATGGCGGGCATGTTGTCGTCTATTTCTTGTGTTTCGTGAATGAGCTCGCAGATGACGTCGACGGCTGAGTCGAACAAGTCATCCGAAGCCAAAGCCTCGAAAGCACAGGCGAACAAAGGCGTCTTCGCCAAATCGGTGACGCGAACCTCCCCTGAAATAAGCCAGCTCCGTAAACAGTCGAACACCTGCGACTGAACGGCATGCGTAACTCCTGATTTACAAGTTGAATTCGAAACACAGTTGCAGTGTATAGAGACATACCACTTGCTTGGATATACAAAGATAACAACTCCAGCACCTGTTTCGAGTTTGCGGTAAGAAGGGATGCCGCCCGTTCCGAGTACTCATCATCCTGAAACGGAGTGAGTGGCAAATGCAAAAGCGCTCAATTATGCCTCACAGTAATCGGAATTTTGTGGTTGTTAGTGAGCTCCTCAGGGAGAATCGTGAGGAACTGCAACAGAGTCGGCACGGTTGCAGGATTTCTTCCGAACAAATCGATCATGGACTGGACGGCATTAGTCCAAGCAGGAAATTGCAAAGCGAGGCCGGCAATTGCTAGACACAGCTGAATAATGATCGTCCGAGGTCCGGCATGGTGTCGTTCCAACGCCGCGACGAGCGTGTCGCGAAAGCTGGGCAAATTTGCAGGATCCACTTGGTTCAGATCATAGGTAACCTATCGAGGCGATCAACGAATCTTTCACTTGACGCTCCAAAACCACTGACTTTTGCCCGGAACGTCTGGGCAGCAAAGAGCTTGGCAGGCGCGGGGACGTCCGGGGTAAGGAGAAGGACATTGCAAGTTGCCCACGCGTCAGGCTAGGCAGGACGTTGGAGTACAGTCAGAGGTGTTGTTGGAGTGGCCACAGGCGAAAAGACATTTACAGAGTGCTGGAATTCCTGAAGCCACGCGTTTGCACGTTCGAGCGATGGCTTGTCCGGGGCGCGACTGAAGACGTCGAGAGCAGCTATCACGGCTTGAATATCGGCCATGAAAGTGAAAAGGTGGAGATGCTTATTTGGTCATGTTATTCACAGCCTTTGTCAAAATATGGTATAATCCGAGATGAATTCTCCGAAGGAACTAGGTGCAGACGACGACAATAGATCCGTAAAAGAACGTAGGTATTCGTAGGGAATCAAGATGGAGAGTGAGTACGACGGGATATGTACAGGCGCAGGAGGATGGCGAGAAAATGTCAAATAATAAAAATGCACGGTACATACAGCAGCAATGCAGCCACATGTCCCCACAGTTAGAGGGAGGGCGTTCAAGTGCGGAGGAATCCCTTCCGTCTGCCGGTCTGTGAAACGATGAGCAACGCGGACAAGACAGTAGAAGTGAAAGTTGCGCACGGTGGCCTTGTCGGGCGTGATCGGCCGACCGCTCTCGATTTTCTTCTTCTTCTCCTCGAGATCGGCGCGCTGCTTCTCCAACGCATCCTTCATTTCCTTGTGCCGCGCGTACAGCTCCTCCTCGGACTGCTTGAGCTTGGCCTCCTTTTCTTGCACCTTTTGTTGGAACACCATCTTCATCTCGGCCTCCATCTTCGCCAACTTGGCTTCGTGCAAGACGCGCTCCTCTTGCATTCTCGCCGCAGGGCTAGGGCAGCATCAGCAGACGAAAACCGCACCAGCACAAGCACGCACTTGATCTCTTTGAAGACCGTAGAGTCCTGCGCGACACCCATGCTCACTAGCTTCTCCGTTCGCCAGTTTTCATATAGAACGTCGTTCGTGTGCTCCCGGAGCTCCTCCATATATGTCCGGACGAGCATTTGCCGCAGTTTGACGAAATCGCAGTGCTCCTCGTTATCCACCTCGACAACACCCCAGGGGTACGCGCGTCCGCGTACCTCTCGGCCGTCAGGAGTGACAACAACTTTGTCGGATCCAACGACGGCAAAGGGGATCTTACTGGCAATTTCCTCTGCCTCGGCGATGGTCTCCTCGTCCTCGTTGTCGTACGTCGGGGCCTGGAAGATGTGGATGTTGTGGTGGGCAATGTCGGACAGAATCTAGACGTATGGTGAGGCAAGAGGCACGGGCATATTGGGACCAACCCACCCGTTCTTTGAAATCGGCAATTTCCTCCTCAGTCATTGTGTCGGCCTTGGCAATGACGGGGATCAGATTCACTTTGGTGTGAAGTCTGCGCATGAATTCGATGTCAATCTCTTTTAAACTACGGGTATACGCTTCAGCAGGGGCAAGCGGAAAGATAAAAATATGCTGCGTACGAGTGCCCAGTCGGTTGAATAAAATAGAGACACGCGTGAACGCGGTTGTCGACGACTTTCAAACGGTTGACGCGGTTCTCTTGTTCCAAGTAAGAATCGAATCGAGATTCAATGTTCTCGACGATGGGCTTCCAGCTGAAAAAGGTGTCAAACAAAGTCGACGCATGGGAATCCAAAAATACCTGTCGTCGTTGTTGACAAAATCTCCAAACCCGGGGGTATCTACGACGGTGAGGTGTAGGCGGACACCGTTCTCCTCGATATCTACAGGTGAGAAATGGTGAGCAGAAAGACGACCGAGATACGACACGAAACTCACCCGCGCCAATGCTCTCAATAGCGACTGTTTTTGGCCGCTCTGCTGCAGGAGGTAAGGGCTCCTTGGGAGGGTAGAGGGTGGTGTTGAAGAGGGTGTTAATGAGGGTGGATTTGCCCAAGCCCGACTCGCCTGGGACGGGAAAAAAGGAGATAAGAAGGTAAAGTTAAAATGGCGCGATGAGGAGAACGGACCAACGACCATGGCGGTGAACTGGAAACCCTTCCTGACGCTCTTCCTGTGGACCTGGTTTGGCAGGTTGGCGAAACCGACGTAGCCCATCAATTTTTTACGAATGACAGAGGGGACCCCGTTATTTGCAACGAGGGACGGGTTGGAGGCGTTGGCCATGCCATTCGGGGTGATGTCCCCGTTGCGGGAGTACGAGTCAGACATCTGTGCAGAGATGAGGGGAGGGAGCAGGGAGAGGCAGATAGGCAGACCTTGACGCTGAGAGGAAAGAACGTGTTTGCTTCTGTTGTCGCAATATTGACACGTGCCGCGCACGGCAGTCCCGACAAACTCCGTTCAAGCTCCCGGAATGCGCCTGGCGCGCAACTCGTTCATTTCCGCGGCCCTCATGTGTCCTTACAACAAGCTTCAATTCATGGACCTACACACTACTCGAATTATGTCCTCTGTCCTCACTCCAAGTTTGTCTGCACCTTGAAAACTGCGCAGACCATCAGCTTCACGGCACATAGAAATACGATAAAATCCCGCACTGTCCGGCCTCGCATAATTTCCTGCCAAGAAATCAGCCATGAATGAAATCGGGCGGTAAAATAACGCGCACCGACGACATCGAGATCGAATTTACCCCGCACACAGTCTCCCAAGTCGATCTCTGCAGTAAGCACGTCTTCTTTATCGCGCAAGGGACCTGCAAGTATCTTTCCCAGTGGGCTGACGATCACGCTGCCTCCCGCAATCATAACATTGTCAGGGTTGCGCTGAGATGCGTTGGACACAGGGTGGTCGTCGGGGAAATCCGACTCTTTGGCGTATTGGCAAGCAGAAAGGACGAACACGCGACTGGGATGCACTGGTCAGCAGCGTGGGGTGGGACTAAAGTTTAACGAACCCCTCGAGAGCGATATGAATCATCGAGTTCAGCCATTGGGGTCGGGCGTCAACGGTCGGTGCACAGTAAAGCTGGGTCCCTAGAGAATAATAATGGTTTCGTACTAACAGCGTTAAGCTCGTGGTATGTAGGCAGCATTTAGCACCACCTACAGAGCGGCATGTAATTTTCCCTGTTTCAAGTTAAGCTCGACGAATCACAAAGACGAGTTAGATTACCAGCAAATAGCGGCCGATATTTTCGCTGTAAATTTGGTACTGTCCGGGGCGTCGGGCTGCGAAAAGGCGCGTTCAAATACAGGAAGAGTCGAGCCATCGCCCTGGCCCCAGATAAGACGCTACAATGGATGAGAGTTCAACGAAGATCAGAGATCGTGGTACGTGCTGACTCACCTCGGCTGCAGTGGGAAGTAATTTTCTATGTTTTCCTTTTGAGTTATTATTTAGTGGGCTATAACGACCGTGTCTTCTTCATACCTAGAACGCCGTCTAAAGGATCGAAAAACAAGGCCGTGCAGAACAATGTGCCTCCGTCGCGCTCGATGACGCCGACAACCAGAAAAACTCCAGTATCCTTCGCTATAGCCTCAATGCGAGCGGTTGCAGCAGATGGGATCTCGATTGCCGCACTGTGATAACGCAGATACTCGTCCCGACCTTCAGGGTACCGTTCACCAACAACTGCACCAAAGGTGGAGAATTTGGGATATCCGCCGATGCTTGCCGATGTTTAGCTGGAGGAAGGGTCATCCACTTGCACTCACAACGCCTCTGGAAAGACAACAAGTTGGGAGCCGTCTCTTTCCCGAGCGAGACGCGTCATTTGTTCTAGTTTTATCAGGGTGTTGTCGAGAGAGTAGGACTGCGCGCAAGTCTGCGCTACTGAGACACGCATGGTGAAAAGGACAGGCGACTTATTCTGGTGTGGTCGCGTTAAGGAGCTGGGGCCCGTACTGCAAGAAGGAAAGGGAGATGTGGGTGAGCTGATGATATCTTCGGTGAACGGCGCCTCGCTTGTTCCCTCTCCGTCTGGAACGACCGAGTCGGACCGGGAAACCGATCAGATGACTTGCGGGAGAACTGAAAGCTGGTAGAAAATCGAGGTGGAATTCAAGTCGTGTACAATTATGCAGACAACGCGTATTTCCGCCGACGTTCAGGTATCCACTCCAAGGGGAAATCAAGGATCGAAGGGCGTGCAAGGACGCGACTTCGGGTGTGTTCACCCTTCTTGGCTTTACGTGCTTTCGCGTAGACGTGTCGCAGGTCAACCGGCACATCCTTCAAGTCGTGGTTGGGATTCTGGAAACAACGTGAGCATCGATGGACGCGAAAAGGACTTTTCCTTACATTCGCATGGGCCACGAGTCGGTCCATAGTGTCGCTGGCCCATTTCAGATTCATGGCAGGCTTGGGAAAGTCGTCGCATGCGATCTTGATGTAGCCGTTCTTCCATTCGTCGAGGCCACTAATTCCACCATCGGTCGGCGGGTTTGGCGTCCATCTCGGGCCGGCAAGGACTTTTATTCGATGAATGGCATCTTTATCTTTTAATGGTAGATCGTCGACTGCAACGACGATGGCGCGCTTGACGGTCGCTGGATGCTCTTCTCCAGCATAATTGATCGAGCGAACGACCAAGGGCGCGTCGGTAGGCGGTACAAACGGTTTCCGGTACGCTGTTCAACAGTGAGTGGAAGAAATGAGGGCACGAGAAGCAAGCCTACCGACAAGCTTCGGCATTTCGTGCTCTATTAAGCGAAGATAATATAGAGCCTGTCGCTGCTCCCGAAGTATGAGATGACCCAAAGCCGGAGTGTCATCGTCGGCGTATTCAGCTTCAAGAAGGTCCTCATAATATTCGAAATCATCCTTTGAGGTTCCAATCCCAAGAGAAATAGGTTCCCCAGAGCCCCCGCCTCCCGCAGACGCGTCCGCCGTTGCAGAAGGACCAGATTTGCGCTCCGCCGCTGAAGATTGTCCACGCGTCGGAGCCTCCGTCGCAAGACCCCGAGAAAAAGATAGTAAGGACCGGTGTAAGGCAGTCCGCGTAGGAGCAGTTGGTATCCTCCGCACGAAACACAGCGACATATTCTGGTGGTAGCGCTTGGAAAGTTTTATGACGTGACCGTCACGCTTTCGTTCTTGAACTCGAATCTCGATGGTCCGTCTACTGCTAGAAATAAAAGGTAGAATTGGCCAGCCGGGGAGTCTATGAATTTAACATCGCCGTCAAGCGGAGCTGGAGAACGTCACTGGTCTCGAGCCCTCCGACGACTTCGATTTTTTCTTCAAGGTTGGCTGCTCTCAGATCACCAAGATCGCGAATGCGACTTTCCTTTGCTCAGGTACAATGCAACAGCTGCCATGAAACCCACCCGAAGCCCGTCTCTCTCAACCGCCAAGTATCTATTTTGCCTACCGTGTATTACGGATTTCAGCTAAGAATGCGAAGGAAGCATTCGATCTCCCTGGGAGTAAAGGCAACACTGCAAACTTCGTCTGGCGATGTGGGGAATGTGCGCAATAATTCATCGCCCATGCAACTTCCTTTGCCGACAATGCGCCACTTCAGGCAAACGGGAAAGCTCGGCCACATTTGAGAAGGGCTACCCCCTCCGACCTTACATCGCCGAGAATGGTCAGTTCGGGCCACTTCTCATAATCGAATGCCGGGGTGAGGTCTATTTGAATATCTCTATGTCGACGCCTCACCCAGCTCTAGGTCTCGAATTCATCGACTTTGATCCGAGAGTGAGTCTGAATGAGATTATTGTTGTTCGTATTAATCGTTGGACTAGGGTATATGGAAATGCAAAGGAATGAAGGGCACCGTGTTCTCCGAGGTCGACTTGGAGGATGGGGAGTGGACCGACTACGATGAGAAGGTAAGTGGCATCCCTACATCATTTTCGATCGTAGGACTAAATTCTGCTCCAGGCTGCACTTCCCGTGGGTGTTTCTGAGTTTGAAAGTCGTTGGGCAAAGGCATAGCTTTCGGCATAATCGATGATGTAAAATCCCGGCGTGAAGCGGGCAAATTGTGTTGTATTTTTACATATTCGGAGTTGAAGCTCCTTGTGAAAGTCCCAACATGAACAAACACCGCTCTTTTCTTCCTTCCACCATGGCCGCCAACGAAGATGCCTCGTAAGGCGGCTAATTTGTACCGAGTTAACTGGAATTCACTTTGCTCGTAGCTGTTTGTTCTGCGGAATCATAAAAGGTAGGTAAATAGCAGTCAATACTCTTCAGTTGAAGTTCAATCTCTGGCGGTCTTCTTAGGGACGATCCCTTGCCATAAAGTGTATGAAACTGAATACAGGTAGGCCACGGCGACTGCTTTCTGGCGTAAACATCCAACATATCCACCAGCTATTGTTTTCTTGATATTATGCCTACTACTGAGGGGCACACGCAAGTGATCCCCAAGTGTATGTAGACCCCGTCTGAGAATAATAGACGCGCTAAGTTGAATCTGCAAGACCACGCCGAAACCCTCGGTGATCTTCCGGACGAGTACTTGCGCGACATAGGCCCAGTCCTCAAGAAAATAGCCAAAGCGACTGGGGTCGAACAATACAACATCGTCCAGGTATGATTGTCCGCACTTGCAACCGACCCCAAGTCCAATATCTCGATAGAATAACGGGAAACTGGCATTCCAAGTAAGTCGACGTTGCGCCCGAGAATCGGGATTCACAGCTACCAGCACGTCCCGCACGTCCACTTTCATGTTATTCCGAAACCGAACGAGACAGAAGGCCTGGTGTTGACTCTAGGTCAGAATTGGCCTCAGAAGAAGGTGGAGAACGATGTTCTCGCCGCAACTTGCGCCAAAATAAAGAATCGTCTGTAGAAGTTCACATTGAATACAAAGTGGTGATACAAGATTAATGTAAGATACGTGCTATTAAGTTGGCTGGTATAAAATTCAAGGTCCTTCTGTAGCCCTCAGCATCTGGGTTAGATTTCTCCTTCCGACGGCCCTCCAGCACCTCCCGTTTCCACGAGATGCTCGTAACATTTCCAACCTTGTCGCCAACTTTGTGCAACGTGTCGCTTATCCCCTGCTTCCCGTTCTCAAGCATACGTTGTTTCGATTTCTGAACTCGCTTGATATGCCCGATACTAGAAATTCCATGAGTACCCCACAAAGAGTATGACATTCACGTTTCCTGACCCCCATAATGCGATTTCGGCTTTGCTAATCTTCGCCTTGGTCATATCGACTCCGCGTTCATTGAGAACGTCGATGAATTGACGAAAATGCTCAATCTGAGTTCGATAGTGGCCCGAAAGAGGCGAAAGGGTATGTATTACACCATCTTTCACCGATATCAGACCAGCACTAGTAACGACTTCCGCCAGCGAGCAGAGATGAGTGCTGGAATGTCCCGGTGACTTTGATGCCGACAAACATATTAACTGCAATCACACGTTAGCCGCGTTGCATCGAGTAAGTAGAACCGAATGACAAACAGTTTTTGTCCTGCCAGATCAAACAAAATGAGCCGCGAAAAAAAAAGAAGAGCGCAAATTTACCGAGACATATATCCAGGTATTCCGCCGTACTGTCTTCCTCAGCAGACGGTCCACAACGCCATGCAACGTAAATCGCTTCCGGAATTCACGCGTGAGTTTGTACTTGCCCCGCTCCGCCCCAGTATAATGCGTCGCAGCGGTATCTAGCTCAGCCGAGTCGCGGCTGGTCGTCGACTGGAGACTCTCCCCACGAAGCAAAGCCCGCCGCAGAGAAACCATGTCGGGGACAATGCCCTTGCCGTCTCCCGAATCCTTCCAGCGACCGGCGGTGGTGTCGACGGGTTCATGATTTCTTGCCCACCGGAGTCGGCCCTCCTTGTCGATTTCCACGAGGTAATTTAATCCTGCGCAAGGGCGAATGAGCTCGAATCCACTGAAGCGACAACCCACACACTTTGTTCCGTGGAAAGGTAACTGCGACGGGGTACATTGTCATACTTGCAGGTCGGTCGTAAGAAAGACGAGACGTACGTGATTCGCTGGAAGGGTAGGACATTAAGCATCTGCGGGAATTTAAAAACACGACCGACGTGCCTCCTTCTCCAGCTGCTCTCGCGAGCATTCTTCGAGGGACAACGACTTGCCGCCTCCCTTGTCGAGCCTGCAAATGAATGAGGCATCTTTCCGAAGACGGGTCAACCGGACCCACCATCGGAAGAAATTTTCCGTGGTGTCTTCCCGCTGCCATCTTCTGTGGTACCACTATACACGCGTTATACTAATTGCGAACAAGACGCGACTCCGCGACTCGCCTTCACTATGGCGATACATATAAGCGTCCCGCACGATACAAGCGGAAGGAATGAACTCAACGGTTAGACCCATACCGGTGCTTCCTGCACCGCGTCGCGTCGCGTCAGCCAAGTCCAGCTTATCGCATTCACCACACTGGCTTGAACTCACCCATCAACGAGCTCCAACCAATGCTGCGTCTCGAGAAACTTGGACGGCGCGCGGTCTGGCACGCCGTTAGACGTGAGCATGGCGTTCCCATCTTGCAGTTGTGCCGCAAAGTCAATCGCGCGCCGCCATCTGGTGATAATTCAGTGCATATTGGCGTTTAATTCACCGAACGGAAACACCGACAAACCTGGCTTGCGGCGTATTACGCCCTGCATCCGCCGCCTCCCTCGCAGCCTACACGCGGCGTGGTCAGGATACATGCACCGCACGAAAGCAAAAGAACAAGAAACACAAACCGTAAGAGACGCATGGACCCTGGCATCGTTCAACCGCACCGAGGTCGTCAGGTAATCTTTGGCCTCCCGCCTCTGTCGGTCCCGCCACGCGCTCTGTAGCCGCCGCGCCGCCCGATCGCGCCGTTCGTCCTCCAAGTTGTGTTCCTGTTCGTGCTCAGACATCAAGTCGCTGTTTAAAGTGGAAATGACGTCAATCGCTTTTAAAGGTCTCGCCAATCAATTGTCCGAAACGGCAGGCGTCGCCGTCGCAAAAAAAAATCAACCAAAGCAGACACAACCGTTTCTTTACCAGATCACGAAATTATTTTTTTGCTACAGATGGAGAGGTTTACCGTATGTAATGGCTATACGCGATGACGACACAGACGCATGAAGAATGGAGAAGAGGAGGAGGGGGGGAAACAAAGGGAAGCGGCGTGAAACGTGAAAACAAACAACAGATGTGCTAGATGGATGAATGGATGCTGCAGGGGAAATAAACATGATGGCTGACAGACGGGCGGTGGGGGGGAGGGCGGGAGTTAGTAGAGTAGTCGGTCGTAGGTAGAGTAGGTGGGGTGAACTAGTTATTGGAATTGGACGCAAAACCGTCAAATACCCAGCCCGGACTTAATGTCAGGTATGGGTGTTTCCTCAGCTCCGCCGCCGTGGGACGTTCCTCCGGGTTTCTGCGCACAGTAAGTATCTGGCTCCACCAAAGAGAAGGAAAAGGAAACGCACATTGCAAAACATTTTCTCCTGAAATCGTCCGCCAGCGACGTCAGCACCAGCCCCTCGGGTACAGGCGGCGGCTGCTTCGATTGGAAGAGCTGTGTCCGCGCGTTAAAAAGCTGTCCACAGCAGAAGAAGAAAAAGGCGCGAAACGCACCTTGAACATGACCGCAACAAGCTCTTCCCCAAGCCAAGGCCGTGTCCCAGCCCACATCTCGAGCACAACGCAGCCAATACTCCAGATATCAATCTTGAAGCTGTACCCCTTCTTCTGCGTGTTGATAACCTCGGGCGCCATCCAAAACACAGTCCCTTGCATCGCCGTATGCGCATCGTTCTGATCGTCCGTCCGCTTCGAGATCCCAAAGTCGGAGATCTTGCACACCCCCGTCGTCTCGACGAGGATATTGTCCGACTTGAGATCGCGGTGCAGGATGCCTTTGACGTGGAGGTATTCCAGCCCGGCGAGGATCTGCGACGTGAACGACTTTGTGACCTCTTCGTCGAACTTGCCGTGACGAAGCAGACAGCTCCCGATGCTTCCTCCCGGCACGTACTCGAGAAAGCTGGAGGTAAAGTAAGGCCTATGAACATAGGAGGGGAAAAAAACGCAACGCACATGCTAAGATTCGCCGGCGTCTCCTCAAAGCCGAGGTACTGCACAATATTGGGATGGTCCAGCACCTTGAGCGTCTCGCTCTCGAGCTTGAGCGCCTGCACGACAGTAACCTGCCGCGAGTCGTTCTTGTCGCTCGCCGTGCGCGGAATCTCCACCTGCTTGACGGCGATCATCTCACCCGTCGTCGCATTGAGCGCGAGGTACACCCGCCCATACGTCCCCCGTCCAATGAGCTCCCCGCGCACCCACTTGAACGTCGCTGCAAGTCCGTGTCAATTTAAAAAGTGAGAAGGGAGTGAAAAAAAACACGCACTCGGCCCTTCACTCGTCGACGGGCGACTCTGGCAAATTCGACGTATCCACCTCCTCGACACGACTCCCCCACAGCTTCGTGCTCCGTTTGCGCTGAATCGCAGAAAACGCATCCCCCCCACGCGACGTCCGGTCAATATACTTCTTCCGCTCCTGCGCAACCAACCGAATCGACTTGCGCCCCGGCCTGCGCGACGGCGTCGCCGGCATCGGCGGCGCAACCACCTCATTAGTCCCCGTCGGCGACGTCCCCCCGGAAATCGCCTCAATAACAGGCTTGTCGAGGTCGTGCTCGGGGAAAAAGTCCTCCAGCCGCTCGTACACGTCCTCGGGCGGCGGCCGCGGCGCCCACGTATTCTCCTCCCGCGCAGTGAACGTGCTCCCCCGCGCCGCCATGCGCGATTTCGGAGGCGGCGCCGGCGGCGCACCAGACGGCGACGGCGAGCGCGGCCGCTGCTGCGACGCAGGGGTCGACCCCGCCGCAAAGCTCGCGTGCTGCTGGGGCTTGAGCGTGCTCGTCTCCACCGACAGCGGTGGCCCGCGCAGGATCGACTTTGGTCGCTCCGTCGGCGCGGTCGGCGGGACCATCCATGTGCCCGAGCCACTGACGCTGCTGTCGTACGACATGGTGCTGATCATCGAACCCGTGTCGCCCGGCATAAAGGTCAACGCGTCGGGCATGAGCGTCGCCGACTCCATGAGCTTGGCGGCCCAGCGACTGTCTTCCGAGTCCATGGTCGTGATCTCCGGGGGGCTCGCCCATGGAGCTCGACGACGAGCCTGGCCGCCGGTCGCGCGAGATAAATCGCGGGCTCGGGGGCTGGCGGGGCTCTGCTGCACTTCGGACACGCGGTTGGTCCGGTAGGGCAGCGAGGTTGGGAAGGCGTGCGTCGGCGATGGTGCGCGCGGCGAGCGGTAGTCGAGGCTGGAGTTGTAGCTCGACGCCGTCGGGAACTGCTGCTGGTATCGTTGCTGCGGCGAAGTCACGCTGTCGCCAAACGCCGACTGCGGGCGCGGATACGGGTCGTTGCTCGGGGACATGAGCGTCGAGCCGCCGCGGTACGGCTGCTCGTGGATGACGGTGTGGGACGAACCGCCGCCCTGTATCGGCAGAGGCCGTACCTGGCCATACTTTGGTGTCCCAGACGTCGGGGTGCCCGTCGTCTGGTCTCTCCGGGTGGTTGGCAGCGGGGGCCGCGACGAGTTGCGGCCGCCGCCCGGCGTGAGGGTCGCGGGGTGTGGCAGACGCAAGCTGTCCATGCTCTTTGCGGTCTTGATGATGCGATGCCAGGTCGTCGAGGACGTGGGCATGGAGGACGTGGGCACGTTCTTTGGCTTGTACGGGAGCGGTTGGCCGGGTCCGCGGGGCAGGCGGAGGAGGGCGCGAGTCAGGGGACACGGCGGGGATGGGCGGCGGGGCGCCGCGTGGGGCCTGCGGGGATGGAGAGACCGTGGCTGAACGGGGACGCGAGCTTTGTGTGGCGCGGGGAGAGCTGCTGGCGGGCGGCGGCACGGGCGGCCGACGACGGCGAGCTGCGCGAGTCGGCGCGCGCGTCAGCTGGGGGTGAGCGGGTGGTCGGGCTCCTGGCCATTGATCATGACCCACGAGTCAAACTGCTGGCTGGGGCTGTCCTCGACGTCGCTCTGCACGGGGGCCTTTGAGCGGTGGCGCCGCGACGAGGTGTCGACGCGGGTGCGGGTGTGGGGGCGGTTCCGCAACTGGCGCACGTCCGCGCGGGGCTCCTCCTGGCTCGGACGGGGGCCGGGGCTCGACACGGGGATTGACCTGGGTGCCGGGCGGGGTGAGGTTGTCGTCGACGCCGTTGGCATTGAAGGTTGCGCGATTGGGGGACAGTGGGGGCGGCGGCGGCGGCGGGGGGACGAGGTTGCCGAACCTGTCGAGCAGTGGCGGCGGCGGGGGTGCGCGGGTGGGGGGCAGGGGCGAGCTGGAGCGCGAGGGCAGCGGAGACGCGTGGCGGGTGTCGCGGGGGACCACGAGGCTGGTGGGGTACTCGCCTGGGCGCAGGGTTGCGCGGTCGCGGCCGCGGTCCCGCTCGCGATCGCGTTCCTGGTCTGCGTCGTAGTCGGCGGTCTCGGGGGGGAGGTTTTCGCTGGCGGACGAGACGGAGTCGTTGCGGGAGCGGGAGCGCGGACGGAGGTGGAGGGGGCCGTAGGAGGAGGGGGCGGGGAAGGGGATGAAGGGGGGGAGGATGGTGCTGGTGGGGGAGAGGGACGCGGAGAGCCGGGGGGGCTCGTGGACGTGGGCGGACGAGTGGGAGACGAGGAGCTTGAGGGAGCCCTTGTCGTCGCCGAGGTCGCGGCAGAGCTCGAAGAGCCGGTCATCGGAGAGGGCGTCGCCGATGGCAAAGCTGCCGATCTCGGTGCGGTAGATGGAGAAGTGGGCCTGGTCCTCCTCGTCGTAGATGTTGAGCTTTGTAAAGACACATTCGCGGATGAAGGCGGGGTTTGTCGCGCCGCTGATGTCGACGTTGACGTAGCGCTCGGAGTCTGCGGTGACGAGGATGAGGACGCGGTCTGCGACGGGGGGGTCGATGGGGGTGAGGGTGCGGCGGCGGTGGGGGCCGGGGTTTGTGGCGGGGCTCGTCGTGGTCGTCGACGGGGGCGAGGCCGGGGGTGGAGGGGGGCGGGGTGGACTCTGTCTGGGTGGTGGGGGACGAGGAGGAGGGGGACGAGAGGGACGAGGGATGGGAGGGGGGGTAGCGGGGGACGCGGGTGGACAAGGGCGCGGGGTTGGGGGGCAGCGGGGGCGGGTTGTAGCGGTAGGGCTGGTACTGGTAGCGCGGGGTGTCGTCGGAGGAGTCCGAGTCGGGGTTGGCGACGTAGCAGCTGCACCTTGCGCTTGCGCTCCGACACCGACATTGCAGAAGGAAGCCCGCAAAGCAAACAATGCCAAACTGAGATTATTCTGCCTCGCAGATCTAACGTGTACTCGGCCCGCACCTACGCGGCCTCGAGTGTGGCCTTCCAACTACGGCCGCTGTTTGCAACTACGACCGTTGCTACCCACCTCCGTCCCCGTGGAATCCATGCTGAGTCCCTCATGAACCGCTCCTGCACGCAAGGTCAACTCGCACAAGCCTCAGCCGACGATGCTGAATAAACTGCGCAGTACGGTACGTCTTCGCACTCCCTCCCCGCTTCCCCTTCTCATCAGTGCGTGTAATCTCTTTCGCGTCAATCGCTCGCATCGTTCCCTTGCTTGGCCCAAGTCCGGAAGGTCAAAAAGACGAGTATACCCATCTCTTACCAGGTATGTTTGTACTTAAAACTGGCTTCGGTTTTCTTACCTTCAATCCAAACTCCCTCAACCCATCCCATCACTGGTCTTGCTACGACGTTCGCGGGGCCCCGTTTCTTCCCCCTAACCTCGTCTCCCTCCACCAGTGTACCCTTGCTTACTTTGTGCGCAGTGTTCCGTCTATCTCAAAAACAAATGTTTCTTTCCTTGTTCAATGTTCAACGCAACAGACTACGACCCTTTTCGTTATCAGTGGTATGTACCATTTTCTCATCTACTGTTAATGCCAGCCTCATACTGCCTCCGCGACGCCATCTTACCCGAGGTGAAATCAAACGGTAAGCCGTTGATAATCGTTATTCGATGGGGCTGACGATCCTTCTTTTGACAGTCTGCTCTCTTAGCGTTTCAGCGTGTTTTGAGTCTCGTTTCTGCCCAGGACTCTGATTCTTTTCGTATCACTGGCCTGACATCCTCCGCATTGCACAGATACGAGCCGCCCCCCTCCACGTATGCTCTTCCCTTTTATGCGGCCTTTCTTTGTGGTGCGACATCTGCGCCTTTGAAGCCGACCCTGCCGGACTTTAACGACGGAAGGGAGTGGCCCGAAGGTTGATGGAAGGGAGGGTAGTGTACTTATCTATGTGTCGTAGTTACACGTGAAATATAGTGGATTTTCAATTGAATTGCAAGAACAGTATGAGACCTATATGAGGAGCAATTTTCTTCAACCGCAGCAACTGCGGTTGAGATTTTTCACCAGCTTTTTTTTTCGTGCACTGACTTTTTTTTTTCGGGCGCAATTTTCTTCATGATCAACCGCAGTTGCTGCGGTTGAGATTTTTCGCCAGCTTTTTTTTTCCGTGCACTAGCTTTTGTTTTTTTTTTCGGGCGCAATTTTCTTCAACCGCAGTTGCTGCGGTTGAGATTTTTCGCCAGCTTTTTTTTCCGTGCACTAGCTTTTGTTTTTTTCCACCAGCTTTTATTTTCGGGCGCAATTTTCTTCAACCGCAGTTGCTGCGGTTGAGATTTTTCGCCAGTTTTTTTTTCGTGCACAAGCTTTTGTTTTTTCGTACGTGCCCATGTAAATGAGCGTTGATCAATACAATATAGACCTGGATATGGTACCAGGAATTATTCCACCTCCACCTCGTGTGTTCCTGCAGATCTAACATGTATTCGGCAACGTGTACTCGGCCACTCATTCGCTCACTCGGAACCGAGGGGGCGAGCACTCACAAGTGCCCATAGTTGGCCACTCGTGCCCTTTTTTCCCAACTACGGACGCTGTTTGCAACTACGACCGTTGCTGGTTGGGTCGCAACAAAACTGTGAAACCAATTGGTATTATACAATGCAGACGACCATAATATTACACTTGAATCCTACAGGCTCTCCGCAACCCGCGGAAACTCGGCCCTCTCCTCCAACATCGTCTCCCCCCAACTCATCAGCTTCAACAGCCCAACCAGCTTCACCTCCTTCCCCTGGCTCAAGCTCTCCAGTATCGCAGCATTCACCTCCCCCGCCGTCTTCATCCGCTGCGCCGGCGACAGCAGCTCCGCGATCCCGGAAGGCGCCCCGGGCGCCGCGTCAAACGCCAACAGCGCCATCGTACGCTCGAGCTCGGAGAGGAACTCGGGCGACTCTTCGCCGCGGGGCGCGAGCTCGTCCTGCGCGAACTGGAGCGCTTCGGCGATCTGCCCGTGTCGGATGAATTCGATCAGTTTTTGTTGTTGGAGATGGAAGTACAGCGCGGGGTTGGTGTCGAGGATCTGTGTGCGCGTGGTGGTCAGCGTGGGGTTCGTCGAAGAGAAAGGGAGCGTCGAATCATATTGAAGACTGAAGTTTTGGTGTTTACAAATCTCATCACCGACCCGAGGGTCTGAGAGTGGTGCATGAAACGGTTTAATCCTGCGACGCTCCCCGCAAACAGAAAGAAGAAAGAAAACGCCTACCTCGGGATTCAAATCGTTGACCCGCGCAATCGCATCCTCGACATCCCCCCGCTGCAACGCGTCCCGTATATCCATTCGACTCTCAATCGAGTCAAAGTCCACGTCCACTTGCCCCGTGAGGTTGGCCTCGACGCAGAACTCCTCCGCGGCGGACTTGTACCCCTCGATGACCAGGTAGTCCATTATCAGGCGGTTGAGGTCGCTGGTGTTCTCGTTAGCACACAGTACTTCACAGTAGAGCGGGGGAAAAAAGTAGGGAAGGGTCAGATAATACATGCAAAAAAGTTGTCTCCTCATACGAGTTCAGAGAGATTCCCATTTTTTGTTCATCGTGTGATGGTGACTATACTACAACGAAGAGAGACTCACTGTTTGGTAACCTGAACCTCATGCAGCCGCCGGTCCCACTCCTCTGCGCGGATCGAGATCTTCTGTTGCGTGCGGGGGGCTGTGGCCTAGCGTAGACGCGTCATGTCATGTTATGGCGAGACACATGGTAGCAGTGAAGGCAGGAGGAGGAAGGGGACATGGTGGAAGAAGGAAGAAAGTACGAACCATCGCAAACGAGAAAAAACGAATTTAAAGTCCGACGGCAAGCGAGGCAAACATGTACAAGCTGCACGTGCGAGATGGCTGTTGGCCGCGGCGAGCAATGCACAAAGTTTTAAAGTGAAAGTGAACTCGTTCACAATTAAATCGCGTACAATACACTACTACGCCTTGGACACAATCCCGCCCGAGCGAATCATATCGAAGAAATCGTCCTTCTCGACGGCGGCTAGAACGCGAGTCAGCCTCACCAAGCCAAGTCAACCGACGCGACTCACCCTCCTTCGCGCGCCCCAGCACATTGTCCTTCTTCTTGGGCCCCTTCTTGGTCTTGTCGGCAATGACAGGCGCGGGCAGCGTAGGCTTTCCGCTCCCCCGAGCCGCCTTGGTCTCTTCGGCCGCAACGGATGCGGACGCCTGCGACTGCTGGATCACGTTGAACAGCTTCACCACTGGCACAGGCGCGTTAAGCTTTTCTTTCGGCTAACGAGCAGGTAGACGCACCACCGCGCTGCGCGACCTTGCGTAGCGCGCGCTCGCTCTCGCCGCCCCACCCGCCAATGACGTCCACTATCCGGCCCTTGTCCTCCTTCTCCTTCCGCTCGACCTGCAGCACCTTCTTCGCCCGCAGCTCGAGCTTCTCGTCGTTCCGCTTCCGCCCCAACGACGGTTTGAGAGACAGCGGTAGTGCGGACGGCGCATCGGTGCTGAGGAGGGACTGCAGTGTCGCACCAAACGTAGTTGTCCCCGATGCTCGTATTTTGCGCTTCTTCGTTTGGCGTGATTTTTGTGGTTTCATACCCTCGATGTGCTCGTCGTCCGAGTCGCTTGCGGAGAAGCCGCCCGAGGCATCGCTATCGTCTTCGTCGGACGCAGGGGCCTGCTCGGGCTCGGGGTCGTCCTGGGGCGGGTCGTCGAGTTTTTGACGTTTTAGCGGAGGCATAAGAGGTGTTGTTTGGCAGTGTAATGCACACACTTGTGAAGTCTGTTCTACTATTACCTTAGACTAGGAAGTTGAAGCCCTTTTGCGCCACCTTAATCGCTGGTTAATCCCTGAGGTCGCGGTGGATGGCGTCGTCGTCGCTGCGGAGTCCAATCGACCTGTCGCCCGAGCCCGACCTGCACCCGCTATACCCAACAATCACTTACATCGCAGAGCTCCTCTCCTCCCACTCCGGCCTCGACCCACCCCAGCGCGCAGAGCTCGTCGCACACTCCCTCACCCGCGCCTGCGTCTTTGCAGACCTCACCGTCCTCCAGTACCTCCTCGTCGACAAGCAGGCACAGACCTACGTCGATCTCGCAGTCCGCGACGACGACGGGCTCGGTCTCGTCAGTCTCGCAATCCACGGCTTCGGCGCAGAGTCCGACCGCGACGTCGAGCGCGAAGAGTGCGTCCGTCTCCTCATCGCACAGGGTGCCGATGTCTCGGCAGACAAAGGTGCGTGCACTGCGTCCGATTCCTCTCTAGTCTGCTTATTCGCTGCGTGTCTCGGCAGCGGGATGGACACCCCTGCACCACGCCGCGCTGCTCTCGCCCCCGACTTTGATCTCCCATCTAATGACCCATGGGTGCTCCCCCTTTGCCGTGACGCGCCGCAACCTCACCCCGCTCGATATCGTCACCGCGCACTCCATCATCCCCGGCCGCGACGATGTGGCCTTGTTGCTGGAAGAGGCCATGCGCGGCGAAGGATGGACCGGCGGCAAGATGGAGCAGCGGCGCAGGGTATTGGACGAGCGGCGGCGGCGACGCGAGAAGCAACGCGCCATTCGCGACTCCATCGGCCGCACCCTCGGCGTCAACTCCCAATGGTGGGGAAACGATGACTCGGATTTCGATTTCTCGTCGGATTCAGAGTCGGGCGACGAGGAAGCGGATGATGAGGTTTATGTGAGTTTGACGATTTCCCGACAGCCTCCGCTCACGCGCGCTGCAAGACTCCGCCCCCAGATTACTCCTCGATGCTCGTGTTCTCCCCGCCATCCCTCCCCCAGATCTTCGAGTCCCTCATTACTAACTTTCAGCCCTCGTTCCGAGACTCACAACCCGCGAATACCCTGTACATGCTCGCGCGATTCGCGTGCTTAACATGCGACCACACGTGGCTAGAGGACCTTATCATCGGCGCAACAGATGCCATAGAGGAAGCGTTTTTTGTGAGTGCAGCTCTGTCGCGTGCCCAGTCATCCATTTTCCAAATGCGCATATGCTTGTAGGAACGCGCAGACGACGTGACGTGCCTCGTCTTCTGGCTGCGGAATACGACAATCTGGCTGCATCTCCTGCGGTGCGTGTCCCTGTCCTATATTAGCGTGTCGTCAACGAAACAAACAAATAATCGACAGCTGCGACAACTCAATAAATGAGGCGTGCGAAATGCTGGGCTCGTTTGAGCTCATAGAAGAAGTCATAAATTCCGTGTTCGGTACGCGTCTTTGTTCTGGGTAGTTCAAACGCGACGCTCAGCGCCTACTAGTCTTTATTATACGTTTCGCCGAGCGCCGGATAGACCAGCTCCTCGACGCCGCGCTCCTCGACTACTCACCACTCGCTTCAGAGTTCGATTCCGTGCAGTTCGAGTCCGAGTGGTCCTTTCTGCGCTCCTTCAAGAAGAAGCCGCCCCCCAGCTCATTTCCCCCGCCGACGGTACGGACAGGTGTCCCGCCAACACCACCCAGTCCCAACCGCCCGGCCTCGCCCTCTGGGAGCATATCCGCGTCCACCTCGCGGGGGTTCTCGTCCCTGAAGCAGAGCTTCTCGCGGGCACGAGCGGGATCTGCTGCGACGCCCCTCCAATCAATATTTTCAGACGGGCCGCCACCAACGTCCCCGGCGGATATTACGACGTTCCTTACCGCGCTACATACGCTGCTCACCCTCTCCGACGTGAATCCGGCGCTTACGACCCAGCTGTGGTCGCAGGTGTTGTATTGGACGTCGTGCGAGATGTTTAACCGCATTCTGACACGCAAGAAGTATCTTTGCCGGTACGTGTCTCCTCGTTCAGTTTCTCGTTGCGGTGGTTGAATTTTCCTTGACTGGGCAGGACGAGGGCGCTCCAGATTAGCATGAATCTCGGCACGTTGGAGGAGTGGGTCGGTCAGATGGGCCTTCCTCGTGGCGTGCAGTCGCATTTCAACCCTGTGCGGGATATTTTGAATTGGCTACAGGTTCGTTATGTCGCGTAGAATTTATTTTGTTCCTTTCTAACCTAGCCATAGTGCCTTTCCTCGATCACCGATTTCGCCAACCTCGTCGCGACCATCCAAACGATGAGTAATATCAATCCCTTGCAGGTCAGTTCAGGAATTTTGGCGTTATTTTGTTTATTAAATGTCCCGTAGATGCGTCGTGCTGTACGAGAGTACAAGTACGAGGTCAACGAGGGTCGGATGACGGACGAGTGCGTCCAATACCTCACGCAGCTCCAGAAAGACTGGGAAAGACACCGAGTTAAGCTCGGTGTTGAGGCTCTGCGGAAGGAGGTTTGTACTTTTGCCTCCCTGTTTTCCTCGCTTCTTCTAAACTCACGCCGTAGATTGTGCAACGCGACACGGATCACGACAGTGTCTCCTCGTTCGCAACAGAGTCTCGAAGTATCTCTGGCTCGGGCATCACCACCCCGTCCATCGCTTCCTCGGAGGGCTCTGCTGGCCAGCACGGAATCGACCTGCTCTTCGAGAAGACGCAGGAGAAATCATCCTGGGAGCCCGTCAAGCCCCCGCAAGTGCTCGGAGAGCTGCTCGATTCGCGACACATGCTCCCGCTCGTTTTCCCGTCCGATCCGCGGATGCTTTCTGCGCTGCCCGGGAGGCTCATCTTCCCCGACGATAGGCACGCGCATGTACCTTCGACCCCGCTGCCGGATTCGCGGAGCTCGAGTCGCGCGAGCGAGGGCAGCCGGGGGGCGATGCCGTGGAGATCGCGGGATCGGACGTTGCGGGAGGTCGGGGTCGGGACGCTGCAGTGGGTGGATGGGGTGCGGTCCGCGGCGCGGTGGGGGCGATTACCGAACCCGAATGAGGAGGAGGAGGAGATGGAGGATGGGCAGGTGCCCGCGGGGGAGCTGAGCGTGGACACGCATATAACTCCGTTGACGCGGAAACCGTCCGGGAGGAGCAAGGGACGGCCGAGTCAAGGGCCGGAGGCAGAAGAGATAACCCCTGTAGAGTAACGCATCCCAACCACATCTGCATTATTTGTCGCGTTTTTTTTTTGCATGCATAGACTTTGGATTTCGTTTGTGACGTAAAGCTGTACTAACTGCGGATCGAGCGTCTCTGCATTTGGACAGCTTTCAGCGCGGAGTGTCGAGACCGTCAATTAAATCCTTTTTGTCGACCACGACCATAACATGGCTGCACCTTACTACGCCTACTCCCCTGCGAAGACCGCTGACTTTGACGCGCGCACGAGTACTCCGCATCTTTACACAGGTAACGAGCATATACCAGAAGACGAGGGATTCAACCCCGCGTCCATACCCGAAAAATCCAAGGCGTACGATGATAATAGCCCCGGGAGCATGTACACCGACCAGGAGCCAGGATACCCCATGCACGAACACATGGCGGAGGGGAGTGGTTACTCCCAGCCTCGTGGCGACTTGCCCGACGATTCCAGTGCGTCGCTCGTGCACAATGCTGCAGATGGGGGCGGGCGAACCTACCAAGACTTAGGTGCGTCGTGTGCGCGCGCAAAAAGGTCGACAGGAAGCGCTGACCTGGTGTTATGCAGATTATGCAGATCCGTATAATGGGGAGCGAGCAAAGCCGGTCGCAGAGAAGGCGTCGCCCTTCGCTCAATTTCTAGGCGTGCAGGAGGGAAAGAGCACGCTGCAGCAGCGAATAGACATGAAGAAGCGGGGAGTCGGCCGGCAGCGATATCCCTTTGTCGGTGCGTTTTATCACCTTGACTTGAATCACGCCCAGGCAATGAACTTGAACTCGCAGTGTGGATTTTAACTGCTGCGATGGTCGCGACCTTTATCTACGAGCTTGTGGCGAACAACAACGCACAAGGCACCCCCGTCTCCTTTAAACCCGTCGTAAACTACATGCTTGGGCCGTCAAGTACGACCTTAATTAATGTTGGCGCGCGCTTCCCTCCATGCATGAAGCTCGTCACAGCATTACCACCCACGACCCAGATTGGCTGTATGTTTTGTTTCTTTCGATCCAGGTACCACGCCCGACTGTGGCTCGTTTAGGTCTAAATAATACCGCGAACCCGGCAACCGAAATCTGCAGCATTGAGGATATTTGTGGATTCGGTGGATTCCACAATAAGGATCCAAATCAGTGGTTCCGGTTCGTTGAATACCTGCCATCGTCAGCGGTTTCATTAACGGTGTATGCAGATTCATCACACCGATATTTCTACATGCCGGTTTCATCCACTTGATCTTAAATATGTTGGCCCAGTTAACGGTCTCGGCTCAGGTATGTACACTCTTCCTCGCATATCTGCGGCCACGGTGCTAATACATCTCCAGGTCGAGCGCGAGATGGGTTCTGGCGGGTTTTTTATTACATACTTCGCAGCGGGTATCTTCGGGTGTGTTGGCTCGCTAGCTAGCTACACCGGTTAAAGGAACGCTCATCGCCGTCGCAGTAATGTGTTGGGTGCCAATTTTGCGCTGGTCGGGCGGCCGTCTGTCGGAGCAAGTGGATCCATCTTTGGCACGATTGCCGTATGTAACGTCAGGTTGAAGGGCAGCCAATCGTCCTCACCTCTTTTAGGTGACGTGGGTCGACTTATTCGCGCACTGGAAATATCACTATCGCCCCGCTCGAAAGGTAAAACTTTCACTTCTAGCAAAGATCTTGAGCCGTTCTCAACGTTCGACAGCTGGCTTTCATGGCAATTGAGCTTGTTATTGGTGTTGCTGTCGGTTCGTGCTCTCATATCTGGTCGGCCCTCGTACTAACCAGCCGCCAGGATATATTCCATTCGTAGATAACTTTGGTAAGTGTGGTCGCTGTGCGGGAGAGATGGCGGGATCTTACCATCCCCACAGCGCATCTTGGCGGTTTCGTCATGTCTCTCTTCGTCGGAACTGTCTTCTATCCAGTCATCAGCGTCACCAAGAGACACCGCATAATTATGACCAGTGCCCGCGTCCTCGCCATCCCTGTGGCCGTCATCCTGTTCGTTACTCTGACAAGAAACTTTTATACGTCGGATCCCTATGCAGGCAGGATATGTCTCTTTTTTTGGCCACCTGATCGCTGACCCGGTTTCGTAGCTTGCGAGGGATGCCGATATCTGTCGTGTTTCCCCACGAGCTCAAACGACTACTGCAAGGGAACTGGTTAGTGTTTAATTCCCTTGGTTATTGTCGTTAAACATTCAATTTTCAGGCTTAACTACCACGACCTCGGCCTAATGTACACTGGAACCTAGAGCATATTTAATTAGCATGGACAAGGACACCCTGGACAATTCTTGCCTGTATTTATAGATGCATAATTAAGCTTTACTGTAACTTTATGAATAGTCCGCAGTTCGACTTCTTCACGTAATTCCTCTGCGTTGGCGACTCGGGGATGTATCTGCACTGGCGGTGGGCCGCCGGCTTCCTTTCTCTTGTGATCTCTCTTCTTGGAGTCCTCACTCGATACGCGCTCTTGGGTGCGTCGTTTCACACACACACACACACAATTCGCGGCAATTAACCGGGTTTTGAACAGACCGTTTCGACCCGCTTCATTGCGGTGCCCTCCTGCACCAAGGAGCCTGGTTAGACCGGAGTCTGACTGTTTGGCAGCCAAATGGTGAACTCAACCGAATTAAGAAAGCTGCCGCTTACAACAAATATTCATAGGATGTATGCTGCATAATTACACTCCTCAGGATGGATCTACTTGTCTACAGTCGCGCGAGTTGATTTTTATTGGCGACTCGATCACTCGCAACTTGTTCTTCCAAGTTGGTCCCTCCCACATTTCTTTCATTCTCCCCCTGATCAAATCTCTAGTTCGGCAAACTGCTTGACCCTACGCTAAATCTGCCGGTGGGAGCTGAAAATAAACATCAAGATCAATCACTTCTCACCGCCTCTCAAATTCATTTACTGTTTTACTGGGATCCATTCTTGAACAGTTCGCATATTCAGAGACTCGCTGCCCCGAGAGGCGTGGAGAACGCTCCTAGACCAGCGCTCCTTATCATCGGTGCTGGACTCTGGTATCTTCGATATGCGGATGGCTCGGGTGGATTGGCCGCGTATGAATCGAGAATCGAATCGATCTTGGACGCGCTTGTTGAAGGCAACTCGGTTGCTGACGAGGTCGTGATTCTCCCCGTCGAAGATATCATCTCCTCCAAGCTCTCCGCTGAGCGCGCGAGGTCAATACATCATTCAGATGTAGACGCGATGAACTCGGACCTGTTACATCGCATTAAACCGCTCACTGGAAAATATCTGAGCCTCTTCCAGAGGCCTTCGACTCCTCTGCCTGTTTCTTTGCCTCTGGTTTTCAACCAGATGCTCGATCCATCTCAAACGGAGGACGGACTCCATTTTTCCGACTCGGTTGTTCGCACTCAGGCCAACATTCTGCTCAATTTCCGATGTAACGAGCATTTGCCAAAGACACCTCCCATGAATAAAACCTGTTGCCGGAGGTACCCTGCACCGACTGTTGTCCAGCTTCTGATTCTGGTCGCTGTGATGCTTTGGGCGACATGTACTGTCTACGTACGGCGTCAAGGAAAGCAATACGTCTGCGAATAATGTCTCGTATTAATTTTCCTTAGGCCAGTGGACGCTGCAGAGAGAACAACGATCTGCTCTTGCCATAGGCGTTTCAATTGCGCTGATCTATGTCGCCGACCGAACGGGATTGTGGTTGAAGGAGCAAAAGAATTACACACCCCAAGCATTTGCGAGCCTTTGTCTCGCCGCCCTTGTTGTCGGTCTGGCGACCGTTAAGCCTGGAGAAAAGGATCTTGGATTCTTAAACCGCGAACAAACGGACGAATGGAAGGGATGGATGCAAGGTTTGTGTCTATGCTGGTGCAGTACTCACTCATTAACTGTTGTCCAGTCGTAATCCTCATTTACCATTATACGGGAGCATCGCAGGTTTCCGGGATATATAATCCTGTCAGGGTGCTCGTTGCAGCGTACCTCTTCATGACTGGCTGTGAGTTTTGTCTGCCCGTGGGGCTTTGAAACTGAGTCCTTGTCATCGTAGACGGACATACCACATTCTATCTACTAAAGGCCGATTACGGGTTCACGCGCGTTGCCCAAGTAAGCTGTATTGCAGCGCAATTTTGTCCAAGTATGCTGACGATGTAGGTTTTGATACGACTAAACCTTTTTACCCTCTTGCTGGCGTACACAATGGCGACAGATTACCTCTTTTATTACTTTGCACCTTTGGTCTCCCTTTGGTTCTGCGTCATATATTTGACGATGGCCATCGGTGCACGATTCAACGACCGCATGTCCATTCTGGTCTGCAAAATACTCTCATCGGGGATCGTCGTGGGGGCCTTGATGAGGCAGTCGTGGATACTGGAAACCGTATCCTCGCTTCTGCGCCAAGTCTTCAGAATCAACTGGTCCGCTCGAGAGTGGGGCTTTCGGGTCAACCTCGACCTATACATCGTTTATGTAGGGCAGTTAACTGCTCTCGGTGTCACCAAGGTCCGCGAACACCGACTCATGGAACACCGTTACTGGCCATTGTTCCAGAAATTGGCCATTGCGGTTTCGACGAGCGTATTGATTTGGTTTTTTTTCATTCGAGCTCTCACAAGGATCCAAATTCACGTACAACACCTGGCATCCATGGATATCGTGGTTGCCTGTCCTGGCATTTGTCGTTCTACGGAATGCCAACTCGACGCTACGCGCAAGTTCGTCGCGCGCTTTCGCCTCTATTGGAACGTGCTCGCTCGAGACATTCATTATCCAATCGCACTTCTTCCTCGCTGCCGACTCAAAAGGCGTTCTGGTCATCATCCCGGGTGTCGACTGGAGACCCTTCAACTTTGGCATAACTTGGACCGCGTTTATATACATCTCGCATTTGGTCGCGGAGGCGAGCGCCGACCTGACGCAGAGGTTGTGTGCGACGTCGTCGCCGACACTACCTCTACCCGTAAGTGTTCCTCTCCAATCTTTAAGCCAGCCAGCGCAGGACGACCTGGAGGAAAAGGCAGCGGGACCTTCGCGATTTGGTTTAAAAAGGAAGCTTGGTATGGTTGCAGGACTAATGTGGATCGCGAACATGCTCTGGGAATCGGATTGAACAGTAATAATGCAGTACAACGAAGCGTAACATAGACACAATTAATACACCTAAGAAAAGAGAATCAGTGTCGGAAAACGAGACGGGAACAGGAGAAGATCATTTGGTTGAAGACATTGTAAAGATGTATTGGTCGTCATGAAGGTCAAAGCCAACACAATCGGAATTACATTGAATCTAATCACGTCGAGTCGAATAAGAACAGATGCTCACAAACTAGAAGGAAGTAGTCAGT
Source organism: Mycena alexandri (assembly GCA_029233265.1). Classification (NCBI taxonomy): domain Eukaryota; kingdom Fungi; phylum Basidiomycota; class Agaricomycetes; order Agaricales; family Mycenaceae; genus Mycena; species Mycena alexandri. Next base: position 463,799 of record JARJCM010000033.1, on the reverse strand, counting down.
ACAAGGTTCTGAATACGGCGAGACAAGAAAAAAAGATCAGAATTAGCATGAAAAAATTCAACATCGTTGTTGCGCAACGAATCAGGGCTTGACTTCTATTGTGACATCACATTGACCTGGTGAGCTTGTGTACAAGCTCACAAGGTCGAAAAGGGCAATGAATGAACGCAATACTCACTTGAAGTGACGACTGGGAACCGCGCCTATGCAACATACATCACTGAGGTACGACCGAAGTTGGTTGGGAGAAGGTCGAGGCTGGAGAAAAAGGAATGAGCAACAGTCGACAATAAGGAGACGAGAAGAGTTCAGAAATTTGGGTATAATGAATGATGTTCATCGGCGCGTGGCCTCGAAGTAGCGATTCGTTTGTCTCATCAGAGATGGAGGAGAAAGAGATACACACCTTGTGGTTGAATGCAGAAGAAAACTTTTGGTGATGCGATCTTTTATACTTGTGTTGCGCTGCGTGTTTGGTTTGATGGGCATCACGTGAAGTGCGACCTCGGCACGATCGGCAGCTGCAGTGGCTGCTCTTTGAGCTCTTTCTCTTTCCGCCATGACCAACGTCCTGCAGTTCCCTCCCCGCCCCGTTAACCACACTCCACCGCAGTTCGGCTTTGGATTCGGGCTCGGCGGCTCCGTCGTGGCGGCGCCTGCATGGCAGTCTGCCATGAACCCCACATCCGCCTTCCACCAGCTCTCGTCCTCGTTCAGCCAGCCGTCCCCCATACGAGTCCAGAAGAGGAGGCACGAGGACGATGAGCAGGCTCTCTCCCGTGACCACTCGATGGACAGGAGCCCCACCCCCGAGCGCCCTAAACGTGCTGCACCAAAGCGGGCCCGAGTGTCTCCGTCCACTGAGTTGGGCCCCAAGGACGAGAAGGACGCAAAGGAGAACAAAGCGCCGAGTGGCACTGAGGACAACGACGTCGACGTCGGCCTTCTTCTTGGTAAGTCCTTTGCTTGCGTATGCTAAGCCGTGCCTCACAATACCACTTCCAGCCAGTCTGCCTTCCCAATCGCTGTTGCCCCTTCTTACATCCCTTCTTTCCGCTCAACCGTCGCTCAAATCAGTCATTCTTCCTTTGATTCCTCGCCCAACCTTGGATACCGCCATCCATGCATTGGCGCAGTCAGCTCGGAAGCTGCGCGAAGCTTATCCATATTCTACCAATGCATCGGGTTCCCAACCCGTTTCACCAGCAGGCTTTGGATTTGGCAACACTCGGTCAGTTTTCGGTGCCCAGGCTCAATCTGGATTTTCTCAGAATAACGGAGCAATGCGCGAGTCCTATATCACCTCCCGACTCCGACCCCATATCACCGAATTTGTGGCCGCATGCATGTCGTACATGCCCTACTTTTCATATGCCGCTCAGTCCGGGTCATCATCAACGGCGGCACAATCGCATTCTACGACACTTCAATCCATTCACAGAGAGCAAATCCACCCCTCGGAGACGTATTTGTTTCTGGCGGCGCTCACGGAGCATCTGGTCTCCCAGCCTCCGCTGACCCAGCTTTCACTCGCACCGCTCCTCCTCCCCCGCCTCTCCGAGGAATGGAAGGCATGGGTGCACAAGCTGGATGTGTCGGTGAACCAACAAGGCGGAATGTTTGCGGGAGACGTTGTGCGGACATGGGAGCGCGGTCTGGAAACCTTCGCAAATGCCTCAGGGGAAGGAGCAGATTTGATGCGCTCGGTAAGGGATCTGTGGATTTCCAAAGTCGGATGGCTGGTAGGACGGCAGCCCATGGAGGAACTCTAGAGCTCATTAATTATTTCCCATTAACGAGAGACGCCATTTTTTAGTTTGTGCTATTCACCCACTGTTTGTGTATATCCTGCAATTGACACGCTGCATCGGAAATGTGTGTCGAATAATGCGACATTCTGTCGACTTTGTGCCCAGTAGTTACGAGTATTTTTGATGCAATCAAAATCTCGTTCTTTTACCAAACAAAAGGGGGGTCAAAATGCAACTTTTTTTCCCTTGCGGCAAAAAATTTGGAAGGCGCGATAGTGGCTGTGTTTGAATAACATTTAGTGGCAGTGCTCCATATGGTTTCAACCGTTGTTACCCTAATAGTGGCTGTCCCTTTGTTTACATCGCCGGCAAAGCCTTACCCGAGTGCCCGATCTTTGGTTTTGGTTTGTTCCAGCGTGGTTTGGCTTGTCTTCGGCATCTTTTCGGCCAAACTCGGTATTTTCCGTTGATGTGCATCACCGGCCTGCATATTTGACACGTCACCGGTTTGATCGATTCCTCTCTTCTTCCCGAACTACCACGACGTCCTTTAGCGATGTTTAGAATATATATTTTGTTTTTTGGCATTTCCGAGCGTGAATTGGACTTCTTAACTCAACAAAGGTACTGAGCAGACCTCGTGAGGCTCCAATGGGCATTGTGTGTCTCCACGGACTGGTCCTGGTTCAAGGGTGGCGGTGGCAATGAGGTGAGCAGAGACTGCAGGCATGCAGTATCTGATGAAAATAAGTTACAAATTCAAGCCCGACTAGCACTGGAAGCGCGACGTAAGTAGCTACATGCCAAATTTTCATCCATTGAAAACCGACCGGCGTTGAATCGGAGATACGACTCAAATTGGTACCTCGGATAAGTCTTCGTTTTCTTCAGTTTCTCTTGATTTTCCTTGCGAAATCTATCTCACCCGTCCGGCATTTATCCGTAGGGTCCGAACATCTTGTGCCCAAATCTGGTGTGTGCGACGCCGTTCGCACTATACGCTGGTCTTGTTCCCTTTTTACATTCCTCTTTTACCTACTTGTTACTCGTAATGAACTTTACCCCCTCCCTGATAGTGCTCTTGCTTTCGCTTTATTCACCTCACGTCCCCGCCACCGTTCCCTATCCGCGCCCGTAATTAGTTCTACGCATCATACACAAAGGAGCCCAAATGGAATTGAATCGAAGTTAATAGGTAAACATTGGTCTAAAGCGCCATCGAGTATTCTGACAGTACATATTCGCCATGTCCATGATATAAAATATTTTGAGAACTGAAATATGTTGGTTCGAGATGAAGTCGAGATGAACTCGTAAACCTCTTATTAATGCGATGATTTTAGTACCGTTTTCCCATAGATACAACCAATTTGTGATATATTCACCACTGTCTGCTATCGGCTCGTGCCCCTACTGGGCTGACTTCCTACCGTCCATGATAACATCCTCAATCGTCAGTTTACCCATTTTCTGTCTGGCTGACGGAAGTTCTTCGTCCTCGCTGTCCGACTCTATCTGCGCCCGGGTCCTTTTGAACGCCCTGGCGTTGAATGCTTGATTGGGATTCTTCTTTTCAGCTTCCAAGCGGCTTGCCTGGGCTCGCTGCTTCATTTTCAGCTAGGTAGGACGCCAGCATCGACCGAACTCACCCTAGTCATGGACACGTCCAGCAGGGTCACACTTCTAAGCACGAGCTTGCACATATATCTGGGCGTGTTCCCCGTTTTGGACGCTTTGAATGCGCACAACGATATCCCGACTTGGACGATGTCCCCAACCCGAAATCCCACCGGGTTTTTACGAATCAGCCTGCGATTTGCTTCAGTAATTTCCCGCGTGATTAAATTTTATTCCACTTCACTTTTCATCCTTCCACTCAAGGTAATTGACGTTGTTGTCCTCGCAGTGGGAGCACGACACTGACATGAGCTTTTCCAATACTTTTTGAGGGTCTACATTGGACGCGAACGGGACTTTCGCTTCCGCAGGAATATTGTTTCCCATCGTGAAGTAACGGCAAGTCGCCGTCAACATCTCGCCATGATCTCCTGTCGTAGCCGCCCAGTTGTCGACCGAGCCCTCCGGAAACTGAACGCTCAGTTTGTAGCTGACGTCGTCAAGATTTTTGATGCTTTGTCCGAACGTTGTGTCTCCCAATCCACCCACAGTAATCTCTTGGGCCGCGAATTGAGCCCTATGACGCAGTCTCGTTAGCAAGGCATATAATTTAAATTTGTTTCTCACGTTGCAGAATTCACAGGCGGAAATGCCTTATTGATGATCGCACCGATGACTGTGAATACCGCTTCCCGACGTCCGTCTTTGCCTTTGAGCAGGACCTTGTGTGCCTTGGGAATGCCTGCCTCAGATACAGTTACGGTGTCGGCCTGAATGCGGTCGAATGTTAACTCTTAGTGCATGAACGCTTAGCTCACCGCCGCGTTCGCAGCGGGATGCTGCCGCCAAAGAAAGCCTCTGCGATGCGGTGAATTTGAAGGCGGGCCACACCAAGAATATGCGCCGCCGCCAATCCCAATACAAGCGGTGCGACGCCAGTGGCATCCAGAGGCACATTTGGTTGTGCAGCTACCCAGTGCAGCGCCGATACTGCGTTGGTAGGTCTTTCTTTTTGTGTTTGCCTCATATCGTTCTAACTTTGTTGAGAACGTCTCACTCACCTCAACGTCCTTGGGAGCGGTGGTGTACGGCCCATCGTCCAATGCTCCGGCTGCGGCGTACACCACCACAAGTTTTATACCTGCCCGTCCATCCGTGGGCTCAGTGGTCTGCACCAGACCATCACCGACGTTTTGGCTTCGACAGGGGAGAGGACGAACGGCAGGTGAGTACCCAATTTTATGGCCTGTTTTTCCTTGTTCTTATCTCATCCAGAGTATTCTTTGCACCACCTCCGGGCGCAGAAGACATCTACAACGTTATTATCAGCTCTTGAATGCGCGACTGCTTTACTATATTGTTCATTGTATATACAACTAATCTACAAATCCTGTAACTACCTCTATCATCCTGTATCATTCTGTATATTTTTTCAGTTCTTGAAGTCGATGATTTTCACTATTGGCGGAGTGCTTCAATTACAGTGTCAACTTCTATGAAGGTGCTCTTTCCTTAACGAACAAATTTCCCTTTAGTATAAATGTATGTACGTGGCGACGTGGCTAACGTTTTTTTTTTTTCGTCGGGACGAAAAGTCACGTGATCTGCACCGGAAGAACTCGCGGGAAAAAGACCCAAAATGCGAGGACTGCCGGGCACCGCCACGGCCCATACCCCCAAGTATTTATTTGGCGTGATTTGGCAACGGCTTCCAGAAACTTTCGTTAGTCGTCGAGGTTGGGCGTTGTGGCGGTCGCGTTTCCTCAGCTTTATTCCCATGCATGCACCAAGTAGGATGGATGCGCCGTCGCCTCTTTCCTGCGGTAGCCATCCCCGCCGTTCCGCCCTTGAAATTCACGCGACCAAGATGCCTTCGTGTCCACTGGTTGACCGTGCCTCTGGTTCGCGATAGCTCTTCGTTGCTTCGAAGATTATCTCCCAGAGTGTGCGTCGTATTTCGGTCCCTCTTACTGGTTTTAATAAGCTTGCCACGCAGTCCGACGCCCCGACGCCCGCAAAAGCTACAGAATACGTCGCGTCTTCCTGATTCAACGCCCTCGAAGGATAATCGCGGTTCACCTCCGCTCCCCCGCCTCAAGAACCGCGTCCAGGATGTTCCCACTGTGAAGCGAGCCACCAGTCGAATTTCGTTATACAAAAATCTTTTATTCCTTTCGTCACCACCTCCCGCATCTCTCCCAATCCTGCTGGATTACCACAGAATACATGACGGTTTCCGTTCGGCCCAATCATATAATCTCCTCATTTCGCTCGCAATTCGACACACCGCTTATGGAACCGTTCAGTTCCTTTTCAATGCCATGTCTACCGACCAAATTCGTGGCAATTTGGCGACCCAGAAGCTGAAGACGCGGTGGTTTGTGCGGACCGGCTATTGGGAGCATGCATGGCACCAGGTCACCACGACGCACGCGAAACCCATCCCTTTGGTCTTGTGGTTGGAGCTTTTGCAGGGGGTGACGAGTGTGCGGCCCAGTCACCACAGGATGGCGCCACGAACGACGCGTGTTAAATCACCGCAGCGGCGCTTTCAACTTCTGATGCGAAATATCCCGCCTTTTCTGCCAGATGAAGACCAGCGCTCTGCTCGAGCAGTCCGAGTTCTCGCGCGCGCGATGCTGGCTCTCAACAGGCCACAAGCCGCTCTTTCTCTCACAGCCCGGTACTTGAACGGCATTCCGCGGGACATCGGTGTCCAGTGGGCAAAGCAATGCGTCGCCATAATTGATTCAATCGTCGCGTTTGAATGCCGAAAGAGGGGGTTGGTCGACTTTCATTCGGCCCGGAGGAAATTGAATTCGCTACTGGCAATCCATCCGATGTTCCACCCCACTCCGAGAACCCTCTACCTGTTACTGGGCACTCTCCGACAGGCAAAGCGACGCGGAACGGTGGCGTGGCAGACCTTGAACACCTTCAAAACGCGATGGGGTCCGGAGGTGGAGGATCGGCGCGTCCGACGACGGGTGGCATCGTACGCGATCCAGGAGCGGCGACTCGAAATTATCGACAAGGTTTTTGACGCTGAGCGGCGATCTCGGGCGCTGGTGCGCGAGGCGCGAACCTCGGAGGAACGACGGCTGGTGCCGTCAGGGCAAATGCCTTTCCGGGGGATGTACCCTCAACACGGTTACGAGCAAAGGTTGTGGAAATGGTTGTCGATACGGGCCCTGAAGGTCAAACTGCAGCTGAAGGAAAAGACGGCGATAAAGTTATCTGATCCCAGTACATAGCACTTGAATTGCGGGCCGGCATCTCGGGCAGGCGTACACGACGGTACCGGAACGTGGCGAGTAATTCTTCGGGAGACGTAGTATTGCTGATTTTTCACAAATTACAAACACTACCACGATCACGAAGCTACTGCAGAAGCGAACATTTCAACCGTGTGACAACCAGGGCCGAAATCTGCTCGAAACTACCACCACCAACCACCGTCGCCCGAGCAGCAGCGCGTTTATCTCCTCGTCGCTGGCCGAAATCCCCAACAAACCAAAACCCTCGCGACGAGCACTTGTGATCAGAGAGAGAATTTCCACTCGGCGCCGCCAAAATTCAGTCGGCTGTCTAATATGTACCTGTCCATGCACGGAGCCCGCTTCTATCGTGATCCAGCCCACCTCGTCGCGCTCGATCTACTCTCCCGAGACGGGGGTTTGCCGCTATTTCGGCTGCTGATCTTTGAACGCTGAATCTTGCCAGGAAATATTGGGATGTGGACCGCGTCTCAAACTATTTCAACATTCCAACTAGCCACTTCCATTTAGCGCGATCAGCCCGGATTTGCTCCCGAGAGCGCAGCGCGTTCAGAGGAGACTACCCAGCGTTAGCCAAGCTGATCGAACGAAGGACAGTCCCAAACATGTCTTTGTTAATTCGATGACAAGCTTCCTCCGCCTCGCAGCCGACTAACGGCACAATATCCCCGCCAAATTCGACTGTCCGCGACTTTTCCTATCAAAGAATTAACCGGACTCATCTGTGAGGTGTTTAAAAGCTTCTCGCTTGACGCGGTGATTCTACCCACCTTTTCCCTCCCAAAAAACCGCCCCTCGCTAACCACTCCTCAATGTCTCGCTATCCTTCCCCCGACCAGGTGATTCTACCCACCTTTCCCTCCCAAACAAACCACCCTTCGCTAACTTTAATGTCGCATCCTTCAGCTTATCTCCTTGTCCACTGTCTGCGTAGGCGTTGGTCCTGGAGGTACCACCTCAATGCTCGCGTACGTGTTTTTTTTGCCATCCGAGGCCGCTTCGACTCACCATCTCCCAGGCGGATTGTCGGTACGTGCTGTATCGTGTGCACTTCTTTCGACGCGTCTCGATGCCTTCCCTAGTGGTCAACTTTCAAGTGGGTCTGCCTCTCACTATTTGCGCGCACGGAGATTGAACATGTATGTATAGGGCGAGCCGTTACTCGACACATTCGTGCGCCCAACCATGCAAATCACTGATCACCGAGTCGGTGAGTGTTCTTTCCGGCGCACCTCTCCCGACGCGTCTCACCACGAATGTGAAGCCACGACCGGTATCAAAGACTGGCAGCTCTTTTCGAGTACGTCAACATCCACGCGGCTCTTAAAACCCTAAAACTCACTCCACACGCTTCGGCCGTAGAGGACGCGGTACCGTTTAACCAGGTGCAGCAATACGTCGCGAACATGATCAGAGGTAAAATTATTGTCGGACACGGTATCTGGAACGACCTCTCTGGTTAGTCTCGCACTCTTCTCTGTCCACCTTCACAATTTTGACATGGTCCAAGTGTTGGGAATCCCGCACCCCGCTGTATCTACTCGCGACGTTGCCTTGTACCAAGTGAGTGCATCCGGTCCGAAAACGCCATGCCATTTTTGACACTGGGATTAGCCATTCAGAAACGCACTGAAGAACCCGCACGCGATAATCGGATTACAGACTTTGTGCTGGCAGCTTATGCGTCGACGCTGTCAGGAAGGCCTCATCGATCCTGTCAGTTGCTCTTCCTCACGTCGTCGTATTACAGAGAACTGAACGAACGCGACAGACCGAAAATGCCCGCGCTGCTGTCCGTTGGTCTTCTTTGAGTAATGGTATCACAGAGCGCTGATTGAACCGACAGATGGACTTGTACCGATCGCATGCAAATGAGTGGGAAACAGCGATTTTGAGGGGCAGCTGGCCTTGTTCCCTTCCTCCCAGCACGTTTTCTAGATGTTATTCGTGAGCGGTGGATTCAATCACTGTATTTGGTGTATAATGTCTATACGATACAATTGGAGTTGGGGGTAGATAATTTATACACTCTACTTTTCTTTCTGGAATGATACTGAAGCTGCGAGTCAACTTTTCACGCAACCATATATGGTAAAGATTTTGCCGTTTTTGGCGACACTAATGAATGACGTTACCGAGTCTGTTTCGGCTGTTCAAAAAACTTTTTTTTTTTCGAATTGAGGACGGACCTGTTCTGCACCAAGCGCTCTGAGAATTCCTTCGTACACAAAAAATGCGCAAGCATTGGCGGGGAACGCGCGAATAAGACAGGGTGCCAGGCCACGATAAAAACCCCTTAGACCTTCTTTGGCGCGGATCTGGCGCGCGACAGAGAGGATGGATAGGCGGGCGACAGAAGGGGATTCTGGGTAAGGTAGTGGATAGGGATGGGACATCATCTGGCTAAAAGCGAAACAATCAACTCTCAGCAGCCTAATAGGCAAAGAATGACTTGAGTACTTCTTGATTCGGTCAAGCGGAAGGGCGCTGGTCCAGAAAAAAACGGAGGCTACTCCTCCCGATATCAAGTTTGCGATACCGACGCTGGGCTTTGTCAAAAGGGTCAGCGGGCAAGAGGCGGAAATAATGAGGATGCTGTACCTCGAGAAGGGTCCCGTTGAGTTTAGCGAGTCCACGCATGCAAGCCTAGCGCAGGCTGGTATCAGTAATGATTGTAGTGTGATTGAGGTGCCCAAACCTCAAACGCCAGGAACATAACAGAGAATTGGGTGCGATACAACAGCCCTCCAGATAAGCCAGCTGAAGGGGCAGTCAACCAATGTTTAATGCATTTGAGCGCGTCGCGACGCAAACTCACTCCATAAACCAAAGAACCCCTGCGAACGCACCAATTGTCGCGCGCAATCAATAGGGCCCTTGAACCGGCGATCCGAAACAGATTTCTGCATCTGCAGCTGGAGTCTAACTGAGAGATGCGTTTGAAATCAAAATGGGAGGTTACTGCGTCCATACCCTTGAGCAGTTCGATCGGTGTTGCCAGTGGAGCACTTGAAAAAGGTATCGGTAGATGAACTTCCGTTTCGACTGTAAATACCTCGTAAGGCCTGCGAAGAGGCCGGAAACACCATGCGCAAGTAGAGTTAGTCGGGGACCCGTTGCAGTCTGCTCAGTCATGCCATTGTGCAAAAGAAAGAGACGGTAGTTATGAAGCGAGCCCAGCAGCACCTTGAGTATGAGGGGTGAAAATTTGCCATCTTGAAGACGAAAGGCTGACCGAGTCTATTGCGGCCCATCCAACAGCTGGAGGTGAGGCACCCTTATACAAACCAGCTATTCCTTCTCGTTTTATAGTGGCCACTAGAACATGGACAGCGCCGTGGTTTACAGGCCCGAGTTGAACCCTTGTTTTGACCTAGATCTTCGCTTTAGCAACTTCGAAGTTAGCCTGCGAGACGCGTCGAAGTTGACCGTGTCGAAGCCATGACCGACGCCAACCTGTGGGCGGGTTATTGTCCATCTATTTATTAAGCGCGTGGAGCACCTTCGTGAGGCCAGAAGCAAGACCAGCGAGCAAACCGACAACATGGAAGTCTTCACTTAGCATAAGCGCGCCCGACGCGAAAAGTTGCCGAAGTGATGCTCTTGGTCATTGACATTACTCAGCACGGCATCTTATAGCACTCTTACACGTTTACCACCACGATGGCTGAAGAAGGGGCAGAGAAAACCTGTCGTATCTGTTTAGCAGAAGACGACCCGGAGATGGGGAGACTTGTAAGTTGCTGACCTCCTTGCATTCGACGCATCCTTCTCAAAGTTACACAGATCAAACCGTGTCTCTGCAAAGGCTAGAGTCAAGTCGCCTCTCATTTATCTACTCCTATAACGACAGCACAGGCTCTATGTCATATGTCCACGTCAAGTGCCTCCAGCGTTGGAGGAACACGTCTGCTTCACGAAGCGCATTTTTCTCTTGTCCGCAGTGCAAGTACCAATATCGGTTCGCCCGAACTCAAATAGTGGGTATTGCGACCAATCCAGGTATCTTCACTCTCTCCGCATTTATTCTGGAAGGCTTATGTCTCAAAGTTGTCGTCGGCGCAATTTCCGCCATCCTCTTCACGCTCCTTGTTCTGCTCTCGTCCTTTGTCACCACCTACTTCATGTCGTGGTTCGAAGAACCCTCGGACACTTTCTATTATCGGCCCGGCTACTACTCAAGTTTTTGGTCTTCTCCCGTCGATGTTGCGCGGGACATCATACGCGCTGCACTCCGTGTCCTGCAGGATCAAGACGGCAAAGATGGTCCAATCTTTGGGCGAGGGGATGCGCAGTCCGGGACTCCCGCACCTCATTCGGAACCCGGTTTCCTCCAGTCCTTCATTCGCCGCTTCTTACTCGGCCTCCCGATGATTGGTGCTGGTTCTATCGTGCACATGCTCCTCTCGCTACCGTTCATCAGTCCCGTACACTACCTTGCCCGCTACCGCTCTAGCAGTCGGAGAAAAGAGTCGTCGCGTGATATCATCAGCTTGATAATTATTGGTTTAGTTCTGGTAGGTGCAGCAAGGTCCGTTGACTAGTCCCATATTCAAGTGAACTTGATTGACATTTTGGACAGAGCCCTGGTCAAGGTCTACTATTTCACGCAGTCCACGGCGAAGCGCATATTGCATCGAGCAGAAGATGCGATTTTGGAGGTAAACTAGGCCTCTTGTAATCGGGTCTCGCGCGCTCTTTGGCCGAATCGGTGTATCATACATGATGTGTAAATTAATAAAAACAGATTCCTACTACCAATTCCGCCGCAGTTGCCGTCTGATATTCTCGAACTTATCCTTCGTCTCCGTTCGAGAAGGATCTAATTCCACGAGGTACTGTTCCACCGCAAGATGTATACGCCCCACCGGAAACTCGTCGACTCGTCGGCCAGTGGACGATTGAGGTCGTTTGGCATCCTCAATCCAGTCGCTCAGAAGGACTGCTATGTCCGAGGACACGGCCTGCACGTTCTTCTGGTCGTTGAAGGGTGGAACCTGTAACAGAACAGCTTGAGTTGTGTGGCACAGATAACCGTAGGACCACGTACATGAGATTCATACATCTCATGCAGCACATCCCACACTTCTGGGAATGGTACGCCGCACTGTACCAATATCCTGGGAGCCCAGCCCGATGCCAGTGTCCCCTTGTGAGACAACGAGAATCTCACGAGGAGAGTCGCGACATAGCCTGGTAGACACCGTTAGTTGGCGTGATATCGCGCGAAAACAAAACAAAGGGGCCTTACGCAACGGGAATGCACTCTCCGAGGGATAAAACCGCTGACCCAAGGGCACCACTTTGGCCATGATCTGGTCCGCTGTGACGAGCGGGTCCTCCGTCTCTTCGACGACTATATACCCTCTAAGTAAGCTGAGAAGGACCCGCAAGTAAAACAAACGAACTATCTTGGAAGATTTTATTCCATACTGGCCGAACAATAGTATCGTCCCGATGTTCAGAAACATGCAGGCATAGCAGCTTCATCGTAGGAAGGTCGAAGGCCTGCGCGTAGTCTTGATATAGCTGGATTGACAAAATTAACCTCGCAGCAAAAGAGTCTGATCGAGCATCATACCTCGGACATGGTGAACAGGCGCGTTGAAAGGGCCGTTATCCTTTCACCGACCGCCGGCGCGTCACTGATATGAGGCACCAGCGTGTTGAAGATCTCCAATTGCACCTGCGCAACTTCTAGCTTCTCCTCTAGATCCGTTAGGAATGCAATGGCGGTTTCGTGTTTTCCACCGATGGAGATGGGGTGAGCCTTGGCGTTTCCGACCGCCAAGGTCAGATACTCCAGTCTAGATTCGAGGGGAAGTTCAAATCTAGGCGAGGGGTTAGTTGGAGGGTAGCAGAAAGAGCGTGTTTCGCACTGAGTAGATTCTGCCAGAGTAGCGAGCACTTCAGCAGCCCGCAGAGGCTGGCCGTTTTTCACATAAAACTGCCATAACAGCTGGTATTTTTGCACCGTGATAGGTTCACGCCGTAGGTGAGCCTCGAGGAAGGCAGGGCGCATCTTTATGGAACACGTAAGAAAGGAAAACCAAAATCATATATGTCGGTGCGCACGCACCTCTAGCAGATCGTCCGCTAATTGACGGTGAATTAACCAATCATATAGTGTCGAATGGAACATTTCATCATCGCTCGCGAAAGACAGTTCATAGGCGTGGCTTCGCACCACCTCGGGATCTTCGCTGGGCCCGCTACCTCCAACAGTTGAGCTCTTTTCCTCGAAAACTGTTAACGAGTCCAACACGAGGGCATAACAGCGCGATCGATACTCGTAGAGTTCGTTGGGAGGTTGACCGGACGCCCAGCATTGAAGTCCGATGTTGTCTGCGTCTACTATGCTCGCACATGTTAGCGGGAGTTCGACGGCGCCTGAAAGAAGCTCAGTAGGTATTCAAATTGGGTACACATGCACTACCTTTTGCATAGTCAAGTTGCTGGTAGTCGCCACAGATCTCCCGGAGTTTGTCAAACTCCAGGATTCGAGCTCCTTTGATGAACAATCTGGAGAACAAGAAAACGGCTTAGTTCGCAAGGGGAATGAAAGAATTTCCAACTAACCGCAACGACTCGGCAAGCCAATTTTGCCGTTCCGTTGGACTTCTGGTTTCAACTGCCTTGCGAATATTCTCTTTGGCCTTAAAAACAAGTTAAATTTTCCTCTCACCAAATTCAGGTGACGTACTTTGTATAGCATTACGTCATCTGTGCTACAAAACGATCCGCATCTGTGCTGCAAAACCTCGCTGATGGTGTCGACCTATGCGATGGTCAATGCACGGAGAGCAGGTCGCAAAGTTTCCTTACGCTAATTTGCTGTCCGATTTGTTGGTCAATCACCACATTCACCAATGCCCGGGAAATGGTCATTCCGTTTTGTGTTGTGATCAAATCCTGGTAGGTGAGGGAAATGATCATCTTCTGCGTCTCGGTGTCGCATCTCGACCCAGAAGATTAGTTCAAGGAAGTCGGCGCGATAGATAGAACCTACTTTGCTACAAGCTCACCAAGCTTGTAGTCGTTCAACAGAAGAACAAACGAGAGGGCTTCGATTATTCTCGTTGACAGCGATGAAAGCTCTGAGACCGAGGTTTGTTCTGCCTAATCCAGCGTAAATCAAAGGAAACCCGGAAGAAAGATGACACACCTTCCAAGCTTCCTGCTCGCTGACGGCAGCCCGAGTGTTGCCGGTGTCGCCGGGGGAAGAGTGGAACAGATGAGGATTCTTGTCCAAGAAGTCCTTGAGGGCATATACATTTTTTTGGACGACAACCAAAGTTTTATCAGGGATTGCAGACTGTTGTAATCCCAAGGGCCTGCGACTTATCAGAATAATGCTGAATAAAATAGGTGGAGACATACCCAGTTACCGTCAACTTGGATTTCCACAGTGGCCGTACCAACCGAGCCAAGTATAGAGCGAGTCCCTCCCTTCGACCGCTGAAAATAGCGGTCCCTTGACTGTCCGCTGCGAAGATATTCAGCTGTAGCGCAGTGATTCACGGAATAAAGAGCCTACTGGTTCCGTACGTCACTCTCTCGGTCCACATTGGCCGCTCACCGAAATCGTAAAATGCCTGCTTCGCAACAGCCGCGACGTCAGGACTGATCATACTAATCGTTCCAGACGCCGAATCATCCGTTAAATCCAAGAAAGTATTGCCGCTAGCGAGGCCCAAAAGCATCGCGCATGTCTGATCCCTCCCAAAACTGCCAAGAGATAAATTAGATACGGTCAATCTTATTGGTAAAACTGGGTCACCTATCCCTAAATTCAATGATGGGCTGGACGTTTCCTTCTGATTGCAGTTCCTCGATTACTGCCTTCAGGTAATCCAAAGCACGTCTCTTGACCAAGAAAGTCAAACCAACGTTGGTCAAGATCATAAACTGACGCGGGTTGGCGCTGAATTGCGTAGCCAGTTCATTAGTGACAGCGGGAGCCGGTGCCCCAGAGGAACCAGATGCATTCCCTGCAAGTGGTACTGGAGCCATGGCCCATGTCCTCCCGGGAATAGCGAGTAACGTAGCGTACTCGGTCAGGGGTGGGCGATTAGCAATGGGCGCGTTGTTGTAATGTGCCGCCTGCTGGATTGGGGGTATCGGCGGGAGATTTAGTTGACCGAGAGTTCCGATGCGGGTGAGGTCAGGAGACATGCAGAGGATGTAGTCGGTGCCGTCGGTATCACCAGGCTGTGCCGCAATAGTAAGGCCATCGACATAACAAGTGCTTTCCAGGGCAGAGACGATATAGGGTCGGGAAGGCGGGGGAGGAGCATGGGAAGCGCCATATGAGGCCACAGGCGGTCGATACGGATGAGCTTGTTCATCCGGGTGGAGTAAATTCGGTGGGGGCAATCGCACATGCATGAGCTGAAGTGTCCGCGAGCCAGACGCTTGACTGCTGGCGCCACCATACGCGTAGCTGTAGCCCATCGAAGGGGAGAAATACAAGCGAACTCCGTTGCTTGTGATAGCAAGAAGTTGAATTCCTGTTCGGGACTCGGATTGATCAACAACGTGGAGGGCCACAAGTTGGAAGGATTTTGGGGTGAGAGCAGGGGACCCAGGAGCTTTGTCCTGAGCCGCCTTATAGAGGTTCGTAATTGTCTGAACGTGTTGCAGCGACTTGTCACCGTCGGGACGGTATATGGAAATGCTATTTTTCGTGTTGAGGGTGTAGATGCAATTCCTTGACAGATCGGAAACGACCGACAATATCCGTTCTGAAAAAATATTGGGTACCTATTTACAGGGCAGACAATAGAACCTACCGTCTATATTCGACGAGGCGAATCGAGGAAGGAGACTCTGGACGCCGCCGACAGAGTGGTTGAGGAGCTGAACTCGTTTCCCAAACCAGGATTCATTTTCTTGGTAGTGGAGCTCGTACAAATTTCCGTCTTGAGAACCGGCCATAAATATTCGACCCTCTGCCGTTCCAACGACCGACGTCATTTCGATATCAGTAGTGACTGTAAAGTCGGTAGCGTATAGTTTGATTTCCTTTCGCTTCGCGCCTGGAACTGGAGACGAAGAAAGGGCTATGAGCAGGACAGAAACCGGCGTGCAAATGACAAGTAGTGAGCTTATTTCGTCGATGAATAGGCCATGCTTGGGTTTTACAACGGCCACGTTTGTTATCACATCTGGCTGGTCAACGAAAGAACTAATTTCTTGACTGATAAATCTCAGTGCCGATCCAACAGAGACCAATTTCGACCATGCGTACCCTTCAATATAGTCCCACAAGAAGAGCTTGTGGTCGATGGAGATCCAAGCGCGCTCTATCTCCGGCATTAGTCCCATGTGCGAATTCACGTTGGTGCCTGTGCCCGAGGTTTACCATTCTGAATAACTTATGAGCCATACACACAAACGCACTGTTGTAGAATTGAAACAAGGCCTCCGGAATGCCAATGAGCTTGCGTTTCTGGAAAGGGACCCGTATATCATCCGGAAACACGCTGTAAGACGCGGAGGCCTGTCCGCCCGCTAGATTTTCAAGCTTAGAGCTGGTTTTGGAGAACAAAGTGCGGCGTACGAGCAGTAAGGGTCTCCCCAAGGTCCGGAATGATTTGGGAGTCCTTCGTGAACTGGTTGTTGAGAACATTGCTCGCGTTCTGCAGGGCAGACAAATCGACCGGAACAGGTATCTGGCGTGCAGTGGCCATATTGCCGCGTGTGACGGACAGAAAACTGCTGGGGCGCGCGGAGGACTATGGCGTCGCGCTGGTGGTGGCCGACAAGGACGGTAGTTCCCAGAGCAGCCTAAAAGAGCGACCAAAGTGTTGCCGTCGGCGTGAACCAGGCGCGAAAGTTCGTGGTCACGTGGACGATCGAAAATACGTACAGCCACTCGAGCCGAGAAATTTGGGAAATAGAATGAGTTTGGACTATAAAGACAATTACGAGAACTAGATTATGTAGGTGAATGTTGAAAAATTATAACCGATCGTATATTGATTATACGCGCATGACTCAAAAGCGACCTCGTTTATTGCCCCTTCCCCCTCTTCCCGTACTCGAAGTCTTGGTCTGCGAATGGGTTCGCTTCGTACTGGTAGCCACCGGCGGCGGGGTTGTACCTCGGTACCCTGCTTTTGCGCATTCGACGTCAAAAGCATTTACCTTGGTCCTAGTCAGTGCTTCGCTTTCACGTTCATTATTTATAAAGAATACCAATAAGTTGAAGTCTGCATTAACCATGCTTCCAAAGAGAGGATGGTTGGTCGAGCATTTCAGGGCAGTAAGCCGAGGAGAAGTTCTTGGTCTTCGAGTTAGGTTTGTTGATTGTTGAGGGAGTAAACTCACATTCCAAAAGCCATACGGGCCAACAGACGAGGGTCATCTCGCTCATGGCATGCCGTGAGAATAGCGGAGATTTGTTTCTTGTCCACGCCTACGACCGGATGCGGAGAAAACGTCGCTCCCTGGCCCGTATTACAGAAGGTGCAGAAACCACAACCATCTTCAGGCACGGTGTCTTCACTTCCGAAATATTTTGATAAATTACGCGGGATGCCTGTTCCAAGTCAGTAAGCTTGTGGACCGACCACAAGGAACAAGATAATCACATTCATCATCCGTGACAAGGTCAAGCACTTGTTTGAGCTTAGCGACACCTGCAAAGGGTCAAGCAACGTCGCGGGAGAGTTTAGCAAACGGACCATCTTCTTCTCTTTTCCGCATTCCCGCAAACAGTTTGTCAGCAATTTCTTCTATCCCCTCATCCGTTTTCGGCAAAGGATTTTTCATCACTGCATATCTCTTCAAACAGTTGAGAACGAATCGAAGTGAAATAAGCAGGTATGACTTGCCGCTCTGACTTGCGAAGCTTTTGTTTGGACGAAACCTAAAACGACCACGAGTTTAATCCTAGGACGAGCGGGCGAAGACGCAAACACACCAGCAAACTCCCAGCTATTGATTTTCCTGGCCAACTCGCTTCGATCTGCGCCAGCGTGAGCAGCAGCGTCGACGACATTAACCTATGGGTGGATCAAATCGTGCTCAAGGGCATGAAACTTGAAAAATGGCCTTACTTCAAACTTGGACCCTTTGTCCCGCCAAAACCTCCGGATCGTGGCAGCTTCATTGCTCTTGTCATTAAGTAGGCTGGCCCGCTGAGCAGGACCAAGCGGCGTGATCTCATATACCGAATAAAAAGGTGTCACGGCGCGGAGAAACCCATGATCTAGCTCCAGTTGAGCATAACAGAGGTTCAGTACGTTAGACTAAAAGAAGTTTAGTTTCAGGTTTGGAAGAGAGTGGGAGATGTACATACACGAATATCGTAGCTGCATCAGGTGGAAGAAGCGTAAGCGAAGAGCAAAAAGACTGGCAGCTGCGCTTTACATTTTACTCTGCTCGTACAAGTTAAAGTCAAGAGTCGAGTCGCTGGCCGGCTTTTTAAATGCCACTTCCTGCAACCAGAGCTGCAAGTCCCGTTTGGCACAGGTATCGCCTCGACAGAACCCTTCCAGAACTAGATGTGATTCAGCTTAGATAGCTCAAGAGAGCAGGATGGGATTTTTTACTCGGGATGTCAGCGGCAGAAAGAAACATGACACAGGTGGAATTTTGGCCATCTCGCCCGGCCCTGCCGACCTCTTGACTGTAGTTTTCAAGAGTCTTCGGTAGAAACAAGTGAATAACCTGGCGCACGTCTTAAAAAATAGACTCAAAATTGGACAACGTAATTTACCTGTCTGATATTGTGTCGATCGATACCCATCCCGAAGGCAATAGTGCAGACGACGATGTGGTCAACAGAACCCATGAATTTTTCCTAAGAAGAAATGGTGAGGAGACGAAAAGCCAGTGGCATAGCCAAAAGAAGAAGGTACTGACCTGGACTTCTTGGCGTTGGGGTGCTGGGAGCCCTGCATGATACACCAGTACATCTCGCAGTCCGCGAGACACCAATGCACTTGCAACATCCTCTGCATGTTTTTGCAGTGTAACATAGACAATAGACGGCCCGGTCCGAGTCTTCAGAAGGGGCACAAGAATATCAAGTTTTTCCCTCAAAGTTTCTGCGACTTCAACGCGCAACGAAAGGCTACCAAAAGGTCAGAATGTTTCGAGGGCCAACAATAATTCTCGCACTTAGGGCGAAAGACAGGGGTACGAAACACTCCTTCCTTTTTAATCAAAAAGGCCCGGCAAATGTCTTCCACGACCTGCTCAATCGGTCCATTATCAGGCTAAGTCGAGAACGCAGGGACGAACCGAGGGCGTGGCTGTTGCGGTCAAGCATAAAACACGTTCAACGTCTTGCTCCTCACAGAAGCGAGCTATTTTGAGGTACTCTGGCCGAAAGCTGGCTCCCCACTATTTTTCTGGTCAGAGAAAACCATTTTGAGAAACGATAGGAGGAAAGCTTACTTGTGATATGCAGTGGGCTTCATCAACAGCCAAGAGGGCAATCTTCACTTGACTCATCATCTGAACGAATCCCTCGTTGTTTAGTCGCTCCGGCGCAACATAAAGAATTCTCATCGACCCTACAGATAATCAGCACAAAGTAAGGATAGCACTTGGGACACGACGCGTACCCGACAGTACTTCGGACTTGACCCATGAAGCGGTGTCGGCGGTGAGAGTACTATCTAAACTTGCAGCCTTGACATTGCGCTTTACGAGAACATCAACCTACATAGTCATCGTAAGTGCGACTCAGAAAGGATATAGGGGCCTGACTTGATCCTTCATGAGGGAGATGAGTGGAGAGATTACGAGCGTTATGCCGCTGTCCAGGCAAAGGGCTGGGACTTGACTGTGGTTAGTGGGAGGCTATGAGCGTATGCCACAAGCGACGGAAAAGGATGGACAAATACTAGCAGAGTGACTTTCCACCTACGAGGGAGCGTCATCGGTTGAAGCGTTCTGTCTAAGATGGACTAACCTCCAGTAGGGTAGACGACAAGCGCGTTGTCGTTCTGTTCAATCAAACGAGACACGACCTAATGCATAGGACGATAAATTGAGACGCGTCAAAATCAGTTCCACGCTACACACCGCTTCCTGGGACAACCGGAAAGACGGAAATCCGAAAACATCCTTCAGCACTTGTCTCGCCCGTTCCATCACGATAGAAGGTGTCGTGTGTTAGGAAAGGAGTAGAACTACGCGTTATTGATGCTTGTTTGGCTGTCGCCTCCGAGGCGGGCGAGTTATTCTTGCGGATTCTCATCTTCGAATCGCAACAAGGCGGCCGTTACTGCCTGATCTCCGAATGTAAATCGTCGTGGACTTTGATGTTCTTTCCTTGCCACCACGACCTGTCTCTGTCCTGCTTTCGCCCCATGTCTTCCCTGCAAACTTGAATTCGAAGAGGAACCGGATTGCACATAGATTGTGTCTTGAATATTCTGTCCGAGTCAGATAGCTTCTGCTATCCTCATGACCACTACCCATACCAAATCTCGAACGTGGAGGTCGACCTCCGAATCTAGCTACCCTAATTACCTCTCCACGGAGGGCTATACCAAATCCCGTTCCTCTCGCTCTCTAGCCAGTGAAGATATTGACGAGGTTTCCGCACCGAGTAGGTCACACATTATTTCGATTCTGCCGTGGGCTCTCAACTACATTATATAGCCTTCAAATATGTTCTAGGGGAGTTGATTGGGAAAGGTAGCTACGCGAAAGTTTTCTTGGTATTTTCCATTCACCCTCTTTGCGACGGTCGGACGTGACTGACCACGTACTTAGGCTCTCAATGCAAATAATGGCGAGCTTATAGCTGTGAAGCGGGTTGAAAGGCCACGGACCGCCAGTGACCGCGCCAGTTCGCATCAACTGGAAATGGTTGAGGCCTTGAAATTCGAGAGCGACACGCTCAAGGTGCATATGACTTCCGTCAAATACTCCCGATTCCTCATACCCAGTACTTTCTCAAGGGTCTCGAACATCCAAACATTGTTCAATACTTGGGATTCGAGCAGACCCCCGAGACGCTGAATATGTACGGCTTCCTCCCCTTGCGTTGTCGCCTTCTGATCAGTTCTCAGTTTCTTGGAATATATTCCCGGTGGTACTATCGGTTCGGTGATCGCCAAACATGGAAGGTTCACGCAAGAAGTCACCAAGTATTTTTCAGCCCAAATCCTAGCTGGGCTAGAGTATCTTCACTCGACTGGTATACTCCATCGTGATCTCAAAGGCGACAATATCCTTGTCGAATTGTCGGGAGTCTGTAAAATCTCCGACTTCGGAATTTCGAAACGGGAAGACGTTCAGGGTCAAGCGTTCACGAACATGAGAGGAACGTCATTCTGGATGTAAGTGCCCATCGCGCCAGTCGCCGATATTATATTGAGAGATTACAGGGCTCCGGAAGTGCTCGACTCCAATAATAAACGCGGATATGATTCCAAGGTCGACATATGGTCTTTGGGATGCGTGGTGGTAGAGATGTGGACGGGCCGGCGACCTTGGGCTGGAGAGGAGTTTCTACCCGTAATGTTAAAGGTGAGGCTCTCGTTGTGCGCGCGCCTTACACAGCTCAACTAGACCTCTGCAGCTATATAATGGCACACCCCCGCCAGTTCCACCTGACATTCTTGCAGATCTTTCCGAGTTGGCTTTGGACTTCCGCAATGAGTGTTTTACCATGTCTGCCGCCTTCTCTTGTTGTTTCAATTTCCTGATTTATCCCTAGCAACCCACAAGCACGGCCCACTGCAGCGATTTTACGGAATCATCCGTACCTGCAACCCACTCCTGGTTGGGTCTTCCAAGTATCGGAGATAGAAAGATCGACTGCTCGCCTAGCTAATGGTCATAAGCGAGACCAAGTCAGTCACAGACACAGAAACTCCTCTGTGCCTGCGTCGCATCATAGACGTTCAGCTACCGAGGAGACTCCGCCAATGCCAACCAGACCGAATGATTCTATGCTTACAGCCCGGCCGAGTGAGCATTTGCGACTGCCGCCAAACGACAGCTCGACCTTGCGGCCAGGTTCGCGCAGGCGTCACACATCTCGGGCGTCATCGAATGAGCCGCCCCCCATCGTTTACATCACCCCCCCGAGTTCTCCTGTCCGAGGCTCTTCGCGCAGTTCGGTATCTCCGGCGACTTCAGCAACTTCCGAGAGCACAAGAGCCTCAGGGTCCCTACGCTCTCGAAAGTCATTCTACATCGCCAATCCGGACCCAGACGATCACGATCCGCAGGAAAGCTTTGTGTACCACCCCCCTCCGCTTCCAACTGGCTCGACGCTCCGTTCCCCGCCCCTACAGCTATCCGAAAGACGGCGGAAGGAGTTGCAATCACGCGTCTCCGTGGCCGACTTTAAAGCAGCGGAACGGCGGCTGCCATCTGCGTCTGCATCTGCGCAACAACTCGCTAGTCGCTTCGCGACTGCCTCCTCCTCACGGCAGTCGATGTCTAGCAGGGCCGACTCTTATTCCGATAGCGATAGCGACAGCAATGCCGGGTCGATGTGGAAGAAACCGCCAGTGGATTTGACCAACTTGAAGTCCTCTTCGTCGAGCAAAGCAAAGAAGTTCGCTAAACGGCGAAGCATCATTGAAACTAAACGAGAGTCCACCTGGGCGCCGAGACCTGGTGTAAACGATGTGTATTCGAGGCTCGAGGACTTTTTCCCGCAGGTCGACCTGGACAAGCCCGTCGCGGCCAGTTCTTCTGAAAGACAACGGCGGACAAAGAGCATTCGAATGGCTGCCGAAACTCGTATTCGGAGAGCGAAAACGACGAAAGTGTGGGGACAGAAGGCTGAAGAGGTTACTATGTATACTAATTGAATGCCATTCAGTTGAATGATGATAAGAACTTTAAACTGGGATCATGCTGCCTTGAGAAACTGTCGTTCTCTCAACGGGTCTTGGTCTGGATAAAAGCTGCTTTATGAAGAACTATATGCGAGGTTATCAATGATATTATCTACGCCGTCGAGCCATGATGGATCCCGCTCATCAAATGCACAATTGCCTGCATGCTGGGAGACGAAATTAAGATATCTGTTTTCTTGATATCGTCCATGGTACTGGCGACAGCCAAGAACTGGGTGGATGAGAAGGGGGGCTTCCCGGCTCCCTCCCACGCGAGAGCCACCTGCTGACGGATGTCCGTCCACGTCAGGTTGCGCCAGCCGGCGACTTTAGGTCTCCAGCAGAAGAAGCCCTGCCAAGCTGCCGCCTCCTTATCATCTGCGACCATTTCTCGCTCCAACGCCCCGGCTGCTCCCGAGAAATCCCATTGGGGTGGCTTCTTGCTCCGCCAATCGACCCAGCCGAGATAGGTCTCAACGGCGAGCTGGCACTGGCGCCTGTGATTGAAGGCCGAGAAGAGGACACAGGCGTCCTCCTGGGTGAGGTCGGGCTTTTGGAGGCGACCGGCAAGATATACCAAGTGAGCGGAACTAACTTGAACGTCCAGAAGCTTCACTCCAAATTCCACCAACGCCTGCACGTCCAGTCCAGGAATGGGAGGTAGCTGCTCCATTCGACGACGAAAGGATCCAGACTTGACGGTCGTCGGCGTCGTTGTCGGAGCGGAAGCAGTGTGTCGGATCAGTGTGAAGCGTTTCAAGACCTCGCTTGTCAGCTGAGGGACTGGAAGAGGGCGCTGCGTAGAAGGATCACCAATCGTGTCGGCATCGTACGCGCAGCTTAAATGTTTTCTATGTTCATTCGCGTCGCCAGCGCGGTCCTGCAGAGATCGGTGGGTAGTGTCTTTGATTGGTGTTGGTTGCTCGTAATAGTGTGCCGGTCTAGTGGAGTCCGAAAGAGAGCGGTAAGGGAGAGGTAGAATGATATTTTGGTCGGCAGCCAGAGACGCGAAGGTGGTGAGCATGCTCGACCCGCCTCGGTTGTAGTTTGAGTCAGAAGCGACGAGGGAGTCGGACTCCTCGTTTGACGGGGCAGCAACATAGCCTTTCCAAAGCACGTCGCCTTCTAACCACTTGCCGGAGAAGCAAGCCGTGGACCAGAGGACAGTCTTAGCATTGTTCTTTATCGCTGCAGCAACATCTGGTATCCTGAAGGGCTGCTCGCCGATGAGGACCTCCCCTTCATCTTCTTCCCCGTGAGCAGCGATAAATATGAGAAGCTGATCCGCAGGATTCATGTGGGTAGTAATGCTGCTGATTCGCTGGAGGAAGAGGCTCTTGAGGGATGCACCATTGCCGTTGACCTGAACCAGTGAATCGTCTGGCACTAGAACCTCCAGGCGATCCGCCATGCAGTCGCCAAATTTGAACCGGTCATCCGAGCAGCAAGCAAAGGAGCGGAAAGGAAGAATCGTGAAGAGATATGCTCTTGTCGAAGAGCTTTCCACCAGCGCTGAGGCTACGGCGAAATCGGTGACCATCCAGTCGTCCACAATTGGATCACTCGCTCCTAAGATACCGCAAAAGTAGAGCATGGCCTGGTGCGATGTAAGAGGCAAGAAATGATAATAACAGGGAAACGTACTGGGCGTGGGCGAGTAGAATAGGGAAGGCCAAAGCGAGGAGGAATAGGCAAGAGAGGAGGAATAGATACAAACATAAGCAATTTCGATGACGTCTTCCTTTCCATCAGTGCAATGTGGTGTAATGGACTCATTCGGTCACAACTCCAGAATTGTACATCTACATTGCACAGCCGGTGGCACGCGTCACAGCAGAGCGACTGCTAGCAACACTTGCAAGAAGAAACGGGGATCATTGAATGACCTTGAGCGTGGTGGAAAAGCCTTCTCTGGGTTTCCGACTTGAAGTAGTGAGAGCCCGGGGTACAACAGCTGGAAGCCTATGAAGGGGATACATACAGCCGGGTGCAATCTGAGATTGCACCCAGAATCGGAAGTGAGGTTCAGAGGGGTAGTGCAACCATGAGAAAACTGCAAGGTGTAAAAGAGGAGTCCCATGGCCTCAATTTTGTCCTTGAGCTGGCCTGAGATCGAGGACCGAGGTATGGAGTGCACATTTGAACTTTTGACAGCTGCCAGGCCTCAGAGTGACACTGGTTGAAAGATTCAAGTTCTTCAGTAGAATTTTTGGTGAAAAATGTTGTTTGTTTTTCAAACATTTTTCACTGAAAAAGTAACTGAAAAACTTAAAACATTTTTACCATTTCTTCAGCCCAAGGTGAAAATTTTGAAAAGAAGTTTGAAAGTGGTGAAAAAAGTTTAAATTTTTCACCACTATTTTCAGTGAAAAATGTCTGAAAAACAAACAACATTTTTCACCAAAAATTCTACTGAAAAACTTGAATTTCCCAACCAGTGTGAGGGGTCTTGTTTCAGTTCACACAAGTTTGGGTTATGTGCCAATATATGTACAAGGTTGAATCTGGCCTATGTCGACGAAAAGCAAGTCAAGCAAGATGGAAGAAACGGAATGGCAGATAATTGGATACGCATCGGCATTATGGGGAAATCACACGTCCGTTGATCCCCTTGCGTTCCGAGGCCTGCCGAAGCATCCGGCCACCTCGGGGGCGGGGTCGGTAACTTATGCCGCAAAAAGAAAAAAAGGGCACATTCACAGCTTACACAAGGAACTGTAGATTTGGTCTGAATTTGAACGGGCCGAAGGTGAGGTCATTGATGACGAGGCGAAGCTTATATAAGCCGATTGGCAGATATTCTTGGAGCTAATACACTTAAAACAATGCCATTCACAGTGAGAACCCTCCACTCCAATCCATTGATTTGGAAAAATAGGGAATCAACATTGTGAGAGTGTGCAGTAGCGTTACAATAAAATAAGGGTATGAGAAAAGCGCCAACGAATGTATGCTCAGAAATGTTCCTGATAATAAGAGTGAGCCCTGGAATGCGAGACGAGTACGAAAAAATGTCGACCTTTGCAAAGGAAAACTCGACCGTCGAGCAACTGTGGTGAACGCAGGCCTCCCTGAGAGCCTTGGCGATGGCGCCCGCTCCGCAGAAGTATGTCTGTAAACGAGGTCAGCTAGAGAAATACGCTCAGAAGAGTAACACATACCCCGACTTTTGTTTTGAGCTGGGATGTGCTGCCAGGGATGTACTGCCCGCTCTCAATCGCCTGTCTCATTTGGCCGTAGATGGTCATCCAGTCGGGGCGACCGAACATGGTGCGGGTACGGAGGAGGGTAAGAGGGTCGTATTCTGCACCGGCATCATTGACGGCAATGTTCCAAAGCATGTCTTCGTTGATCTTCTGCGTGAGGTAGACATTGATACGCAGGAAGTTGGCTGATCTCGAATTCAGTACCAGGCGGGAAAAAATAAAATACGAAGAGGGATACGCACGGTCAGCCTGGGCAGCCTCAATTTCCGACAGCAGACTCTGGAACCAACCGAACGACGGAGCGTCACGGCAAATCCAGAAGAATTCGACGCGGCGGAGCGTTCCGCAGTTGCCCTGCCTTTGGCGGTACCAGATGTCCTTGAGGATGGACGCGAAGGGAGTAACACCGATACCGGCTCCAACCAAGATAGCAACCTCGACCTCGAAGACATCCTCTGCAGGCGCACCGAAAGGACCATCGATACGGACGTGCGGGAGGGAAATCCCGCTGCCCGCATCGAGCTCAACAAAGTCACCACGGGTCGATCCAGTTTTCTCGTTCTTCTCAGAGCCCTTCATCGCCGCCGAGGTCATGGCAGCGACGACAGATGGGCCGACACCAAGACGGTCGCCAAGAGCACGGGTAAAGTCACCAACTTGTCTGATGTGAAGCGAAACATAAGGATCTTTGGGCGCAGACGTGATGGTGAACTATGGATCCCGATAAGAAACGCAATGACAGAATAAGGAAGCGCAACGCGTACAGGGTGCCATTGGAATTTGGAGATCTCGGGAACCTGGATGAAGAGCCATTGTCCGGCGGTGTACTTGAAGCTCGGCTTGATAATACGCAACTCCATAGCACCTGCGGATCAAAGATCAGATCATTGCAACCCTGAACACCGTGAAACGCCAAGGGGCACTTACCACTGGGGTGGACGAGGACCTTGGACAGCTTGGTGGACCGGCGAGCGCGATACTCTCTGTAAGCACGCTCCCCAAAGTAGAGGATACCGGGCCAGATAGTGAACCGCCAGCTAAGGTACCCGAGACAATGTTCGGTGGAGTAGAAGGGGAACGTCGGGATGTAGTCGGGGTTGACGGAGTCGCGGACGAAGCATCCAGTTGCGTGGGTGTAGAGACCGAGCATGAAGAAGAACGCGAGGTGATGGGTGTACCAGAACGCCTCGAAGCACTGGTTGCGAACCTTCTGGGCAGCGGTAGAGTACATGAGCAGCATGATGAGGAGCATGAAGTGGCCGGTGATGCCTCCAGGCTGCTCGTAGTGAATTTGGAGGGCAAGTTGCTTGCGGACCTCTGCACACGATGAATATCAGTTTCATTGCGAATACTTCTTTTAATTCCCAAAGACACTTACGGGTGCGCTCGACGTTGATGAAGTTGACATAGTGCGCGGTGGTGTGAACCATGGCCCAGAACGCCATGGAGTAAGCGACTTGTCTGTGGAACCAGATGTTCTCATCGGCGGGGAACAGCCAGGTAACCTTGGGGCGGACGACTTTGATGATATTGCGCAACATGGGTACTAGGATGAGGGCCCCATCGAACGCAAGCACCAAACCGGCACCACGCGAGGTCCACACCGAGAACTTGAGACCGTTAAGCGCTGCAAGTTTCTGGTTGGTTTGCTGGGGGGATATGAGCGAGGAAAGCAAGGAAAGGACGCAGAACATGCCTGACTGTGCCACCCATAGGCAAAGAGGAAGAAATGAAGGCCGTAGAAAATGACGTTGAAGGCGAGCCTTCTCGGCGCCAGGAACTCTCTCTGGAACCAACTCTCGCCCATTGTGTGCTGCTGCTGCTGTTGAGAATATATAAATGTGTGGCCCGGCCAGACAAAGGAGGGAGGGGAGATGGGCGTAAGAAAGAAAGGAACGTCGCCTGACGTGTAAATGAAGGGAGGGGTGATCAAAAGATGCGACAAGTCCCTGCCCGACGCTGCTTTTAGAAAGTCTCCATGGCGATCTCTGCCCCCCTTTCGGGTTGGTCCCACTGCCTCGGATCGGCTACATCGGTATCATTCCTATCGCCCTCAACGTCGACGCCATCGTCCGCACGCCGCTCACCCCGTCCATCAATCACCATGAAACAACCAACCCTTTATTCCATTTATTTCTACTAGCATTCACTCTTCGTACCGGTAGGCCACCATCGCCTCGATTCTATGCACGTCCGTGCTGAAACTCCGCATCTTCACCTGCTGGCTCTTGCCTGCCTCAATCGCCAGCGGGTCTGTGTCCATCCATTCCCCAGCGGGCACGTCCGCCGACTCCGCAGTGTACGCCAAGATGTTAAACACCTTTTCCTCTTGCATCACCGGCAGGAATGTAACCATTGATACGATCTGCTTCAATATTGCTCGGATTTCTGATTGTATCTCGGCTTCTGCCTTGCCAGTCCTGTGGGTTAATTTAGTTACGGCTTAAGCGGGAGATTGGCACGCACGACTCGCTCCCCTCGGTCGGAGGGTCGACCAGCTTGATGTCAAACACCCATCGCTCAAGCGCTGTGCGCGTATCCTTCGCAAGGATCACCAGCACCAGTTGCGTCACCGAGCCAGTCAAAAGCCATTCTTGGCGCCGCCGTCAGCGAAGCGGGACCACATTGGCATGCCACTCACTCTGTACCTGCTTTAGGATCCTGTATAGCAGTTAATATCACGGTGACCATGGCAAGTCGGCGCCAAGAGTTTAATGTACATACTTCTCAAGATAGTTCTCGACGGCGAGATCCTGCGTTACCAAAACCACTTGGCCGTATTTCTTCACCATATGAAAGTCATCAGACGGGTACACTTCGCGTTGGAACAATATCCTAAGTGAAGTTGGGGGACGCGCACGCAGGATGCCACCGACACGCACGTATTGACCGCGTATTTGAAGAATTCTGTGACCAATGCCGTCGAGCCTTTGAGGGTGATGGCCTGGCGTTGAGATTGTTTCGTTGGTGCCATTGGCGTTTACCAAAGCTGATGGGGAAGCGGCTGGAGGAGGATGCTGCCGAAGGAAGGAAGTAAGTCTCGTTCTTGAGCGGATGTGGCACAAATGTGGGCAAGTTGAAAAGCGGGGATGTGTGTCTGTATTTGGTTTGCAACGGCGAGAGTCACGAGACCGCGTGATATCTGCCCACCATGTCTGGCTCATCTCAGTCGCCGCCCGGCGACCCTGGTCAGAATGCGACGCCAGAGGAACAAATGATGCTCCAATACTACCGCTCTCGTGGCTATTCAGCCGCTGAAAAGGGCTTGCTCGAAGACATAGAGGGCAAAGAGTCGGAGAAGGGGAAGCAGCCCGAAACAATTCCCCCCGAGGAACTCGTCAAAGCATTAGCTGTGTATGCCCAGAAACCCTCACGCCCCGGCGAAAATGTGTTCAAAGAGTCTGCGAATGTACTGCAAGAATTAACGGCCATGGGTAATCCCAGCAACATCCAGAATCTTCTGGCCAGCATCGGTTCTGTCGGCGCGGAGGACATTCTCTCCCTTGATCCTACGGACAAGCAGGAGGGCTTCCGGGAATTAGAGGCATGGGTCGACGGATCGCTCGACATGTATCGCGTACGTTGCACAGAAAATGTGTAAGGCGCGTTTTCCTGAACGTAACCCGTCCAGCCTGAATTTCGACCGATATTGTTTCCGATATTCTGCCATTTCTATCTAGATCTCATTCAACGCGGTCTGAAAGAAGCTGGTGCGTGAACTGCTGCTTGTCCGGTAGCTCTCGCTCGCTGAGGATTATCACGCTAGCCATAAAATTCTATTCCTCTTTCGCATCGTCTCTCGCCGCATCCCATGCCCCAACGCTCCATCATATCTCTACCCTTCTCCTCCCTGCACATGTTCAAAACGATGAAATCGCACAACGATTTAGAGACGAGAAGTATGTCGTGCGCATGAGCCGCTCTGGCTTCGGACTCCTCGTTGGTTGGCTGACCGAAGGTGTCGGTGGGGAGGCATTCGGTGCTGGAGACGGTTTTACGGGAGAAATGGGAAAGCGCGGCCGGGTGTCGGTCATGCGAGTGGTCAATAACCACCTCCGATTCGATGGCAAGTTCCTAATCGATTTATATTCGGCTCATGCTCACCAGCCATCCATCCAGTCACGTCTTCCAACACAACCTCCATTTCCCCGAATTCTTGGGAAGAGTCGACTGGGCTTCTTTCCTCCCTTATTCCACGCTCAAATGGGGGCACGGCCAATCTAACCAATCCACAAGCATTCAATATTATGAGAGGAGATCTCAAACTTGGTCCTCCTCCGATTTCCGATGAACTTCGAGCAGAAACTCAGCGGGTATTGCGG
This sequence comes from Mycena alexandri, assembly GCA_029233265.1. NCBI lineage: Eukaryota > Fungi > Basidiomycota > Agaricomycetes > Agaricales > Mycenaceae > Mycena > Mycena alexandri. The sequence goes on along the minus strand of JARJCM010000033.1, from coordinate 433,804 downwards.
GAACAGGCATTGTTGGACCGGGAGCAGTATGATATGCAAAGACAGGCAATACCCGGAGTAGTGTCCCCAACCGAAGCCGATCTCCTTCCTCATCCGCCCACATTCCGTACCATCGACGTCGAACGCGAGGCGAGCCACGTTCGGGATGCCAGAAAACGCATTCGATTAGAGCCTACTCTCCTCGCCACCGCCGACTTGAACTCCGCTCAGGGTGCTACCGTTCGGGCGCGCGCATTACCCAGCATTTGTGCATATACCTTGCATGACGTCCCGGAAGGGTATGTGTTCCGGGTCTGCTTATTCGCCCTGATCTTACTCTACTCCAGCGCTCCGTGTTGCACATTCTCCCCCGACACCTCCTTGATGGCCGCTGGATTTTCCGAAAGCTACGTTCGGTTATGGAGTCTGAACGGCCAAAAACTGCGGGGTTTTAGAAGCGACTTCACCTCCACGTCGATACGCGATGGTAGGCTTGCATTCTCCTCCGCTGATGAATCTGCTAACCCCTCCTCAGCTGGCTCTCTCCGAAAAATCAAAGAAAAGGGTGGCAGTACGACTCGGAAACTCATCGGTCACAGCGGACCCGTATACTCTGTTGCTTTCGATCCAGTAAGTGGGTCTGCTGCTCCGCCAAAATATCTTCTTTCCGCCTCGGCCGACGCCACGACGCGCCTGTGGTCGATGGATACCTTGACAAACCTCGTTGCTTTTCGTGGCCACGAGAACCCCATTTGGGATGTCAAATGGAGTCCTCTCGGGATTTATTTCGCTACTGGTAGCCGTGACCGAACCGCAAGACTCTGGTCAACCGACAGGATTTCGTGCTTGCGCGTCTACGCCGGGCATTTGAGCGACGTCGATGTGAGCCCATTTGTTCTTCGTTATTTGGCATTTTCTTAATTTTCAGTAGTGTGTCCAATTTCACCCAAACTCCTTGTATCTCGCAACTGGCTCCAGTGATTGGACTGCACGGTTGTGGGATGTCCAACGCGGTTCATGTGTCCGGGTTTTCATCGGACACCAGGGCGCGGTCTCATCTTTGGCCCTCAGTCCCGACGGTCGTTATTTAGCCAGCGCAGGTAGGTGCTCATTTATTCCAAGTGGTGCAGACTCTTTGAACGACTTTCAGGCGAGGACCTCGCTATCAATTTGTGGGACCTGGGTTCTGGCAAACGGATAAAGAAGATGACTGGTCATACGGCGTCCATCTATTCGTTGGCATTCAGTGCCGAATCTTCATTGCTGGTTAGTGGTGGTGCAGATTGGACTGTACGTTGCTGGGATGTCAAGGGCGCTGGTGGGACCCGCCGCAAGCCTCGTGAAAATGGGAACGCATCGTACACGCCGATGGGTTTGGCAACTGGCGAAGCTGCAGCGCCGCTCAACTACGGGGATGAAGAAAGTATGGAAACGTATGTTCTCTTTTTCGGAACTCCGTCTGCTGCAAACTAATTCGCTCTCCTAGGACTGATCTACTCGCGACATTTCCCACAAAACGGACACCAGTAACGAATGTACAGTTTACTCCCCGCAATCTCTGTTTAGTAGGCGGCAACTACCTTTCTCCGGAGCAGCGATGATGTACATCTTTCGGACTGCCTAATTGTATTTCACTTGTACTTGCCTTCGTACCATATCCCCTCCTTGACGGGTTCATCCAATAAAACAAGTCGTGTGACGACTCGACGCAAGTAAGTTTCTGGAGAAATTTCGAGTCAGCTTCGGATAGATTATTTTATGCTCATCAAAAGCTTTTACATTGATAGCGCGTTCAGCTGTTGAATACGCCGAATTCGCGCTTTTTGTTTGGGCGTCTGTCGAATTGCCGAAACGCGGCAAATTTGGCACGTGAGGCGCTTGCTTCGCGTCGACGTCCTCCGCATTCACCACCGACTCCTCAAGGTCCCCTCATCTTCAACATGGTAAGGTCCCTGTTTTCTCCTCTCCATGTCCAATGCTCACTCTTGTTTCCGCTTGCTCGCAGTCGGAAATGGAAATAGATGATGCCATGGGTAGTGGCATTCCGCAAACACTCCCGGTGGCATCTACCTCCATGCCCATCGTACACTCCGATATATCCAACACACAGTGTACGTAGACTCTCTCCGTCTCAAGTTTCACGACACTCATGTAGTTCTCCGTTTTAGCGACGTCTCCAGCGCCCCCTGCAGCTCGTGACAACTTCAGAGACATCCAAGTAAAGGTTCATATTCGCCGGCCTGACAGAGATTCGTGGGTATACATGGGACGGGGTGTGGTATCTCAAGATATTAGCGGACATTCATCCCGCGTCGGTTTGTACCTTTCTTTGCTCCGCGACTGGCACGCTTCTGACGCATCGTCCGCAGTGGTTAGGGCTGTTTCTACCGGAAAAGTTATGGCTGTATTTAGTGAGGTGAGTGTTCGTCCTTCATCCACTTGACGCTCGCGATTTATTTGGGATCGTCCGACAAGGGATCCGACCTGCAAGCCGAAAAAAGAGGCAATTTTGTCGTCATTGGATGTGTCGAAGGTTCACGCGTCGTTTCTTGGTCTTTGAACGTGAGCGTTCACTGTTCACAATACGCGCTATTCTCATTCTTCCTAGGCCCTTAACAACTCGGAGACAATTCGTCTTCTCGCCAGCATCGAGCTTGCATGCTATAAATGTAAGCAGGCCCTCGCAGATCCACGACTGCACACCAAGGCCCGTCGTCGAATCGAGCGTGTCATCAAAGACGACAGACGGCGCCGTCACCGAAGGAGGAAAGACCAGGACGCGATGATCGACGCGTTTTCGAAACAAACGATTGGAAATGGATCTGGAGCCATGGAGGCAGGTCCCCCTGGATTCTAGTCGGTTTCGTTCGGGAAATTGTTCCCTATATTGTAACTGCTAGACTGTCGCTTTCAACTATGGACGCAAACATATGTATTTTAGACTTGTCCTCCACCTTGTTACCCCCTTCCCGAAATTCATGATAATGACCCTCACGTATATCAACAACAGTTTCAATCTAATTCGGCCTAAAGGTGTGCTACCCAATAAGTATTAACAGATATACATAAATAAGAATGTCAGTGTGAATGTCCTCGTCAAAGCACGAATAAATGACAGTGGTAGTACAAATCCGAGATATCGCACTGCTCTCAGGACGAGGACGAGGTGAACGAATTGGTCCGGGGTATGCCTTTGGCAGGTGGCCGCGTCGCCGAGTACTGAGGAGGTAACTCCACCACACCTTCTTCGTTCGGGGGAAGATCTTCATCCTCAGCGTCGGTGTGGAGGACGTAGCGAGAGGATGCGTAGCCAGTGAATCCGGACATGGCCGATTTTCGTTGGCCGGGCGTCATAGACCCAGACGGCCCGGGGGCGCGGTCCATGAATGGATCAACATCTGGGCTATGGATGGAGGATGGGGCCGTGGATGGAGCGTGATTGAACGGATTCACGCTGTCCGGCCGTTGTGACGCCATACCGTATGGCTGGTAGTGCGCCGGAGGCTGGGGCGACGAGGAGAAGTTGAGCCTGGAACTATTTGGTGTTGTGGAAGCGGACATGAAGGGTCCGGTCAAATCCAGCTCGGACTGCATGGGACGCGAAGTCCGACGGAACTCGGAGCCACCAGGTGCCATTGCGTTCTTTTTTTCTTGCCGCTGTTTCAGCCAGAACAGGCCGAGTGTGATTAGGACTGCGAGGAAGATGAGCGCCCCGAGAACAGAGCCTGCAATCGCCCCGGTCTTGGACGATGTCGGGGTCTTAGCGACAGCGGAACCGGTGGAAGTCGCCGAAGCGTCGATGGTCGAGGAGGGCGACGAGGCATTGATGCACGACGTGTCTCCTGTTAAAGTTACAGTGTCGAGGAAACTTCCACCCTGGCGGAAGTTGGCGTCGACCTATTCAGTAGTTAGGGCACAAATAAACCGCATATCGTATGGAGGGCGAACCATGAAGAATATGATTTGGGTTCCGTTGAAAACGTCCACGGTCCACGTAAATGATTTGGAATTGAGTGGAGGATTCAGCACGAAGGAATCGCCTCCAGGAATGACGCCAAAGATAGTTACAGGCTGAACCGCAGTCGAGTATTCGGTGAATGAAAACGGCCTAAGAAATAAATGAACGGGAAAAGAAGAATGAGGACCGGATCTTACTCGCATTGGTTCAAGGAATCGGGTGTCGTATACACAAAATGGTCGGGGGTTGTAATGTTACAGGAACCACCGAGGGACTTGCCAACCTTGGGTTTGTTAGCAATTTTCGTCGGGTTACTAGGGGATTGAAACCTGTTGTATTGTGGTCGTGCCGCCAGAGGCGAAGCCTGTTGAATCCGAAAGAGATAGCACTAGCGGGGTCGACACATTGAAAGGCACTGGTGTTGAAAACGTCCCGTTAACATCTGTGGAGGGTATCGAGATATTCCGCGGAAAATCGAAATTCTGAGAGAGGTTGATGTGTGCGAGGAGTAGTGCGCGCTGGAGGCACTTACTGGTATCAAGGAGAGGTAATAACCCGCTCCTGAACCGCCTGAAATAGGTGTTTAATGGGAGATTCAAGAGTGGAGCGTGCACACGGACCTGTCCAGGAGATCTGAACATTGTCGCACTCTGTCAGGGCATTGTGCGTGAAAGTAAAATTCCCGGAAACCAGCCACGGTAGTGCGGACCACAGAAATAAAAGAGCGGAGAGGGTCATGCAGGGAGTCGAAGAGAGTGTCCTTCTGTCGGTAACATCAAATTGATCAGGCAGAGAAACTGATTGCCGATAGGGGCTGGGCAAACATTCCCGCATTTGCGGTGCAGCATAATTCAAAGACCACGGTTAGCGCGCCTCAATGTGATACAAAGGCAACCACGTCCTCACATTTCCCGCATTTGCGGTGAAGAGCAAGTTGCCATTCACTGGGGTCTACGGGTTACATGTCAAATCATAAACGCGGCCACTAGTCTACTGCCAAATTTCCTTCGCAACATCCAGCAAGAGTTGCAGCTTCCGCTTCTCGTCCTGCCGCCAGTTAGTGGGACGTCTGGAATGTGTTCACGAAACTCACCTCTTCTGTGACAGGATTCCCTTGCCAGACCGACGCGAATCCGCATTGTGGGCTTCGGGTACGACTTTAAAGGCGTCCACAGGGAAAATCCGACGTAAACAACTCACCTAATGCAGAGCCTAATCGCGGAAGGGAATCAGCAACTCTAAAGACAACCAAATCCAAATGAACGACTAACTGATTCAGGGCAGCCTCCTTCGATCGCGGTGGAAAACCAGCTGCAATTACTTCTGCAGCTTCGTGAACACGGGCCTTGAGGGCTTGAGGATCCTCCAACTGTGCGCGCGGTCGGTAAACCATCATAAATCAGGAAAGGTGAACATACTGCTGGGTTTTTCGTTGTTACGATTCCCAGGACAGCGACCCTGTTTTCCGGGAGGTACTTGAGCGGAGAAAAGTCTCCCGATCGCTCATTGTCATATTCCATCTGTACACACAACTTAGACGAGTCAAACGAGAGAAAAACAGAGAAACCAACATAAAATGTATCCACGTCCACAGAAGTGAATAACTTTGCAGCAATCCGGTCGTAACCTCCCTTGATTGAATATTAGGATACCAGTAATGGTCAAAAAAGAATTGTGCTCACTTCCGAGAAGTGAATCCCGCTCTGAAAAGAATGAACATATGGTGCGTATCTGCGACGAATGCACGTACCATATTGCCTCTGCACATATGCATGCCAATATTTAAATCAGCGGGACGGTCGACCGTGCACAAATTGATTGCACGAATATAGGTGGATAACAGCGCTTCATGGTCTACACCTTCCGCCTCCATCTCTTTGATCATGTCTGTGTTTTGTCTCGTGAGTTGATTATTTCGCGAGAACTTGCAGTAACTGCCTACCGGCGCTGCAGAAATAACAGAACGTGGGATCATCGAGCTGGATATTGCCTGCCAGGATGGTTACTCTTGGCTATCGAATTGAACCTGATGACACTTACGACACCCTAGCTCGTAGAGCTCTTTGATCTCCGCACGATCTGTCGTCGATTAATTGATTTACCAGACATTTTTGGGGCGACTCACATGCGATGCCCAAATCATCGAAATACTCATCTGCGACGCGTCAGAGTCGCAAGTTACGCGTAACAATTTCAAGCCCTACCGTCGGACTTGTATACGGCGGGGTCGTAGGTCATGTCGGACCCGTGTCGTTGATGAATCCAAGTCGGCGGACACATGTTTACTTTGAGTCGGCTGACTTCCTGCAGTGATAAAAACTGCCGTTTAAATCTCAAGAAGCAGCGAGATCTCAGCTATCACCTCTGGGGCCACAGCGTTCTTGAGGGCCTTGAATTGGTCAACGTAAAAGGGCACGGTGCGCTTGATCTTTCCCTGGATAAAACGAGTTGGTTATCGCCTTGAATAGTTCTGCTGCTGCGCGTACTGAGCAGTAGAAAGAAGGCATTGTTGTCATGTTCATCATCTGCGACATGAGCTTCACATGGGGGATATACATCTGCCGAAGGCCATAAGCAGGGGATCCAGTCAAGAATGCGGCAGGCGTACTTTGAATTCGGCGAGAGGCCCTTCGCGGAAGAAGTCAGGATATACAAAAGACGAAGACAGAAGCCGACTTACGGTTGGGAAGCTCAGTCATTCCCTCCAAATTTTCGAACACGCCCTCGAAGAACACCTCCCTGCCTTGCGTTTTGGTGGATGCAAGAAACGAGAAATTGCACGGCACACCTGTGCACCTCGCCGTCGGTGATAGTCCCGAGGCCAAGGTCGCGCTGAAGCTCGATGACATGCTTGAGCGCAGCGTCCTTTGCAGCCTTGAGATCCTCGCGTGCGACCTTGCCCTGTTCGCGCAAGACGTGCAAGTCGTAGAGCTCCTTGGGCCGGATGAGAGAGCCGACGTGCTCCACGCGATAAGGGGGGCTCAGCTTGAGAGAAGACATGTTGCAGCGAGACCCAGAGATCAAGGCCCTTTATAATTGCAGCGAGCGCACATTTAAAGTATAAATGAACGCGGATGAAGCCGGCATGGGTTGCGAAGGATACAAACGGACTTCTGCTCGGAAGCGGCGGCTTGAGAGAACATCATGATAAGCGAGAGACAGTAACGAAACGAAAGCCGTGTTTAACGCGCTTTCGAGTAGGCACGATGCAAATAGGACGCCATAAAGACGCGGTTGGATCGGGGGAGCCGACGCTTCCGCGGAAAAATGCGGCGCCAGGAATATGTTGCCCCACAACCGGCCGCCAAAGACGCGCTCGGGGGGTGAGGAACGCGTTCCGAAATCGTCAGGTTGGATCATCCATCGCGTCCCTGACAGAAGGGACGGTTACGTCAGTGGGAACCGGAATCTTGGTTGTGGGGTCTTTGATGGAGGTCAATTTATTTCCGTTGCCTCTGTCCGACAGTGTCCGACTGTCGTTTGTTTTCATTGACTTGCAAGTGGGATGTCAGTGGCGGCGGTGGTAGAGATACTTCAGGTAAAGGTCCCGAAAAAGGCGAACTGAAAAAAGTTGGGAGAAAAAGTGTATTGTACCAATGTACACCTTATGCCTGTTTCTTTACTACGACATGTGTTTGTGGAGGAGGTATGACACGTCAAGGGTGAGTGAGCTTGGGCCATCGTACTCTGGCCTGGTCGTTGGGTTGATGCTAATTCCCGCGTTGCAGCCGTAGAAATCACCTGGGCATGGAGCGGTCCTTCACGCGTTTGGATCGCAGAAATCCACTTGTCGTCGTTTTCCATTCTCCTTTCGATCCAGAAGTTGGTGGACTTGTCAAAGTGCAAGATGAAGGTTGTCGAATTCGAACGAACCCCAGGTTTGATGGCTGGCTAGCCTTTCTGAGAGAGAATAAAATGAAATAAGCATCCATGGCTGCATGGGAACCATTGGTCTATAATGAATTGCAAATGAGACGAACGCGTCAGATTTGATAGCACGTGATCGCGATTTTGCCGACACGTGCCGAGTTATACAGTTCCCAGGCTCCTCAGCTCCGAATTTCCACCCACTCAAGACCGACCCTCAAGACCTCGGTGCGTCGACCAATATTTCACTAGTGTCGTTGCTCATCCTCCTCAGCAATGGGTTTCGCGCACAACAACGGTGAGCCCACTGAGCCCTGTCTGTCCCAATTTCCTCATTTTTCAATGCAAAATAGTCCTCCATGCCAATCACTTCCGGAAGGACTGGCAGCGACGCGTCCGCACCTGGTTCGACCAGCCCGGACGCAAACTCCGCCGCCGCACCGCCCGCAAGACCAAGGCTGCAACCCTCGGCGTGCGCCCCATCGAGCCCCTCCGCCCCGCTGTGCGCGCGCAGACCGTCCGCTACAACCGCAAGGTCCGCGAGGGCCGTGGCTTCACTCTCGCCGAGCTCAAGGAGGCTGGCGTCGGACGCAAGGAGGCGCGGGGTGTCGGCATCGTCGTTGACCACAGACGGCGGAATCTGAGCGAGGAGGGCAAAAAAATCAACGTGGAGCGGCTGCTGGCGTACAAGTCCAAGTTGATTGTCTTCCCCCGCAAGGCTGGTAAGCCCAAGAAGGGCGACTCGACCGTGCGTTTCTCGCCAATCGTACCGTATATAGCGCTCACGCCAATTTCTTTTTAGGGCGACGACCTCACTGCCGCCACCACCCGCGCTGCCGTTCCCCTCCCCGACGCATACCCCGCCGAGGCTCCCCGCAAAATCACTGCCGAGGAACGCGAGTTCAAGGCATACCGCACTCTCCGTGACGCCCGCTCCAACCAGAGACACGAGGGCGTTCGCAAAGCGCGCCAGGCCAAGGTTCGTCTCTCCCACCTGCTCCTATTCCCGTCTTATTCTCCCTCTAGAAAGATGAGGAGGAGGCGAACAAGAAGAAGGTGTGTCTCGCTCGTATTTTGAAACAATTCTCTCGTTCTAATTTTTACCTCAGTAAGCTGGGACTTCAGTTGTTCGTTGGTTTCTTCTTCTCGTCCATGCCCAAAATATCACGCGAGTGTATTGCCTCCCATGCCGTACCCTACTATGCAGACAATATTATGAGCGCGCTACATGTCATGAGACCAGAATCTCAGTCCAACCTCAAAAGTTCGTTCGCCTTTCACGACGGAAACCTCTGGATTTTATCCCGAAAGTCGTCTAAGCATGATGAGCGCCCCAAGCAGACACATCATGAAGCCAGACAATGCTTTAAAAGTAGACTATATTCTGATTCACCAACTTTTAAATCGTCTACGATGCGCATTTTCAAGTCTAAGCGCAACATCCTACGCCTTTTTGTCCGAGTGTAACCCAAGCTTCCTATCTACCGCCTCCCTGGCCTCCGCCTCCGCGACCTTGCCAATAATTTTCACCTGATCCGCGACGCCCTTGAGCACCCCCAGAACGTCCTGATTCCCGCTGATCCACCCAAATTCAGCGTACACCAGTCCCTGCTCGCGCGCAAACTCCTTGACGAGCAGGCTGGCTGCTTTGAGGTTGTGGCGCGGGAGGCGGGGGAAGAGGTGGTGCGTAACCTGGAGCTGCAGCCCGCCGTGGATCCAGCCGACCGAGTCGTCGCAGATCACGTCCGTCGTCGTGCGCATCTGGCGGTCCGCGAACGATTCAGTCGGGCCCAGGTCTTCCGTGGACATGGAAAAGTGCGAGAGCACGATCTGGGGTTGAAGGTGTTTAATATAATTACAGATTTTTTTCAAAACAAACGCACCTGAACGTGAACGGGTGAGGCGGCGATGTGGGAGACGATGAAATACGCTAGGCCGGTCTTCCACGAGCCGCAGTTGACGAGCACGCGGCCGAACCAGGTCCAGAAGAAGGCGATTCCGGCGACTTCGAGCGCCCACGCCCAGCGGCCCCCGCGCGCGCGTTTGGTGTCAAAGGCCTGGCGCAGGAGAAAGGGGTACGAGTTGGCGTAGAGGTTGAGGCGCGCGAGGGCGAGGACGACGTAGAAGAGGCGGTGCTGGAGCTGCACGAAGAATTGGGAGAAGCGGTCAAAGTGCAGGGTGCGTTTGTAGTAGGAGGACCAGATGGAGTCGAAGAAGACGGGGGAGATGGCGATGAAGGGGAGGTGCTCGATGTCGGGGTCGCTGCGGGACATTTAGTCAGGGGGTGAACGGAGTGGAGAGATATACGTACTGAGTGGGGTGGTTGGGCACGACTAGTAGAGTGTTAGTAGGACAGATGGATGAAAGAGGCGAGACTTACGATGATGAACGTTGTGGTTCTGGAGGACGTGAGCACAAACTAGGAAAGATGTACAAAAAAATCAACTTACGCTGACCCACCAGCCAATGCTCAGGCCGCCAATCCAGTCCGCGATGATAATTCCGAGGATGCGGTCGATAGCCCAGTCGTGTGTGACACTGACATGGCCGAGGTCATGAGCAGTAAATGTGAGCTGCTGCCAGAAGAGTCCGAGGAAGAGGGCGCTGGTGATGAACCAGCGGTGCCAGTACGCAAACACAGAGATGGAGGCCAAGAGCGCATAGCGGAGGACTTCAGGGCCGTACCCGGTGATGTAGCGGGTGTCGTAGAGGCCGGCGTCGCGCACGCGGTTGCGGAGGACCTTGTAGGCGGCGGAATGGCGGGCCTGGTCCTCCAGGGACAGAGTTGAGGGGGGCGGCTCGAGAGTTTCGCGGCTGGGTGCGTCGGGGGCATCTGGACGCTTCGGAACGAGCAGAATCTGGGTGCCGCCGCTGCGAACGGCTTCGGCTTCGTTGGACCAGGCGTTGCTGCTGGTTCTGACCCAGCCGGACATGACGGGCGGCACGAGGGGCCGCCAGGGGAGGTCTACGGCGCCGACCTTGTAGCGACGAACGAGGTCAAGGACGTGGTCGGGGTGGTACGAGTCTATTTCGTCCGTTGCATCTCTGCCGACAAAGTGGAGGATGGACAGGGCGCCGCCGGGGTGTATTTCGAGCCATTTTGGGGGGATGCGGAGGAGGAGGTCGTGGTAGACGACGAGATGGGCGCCGGCAAGGATTTCTGCTGCAACGGCGTCGCGGGTCCAGGTGGTCGTAGCGGTCATGAAGCTGTGATCGGACCGGCTGTTTGCCGCGGTAGTGCGGCTCACTCCTTTCTCACCCCCGATGCCCATGGGGAAAACGGCGGGGTCGCGCACATTTACTTGGCACTCAGCGCATCGACGGGGGATCGTCGGCGATGCAATCTATTTTTCATCAAAGTGTGGATTGAACGGGCAACGAGCAGTTGTGCTTGCGACGAACTGGCGGACACATGTCGCGTCGTGGAAACGGCAACTCTGAACTGCTAAGCCCGCCATGTATCATGAATAATCCTCCACGGTTGAGATGGCCGTGTGCAAGAGCGCTGAGTGGGTCAGGCAGGCTACGGCATCAGACCGGGCCGGCACTGATGACGGAAGAACCGAGTTGCAGTTGTTTGCTTCTCCTCTCAAATATCCACTACCATGTCTGTCGCCGTCGACGCGCGAGCCACTGAGAACCCCTTCGGCGACGACAAGGCCTCGGCGTCCCCCACCTCCCGCGCCCCCCCGCCGCCCCCCAAGAAGCGCTCCCCGCCAAAGCCCAGAGACATCGTCGAAGAGGTCCGCGACACCGTCGTCGTCCGCGGGTCGCCAAACCGCGTCGCCCGCAGCCAGACGTCCGTCTCTCGTCTTCTGTCCCTCTCTCCCCGTCTTATATCTCCTCCAGAAACGCACAATCCAATTCCCCCCGCCATGCTCCACAACTCGGTCCCCGATCCGTCTCCCAGGACTCGGTCCCCGTCGACAAGTCCAAAAAACCCAGCAAGAAGGGCTCCAAGCACGCAGATGTCATCGATAGGCTCGACTACACCGGCGTCGGTCCCAGTATGTGCTCCCGCTCCTCCCCCAGAGAGTCATCTGATCACTCATCATCGCGCCACAGTGTTCCACCACGACGGCCCCTTTGACGCATGCGCCCCCTCCCGCAACCGCCAGAAGAGTCGCGCACCCATGATGGCCTGGAGCGGTCGTCCGGAAGACGCTGCTGCACTCAAGGAATACAACGACAGCCCCTACCCCGCGTCCCCCACCGCCTACTCTGCCTTTGCCGGCTCAGAGTACGACCCCCCCAAGAAGAAGGTCGACGCCATTGCCGAGGCGTGGGGCATCCACGAGCCAGAGCCGTACGAGGAATTCTTTGCCGGCGGCGGCGGCGGCACCAACGGAAACACACCCGCCAGCTCCATCTACAACGGGAAAGAGTCGTCTCGCAAGCCCGCAGAGCCCTCCCGTCCCCGTGCCCAGGCACGGCGCTCCCAGCTCCCTCCGCCGATGCCCATCTTCGTCCCGGAGAACACCACCGACAATCCCATCGTTCCGGACAGTCCCGGCTCCCCGGGCAGCTTCCCCAAGCGCAACAAATCCCTTATGCACCGCATTCGTAAGATGCGCGATGCCCCCAACGTCCCCGTCCACGACGAAGAACCCGCCACCGACGGCGAGCGACCCACACATCGCTCCCAGAACTCGTTCCTCGGCCGTTTCGGCAACAACGCCAACAGTCGCGGCGCCCCCAACATGTCTCCCACCTCCGAGAACTCCGAATCGTACGTCTTTATCGACCCCAAGCCTGCTCAGAAGGAACTCCCACCTGCCCCAGGTAGTGCCCCAAACAGTCCGCCGGAGCATGCCAGCGGCGCCAACGACTATTTTGACGAGTCCGAGGCAGTCTCTGGTAATGGCGGCGGACTCGGCAGAAAGACTAGTCTCATGAAGAAAGTGGGGCGGGTTGTCCGAGGGACAAGGTGAAGCGCTACTTGTATCATTTATATGCCATTTCTTTTTCGTTCCCTTCTAATGCCCTTGATTACGCCTTCCACATTGGGTGTAGACTACGCTTGTGTATACTGTGGACCATATTCCCCCTTTAACTGATGCCCACCTTGTATCTACTCCCATTTACCCACCTCTCGGATGCAGGATACCTTTACCTTACATCAAAGATCAAGTGTAGTTTAGTGACAATCGAATGCCTCTCTACTGTCGGACATTGATATTTGCCGCACGTAACGCCTCCTTGACCTCGCCGATGCCGACCTGTTCCCTGTGGAAGATGCCTGCAGCGAGCGCCGCCTCAACGTCCGTCTTGGCAAACACATCGACAAAGTGCTCCGCGTTGCCTGCGCCGCTGCTTGCGACGACCGGAATCCGCACACTGCGTTTCACGAGCGCAAGCAGATGGACATCGAATCCGAGCCCGGTTCCGTCGCGGTCGATGCTGTTGAGCAAGAGTTCGCCTGCGCCGAGGGTGTCGGCGCCTTGTGCTAGCTCGACGACCGACAGATCGCGCGCCTCGCGTCCGCCGGACACTGTGCACTGATACCACCACGCCTTGCCGTCCGCCCCGCGCACCACTTCGTCTGCGTGGCGGCCTTTATAGTCCGCGTCGACGGACACGCGGCGCGGGTCAAGCGACACGACGACCGCCTGCCGCCCGTACGCGTGCGCGATGGTCTCAATCGCACTCGTCCCGTCCGGCACACCGTCGTTCGCGCGCAGACGCTCGACCGCGTACACGGCCTCGGAGCCGATGCTCACCTTGTCTGCGCCGGCACGGAAGTACGCTGAGGCGACCTCGAGGGCGGAGCGCGCGGTGCCGTCGGGGTCGACCGAGTCCTTGATGCCGCCGCCGATGGTGAGGGGGACGAAGAGGCGTTCTGCCGCTGCGCGGACGACGGCGAGCATGGGCTGGTCTTGGAGCGGCGAGTGGCGGAAGGACGTGATGTTGAGCAGACAGAGCTCGTCTGCGCCGGCATCGTAGTAGCGCGCGGCGAGCGCGACGGGCTTGCCGAGGTTGCGCACGGCGCCCCCCGCTGTGACGGTGGTGGACGGGTTCTTTTCGCGCACGTCGTACTGGTCGCCTTTGGTCACGACGAGGTCGCCCGCGTCGTTGGCGCGCACGTCCATACACGCGATGATGCGTTTCGTCAAACCGTGTTTGGGCTTTAATGCACGCGCGACGCGGGGCGCGGCAGGCGCGTGAGCGGCACCGGGAGCGCGAAGCCATGTATCAAGCAGTTTAAGCCCCGCGTCGCCAGATTTTTCGGGGTGAAATTGTGTGGCAAAGACGTTACCCTTGCGCACCGAGGACACGAAGAGCTCCTGGCCGTACTGGGTCGTTCCGTGGGCCCATTCCGCTGCTTCAGGGTACCTTTCGGGGTTGTATTTCGCGCAGTAGGAGTGAACAAAGTAGTAATACGCGGGGTCCTCCGTCGACGCGTCGAGGAGATCTGCCGAGTTCCAGCCGATGTGGGGGACGGCCTTGTCGTGGTCTGAGAAGCGCTCGATTGGGCAGGGGACGATGCCGAGGCCCAGAGAAGGAGACTCTTCAGAGGATTGGAAGAGGACCTGCATACCAATGCAGATTCCGAAATAGGGGCGCCCAGAGGTAATGTATTCGCGCAAAGGCTCGAGCAGACCGCGGCGCTTCAGATGCTGGATCGCGGACTCGAACGCGCCGACGCCAGGGAAGATGAGGCTCTATCGAGAGGGTGACATTCCGCGCGCGTTGAAGGGATGATGAACACTGACTGTAGCCTGCTCAAAGTCGGGGGGTGTTTCTATCCAGCGGAAATCGTGGCCCAGCTGGCGGAGTGAATTTGCGAGACTGGTGACATTGCCAGCGCCGTAGTCTAGGAGGTAGAGCATGAGAGGCTTTTTTTCAGTTCTGACTCATGCGCAAACGTCGAAATAAACCTCCAAATTGACGTTAACGTTGTGGGCAGGAAAGCACTCGGAGGTTCGGGCCGAGGCTCAGCCCATGAACTTTTTTTTTTACAGCTCGACGAGTGAATAGCGCGTGTTCAAGGTGACGGACACAAGCTGGCCTGCAGAAAATTATAGGGATAGCTTAGACTGTATGTATTTCAACAGTTGCACATTTCCCGTTCGACGCGTCGCGTCCAACATTTTTCGTGAGATTCTTTAGGGCGCGTCGTAGAAGCGTGGTTCTCGCAACACATTCCCGCATTTCCGCCGACCGCGAGTTGTGAGTCACCGTAAAGCCTCCTAAATAAAGCTGGTTGGCGCACGCCATAATGAGTCGTCCCCCTTTCTGTAAACAACCATGTCCGACCCCATTGCCATTCCCCAAAAGCCAAACACCCATGTCGTCGGCGCGTCCATCTCCCCGTCTTCGCCCTTCTCGTCACCCCAGATGAAGGTAAAGGTCCTCCACCCCGTCGAAAACGTCGACCTCCGTCTCCTGCTCCTCGAAAACATCAGCCAAGACGCCGTCGCCGCGTTCAGCGCACAGGGCTTTCATGTCGACCACCACGCAAAGGCCATGTCCGAGGATGAGCTCATCCAAGCTCTCCCTGCGTACCATGCAATTGGTATTCGCAGCAAGACAAAAATTACCGCCCGCGTTATAAAAGCTGCAACCAAGGTCAGTTCCTCGCTGGACCGCCGCGTCTCGCGCTCATGTCGCCCTAGCTACTTGTCATTGGCTGCTTCTGCATCGGTACCAATCAGGTCGACCTCCCCGCCGCTGCCCAGGCAGGCATCCCTGTTTTCAACTCGCCCTTCTCCAACTCGCGCTCTGTCGCAGAGCTTGTCATGGGCGAGCTCGTCGTACTCTCCCGCCAACTCTTTGAGCGTGCCCACGAGCTGCGCAATGGCCTCTGGAATAAGCAGTCCAAGAACTGCTGGGAGGTCCGCGGAAAGACCCTCGGCATCGTAGGCTACGGTCACATTGGCTCCCAGCTCTCGGTCCTGGCTGAGGCCTTTGGCATCCGTGTCATCTTCTACGACGTCCTCAACATCATGGCCTTGGGCTCGGCACGCCAGGTCGAGTCGCTCTCCGTACTCCTCGCAGAAGCAGACTTTGTTACCCTCCATGTCCCCGAGCTCCCGGAAACGATCAACATGATCTCCACTCCGCAGCTCACCCTCATGAAGAAGGGCTCGTACCTCATCAACAACTCGCGCGGCCGCGTCGTCGACATCCCCGCGCTTATTGACTCCCTCAAGTCAAAGCACCTCGCCGGTGCGGCCATCGACGTCTTCCCCGCAGAGCCCGGCTCCAACGGCGCGCCGTTCGACGACCAGCTCAACGGGTGGGCCAGCACCCTCCGCGCTATCCCAAACGTGATCCTCACCCCGCATATCGGTGGTTCGACGGAGGAGGCGCAGCGGTTGATCGGAGAAGAAGTGGCCCAGTCGCTGACGCGCTACCTCGACTACGGCTCGACCATCGGCGCCGTAAACTTCCCCGAGGTGGACCTGCGCGCGATGACCCAAGATCAGAGCGACCACATCCGCGTCTGTCATGTACACAAAAACCAGCCTGGTGTGCTCAAGCAGGTCAACGAGGCGCTCTCGCCGTACAACGTCGAGAAGCAGTTCTCGGACTCGAAAGGCGAAGTCGCATATCTCATGGCGGACATTTCCGACGTCAGCATCGAGGAGGTTACTAAGCTCAGGGAGCTCATCAGCGCGACCAGCGCCAACATCCTCACCCGTTTCCTGGCCTGAGGCGAGTCCGACTGTAACAAAATACCGAAAACGGACGGTTTTTTAGATGCATGATAGCTGCTGTCGATGTCCACTCAACTGGGCGTCTGTTACTACCATTCAACTGGATTCATTCCTAGAAACAGCATGTGTTGTATAATATTACATTGCGATCCGATTAGCAAGTCGATAGTGTACAATTCTACGGTGGAACAACGACGAGATCATGCGTGATTTAGGTCTCCTCTTCTGGGTCGCCTATGCCGCTGTTGAGAATCGCAAACGTCGTTTCCATCTCCGGGAGACAGGGCGAATCGTAAATCTTGCAGGTACGGTTGTTGCCGCGCGACTTCTTGAGCTGCAGACTGAGGAAACAGAAAACGCGTCAACAAGCGAACAAGATTGGGGGTGGGGGCGTGGTGCATACCGAGTAGTGGACGCATGCGCCATGATGTTGCCTCCAATCGGCTTCTTCTCGTTGGCGTAGGCTCCGGGAGCGGAGTCGGGACTGGACATGACCTGGTTCGTTACAACGACAGCGATGCCGAACTGGACGGCGCGTCAGATAGTGGTACAGTGGTACGAGTAAAGTTTCAGCGACGCGCGCATGTACCTCATCTGCTAGACGCTGCAGCGTGTGCAGGAACTTGCCGAGGTGGTTCTGGCGATTGGACAGCTCGCCTCGTCCGCTGAAATCGGTTCGGTAAAGCGCGGTGCACGAGTCAACGATCAGGAGACAGAATCTAAGGGTGATAGCATTGTTAACACGCGTGAATATCTACCGAACGAATCAAGGACGCGCCTGGATTCGGCCATGAGCGCGCTCGCGGCGGTGAGGAGCGTGTTCTGGTGGTCGGCGTTGTATGCGCGGGCGTACGCGACGTTGTCGAGGACCTCTTCACCGTTGAGACCGTAGCGCTCGGCCACGGCAAGGAGACGGACGGGACGGAACGTGCCCTCGGTGTCGATGTAGAGGCACTTGCCCTCGCCGCCGCCCATGCTGAGGGGGAGCTGGCAGGTGACGGCGAGCGTGTGGCAGAGCTGCGACTTGCCCGTGCGGAACTCGCCAAACATCTCGGTGATTGCGCCCGTCTCGATTCCGCCTGCAACTGAGTCAGCAAAAGACCCGACGCGTTTGTAAGAAAAAGAAAAACGCACCTCCGAGGAGCGCATCGAGCTGTTTGGAGCCGGTGGTGATGTGGACGAGCTCTGAGCGGGTGGCGTGTACCTCGGTCGCGGTCTGGAAGCCCATGGGCATGATCTTGGACGCTAAGGACGATGTGAGCGGTAGCACGGAGGCCGCGACAAGAGTGACATACCTTCTGATATAATCTTGTCGGCCTTTTGCTCAGAGATTCCCTTGATCGCGATGAGGTGCTTGCGCGGGGTCATGCACACGGACTCGACGGTGTTGAGGCCGGCCTCCATGAGCTTCTTGATGTCGTTGGCGTTTATGCCCGCCTCCTGGAGCTTGCCAATGAGCATCGGGCCCGAAGGCGGCACGTCGTCTTCGGGGTCTTGCTGGGAGGATTGCGACTGGGACATGGTGGTTTGGAGGAGCAAGGATAGGGAATTCGGATGAGCGTGACGCGGCGTCACGTTCAACCCAACAAAGGTCACGTGTCCGCGCTGCATGATGCCGTAAACATTGAACAAACGCGGCCTGCTTCGCTCGCGACTCTCACCTATCCAACGCCATGGCCCCTACACTTGCTACCATTCCAGGCGAATTAATCATCCAAATCTTTGCCACTCTCATCGAGGACTCAGGCGATGAACCGCGCGAGCCCGCTGTCCTACGTTTGTCCCGGTCTGCGCACCTTGCTCATAAAATCGGGCTGCTAGCTGACCTCCGTCGTCTCCAGTATATGTGAATCACTGCGAGACCTCGTCCTCACTACACCTGTTCTTTGGTCCCGTATCCGTCTCTGCTCCTCCCAAGACATGCGCGCTGTGAACCTCTTCCTCCGCCGTTCCCAAGATTGTCTCCTGGATGTCTACGTGTACCTCGATTTCTTAGATCACTTTGTGCACCTCGTCCAGACCTATGCGGTCGCGCGTTGGCGCAAATTGACCATCCAAGGCCCACTCTGGACTGAGATCGCAGCCATTTTAAAGGAAATTGTCGAGATCCAGACACCGCAGCTGAAGGAGGTGCGATTGATTACCCGCGAGCGCTTTGACTGCAACGAGCACGAGCCCCGCCTTCTTTCCGGCGGTGCGGACGCGTTGCGTACGCTCACGATGCACGGCTGTGTCGGCTGCCTCTCCCCGTTCCCAAATCTTACAAGATTAAATATATTCCGGCTACTTTGTACTTATGAAGAATTTCGCGATCTCATTCAAGGTTCGATCAATTTTAAAACATCCTTCTTTAGGGTGCTAATAAAAATTTGCAGGTTTACCGAATCTGACGACGCTCATCCTGAATAGGTTGCTCGATCGTTTCGACATCGAGGACCCGGAGCCCGTCGCGATACCGCGAAGTACCATCGAGGCGTCGGCTCTAAGATTTTTCGCGGTGGGCTTCACAAATACCGAGCTTATTTCCTCTTCAGAGCGTGTAAGTGCGCTGTAAATGATTCGTCTCTCCACGAAGCTGATTAACACCTAGCCCCCTCTCGCTTTCCTCTCCATGCCAAACCTCGAGTATCTGGAGGTGTCTGGCTCCAGGACCGATTACGGGGAGCTCTCCGGAAAATCATTTCCTGCGCTGCATACACTCTGTCTACGCAACATGAGTTTTCAGGCCTCGGATGCGACGCTTTTCCGCTCACTCGCTGCTAAAATAATCCACCTGCAGTTGAATGACGTCCGAGGCGTGGAGCAGCTCCTGGAGCCGGACGAGAAGGGCGCACTGCCGTGGCCTCATCTCCAGACCCTAGCGTGGAATTTGTCGTATGAAGAAACTAGCGACGAAAACTGCTCGTGGCTGGAAAATTTGTCGACTCGTCCGCGTCTCATCCTCAAGATTCCAGAGGCGTTCAAAGGCAATGTTTCTGCTGTCCGCCAGTATCACGACGTGCAGTTCTTGTCGGATGACCCTTTGGGCCTCATCAGAGCAAAGGATTTTGTGGGCGTGTATCCAGCGTCGATCGAGGAGGAAGAAGATTCCGATTTTTCTGATCAAGGAGATTATTTCTACGAGGACGACGACAACCTCGACTTTGAATACGACCTCGAGGATCAGATGGAGGATTATTCTGGGGACGACTACGACGACGATTGGGACGGCGTCGTGTGAAGGTACTGAAATTAGAGACATATAAAATACACATTATGATCTTTTCAATGCTACTGGAGCGATTGGCACATCTTTCCCTAGCGTCTGCTCGATGACATCAATCGCCTTGACGTCGAGAACCACCCTCTGCCACTTGAGCACGTCGTAGATGGTGAGTTGGTCGAGGGTGGTGAGTTTTGTGAGCGGGATGTTCCGCATTGCCCTCTCCAAGCCCTCCGGTGGCGTCTCGCCAGTCACGAAGAGAGTGCGGCGTAAACCCAACTGCGTCGATCTTTTGCGACAGATGCTTCGTCTTGCTGTTCGGCCAGTCCATGGAAGCCATGACGCCGAGCAGCCGCTCCCGCACCTTGAGACTGAGAGCCACGCGCATGCCCATCTGGATGACCTTCCGGGGCAGTTTGGTGGAAAAGTCGCGCGGTTTGGGACCGAAGGCGACACCACCACCGTGCTGTATGGGACTGCGCAGATCACCCGCTCGGGCCACACCGCCGCCCTTTTGGTTGAACGGCTTCCTGCCGGTTCCACTACGCTCGCCACGGGTCTTTGTGTTGGCGGAGCCTTGCCGCAGGGCGTCGCGGTAGTGTGTCACGCAAAGATGCAAGATGTCTCGGCGGATGGGATGGTCAAAGACGGTTGGGTCAAGGAGGACGAGATTGGACGTGTGTGACGGGTCTGTGCTTGAGGATTTTAGAGGAGGGGTGAGAGTGAGGTAGATTGGTTGGGCCACCGGCGTCGCTGCGAAGTACGATAAATTATTTTGTGGTTAACAGAACACGACGCGATGTACCCGTGACAGTCGGTAGCTCTGGTGCTGGGATGCGCGAAAGCTGCGGCGCGACGCGTTGGGGCGGTCGTCTGCTTCTTGCTGCGGCTGCTGCCCGCCTGAGCATGGAGGGCAGAGATGTAAGGCGAGGCGGGGCGTACCGGGCCGGGGCAGTGCACGTGAGCCTGCGAAACTATCCAGTCCTCGATCGCCTCCAATTCCTTCATCAAGACCAAGACCAAGGTGCGCTTAAGCTCGTCGTCGCCGTGCCTCCGTCTCACCAGTACCACCACAGGCTTCCTCCTCAAAATGGCCTCTTCAGTAAAGGCCGTCCAGACTTTCGGCAAAAAGAAGGCAAGACTGGCGTTGAAAAATAAAAATTAACCGTCTCACATCTTGCGCAGACCGCAACCGCCGTCGCACACGCCCGCGAGGGTCGCGGTCTCATCCGTGTTAACGGCTCCCCCATAAACCTCGTCCAGCCCGAGATCCTCCGTCTCAAAGTCTACGAGCCCATTCTCGTCGTCGGCGAGGACGAATTTGCTGGCGTCGACATCCGCGTCCGTGTCAAGGGTGGAGGACACACGTCCCAGGTGTATGCGATTCGTCAGGCCATCGCCAAGGCCCTCGTCGCATACCACGCCAAATACATCGACGCTGCACACGCCATGAGCCTCAAGAAATTACTCGTCGACTACGACAGAACCCTCTTGATCGCCGATCCTAGACGGATGGAACCCAAGAAATTCGGTGGTGGAGGTGCCCGTGCGCGCAGGCAAAAGAGGTGTGTTTATTCTCCTGTACTCGTCGTTTCGCGTTTACTGACTGCATTTGATTCAAAGTTACCGTTAAGCGGTACTGCCGTTTCGGTGCTCGTGTTGTCGTCGTACTTAGGCTCTATGATAATATGCAGTATGCCGTGCTCCGAACCCGAATTTCAACGAAGCCCGTTGTATAAATCCACGAGCAATTTTGTCGAGAGTCTTGTGTCTTGCACCATAACTGCAGCTGTGGTCAGCATTGAACGATAACTTGAGAAGGCCATTGCCTGCTACTGCACGCCGTTCAGCGACAATTTGACCTGTTAGAATTTGTTAAATAAAGCGCCCATAAACGCTGTATATCACTATTTGGTCGGGCGTCTTCCCTTCCAAGATACGCGCGCGCTTGCCACCCGATGGATGCCGGCTCGCACAGCACAGAAGACGCTCGTTCGTACCCGCAGCTCTTCGTCGAGGGCGGAATACCTCTCAAAATCTATGTTGACCCCGGGAGCGTGGTTGGGCGCCCCAAACTCATTCGAACTCTCAGGGTCCGTTCCTTTCGATCTGCATCCAGCCTCTATTTCTGAAGCTATGCATCAGAGCGCCGGCGCAGCCATCGCATCCGATCCAAAGGTAACGATTCCTGGGCGAAAAAAAAAGGTTCTTTGGGCTAACCAGAACCAGGATTCCGACTTCATATTGGTGCAATCCGACATTGACACAGGCACGTTCGGAAAGGGGACCGAGCAGAGCATAATACTTATCCTAAGTCTTATCCAGGCCAGCACTTTTTTCGCGAATGGAGTGCAGAGAAAAAAGTCCTCGAGGTAAAACTCAACTTCGTTCTCAACCGCGCCCTCAATAATGCGAATTCGAGGCTCCATGGGTTACTAAATCGTTATCTGCCGGGAGACTCCTGAAAGAATCGGTAAGCCTGGGTTCGTGCCCCTAAAAACATAACGCCTCAATTTGATTCCAGGACCAATGGGGTGGCTGTTTAGCAGCTGAGAATTATTCTGTCGCACTTCAAGATTTTGATCACAAGTAAGTTGAGCGTAGCATCAATTCGACGCAGTGGAACTGATAGCTTTATAGTCCTCTCCCAACCCCGCGAACCTCTCCTCCTTGGCCGACGAATCGTCAGCCGTCTCATCCCTACTCTCAACAATCATCCGGAATGAATGGACACTCGTTCTCGGATAACGCTCCGCCCCACTCTATTCAACACCCGAGCTCGAGTCATCGACCGATTCCGCCCATTCACCAGAATCAGATGGGGCAAATTCCTCTGCAACCTGGCGGGATTCCGTCCTTTTATCAACCAACTCAGCAGCAGTTCATGTTCCAAAACCAAATGGCGCAAAATCTGCCCGGCGGACCCCAGCAATTTCCTCACTCTCAGACGGCCGTCGACCCAGCCATCTTGAATATGGTAATCCTGGATATGCTCCAGCGCTCGGGTGTCACGATGCTGAACCCGCAAACTTACCCCCAGCCTCCTGGCATAATACCACAGGCATACAGTCACTCACCTTCGCCGTCAATACCGGACCCGTTGCCCCCGTCCCTTAGCCGCAAACCCTCTGTGGATTTGAAGGGCAAAAGCAAAGCCACTTCTTACGCACCTCGTGAGTCGGCGGGGTCGTCCAGAACGACGAGTTCTGCGAAGATTTTTACCTCCGAATCCGGAGAAGCGTTGACATTCTACGTCGCAATCGACGTAAATCGTCGGGCAGATATTCTAAATCGCATCAAGGTGCGTAATGCAATGTTGTCTGATGTTGGCCCAAGCTAAGAGTAAACCAGAGAAATGGCGGTCAGATATCCACCCAGCTCACTGCGAACTTTGTCATCCTTTCCTTTCGCTCCAAGGACTTCGAAACCCTTCTCAAGAATGTCATCTCTGCGGACGGCACTGCTGTTAAGCCTGCTTTCGTGCTTGACTCGGTTGAGCAGAACAACCTGTTGGATCCTTCCGACTATGAGTTTGAGATACCGCCGAAACTCGCGCGCGAAATCCAAAAGTCTGCTCGATCCCCAGCAAGCAAAGACACGAAAGGGAAACAGAAGCCGATTTCGCACAAGGCCAAGAAGAAAGTTGTCAAGGAAGAGGAAGAGACAGGTAGCCCTGGTGTCTCTCGTCCCCATACTCGTTCGCCATCTCCACCGGCCGCACACACTCGGGTGCTGATGAGCGGAGACAAATACCATTATCCTGCAGTTGAGGATGAGTATGCACTTCGTTATGCGGCGGTGTTATTCGCCAGGGATGCAAACATGTCTTTTTCGGCCCTTGCCGCCAAACTCCATTCGAAAGTAAGGTTTCCTTCTTTATCCAATGTAGCTGCTGAAACTTTTCGTTTGTAGCTGCCGCACCACACTTCCCCGGCGTGGCTCAGCCGTGTCTCGAAGACGCTGCATGACGGAATGGTGAAACTTAGGAAGAGGGCCCTGATCGCGTCCCGCAAGGAACAACACCAGTCTCAGCAATCCAATACAGAACCGCCTGCGAAGCGAGCGAAGTTGAGTACTGGTTTGGATGTGGAGGATGTGGAGCTGGATATCAAAACCGTTGCCCATTTCTTCGCTCATGACGGTGGGGATCAGTTAGCGGATGAAGACGATGACCCGGATGCGCGTGTGCGTATCTGGCAGCAACTCACTGAGAAGGTGAACAAGCAACCCATTATTTCCGCGTGGTCGTTGTTGCTCATCGCATCCAGACGGCTTGCAGAACCGAGGCGTCCTGGGACGACTTTTACAACAAGCACCACAAAAGAATCAACCAATTGTATACGGAGCTCGCCGAAGCAGAGGACGCTTTAAAGACTCCCGTCGAGTAGTTTCTTGGACAGATACACACGATCTTGTGCAATATCATTATTATCATTCATGCTTTATAGCCTCTACAACAGCAGTTGGTTTAAAGAAAGACTTTTCCTTTTCGGCCTGCGGTGTCCTGGCACTCCGTGGTGGGAGCTTGCCATTGGTGTATTTGTACATGTACGCGACCCCGGACATGGCGGTGCAGGTGCCGACTGCCATTGGGAACGATCCCGCTAGAATGTCGGTGGTCAATGCGAGAGTCGGAAATTGAAGATAAAAAGTTGCGAGGCTTACCGCTTATACCAAGTAGGAAACCAGCAGCGCATGCGCCTAGAACAGAGCTATGAGCAGGGATAAGGAACCAAAAAGATTAAAGTTCACCGGAGGCGGCGTTTACTTCATCGTCAGCCCGACGAATGTTGGCTACAACCGATTCAGTCGCCCCAAACGTCGCCCCGACAGCAGCTTTGCGGATTGTTATTTCTAGAAAGAAAAAAAGAGAGAGCGGTTGGGAGCGCACCGAAGAGCCCAATAGGTCCAACGAACCCCGCGTTTCTTCCTCGAAGAGCATTTCGAAGCGACGCGGCAACCGCCCCAGCCACCGCCGATTGAAACCCCAGACGGAAGGCGTTCTGGAGGGTGCTCTTTTGCTGATAGCTCGACGAAGTAGATGTGACCGGCTCCGGTTTTCTTTTAAAGACATTTACGATGAGCTGCTTAAGCTGAGTTGCAGGATCACCCTCAGACATGGTGGTTTGACGTGAAGTCGTTCTTGCCCAATCGGGAAGGTACACAAATCTACCCAAACATCGCGAGTTGTCGCTTCGCGTCACCATAAGAAAGAAAATACTATTAGACCAGACCACTACTTGTATGCAAGTGAAACGTGCTGCTATCTACACTGCGCTACCATCGATTCACAAACTGATTCGGAGGTGGTGGCGGTAACTGCACGGTACTGGTGGCGGTTCCGCGGTTGAAGTTGTACACCGGCGGCAGCACAGGGCCAGAGTAGCCCGCAGGCGGATATGCGGGAATAGGGAGGCGAGCCGGCGGGAGGGTAACAGGAGCTTGCACCGAAGGTCGGGTGTAATCTACACCGTTCGCCACCGTCGTGGTCGTCGCGGTGATGTTACGATCCCCATCTAGTCGACCTTTCTTCCATATCTGTTCAGTGGGAGACGCGATGCCCGCCTCTGAGGCCGTCCGTTTGCCTGTGGGACGAGAGGGAGGCTCAGGCTCGTCGTCCGAGTCCAAGGTCAGGTCAATCACGTCATCGTTCTGGGAGTTCGTGGCCGTCTCGTTATGGATACTGCCAAACGACCGATTGACCGAGGAGGAGCTCGCGAAGGACGGGGATAATTCGCGCTTTACCCGCCCTTCGTCTTCATCGTCTGAATCCAACACTACTATCTCAGTGGCTTTGCGTTTGCCGTTTGGGTCCCCATTGACGGTCTGGGAGGGAGTGTGAGAAGGGCTTTTGGCAGGAACAAACTTTCGAGGGCTTGTCGGAGCCTTGGGAATCACGGCAGGCGCATGCGAAGCCTTCCATTTCGTGGATCCGTATTTGTTGTCCGAGGTGTGCCACTCGCCATCGGCCTCCACAACCACGTCCTCGACACTCTCTGGACTTTGCTTCAAGATCTCGTCGAAATATCTATAAAATACGTCGGGGTTAATGTTGAGAGGCAAGAACAGCATGAAACGAACCCGTCGATAATGAGGTCTTTGCAATCCAAAGCTCGCTCACACACGGGACAGAGCCACGTTGTAGTTTGCTCCATGACCGAAAACCAAGACGTCGCATCGAAACATTGAGAATGTGTACATTTCCGAGAGCGGCAAGGGGTATTGACACGCATGTAGCTCAGCTGAAAGAGTGACATGATTTTGGGCGCTCCAACATCGAGTTATGCACGTACAGGACATTTCAGGGACATCTTTTGAGGTCCGGCGACGATATCCTCGTCAACACTCATGCTGGTAATCACTACAGATGAAATAATTTAGGACAGTCGGTGGATGAATGACAGCTGTACTGACTCTCTTTTCGAATATCATTGCTACTCTTATACCCCGTCTGCTTCAGCTCTCGGACTAAAGTTTCCACGTTGACGGTCTCAACGAGCTGCACTAACAGATAGAATTTCTACTCGAGTGTTTAAGTATACCCTCGAGACAGGACGACTGATTCGCACCTTGGGCTGAACAGGCTGCTGACTGTTTACATATATCATCTCGACCTTGTTGCTGGCCGTAGTGAGTCGTACGTATTTACCCAGATCGGGAGGTGGAGCAGTCCCCGGCTTTTTCTTGAGTCCTTTGAGGTTGGCGCTGAGTTGGACGTTGTTAACTCGAACCTCGCAGGTTGGAGGAAATTCAATTAGACAAGGCCCAGCGTTCGGCCGAAACGAGCTCAGGGTAGGCGTATAGAATACGGAGGACGTGCAAAACAGTCGAAGTTGATACTTCGAACTAAACGGCGCGTTAGTACACAATTCCCAAAATATAGACTGGTGTCGACCTATCAGACTTGAGCTTTGCAATATGGTCATTGGTGAGATTGAATGTGAGTTGTTGTTGACGACGATCGGTTGCGCTGGACGATTCTAAACAAGAAGCGGTCAAAAACAAGCGTGTTAGAAAACATCAGCACAGACCAGGGCATTCTTGAACGGTCGAAACCGTTTGATGAACGCGGAAGAAGGGCGAATCCTTGAAACGCACGGCTGAGTCGTTTTCATGGTCAGATCTGGCGTATACGATATTTTTGAGTGTCACTCTACCTGCTCTTGTGCTGCCAGTCGACGCGCTAGGTACCGTCGCAGTTGCCTTACGTGGAGGAGCATAGGGATCGTAACGCCCAATAGAACTCGTGCTTGCTCCAGCAGAGTTGAATGAAGAGGTAGTTCCCAGACTACTGGCGGCAGAATAGGACGGGATAGGAGGCGCGCCTACTGGGACAAGGGAAGTGGAATTGGTAGTGATGTAGCTGCGAAGGGCAACGAAATTAGAGCCATCCCGCGAGTACATTGTTGAGAGTTACTCACCTTCCTGACGAGCGTACTTGAGTAACTACAGCTTTTGCTTTGATCCACCGGTCTGTCATGTTATTTGTTCGCCAGGAGTCTAACAAGCCAACTATGCGGTCTATGATTTCTTGCTTCTTGCCGGATTTCGAAAAGGCCGTTCCACACTCGGTGTTGAGCCCCGATAAAATCTGCTTCAGTTTGTCGACGGTGTTGTGCTTTATATTATGCCGTATCGTCTTTTGCGACTGGGTAAGCGCGTGCAGGGTGGCAAGAGAAGAAACCAACATCGAATTCACTCCAGACGTCGCTCGTGCTAGAACTAGCCATTAAAATTGCGAGCGGGGCCGGGCGCAGAGCGAGTCGCCGAAACCAGAGTGCGAAGCGAAAAGCCTGAATGTCTTGTTTGTTTGGCGACGCGTCACGGGTCACTGTGACCCGGACATCTCGAAACTACCGAAAACTATGTCCAGTATCCCAGACGATTACGACTCGCTTTCCACAGAGGAACGCGAGCTTAGAGACAAGCAAGACAGAGCGAGAGAGTTCACAGAGCAGGCTGGTATGGTCGATTGGTCTAGTCGTCGGTGCATTGGCGTCTCACGTCTGCAGCCCTTCCTTATCAATGGACCCAAGAGCTGGGGGAACTCGACGTCGTTGTTCCTGTCCCCAAAGGGACGCGCGGAAAGGACCTCGTCGTTGTAATTCAGAAAAAGAAACTGAGTGTCGGGCTCAAGGGTCAAGACAAAATTCTTGAGGGCGAACTTTGTAAGGAAATCAAGGTGGAAGACAGTACCTGGACTCTCGGTCTGTGTCGCAAATTATGTTCCTCCGCACGCTGCTCACACGGTACTATTAGAGGACAACGAGTCCGTTCTCATCCACCTCGAGAAAATCAACCAGCAGCAATGGTGGGAGAACGTTCTCACTCATCATCCCAAGATCGACACCCGAAAAATAGAACCCGGAAACAGCAAACTGAGCGATCTCGATGGGGAGACAAGGTCAGAATATGTGTTTTTGAGGTTTCTCGAACTAATTTATATTCCAGAGGAATGGTTGAGAAAATGATGGTATGTCCTAATCTAACCGAATCGATTGCTAACACGTCTAATCACTGCAATGAAGTTCGATAATCAACAGAAAGTAAGTGTATGTTACAAGCTTGCCTCTGTTTCTCTGATCCCTGTATAGCAAATGGGAAAGCCCACTTCGGATGAGTTGAAAAAACAGGAGGTGAAGTTCCGTCACCTGCGAATTGGCGAAGTTAAATCATACTCTCCCAGGCGCTCAAGAAATTCCAAGATGCACACCCTGAAATGGATTTCTCAAACGCTAAATTCTCGTAGCACGTCGATCCGCTTTATATTAACGCGTGAATGTAGCCCGATGTATGTAAGTTATCACACTCTGTCCGGCCCAAACGATCATCAATTGCCAAATCGTGAATCGCCAAATCGAGAATCCGATATTCTAATCTTGGATGCGGCGACGTTTCCCAGTTGACTCAACCCTCAGTGTGCTCTTCCTTTTCACGCTCTCCACCAAATTCTGGAGCGACCTGCCGCCCTCGTCCGGCTGCCTCCCACCAACCTCGACGCTCTCGCGCTTGTGTTTTTGACGCTTGGATCTCTCCTCCAAAAGCGCATTCATGCCTTTGGTTTTCTTGAACCTAAAAAATGGACGTCAGCAACCCGATAACGCCAGGATGACATGGACGTACTGTGGGTTACTCGGGTCAATAGCGAACGCGTGATCTTCGTGCAAAACGTTGAACCGCGAGTCGTTGACATTGATGGCGAAGTCTTCCTGCATTTCATCCTCAGCTACTGTCTTTCTCTTCTTCCCCTTTCGTTTCGCCTGTTTCTCCGCCTTGAGGATGGCCTTCATGTCGAAATGTCGAGGCTCTGTTGTCGGCTTGTCCGAAGAAACGAGCAGGGATAATTCTTCCGCTGTAGAAAGGGATCGTGATGGTTTAATCGCGGGGGCAGAGCCGCGAGCCGCTCTTGTGGGAGCTGGGACTTTTCCGTCGTCGAAGAATTCATCTTCTTCGTCTCCCCCGTCCGCCGGTTTAATTTCCGTTTTCTTCTTCTTCCGTTTTTCCCTCATCTTCCGCTGGTACTTATCCAATGTAGTCTCGCCCAATTCCTTGGTCTCCGTCAACCCAGGCGTAAATGTGATCTCCATGTCGACGTCTCCATCACCCTCGTCCTGCTCACGATCCCAGCCCTCTGGGAGTTCGTCGCCTCCTCCTGTGAGTAGCAGGGAGCGAAGTTTGTCGCGGGAGGCGCCCTTGCTCTTGGCGTTACGATTTTCATCGTCAGACTCGTCCTCAGACGAAGAGGCTAAGTAAGCCTTGAAGTCGGCTTCCTCAATTTCCTTGCGGGTGAGGGTACGACGGGTAACCTGGTTCCGCTCTGGGTCGTCTTCATCCCATGTGAGTTTAACTTTTGAATGACGCAGAGCCTGTTCGCGTTAGATTTCTGGTAACGACGCAAAAATAAGAATAACTTACGTCTGTGACGAAATCGACACCCTTGTTGCTTGTGCTCGAATCTTCAGTAGCCTCGTCTCTGATGAGGATGAGGCTGAGAATGGCTCAGTGCAAAGCAACTACGAAAACGAACCTGCACTCCTGGTCGAAAGTCATATCATTTGGAACGAAACTAAGATCGAAAATATTCGCCGATCGTTCCAGCTCTGTGCCTTCGAGTTCGGAATAGATATGGGCGGCAGCCTCCGTAGAGTCGCAGGTCACGATGGCATAATAATATCTTGGCCGATTTAACATTCTAGGATTGCGAAAGTAGCAAATTGCACACCGTAGTCGTTCGAGCTGGTACCTCCTAAGAGCATCCTCGTCGTAATCATTTTCGTCGCCCACTTCATAAATATTTTTCTCGTCAATCTCGTCTTCCTCCAACGGCGACGACTTTTTGAATATCTCTGGCGGCGGTCCTTCTTTTTCCTCGCGTGCCAACCGCTCTTTCCCAAATTCGCTGGGATAGATTCGGACACTCAGTACCTTCCCGCGCACAGGATGACTGGGAAGCCCTTTCTGCGCGTGGTCCGAAGTGGATTTTACCGAGGCCGGAGCGGCCGAGGGAGAGACAAGAGATGCACATATTTTGAACAGATGTGCGGCACGAACATGATCCCAGTCAAGATTTACTGCTGCCAGACGGTTGGTTTGGGAACCCTCAGAGCTGTCTCCGTCTGCGTGCGACTTGGAGTACTCGGCAGCCTGAGCGTCGAGGTCCGCAAAGTTGTCTTCATCCAAGTCAATGTCACCGTTAGGATTTGTATCAGCAAGATTGATAGGACGGGTAGAATCATGGCCGGCGGTACTGTCCGTCGTCAGACGCTTCCTCTTCGTCGGAGGACTCGAGTAGGGCTTGGCCGCGCGCGTAGTCGAGCGGAGGTTGGGCAGTGCCATCATCATCCTCTGTTTCTAGCCGATAGAAACGCCGCAGATTTTCGTGGTCGTGAACCCCAGATAATGGACGCCCATACTTGTCGACACGACCTGTATGATGGTTTCAGAGATGGCTAGCTGTGCTGGAAATAGCCCCGAGAACCTTTTTTAACTTGAGGAGTGAAAACGCCTTTAAAACGATCGTCTACAACGACTTTGGACTTTTCTTTGCGGGGTCGACGGAAACGAGGGTCGGACCTGAGTCTGGCGAAGCGGGAGTCCATGAAGGACGGTTCGGAGAGCAAACTGTGAAGGAAAGATCGATGCCAATGGCGACGCGATCAATCCAATCATGACCGTATTTGCGTTTGTAACCCAACGGACTAGCTTCCTTCCTCCTCTCATCTCCCTCTTCTCGGCCGCAGGACGCCCTTTCCTTAGCTTTTCACTCTCCGCACTTCGTCTCAGTACACATATCCTCTCTTTTATCATGCTTTCTCAATTATACGTCCTTGTCTCCATGGCCATCCTCCTGGCAGGTCAGGCCGCTGCGAGCCCAGTGCCCATGCCGGTAAGCTTGTCTTCTGGCTACTGCATATCCACATCCACCGCTCACACTTTACCTTTTCTTTTCTTTTCGCAGCGTTACTTGGCCCGACGTGCCCCCCAGCCTCTTGACACAATCCCGGCGTATGTGAAGCGTGACGTCCCGGTTGAGCAAGCATCGACCGCACCAAACGGTAAATAGAGGGGAATTTGCTTTGCATGTATTCATCAATTAACGTGTTGTTCTGGCAGGCATCGTTCTTCCGTACAGCGCCCAGAACGTTAAAGGCCGTGATGTCGCCGAACAGGATGCTGCTACCTGCACCCAACGGCCAAGTTCTCCCGTACTCCGCCGAGAATGTCAAGGGCCGCCGCGACGTCCCCGTTGAGCAGGCTTCCACCGCGCCCAATGGTGACTATAAATCTACCGGTCGACGTACCATAACTGACGGATTGATTTGCAGGCATCGTTCTTCCTTACAGCGCCCAGAACGTTAAAGGTCGTGATGTCGCAGAGCAGGATGCCGCTACCGCGCCCAATGGCCAAGTTCTTCCGTACAGCGCCGAGAACGTCAAAGGTCGTGATGTCGCAGAGCAGGATGCCTGCTACCGCGCCCAACTGGCCAAGTTCTTCCGTACAGCGCCGAGAACGTCAAAGGTCGTGATGTCGCAGAGCAGGATGCCGCTACCGCGCCCAACTGGCCAAGTTCTTCCGTACTCCGCCGAGAACGTTAAAGGTCGTGATGTCGCAGAGCAGGATGCCGCTACCGCGCCCAACGGCCAAGTTCTTCCGTACAGCGCCGAGAATGTTAAAGGTCGTGATGTCGCAGAGCAGGATGCCGCTACCGCGCCTAACGGCCAAGTTCTCCCGTACTCCGCCGAGAACGTCAAGGGCCGCCGCGACGTCCCGGTTGAGCAAGCTTCGACCGCACCCAACGGTAACTATAAATTTACCACTCCACGTGCTCTACTAGCTAACGGATGGAACCGCAGGCATTGTTCTCCCCTACAGCGCCCAGAACGTCAAAGGTCGTGATGTTGCAGAGCAGGATGCCGCTACCGCGCCCAACTGGCCAAGTTCTTCCGTACAGCGCCGAGAACGTCAAGGGTCGCCGCGATGTCCCCGTCGAGCAAGCTTCGACCGCGCCCAATGGTGAATATAAATCTACCAGTCCACTTACTTTTCAACTGATGGGTTGATCTGCAGGCATCGTTCTTCCTTACAGCGCGCAGAACGTCAAGGGCCGTTAAATGCGCCGTCTATGCCGTGGTTAGGTCGGGTATGTCCTCCTCACCTATAAGTTGCCTTGACTAACTGGTTTGTTGTACTAGATTGACTTGAAACATATCTTTGAGAATGAATTGTGTTACGAGGTGCCGACATGTTGAAAGGATGGTTTCCAGATACCAATACTATCGTAGACCGTAGTATTCGTTTGCTGTGCTTTCCGTTGGATTGGGGGACATTAATTTCACCGAAGGAGTTTCACTTTATGTGCGAATGCGCTTGTCTTCCAACTTGACATTGCCGCCAACCGGTGATGTACTGTGGCGAGTGTGGTATTTCGAGCGAATGGCTCCCGCGAATTGCTTGATACTCCCGAAGCGAAGTCTATAGACTGTATAGTGCTTCGACCTTTCATTGCTTTCCCTTGCCAATGCAGAAGACGACTCTTGCCAGGCGACTTCATGATAACTTTTAAGTTTTGAGCGAGCGCATTTTTACATTTTGAGCATATTCTTCTTTGCGTTCTTATCGCGTTGTTATCGGGCGCATATGATTTTCCGTCGAACGGTCTTCGGATCAGAGATATGGCGTGACTGTAAAAGGATCAAACCGGATCAGTGTTTGTGTCTGCTGTCCCTCTCTTCCTCCCTCCACTCACGCAAAAAATGGCCACCGCCACCAAAAAGACCAAAACCACAAAAGAGTTTGCGCGTAAGATGCTCTTCCCTCGACCTGAGTCCTACTGAGCACCTTGTTGCAGTTGATTTCCTCCTCGGGGGTGTTTCCGTAAGATTTTTGCGTTTTTTTTCGTCGTTCTCGTGTAATTTATTTTTTCAGGCTGCCGTTGCCAAAACGAGTGCCGCCCCCATCGAGCGCATCAAGCTCCTGGTCCAGAATCAGGATGAGATGGTCTATACCTTTTTTCTTCCTCGCAAGACCAGCGCTGACACGTCACGACCAGATCAAGCAAGGCCGTCTGGCCACCCCCTACAAGGGCATCGGCGACGCCTTCTCCCGCACATACAAAGACGAAGGTCTTGTTTCCCTGTGGAGAGGCAACACCGCCAACGTCATCCGTTACTTCCCTACGCAGGCCTTGAACTTCGCCTTCAGTGCGTTTTGTCGTTGTCAATGTCGTTTTATTGTTGCTAACGTTGTGTGCAGAGGATTACTTCAAGTCTCTGTTCGGGTTCAAAAAGAACGAGGGTTACTGGAAGTGGTTCGCCGGCAACATCGCATCCGGTGCCGGTGCCGGTGCCACGTCCCTGCTCTTCGTCTACTCACTCGACTATGCGCGTACCCGTCTTGCCAACGACGCCAAATCCTCAAAGGGAGGAGGAGCTCGTCAGTTCAACGGTCTTATCGACGTCTACAGAAAGACCCTCGCTTCTGATGGTATTGCTGGCCTCTACCGTGGATTCGTGCCCTCTGTCGTTGGAATTGTCGTCTACCGCGGTCTTTACTTTGGTGGCTACGACTCGCTTAGTCAGTTTTTGCTTTCTCTCTTTTCTTCCATCTGACGTCGTCCCGCAGAGCCCGTCGTCCTTGTTGGTCCTCTTGAGGGTTCCTTCCTGGCCTCGTTTGCTCTTGGTTGGGCTGTCACCACCGGCTCTGGTCTTGCTTCTTACCCTCTGGACACTATCCGGTATGATGGCTTTTCTTGGCCTCGCGTGATGCTAAATGCGCTGCAGTCGTCGCATGATGATGACATCTGGCTCGGGTGTTAACTACAAGTCCATGTTCGACGCTGGATCTCAAGTAATCTTTTCCATTCTCCTACTTTCGCCCCTTGCTCAACGTGTATCAGATTATCTCCAAGGAAGGAACCAAGTCGCTCTTCAAGGGCGCGGGTGCCAACATTCTCCGTGGTGTGGCGGGTGCCGGTGTGCTATCGCTCTACGACAAGCTCCAGGAGGTGCGTTGAGGAGTTCCCATTTTATGTTTCGTACTAACGCCTCCGCAGTTAATGTTCGGCAAGGTGTACTCGGGTGGTAAGTCGTGTTCGTTGCTCTTCTCTCCTTTGTATCTCACGATGTTCCTTGCAGGATCTGGTTAAATACCCTTCGTATAATGGATGGGAGGGCTTTATTAGTTAATGTCGGCAGCGCCTTTGTCCTTAGAGTACATTCACTTTTTCACTTTATTTATGGACTTGAGTAACGCGTGACTGGTCGTGTCTTTACCTTTTGCCTTGATGCGATGTGGGAGGCCTCTGGCGCGTCTTCGACTTTCTCGTGGCTTCTCTAGTCTACCGGACGTTGTCCTTCGCCCATATCAGGAGCAGTGCTTGCTCGCGTGCACGGAGGCTCTCGAGAGTGGTGCTTCGCGCATAGGTGTATCTTTGCCCACCGGCTCCGGAAAGACTACTGTGTTCATTTCTCTGCTTTCTCGTATCAATGCGCCCCCCTCCAATCTTGGCGCCTCCAAGAGTCTCATCATCGTTAACAGTATCGAACTTGCGCGGCAATCGGCCGAGCAAGTTGGTCGCCTTTTCCCAAACTGGACGGTAGAAATTGAGCAAGGTACCAAACACAAGGCGTCAGGCTTGGCCGATGTGTCCGTATTCCTCACCACGGGTAATACTGTTGTTAAATTCGTCTCTAGCACTGTTGCAACGTACCAAACTCTCAGCCAAGCTGGACGCGTCAAAAAGTTCGACCCGGCGTCCTTGAAAGCAATTGTGATAGACGAAGCGCATCATGCGGCCGCGCCATCGTACGCTCTCTAATTGCTGTCTCTTCCACTTTATGTATGCATCATCCATCTGGCGCAGGTATCGACGACTATTGGCGAACTTTGATCCCGATATTAAACACCCCGACGCCGATTTCAAGCCTCCTGTTCTGCCCCATAAAATACCTATCGTTGGTTTTTCTGCGACCTTTAGTCGCCACGACGGGCTAGCGCTTGGTTCGGTGTTTGACCGCATCGTGTATCACAGGGACTTTCTCGAAATGATCAAAGAGCAGTGGTAAAGTAGATGGAACAGAACAGATACAGTTGGTTGACTTGCTACAGGCTCTGCGACGTGCGGTTTACCACTGTGCATGCGAGCATCAACTTGAAAAACGTGACGGTGAACTCGCGCACAGGTGATTTCAATCCCACAAGTCTCGCTCAAGTGGTGAATACGGAGACCGTCAATAATATGGTGGTCAAAACTTGGTTAGATAAAGCAGGTATTCAGTTTCCGCTCCTGCCGCTGGTGCTCTGATTGACGACGTTCCAGGGTCGACACGCAAATCCACGCTAATCTTCTGTGTTAACGTGGCCCATGTTGAGGCCCTGACTCAGACGTTTCGTGCTTTTGGGATTGATGCTCGATATCTTTTTTCGGGCACGCCGGTACGCCCTTCAGCCGACATTCATCAACTCGCTAACCCAGTCTTTTGGCACAGATGGCTGAGCGCAAGGCTCTGATCACCTCCTTCAAGGCGGGTCAATACCCCGTCCTGATCAATTGCGGTAAACACCAGCTTCTCCCGCTTTTGCTCCAAATTTTACGAGGACGCAGCTATTTTAACGGAGGGCGCCGATATACCTAACATTGATTGCGTAGTTGTTGCCCGACCGACTCGCTCTCGCAATGTGTTCGCGCAAATGGTGAGCCCACTCAATGTTGATGCGAGCGCAACCTTCAATCCGTCCGTCATAGATCGGGCGTGGAATGAGGCTCTCACCCAACACTGGTAAGGAGGACTGTCGGATCATCGATTTCGTGGACAGCGCGAGTCGGGTTTCGGGGATCGTTTCTGTACCAACTCTGTTTGGGCTCGATCCCGACACTGTTTCTATCGATGGTAAGCCACACACGCATATACACATTGTCGCGACGACCAACACACCGACAGACGAGACAACCGAGTCCCTCGAGAAACAGTGCCGCAGCAGCAATCGCCCTCGACAGCCGCGACAACATTCCGGAGCCTCGATCGGTGACATACAAAGATTACGACGATCCTTTTTCGCTTCTGAACCAGGGCTCTGGGGCGCCTCAGATTGCGAAGATTAGCAGACACGCCTGGGTGGGCTGCGGAGGTGATGTTTATGTTCTGGAATGTCTGGGGAAGGGTTATGTTCGCATTGAACCTGTTGAAGGTGGATCATTTCTTTCCTGCTCGTGGATTATCCTGATGAAGCGACTAGACGGAAACGAGAAGCATTTCCGGGCTTTTTATAATCCTGCTATCGACGGGGCTACGGCTGCTGCCCTTAAAATTGGCCCGTTCTTGCGTAGTCGCGAAATACTGACGGCCACGGATCTCAGCGACGCTATCCGGGGGTGCGACACCTACGTCAAGGCAAAAGTCGTGTTTGGACAGATGGCATTGGGGTTCGTGCCGTTCATCCAGCTGTAAGCCCTTCCCCTTCTTATATCATCCTAGCCTTCTTAGATCTGCGCGATGGAGAATGGCTCCGGC
This sequence comes from Mycena alexandri, assembly GCA_029233265.1. Taxonomy (NCBI): domain Eukaryota; kingdom Fungi; phylum Basidiomycota; class Agaricomycetes; order Agaricales; family Mycenaceae; genus Mycena; species Mycena alexandri. The sequence continues at coordinate 397,128 of JARJCM010000033.1, read as the reverse complement.
TTCGGAGCAGCAGAAAATTTTTGTGGAAAAGCGCTGGGGTAAAAGAAGATTTGACTCGGATTCGGAAGCCGAAAGCAAGGCTGAGCGGATTGCGACATTGACAAAAGGAGAGGCCGCAAATATCATTACGCGACTGAAGCATGGGGCACAATCACGCTATGAGAAGAAGGTCAAAGTAGCAATGAAGACGGCGCAAAAGACAGAGAAGGAGTCTCTTCGTCGTGCCCGAGAGGACGTCCGCGTTGGACCGATTCCAACAGAGCCATTATAACATTATAGCATCATTTTACTAGTGTATTCAATAATGGTGATACAGCAGCGTGGGTTTGAAGGGTCAAGGAGGCGGCTTTTTGGCATGTAGTGACGAGTAGGTTCAGCGCCATTGGGCTGCTCAGGGGGTGTGGATGAACCTGCAAAGAAGCCAGAAGTGCGCCGACAAACGAGTCACCAGCACCTGTGGAATTCAAGACTGCGGTTGGCTGAGCCGGGAAATGCTGGAAAATCAAAATTTCGTTTCCTGAACCTGGACGTGCAACAACATATCGGCGGGAGGGGTTACTTCGCTCGTGAATCCAGCCTGAGGTCTGGGCGTCCTTCCCGGAAAGCCTGATAACACTGACGACGCCTCGTTCTCCGCATTTAATGAACATGTGCCGGAAGAAGGGTGTTAGCGCCGTGGCCATTTGTGCGACGCCTTCATCGACGAGGAAGGCGAGAGTGCTGCCATTTTTCTGATCCGACGCATCGTCTCCCATGGCTCCCTTTCTGGCAAGTTGAGCCATATCCATCCGGAAGCCGTCCCCCAGAGAAAGACCATCGATGACCGACCACCAGAACGGAGAGGAGGTAAGCCCCCAATCCGTACTAGCATTGGAATACACGTGTTTCAATTCGAGCAGATTGGGAGTGAAGAAGGACACTGCGGGGTCGGAACTCTTTTTCAGTGCCTGTTCGATGGCGGGTAGAATCCTTTCTGACTTGGCGATCGAAGTGGGTTCACTATCAGTGAATGTAAGGCGATTCCAGATGGATCTTTTCGTGCTTACAATAGAGCTGGGGGTGCAGATTTAGTCGCGTGCCGCTGAAATCCAAAACCAACGCACTTTGAATGTTTCGTCGAGCGCAATAGTCAACGATTGTTTGAATGGATGACGACGACAAGTTCCCATCGAAAGCTACTAGCTCAGGGTTGTTTCTGGAAATCTGCTCGAGGACTAACTCAACGGGCAGTTTAGCAGCGATGTCCATGTCGGCTACTCCGCCGACGAGGCTTCCACCACCATCGAGGAACAGATTGCAGACGGCGGTTCGCTCTGTAATCCGCTGTATAAAACCGTCGGTTCTCATTCCAATCGCTTCAGTTTCGTCGATTAAGAGTCGGCCCCAGGTGTCTTCGCCAAGGGGAGCCACCAAGAGAGCGGGTTCCCCCATCCTATGACACGCCTCCGCGATATTTCGTGCAACGCCGCCCAAACCTAGAGCGACGGTTCCAGAACTAGTTGAATGCAAGCCGACAGCATTGACCATGTCTTCTGCGCGCGCGGTTATATCTAGAGCTGCACTCCCGACGACGAGGACCTTGGCAGACCCGGGGGGCGGAGTCGACGAGGTATCAGTTTCCTCGATCAGAGGTGGAGTACCGACGCTTGCGTACGTCTTGGTAGTACGGTTCGATGTCTGAACGAATGATATTTGCATTCCATCCGACTACACACATTTTATTCTCTTACTTGATCGGCCAGAATCTGATATTGCACTGCTATCTGCCCACCTGCCAGGATGTAAGGAAGGGTTGCGAAGTCAGGAGGGGAAGTGTTGCAAACCTATGAGGGCGGTATTCTTGAGCAAAGCAATGTTTGAGTCGATCGAGTCCGACTTTGTCAACTCTGCGACTCGGGACAGCAGCCATGGCGTTACATCTTTACCACGCTTGCTCATGCCATTCTCTTCGGATTCACGGACGGCCTGATTTACTGCCTGTTGAATGGCCTCTCCCTTCTCTGCATATTCGTCCGGAATGGGAGCAGCAATCAATGCTCCGCCCTCGAAGCCCAACTGCCATTGACTAACTAACAACGGAAGAAAGTCAGATCGGCGGGATGAGCGAGAATTAGAGACACACATAGCATCTTTGCCGCTGTGGCGGGATCGTTAACATTCCAGGGAGTCTTAACGTATTTGGTGAACCGACGTTCAAGAAACTGGCTTAGATTTGTACCTCATATCCGCTCCGGGGAGAGAAAAAGGCAGGGAATTCTTTGATATTGCTGTAAGGTATGACCGGCACGCCTAAAGTTTCCTGGAATATGAGTGGTGAGCGGTGCGACGGACGCAGAACAAAAGACAACCCACTAGGTATTCGAGAGTTCTCACAAGAATGATAAGCTACAGGCGACGAAGAGAGGTTTAGATAATCGCACCTTCCAATATCTAGGATAGATTTGACTCCAGCCGAGACGAGGCCCACAGGACATCGGGTAAGTTCCATCAGGTCGGCTGAAATGTCCATGGCTGAAGAAGTTAGCTAGTTTTTGAGGTAAACATTATGAGGGCCGTTACAGGTCTCTCCTCCGCGATGAACACCTCCCAAGCTAAATTTAATGAGACTACTAGAAGACATAAGGGTTGAAAACGGGCACACACCCGCCTGTTGCAAAAATCTGCATGAACAGCATCAGAATCGACGATATTTGAAGTGAGACCAAATTTCACCTTGATTCCGGCCAATGCAGCAAAAATTAGAGTAGCGCTGATCGTTGTACCTGAGAATTTTTAACCTCGTAAACCACACCATTTTGCGTGAGAGCATTGGACGCGCCTCCGTCAGCTTTCAAGGCCAGAGCTGGAGCAATATCACGTCGGGAAATTTTGACAGAACGGGGAGTGCGATTGACATCGGCCAAATGGTCGAGGTCCGATTCCGCTAAACCGATTTTGACGCGCCCGCCGACAACGCCAATTGTGGCCGGAATACAGCCAGTGGATCTGACAACGGCTTCGAGGTCCTTCGTTACTCGAAGATTAATTGGTGGAGGTAGGCCGTGAGTTGTGAGGGCAGTTTCGAGAGCAACAACAGGTTTGTTTGTGGCTAAAGCGTCCTGGACCTGGACGGAAGCTTGTCAGGTTGAGGCCGATAAATTCAAGACGCATAAGTATACCTCTGGGTGTATATCGATGGCGGCCCCTCTGGCCAGTGCTGCACTCAGCCTCGAAGCCGAACGCGTAGAAAGGACGCCGCCAATGGCGCGTCCAGATAGAGTTCTCGAAAACATGATGGCGGAAGGCTAACTTAGGCTCACTTCGAGTCGGCCCGAAAACAGCGAGCTGCTTACGGCAGCATGGACTCCAACTCCGCGTCAGTTGCAGCCAGCCTTGACCTTGAAGGGGGACTGGGGTTTTGTGCCTTGTCTTTCACGCTCGATGTCCAGCAAATCATTGCATCGGTAGGGCACGATGGCGCGGGCGCAACAGCCGTGTTTATTGGGACAACTCGAAACTCATTTCAGGGTGGGTTTGTCCTCACCGCTCTCTTGACGCGCTCAACTTCGCACAGGTAAGGTCGTAACACGATTGGAATACCAAGGTCGTTTATTGTATCGAGAAACGGTCGTAAATCTCATCTTCTCAACGCAGCATACTCGACGTTAGCGATAAAGACCCTCGCCCAGATCGTACGCGACGTGCAGGCTTCGATGTTCCTCGAAGGCTCCGTGGAAGCCCCGCCAACCATGCGTTGTGCGGTACACCACCGTCTCGGGGTCGTTCCGGTCGGCGAACCATCAATAGTTATAGCAGTATCGGCTCCACATCGTAAAGAGGCATTTATCGCCTGCGAACGACTGTTGGAGGAGGTGAAAAGAAGCGTGCAGATATGGAAGAGAGAGTTTTATGAGGGAGAGAGCGAAGAGACAGCGGAGTGGAAAGCGAACCATTAGGCATCGTGAATTAATCCAATCGTTTTCCGACATCGTCTTCTCCTGAGCTGACTAATAGTTCCACCGACCAGATAAGCAGGGTGAAGAAGATCAACATCCATCTCGACCACACTTGCGATGAGGGGTCCAGAACTAGAAATGATCGAATAAGAAGTGCGATAATTGGAAAGCAGACAACCCACGAAGCAAGTGCGAATATACAGTCACGAAAATCGACTGCCTATAGGTTAGCAACAGCCTAGGTCAGGGCCGAAGTCTGAACCACAAAATCAAATCGTTTCCTGTGAGGAGTACGCAAAACCTACTGGTCTATCCTCCCATGTATCGTCCACACCATAGGTATCGTCAAAACTGTCGGCGCCGATTGTGGGTAGAATACGGGAGGCCAATTGTAGGATCATAAGACGATAAGACAAGGCGAAAAGTACTGGTTTGGGTAAGGTATGTCGAATAAAGTTGAGCAGGGCAACAAAATGAGGCATAAGGTTGGGCAGAAGAGGCGCACTGAAAGTACCGGTTAAGGAACTTAACAAACTTTTGGACAACCACCCACTAGGATAATGCCGAATCGAAAACTGATTTCTCATCGTCGGACGATCCCATGCCGCATAACCAGAGATTGTACGCGATGAAAAGTGCCATTCCTGAGGATTCAACCACATTCGTCCTGGCGCAACATAAGGGACTATATGTTCATTATGAAAACCAAACATACCTGCGTAGCACAAAGCCGATGCACGAAAGGAAAAAGAAAGCACACAGCGCCGCGCCCAGGAGTGTGGATGCCAGCGGTGATGATGCCGCCGCAGGATATGAAACGACAATCCACCAAGCGGAAGAAACATAGGCGACAGCCGTACCAACAAGGAGACCAAGTTGGTAAGATTCGCCTTCTGCAACGAGTTCTTTTCCGATCTGTCCAGCTTTCTGTACAACAAGCAGGCTCGAAACTCCTTCCAGTAAAATGAAAAGAGGGCCGGAGAAAGCCAGCATTTTCCCCCAAGCATCGGCGGCTGTGAGCAGCCAAGGATTTACGGGCGAGGAGAATATGTTGAAACAAACTAGGGGCGTTGTGATACTTGGAAAATTCACTGAAAAGGATGGCCGTACCTAGCAGCAGAAACGAATGCATGGGAACTTGCCACCAGCAAATCAGACTCGAGTAATTTGGACCGCGCTAGGGAACATACCTTGTAGAAAAGACAGGGCCTTAGAGCCTGGCCAAAGCACTGACAATATTCTTTCAGCGACGTGACGAGTTTGCATTCATGAACGCGTACTTATACAGGTTCCATGAATGAGAGAGTGGATTGAAAGGAGAAGGGAAAGCAGCAGGAAGGCTCTGGTTGATAACGTCGCCAATGTCAGCGGCAGAAAGATCAAAATCTGCAACGCAGTTGAAAGTCTGCCCTTAATTGAGTTACCCCGTTCATTGCTTCTCTGGCAGCCTACCTGGCGAAATGGGAAGACACATAGAGCACGAAAGTCATTGTGTGCGCTCGACTTGCATCAACGACGGGTGGATTTCAAGCGGAAGAACAAGAGCAAGGAGTTTGCAGGGCTCTGGGATCGCGGGCGGTGGCAACAGGCTCAGGCTGTGGAGTACGAGAACTTGGCGCGGACTCGGAGCTGTCACGGTAACGGATCATGTACGCGTGACTTGTGACGACGCGTCGCGTTCTCTCATCATCATCTCTCATCATCGCTCTATGGTGTCGATTTATTTTCTCGTTCGTTCCTCTCGCGCTTTACAAGGCATAAATTAAATAATTTTACGACAAAATAACACATTCTAGAGCCTAAGCGCGTTTACGGGAGTCGGTGGACTGACAGGAATATTCACAAGACTGGAGAGTGCTTTGCGCGGATTCAAGAGGCCCTTCTCCTGCGCAAATTCAATGCCTCTGACGGCACCAGGGGCTGAGAATTTGTCGATGATGGGGATCTGTAAAAGGTTGAAGCGGGGGGTAATGACTACCAACTAAGATATCCAGTGGTATCAGCATCGACAGCGGAAAGGGCAACGAAGGTTTACAGTGTTGGTCTTGATTTCCATCCAGTCGGCTCTCTCGAAGGTTAACGGTTCGGAGGCGATCATGATGATGTTTTCCCGCTTGTCGGCTTTGGACATCCTATAGTGGCCACCTTCGGCGTCTTCGCTGAATGTTGTACCCGAAGAAAACCACTTCACCAGAATTAATGATAAGACATGGTATCACAGCCGTTCTTCACATACCAAAGAGGCGGCCTCATCTTTGTCAGATGAGATATACCTTGTCGCTATCACCTGGAGGAGGGTGGGGTCAGTGCTACCAGGATAATGGTATGTGTAGGGTCGGAACGTACGGTGTCGCCATCCGTTAAACAGAAATTCATCAGACTCGGCTAGAAATGCGTTAATATTGATTTGCTCGATTGTGAGATTGCATTCACCTCGGTCACGCCAGCAGCTTCAGCGAATCCGTTTAATGCGGCGATTGTATCAAGCATGGCTTTGCGTAAAACATCGGGCGTAAATGTTTTTGCGTTGGGATCAGGAAGCTGAATTTCGAGGTTACAAGAGAAAAGAAGAGGTACGCAGAACGAACCTTGGACAGGAAGAGCGCAAATGCCCATTCAGAATCTGCAGTAGATACGGTGAGTGGGAAAAAGACTGCCAGGTAATTTAATGCGACCTGTGTTTCCCTGGACCATATTGAAGGCAACGTCCGGTAAGTCCTTCTGCAGCATTCTCTTGACTAGTTCCCACTGCGCAATGCCTCCGTTGTGCATGAACTGTAATTCAGCCTGGTTAGAAGGAGAACGAACGCGCCACAGGAAGATTACCATTAGTTTCCCGTGCACAAAGGGATGGCAATTATCCAAACTAAGAGAACCAGCCGTCGTGGCACGTACATGGCCGCTACGAGTTTGTTGGAAATAATTATGTGGAGAAAGGACACAACGCACAACACCAATGGCGACTTGATTTTCTCGGCCAGACGTGTCAAGTTAATGTTGTTCCAGGCCTACCGGAAGATTATAAGTGCGAAACAGTATTCCAACCGCTTCGACCCACAGGAGTTACACTTGTAAAGATGCAGGGCTGGACGCCAAGTTCTTCGTCATAAACGGAATCATACCACCCTATTGTCGGTCAGCATAGGACCAAAAGGCCGTCTAACCGCGCCCACCAACGCCAAAGCCATCTCCATTCATGGGCCTGCGGCGGTCGAGACGTAGACGGGAGTCAAATGCTGAAGCACACAAGGTAAACGATAGCGCATAGGAGCAACTATTGAATACCTTGGTTGATAATACTATGGCATGGTCTCGTTAGAAGATGAGAAAGTTGGACTGGGGAGGTGCCTGTTAATTAGGCGAATTGATGGATCAATAATAAATCCAGTCGTCTGAGGTATGTGGTCGACCTTTGTAAATCACGAAACGACACATTCTCGAGCAAAGTGGAGACTTATCCTCAGAGGTTGAAAGCCAAAGACGGTAAATCCAGTGACTCTTTGACAGCGAGACATTCACAGCCCGTGACGTAAAATTCGCCATCTTGCACAATTCGCATTATTTTTCTAGTAGATTTCTACATACAGGTCCTTTCCTAACGAATTCATTTCATTCATTCCTTTCCTTTACTTACATGAACTCCTTCGGCCGCGTCGCCGGATTCCCACCGCATTCATCGTACACGAGACCAGCGACACGGAATGCCAATTCTGGCGGACTCGGGTTAGTAACAGGTTTCGGGACAAAAAAAAACAGCGTACCGTCAGCCTGGGCCTTGATGCTGGCCTCGGCATATACACGGACCACGTCCTCGGTACCACTGGGTCGCACAAAGGAGCGTCCACCGTCGTACCGGCGGACCAATTCGTTGATCTTCTGCTGGAGTCCAACAGGGCTGACTAGCTGACGCTCGGCATCTTCAGTTTTGAACTGATTCCTGTCCGCCACGACGACTTTCACAAGCCTATTGGGGAGGTCAACATACAGGGAGTCCCATTCGGTGCCGCTGTAGGCCTTATGTGCGAGAACGACCTCCACGAGCAGCATGTCAGACAGCGCGTCGCCGACAGTTTGATTGATCAGTTGGTTCAAATTTCGGAGGTGCTCAAGGGCAGTGGACTGAGCGGGAGTGGAAGGCTGGTATGTTTGGAGCAGATCTTGCGTAGGTGGTGAAAACAGAACAGTTCCGTGCCCATTCGCCTCGAAATAAACACCGATATTGTAATGTTCTGCAGCGTGGTGAAGATGTTTGACACCCGTCTGCACACATCTGACCGGAAGACGCTAGCACACGCGTTTCAATATTTCGTAAATGTGGTGGAGAGCGTACCAACCTCGCTCAGATATTTTGTGGAAGCTCCATTGGCGTATGCAGTCTGAACCACGCCAACTTTCATTTGGCTGTCCTAGTCCTGAAGTTTTCACAAGCTCGACTATGAAAGCGGCAACCAAGGCCGCGATTTTATCGCCATCGAGCATGTGGAACTGGCCGCGCTCGTCGAGATAGAAATACATCAGCCGGTCAGCATCGCCATCCAGACTGCATCCCCGTTGGCCCGGTTGGAGACGGCCAGCCAACGATGGGGGCAATTTCTGGCTAGTCTTGACATAATCTGCTCCGCAGGCGTTATTCAGGGCTCCGGGCGTCGTGATGGACGCGTTTTCCAGAACTAAAGGTAAAGTGCCTCCGAGGTATTCAGCCAATCTCGCAGCGATAGGTGCGCCGACGCCATTTGCGCAGTCAATGATCAAGGGCTCGGGAGTCTCGCGCGTCGACTAGAAAAGGATTGAGCAGTGGTGGACCACAAGCCGAAGAATAATACAGACGACAAGTTTCTTGTACGCGTTGGTGAGCTTGAGGAAATAGCCCTCCTCGGAGTCCTCTCCGTAGCTTTCTTTCGTCCCCTTGGTGTTGATTGCGCGGACGAGGTAATGCAGTATCGGGGTTGTCGTAACGCCGGCGTTTCGCCCTTCGGCTCCGACCGCCTTGATACCATCTTCAAGAGACGCTACGAGCGAGGCGCCCGACGGACGGGTGTCGCGGGCGTAGACAACGTGCGCGGGTTTGGACAAATCAATGTTCAGCGTTTGGACGACCCGTTCGAGTTCGCTGATAAAATTGTCGGTGGTTTGGGCGTTGGATAGCGCGGTGGCGTGTATCTCCCAGGAGGTATCAAGCATCTCTCCGCGGGGGTCGACTAGCTTGACCCCGTTGTCCTGAAAAATAACTGAGAATGGCAAGCCGCGGCGATTAACACAAGCGAGCGGCACCTCTTCAGGATTGTGGGAAGCGGTGACCATGACGCCGATGGTCTTTCCATCGAGCTTCTTGCTCCTGAGCGCAGCGAGCACACCCACTCTGAAGAGCACGGAATCGAGGACGCTCGCGCTGTGAAAAGTGAGAACGACGTCGGCTGAAGCGCAATCACGACGCGTACATGGTGCGAAAGCCCGCGGTTCCATACTGGAAGCGGACCTGGGCGGGTTTGGGATGGAGGTCGGCGAGGGCGCGGATGGATTCGACGGGAAGAGCCATATTGTGGTGGTTGGCAGAGAGCTGCTAACTTACAGAAATTCAGTGACGTAATAAGCTGTGCTGCAAGCCTCCTTCCGCATATACCACAATGACCAAATCCCCAGCTCAGGCGCTGCTAGACAAGGCTGATAAAAAGGCCGCCTCGTCCTCCGGTTGGTTTTCATCCGCGACTTCCAAGTTCGAGGAAGCCGGCGACCTTTATCAGCAAGCCGCCAATTCGTTCAAGATCGAAAAGGCCTTCAAGGAGGCGGGCGACGCATTTGCACGCGAAGCTGAATGTCGTGAGAACAGCAAGGAGCAGAACGAGGCTGCGAATGCCTGGTGGAACGCCGCCAAGGCTTACAAGAGAGGCTTCCCCCAACGTGAGTTACTTTACTCGTGCTGCGGCCCAACTCCAATCGATCTCAACGTCTTCAAGTTGCTGTGCAGGCCTTGACACAGACCATCGTCCACCTCACCCAGGCTGGTCGCTTCCGGCAGGCCGCAGACCGGGAGAAGGAGATTGGGCAGATACATTTACAGGAGAACAACGATCTCCGCAAGGCATGCGAGAGTTATGAGCGAGCAGGTGATTGGTATGCTCAAGAAGACGCCGCTGCGTAATTCTCCTCGATCCTTCTTTACATTTACAGGTCCTAATCTTCACCCACAGAACCGCCAATGCCTGCTACAAGGATGCCGCCGATCTTCATGCCGACCTGGAAGAATATCCGCAAGCCATCTCGCGCTACGAGCAGGTCGCGAACCACTCTTTGGGCTCTGCGTTGACCAAGTACAGCGTCAAAGAGTACTGGCTGAGATCAGGCTTGTGTTCTCTGGCCATGCAAAATGTGCGATTGGTTATAAACTTGTCGCCTTAACATACTAAGAGAGAAATCAGGACACCGTCTCTGCGAAGCGAAACCTCGCCAAGTATTCCAACCAGGACCCCTCTTATGCGAGCACCCGCGAAGCCAAGTTCATTCAGGCCTTGGTTGAGGCTGTGGAAGCCGGCGACCAAGAGGCATTCACCGGAGCAGTGGTGGAGTTTGACCAAGTGACGAAGCTAGACAACTGGAAGACGGGGATGTTGCTCAAGATCAAACGAGCGCTGCAGGACGTTGACGCGGATGGCATTTTGTAATCGCATCTTGTGCAGGGACTATGTATTCTAATTATTTTACTTTCCTTACATTTTACGTGGAATGTGTGGCTGTGCTCGGCCCGGATCGCTTCACCTACTTAAATTGAGTCTTGCGCGTCGATGGCAGTTTTGGAGTATGTCTTGTTGCGCGTTATACACTCCTTCCACTTCCTAGTTGCGCTCTGGTTCGCATCATGGCGCCGTCTCCACTCCGCCCCTCCGCTCCCTCTTCAAGTTACACGTAGACGGATTCCAAACCACCTCGCCGTCCTTCTCGTGCCGGATTCAGTCCATGACCCTGCGGCCACCCTTGAGTGTTTGCTGGAAACTGTCAACCGCACCATCGGCTGGTGTCGTTCCGCAGGAATTCAGCAGCTGACTCTCTACGATAATGAAGGTATGTCGGACACGTCGCGTTAAATTCGCTGTTATTGAGGCAAATTGGTGTAAACCAGGTGTGCTTATGAACCGAGCTGACCAAATATCGCAACGCGCATCTATCTCCTGCGAGCTGAATGGCTATGAATCCTCCGAGTCTGACGTGCAATATCCTCTCACTCCTCCGTCTTCCGACTACTCCGATTCGCGTCCGTTGTCACCAGAGGACGGCTTTCAGAAAGAAACCCCTGTGATCACCATTCGCCTCCCGGAAACGATACGCAAAAAGACTAGCAGGTATGGCCTTAAAAAACGGCATGCAGAACGTGAGTGGTCCCATTTTGCTCCTACGGACGTCAGTTAATTTCGCGCAGGCGAAAAATCAGTTGCTTCACAGCCGCCGTTGACTCTCTGTATCGCATCCCGTCGATCCTCCAAACCTGCTATCGCTGCTGCGGCTACTTTATTGGCTCGCAGGCGAGCCCGTGCACTCGAGAACGAAAAAGAGTCGGAATTATCTGTTGAAAAACTTAATAGCATTCTAGAAGGCTAGCCAAACACCCTGTCTATGATTTCAAGCGCGCGCTAATTGTATCCCAGGCCCAAATTGCCTCTCGGCCCCGGATTTTCTTATTGTGCATCATCTCCGGCCGTTTGACTACCCCGTCCCGCTGGAACTGCACGGCTTCCCCCCCTGGCAGATCCGACTCACGGAAATATAGTAAGCGGGCGGCTTTCAGCTTGTGTGCATTTATCTTGATCACTCGTCACAGCCACTCCCATAGACAACGGCCACTCCTCGAATGGCTAGGCTTTAAAAGTAAAACAGCCGAAAACGCACCTCAATTCTTGACAGAGGTAGACTTTCGGACGGCGTTGGATGAATTTGCTGGAGCGGAGATGCGATTTGGAAAATAGACGCCGGATATTTGGCCGACTCGGACCATTGCAGTTTACGGACAAGCTTAATTAGCGCGCAGATAAAATGCTAAAGTAATAATAGAGCTCTGCCTTAGGATATTCTTAACGGGACGGCGCCGGAATATACCTACCTACCTTTAGATGAGCCGCCCAAACCGATGTCATTTGGAGGCTGTGTGAGGCACGTATATAACAGACCGTGGTGCAGTCTGCCTCTCAGATCTCACCCGCACATTGAAGCCTCTGCTTAACTATGTCCACTCAGCCGCACTATTCAGCTTCCACCCAGTATTCAGATGCTCCTCTACCGGTGAATCGGGTCAAGAAGAGGATCATTGTATGTTGCGATGGGTCCGTGCGCTTTCGTGTTCAATCAACTTTTCCCGGACTCCCGGACTTGGCCGCCCCATTAACTGGGCATGTAGCCCGCATTAGCCCGCAATTGCGAGGCAGAGGCTTGCAAGCCGGAGCGAACCGAGTCTTAAAACACCTTTGTCTTCCGCATTGACTAACTACTACACCAGAACATGGCAGGATGGTGACTCAATGACTTCAATACCTGGCGTTCAAGCTAATCATACTCCCTGCAGGCGTCTCGACCGAAAATCGGCAGAGTTACACGAATATTCTCGTAAGGATTCACTGATCTTGGCCTTCTTGTTGAATGCCCACTGCCTTGTAGCGCCTCGCAAGGACCATAAACCATGAAGACACCCGGTTCAATCCTCCCATTCCTCAGATCGTAATTTCCTTTTCTGAGAGGTGCGAATCACGTCGATTTATGCTGGTTTTAGGTCTTTTATCAATCCGGAATCGGTTCAGAGAAAAGTTTTTATTCCGAGTACGTCGTAGGTATGTGACTCCTTCCCTCCGTCCACTGCCAGAGATTTACCTGATGATAGGCACCACGGGAAGCACATTGGGTTTGTTCCCCTCTCTCTATCCGCAAGCTGGCGCTCACAATCCTCGATAGCCGATAAGGTCGAAGAGGTATAGCGGTTTCTAGATACCCACATTCTTATCTGACTTGCGCACCCTCAATATAGGCGTATGGCTTCATCGCACATAACTATTTCCCCGGAGACGAGGTAGGGTTGGGTCCCGTCTATCTGGTACACGGCCTAAGACCTATTCTGCACTCCCAAGATCTTCCTCTTTGGGTTTTCACGCGGCGCGTATACCGCCCGGATGACCGCGATGTTCATTGTGCGCGGGTTTCATTTTTCTCTGTAATTACCTCCCAACACTGAACATAGGGCAAAATCGGCATCCTTGACCGTGCCGACATGGACCACTTTGCGGGCATTTTCGTGGTTTATCAGCAACTTGGAAAAAGCAAGAACGAAGCAGGTACATACCATGATCGCGTATTGCTTGAATATTGTCTCAAGGCCATCCTTGTAGATATTCAGCGTCTGAACGCAGAACTCGCGCCCTGGACCCATCATGATTCTCCAGGGAAGAGACGGGCCGACTCGGATGACTACAGCTTTTCCATCAAGTGAGATTTGGTTTAAACCTCTTCACTTAGCTTACAGGCAGGTTTGTCGGCGTTTACGAGACCGTCGGTAGTCTAGGGTTACCGGAGGAACTCACGCATCGCTCCCCTCACGTCAGAAATCTCTTCGGTTTCAACGATAGGCTTCTAGGGTAAGTTTTTCGAAATTCGTCCATGTTCAAGCTAAACGTGAAATATTCAGAGAGCACATCCAGTACGCCTATCAGGCTCTTGCTCTGAACGAGCCCAGAGCCGACTTTGTAAGTTGTTGATATTCGCCAGTATACACCCTGACACCCGCCAAGAACTGTTGCAAGTTTGAGCAAAGTCCAGGTGGCCTTCGTAAAGGACAAGTATTGCGTCAATGTTGGTTCACAGGTGTGTCCTCGAAATACCAAAAAAATGTGAACTCAGATTCTTTAGGATGCCATGCCGATGTCGGTTAGTTGAACATACTAACTGCTTTCGCGGTGGTTAATTCCGGACGTAGGTGGAGGTTACAAGGCTCACGATCTTGCCGATCTTACGCTGTGGGTTTTTTCTGAAATTCTCACGATCAGAGCTACATTGACATTAACTGTAGTTTCTGGATGGCCGTGAGCGGCTCGCGCCTGTTAGTCACTAACTTTGCTCACCAGTTCGTTCAGTCAAACTTGGAAGACCATTTGTCTCTGGACTACGCGTATCTAGAGTCTCTTCCTAAACCTAACTTCCCATGGGGCGCCCAGCCACCACACGAGTTAGTGACTGAATTTGACGCTGACGTCGTTGGACTGACCCCAAGCCTTCAGTCCGGCGACTGGCATCTATGCGCTAGCGCACAAAATACAGCGTTCCTTGCCCACCGAAACCACTGATGTGACTCACGAAACGATTCACTCCTCTGTCCTCCACCAAGCCTCCCATGCCGAATCCTTGTCGATTGATCTTTCTGAACACCCACAACTAGTCTCCCCCCTCCTACCACTGGAGGATGCCCTTCGTCGTCATTGGCCGACCTTGACCTCCGCCGAACATGATCCCAGCTTGCCTTTGAGCGCAACGATGGACCACGTCACGCAGGAAGATTCCGGGCTGACGACGGAAGCAGGGAAACGTGTACGGCAGAAGAATTGGCTTGGAAAGCTTGCTCGAGAGATCAAATCCTCGATACACGACAAACTTGACCTTTAATGACCCGGAATGTGATTAATATTCTGGTACTTGCTGTATAAATTATAGTTATAATCATAACTTAAGCATATGAACGCAGATTGCAGAAATATATGTCTGGAGCCGTCAAAGGGCCATAGTCGACCTTCTCCTTTTTGCACTCCTCCACCAATGGAGAACCAAGTACAGGTAGGAAACAAGTATCACAATGGCCAGAGAAATTACAACCCCAAAAACTTTCTGAAGCAGCATCGGTGAGAACCACGTGTCGTTAGCGTGAAAACTGGCTCACAAACTCATTACCACCCAAGTCGTTGTGTGGAATGTTAGCGTTGATGGAAAATAGCCCTTGTCAAATGGTGAGCCTCGATTCCTTGCACAACATGGCCAACACACCGATTAAGGTCTGAATGCACAAGACACCGATACTGACAGCAGAGAGATACATGAGTGCTTTATCGCTTCCTCCTTTACTGATCGCAACCGTTGAGCGGATATGAGAGATATAGAGGGGGTGAGATTGGCTGAGCATCCGCTCGTAATGACTCAGGGAATTTTCTAGGGTCAGAATATGATCTAGTGGTAATTCAGCCTCAAAGTTTCCGACGAGAGCTTATTCCAGACCTTGAACATCACCCAAATGGATCGCAACTTCGGCACGTTCCGCATCTCCAGTATCATTGCTTGTTGTCAATAGGCGCTTGCGCAATTGTGCCACTACCTTGTAAAACCGTCACCAAGGGCAAGGCAGGAGGTAAACCGACTTTACTTACTTCACTTTTAGTGGCCAACAATCTGGACAGGGACGTCATGAGTCGCCGCGCTCGAGCCATACGGTGTAATGTGGAAGCAGTGGGACTTCGACTCGCTGTGGCTGGCGAGACCGTTTGCCATCGTTTTATGATTTCGACCTTGCACTTCTCAAGGAAGGGGGGCCATGACAATGTGAAATGTGTTCTGGTTTGATTCAGACGGGTGACATTCTTCTCGCTTAGTTGAACCGGCCAACTCTCAGAGCTTGTCTTTTGCAAGTCCTTCGACTCGGATCCACTTTCGTCCGTCAAGTCGGCGTGGTCAGAATCAACGGGGGTGCTGCTTGCGCCGGAGAAGACGATATCTTCGATAGCCATGACCTCTCGCTCCAGTCCTACGCAGTAGTCGAATGAACATCAACTCGAAGAGGCATCCGATAAGAACCAACCTTGCAAGAACGGGAAGAAAGAGTCGACGATGGAGTCTAAAATTCCATGGGCGATCCAACCTGCGGAGAGATAAGGGCAATGCCAAACATTGTGGCTCGATGACCTTACCTGAAGACATATTTACCACCTTTTCCAGCAGCATAATGCGGTTTCTGACTCGATCGGTATGGTCTGGGCGGAATAAGTTCCATGTGTGGCTGAGCACAATAACCAGTTACCTGCAATGTCCGTGAAATGAAAAGTACAGATTCCTTCGTTGAAGACGACGAGATAGACATTGGCCTCTCCCACTAATCCTTGGTCACGCTCTCGATCCCAATATTTTTCACGGTGATCCCAAGATTCGATCGCTCGAAAAGAAATAAAATAGTAGCCCAGCTTCGGAAACCGTTCGAGCTTTTCAAGAGGATCCTGCATCAAAATGTCTTCCAGTGTTAAAGGGTGAAGATGGAGGAGCTTAAGGTCGCATTTTAGGACTGTTCACGCTCATTGTGCATCAACGGACCTTTCCAATCGCACGCATATCGTCCCATCTGAGGAAAGAATTTTTATTAACCATGAAGTCCAATATTTGATACGACGTGCATACGTGGGCGACGAGACGTCCAAAAACCAAGCTTTGGGCATAGAAAGAGGTTTATCCGCTGAGGGGTGCACAGCTTGTCCTTCTCTATGTTTTCCTTTCCTATGGATTTCTGCGCGTGAAGCGAGGTCTGTGAAGGATGCCGCTCGACTGGGAGCCTTGACGTCATCCGGGAGCATGAAATGAAGATGTCGCGGTCTCGGGGGATCCAAGTCTGGCCGCGGTAGACGCTCTCGCTCCTGTTGTCGCATAGCTTTGGTAGACTTCTTCAGAGCATTCTCTAGCTTGCCCAAAATCGAAGATAGAGAGGTTGTCTGCGTGATGCGCGAGCTATGTGCATCCGTGTTTTCAGGTGAAGCAGTGAGAGATGGTGGAAGATACAGCGCAAACTGTCTTGGGATCTGTCTGGACTCTTCGCGAGCCTGCATCCGGCTGATACGGGTAGCAATATCATCATGCTGACGGTGGGATCGGCGAGCAGCGCGGGAATGAGGAACGGAGTCGGAGCTTGAACTCGAACTCGAAGAAGAGCTGGATGCTTCATTTCCTGCCCATCTACTGATAGCAAGTTCTACTACAGCAGCAAGAGCTCCAAGGCGTCCACCGAAGTAGGACCCAGAAGACGAACTTGAGGTCGTTGATTCATGGCTGGGAGTAGGAGAGCGAGGCGGGGGAGGAGGAGGATCGCCTCGGAAGATGTCCGACTCGTCCCATGTACCCGTCGAGTCGGCCACCATGTGAGGATTGAGCGTGGCTTCGCGCCGGCTTACAGAAACTTGTCTACATGCAAAGGCTTTGGCTAATATGCGCAAACACTATGATTTATGCCTTTTCTGCGGCGGGCCGCCTTCGTTGTCCCTAGGTGGCTTGCGCTTCAAGCCGCTACCCTTTGCAAAAGGTCGTGACTTTTTCTCCTTCTGCCCGATTTTCTTTTGCTTTTTTTCAATCGCTTTTTTAACCGCCCGCTTCCCTCCCTCCGCCGCGAGTGCGTCGTATCTGGCTCGCACCAGGAATTCCTTCTTGTCCGCTGGAAAAATAATGAACATAGGCCACAGCCGCTGAAAGAAAAAAGGGAACCTTCTTTCATCCACCACTCTCCTTTTCCTTCCTTCCGCTTTGCCCGCTCGGCGTCATTTAATTTTGTCAAGGCTTCTTGATCCACCTTCGCTCTACGATCCTTATTCACCATACTTTCCGCCCGCTTGACCGCCATCTCTAGGCGACTGACTTCGGCTTCTCGATCAGCACGCAGATCTCGAGGAGAAGACACCAAAAGTTTCCGTGCAGCTTTCAAGTTCTCCCGTAACGTCCGAAGCTCAGTTTTGTGTGCGTCCGCGAGAAAGCCGTATTGCTCTTGAAACTTTTGGGGTAAAAATTCGCCCGCAAGAGGGAGAAACCGAGGGTCGCGTGGTTGCTGCGAGACAGGTGAGCCGCAAGATAGAAAAGTAAAAACAAAACCTACGATCGTTTTCACTTCTACGACCGTACGTCTCCGGGTAACGGGTCGTTTAGAGGTGACCTCGACTGGCCTGAACAATAGTGAGCTTGAAACTTGCCAGTCTTAGATCGCGGTACGAACGCATGTTTATGAGCCCGCTTGGCAATGTCGTGACGAGGTTGTATACTCCATTCTGGCTTTTCCTTCTCTTTCCCTTTCAACGATATTGCCTCTGGTTTCTCGTCTTCCGAATCTTCCGACTCGGAGTCACTGACGTTCGCCTGTTTGAGAGCACGCTGCGCTCGAAGTAATGCGCCGAGTGGTAAATTGGACAAGTCTGAAAAGTTTGATCTCCAATATATCCACAGTATAACGCGCGCGACTCACCCTGTTCAAGGGTTTTCTGATCGAAAGAAAATGAGTTGAGGTATCGAATGAGCGTGTGGATTGGTTCCTTACCAATTGCGAGGGACCAGCAGCATTTCTGTCCTCTTGAGTCTCTTCGTCACTCTGGTATGCATTGGGATCCAGGTCGTCGTCATCTACCCATTGAGATACCCTGGGAGCATCGACATCCTCGTCATCCTCAAATGCAGCCGCCTCTTCACTGCTTGTTTCAGCCGCTTCGTCAGATCCCTCCTCCGGATCCCCCTCCTCTTCTTCCGAGTCGTCTTCTTCTGAGCTTGAAACTGGAGTTTTTTGCGGTTTGGAAGATTTCGGGAAGGCCTTGGCGTTATCAGAGGCGCGTGCTACCGCATTTACAATTTTGTTTTTTGGGGCAGCTCGAGATGTAGAGCGAGGTCGTCGAGGCATATCGAAAACAGGAGATGGTGTAGGGAAACAACTCCAAACAAACGGTTCAGTAATTTCCTTTCTTGGTTGCGAGACACCAGGGGAAATGTATTATAGACTACGATTTGGGTGTCCATGCAGGGTCCGATTCTATAACGACGTAACGACCACCTTCTAACCTCACATCAACGGAAATCCCGTGCGACGGTGTCCCAGATCTCCACAAAGGCGTAACACCCAACCACGCTCCGAGCTTCGCGAGTAACCGCCGATGTTGTTTACCACTGCGGTACGGGTCTTGAAGGAGCCCTAGCACGAACATTAAGGTCACGAGTACCGCGAAATTGGAAAATAGAAAACTTACCCTCCCAGCGATACGCAGGTCGCGGGCGTATCGACGAAGCGTCGGCGTCCGTCCCAACGCCAGTATCTAGCGTGGAGGGCCGCGCAAGTGTCTCCATATCTACCCCTTCCATGTCAAGCTCGGATTCGTGGTCCCCAAGGTGGAAGATAATGGCCTGCAAATATTGAACAACACATACCAGATACGCAAACCCCACACTAACCTGGCTAGATCCATGGAATACAGTGTCGTTCAGCCGCAGGTATACCGTGTTCAAGAAGCCAGAGTGGAAGAAATCCTGTTTGGAAAGGAGGCCGCGCTGGGTGAGGAACGCTTCCAGCGCCGCGCGGGGAAGTGGTCGATAGGCGATAGATGTCGGATAGTGGGGATCGAAATCCGAGGCATGGAGTTTCAGGCCTCGTATTGTGTCGTGGTTGCGCCTCCACAAGTCATCCTTTGAATTGTTCAATGGTCAAGCGAAGCAGACAAACGAGCAACAACAACTGACCCAAAAGAGGTACCACCAGGTAGCCGTTGGCGAAGTCGAGACCGCTTCCAATCGCTCGTAGGAAGTTTGGAAGACAGCCTCGTTTCCAACCATCAACTCTCTCACCCGCAGGTCGCGTTCGAATTGAATCGAGCTCTCCGCAAGTCCTGAAGACTCCCGAGGCTGGTCGTAAACATGAGTGAGGAAGCGATGTGTCAGGACATGCGATTTCCAGCGAGACTCCTTCCGGTGGTGGCGGCGATAACCATGGAGTGCCTCCTCAATACGCTGCAGTCGCCGCGGTATGAGGTCTTGGTTTAAAGAGAGGAACCGTGCGAGATCAGGTGTTAGATCGTAATCGTCGTTTAGCCCAATGATATCTCCGTCAACTTGGACGTTCTTCGCATAATGCAGCTCGATCTCAAAGCCGCTCCCGAGCGGCAGGCCTTCCCACTCCAGGTGGCCGTGCCGCCGGATGCGCAGAACACACGAATGGTACGCCACGGAGCTGTCCGCTTTGTAGCGGTTGCTGCTGAACCACGCCGAGTGCGATCCAATTGGCTGAACGGCGGCTGAGTACGGGTATCAAGAGTGAAAAGAAAGACCAACCGTAATATGAACATACGGCCACACAACTATCTGGCCTTCCAACGCGCGGAGGGCCATCCGAATCTCGCGCTTTCGCTGAATTCTGTGGGACGAGTTCTGCTTGATGTAAGCCTCTAGATCGGCCACCTCATGAAGAACAGTCAGAGGTCCGTCGTCGTAGCGAATGACCTGTTGAAGAGATGGTGTGAGGCGATATAAACGCTAAAGCAACCAACTCACAAGGGTAGGCGGGAATGGGATCCACCAGGCATTGCCGAAAGCGCTAGTCACTCCCATGGGTGGGTCGTGGCCCTTCCAGTAACAATCTGGGCCGATAAAATGCTGCTGGATCTCTCCTTCGAGGTGTTTGAACCACTCGTAGTCGGGGCCTGTGATCAGTGCTACGGCTTTGCGGTAACTCAAAGAACCAATCTCCCGGAGGATCTGTGAAAGCATGAGATACACATGAAGAAACTTGACTGGAATGCATCACCCTGATATTCTCGATATGCCGCTCAGCCGGAGTCCCAGTAAATCCCAGGAGATACGGCGGATATTCAGAATCTCGGGCTTGGGCGAAAATCATTGGTTGCTCGGCGGGGATCCGGCATTCCGGGCTCGTAAGAAAGAGTGTGGTGATCGACTCCTGCCAAATCCGCCGCTTTGTATGTATAGAAGTGGCGGAGATGTCGAGTCTGTCGCTTGATTAGTGTTGGCCAACTCATTGCAACGAAGGCACAAACCGAGGGGAGAAGATGTCAATGCCTGAGAATAGTCAGTAGGCGAGCCAGGGAAATATAACCGAACCCACTGAAATCAATGCGTCGCGTGAGACCTGTTTCAGAAAGGATTAGCTCAAGAGGCTGTACACTAGGTAGACATACGCTTAACAGCTTGCTGCATTATGCTAGAGTTGATTATAGTAAAGTCTGTAATTTTAAATGCGTCAGCCGCGGAAGATTGCATGGTGAAATAGGAAGAATCACAAAAGCTGAATCCATAAGTTATGATATAGATACTATATTCCGGGTAAGCCTCCAATAATATTAGGAAGCGGGGAGAGACGAACACGTAGAGCACGTATGTCTGGAGGATAGCCTTCCCAGGTACATCAAAAGCGACAACCAAAGCCAAAGCAGCCGTCGTCACATAATTGAGTCGTGATACCCATTCGCTGGCATTATTAGTGGGGTCGAGGAAGGGCCCCAGTATACACTGGGCGATGAAGAATCCCAGAGTCAACAGGAGAAGAAAGACCTGTCGAACAATGGGCACGGCCGTTCGTGAAAGCGAGCGAAAGAAGCAGTTGTCGGAGTCGATAACCGCTACTGTTAATAGGGCACTCAGTTTGGCGAAGAGGTAGATCGCCTCGTAAGTACCCCAGTTGCGGCGGAAACCTAGTGGAAAAAAAAGTTGGAATCAAGTAGATGGACTATTTGCAAGGACACCGACCGCTGTAGAGGAAGGCAAAAGGGTTTCTATCGCGAGACAACAGTCGGTGGTATTCGCTATCCAATTCCTGGCTATTCCGGAGACGTCCAAGTTCAGAGTATGGGTCAACGTCGGGTACAGAGCGCTTGATGATTTGACGCAGCGTCAGAGGAAACCAGATCGTCAGCTATAATGCGGTCAGTCATTCGGGCCTGGAGGTTGTCGATCAAACGTACAGATCCAAGGACGAAAACAGACAATATTACGAGCGCCGGTGCGTAGTTGATCTCGTTGCGTTGCATTGATGTCGTCCAACAGAAATCCAGCGGGTCCCTATACTCGCTCGATGGTCCCAGTGGAGGAACCACAGGCGGGAACGTGGTCGCGTTTGTATAAGGATTGGGCACCACCCAGAGATCGGAAGACCACACGACGACATGGACGGCCATCGTGCTGAGCGGAAGGTATATAACGGTGAGGAGGAACGTCGTGGCGACAAGTCCTGCTCGACTCTGGGGTGGATCGGTCTGTTGAAGTCCCTCGACAACGCGATAGCGGTCGTAGTTGGCGGATGCGCGGTGAAAGAGGAACAGCAACACCATCGCAAGTGTCAGGAAAAGTACTAGAAACAATAGCGACTGGTTGACAGTGGACACGAAGTTGAGAGCCAGGATGTTAGGTCTACGAAAAAGTCAAACACCTTGCGCAGAAAGGAAGAGAAACTGCGAACATTGTTCCGAGAAACAAGTTCCGCCATTTGTCGGACAAACCAGATCCCATAGGCACTGACAGAGGAATGGGTATCAAGACGGGACTGAGAGGTGTGCTCGTTACCTATTGTGGTCAGAATGAGAGCAAACACTTGGACGGTGTTGTTTAACCCTTGGAGACTATAGAATGTGGCGACGGCGCTTGAGCCCTAATGTTGAATGTTACACTAGGTTGAGGATGGTAATGGCTATGGGCGTACGGTGGTGCCGAGAACGAGGCTGACGGCGGAACCCAGCAGAGTATTGCGATTGCGGTACCACGGCGCAGGCTTAAAGTTGGCCTCCAAATCTTCGATGGTGCTTCCGGACTGGGCCAGTCGTTCCATGGGAGGAAACATGGCAGGAGGATCCTTGGACTGCGTCTCGGTGAACCGTGGAGGTCTGAGCTTTGAAAGATGCGCATCGAGTCTGGGGAGCGATATAGGTGGTGCATTTCGAGCAAACACCACCGTTCCGGGAATAGGAGTGTGTGGACGCGTTCTGCGAAGTGGTGGGTATAATGGAGGTGACTTGTGGAGAGAGTCGTCGTCGTCGTCGGAATCTGGGTGTCGTGAAAGGTCGTCAATTAGCGTTTCAGAGGTCGTGAGCTGAGAAGGAGGCGGGGGCGCGGAACTGGGGCCTGGACGAGAAATGAAACGGGCGGGGGATGGCGGGGGGGCGTCGAAGAGCTGTACAAGAGAGCGGACAGAGGAGGACATGTCGAGCCCGACGCTGCTCAGTCCAAGCGACGAGCAATGAGCGCAGGGCACGTGCGCGCACCTCGGCAATCGCTTCTCGCTTTCCTTCCGGCCATGGCATCCAAGGCACACAACATCCCCGCCTACGAATCATGGCTGCTCTCGAACATGGGCGCCATGTCCACCCTCGAGTCGTCCCTGCGCTCTCTCACCTGGTTTCTTCCCGGTCGCTTCAAGGACGCAGAGCTGGCCTCGGAAGCGCGTCAGTCCATTCTACCAGGCGTCTATCCTCCCTCACATTTTCTGCCCAGTCGCCGCGTCCCTTAACCTCGTCAGCATGTATCACGACACTCTGCTCGCCAAGGTC
Organism: Mycena alexandri; assembly: GCA_029233265.1. Lineage (NCBI taxonomy): Eukaryota > Fungi > Basidiomycota > Agaricomycetes > Agaricales > Mycenaceae > Mycena > Mycena alexandri. The sequence goes on along the minus strand of JARJCM010000033.1, from coordinate 373,907 downwards.
GTCCAGCGCGACCCAAAATACCGCCCGCTCATTCCGTCCTCGCTGCACACTCGCTTCACCCGCGCGTGGTCCGACAAGAACAATCGCTACAAGTGGGCAGCAAGATCCCTCGAGCTCATCCGATTCACCGAGCTCGTCCTTGAAATGACCCTCCGCCGCAAGGTCTCTCCCCGCGCCAGGTGGCGCAGTGTGGTTCTGCTCGAGATCATCAAGTGCGTATCTTTTCTGCGGCCCATCCTCCGGCGACTAATGCGACTCCACATCTCAGAGCTGTCCTGCGCATCATCCTTCTGCGCATTACGCGGCGGCCTCTACTCAACCCTCCCATCCCCGAACGCGACTTCGATCCTTCCACCCTGACCTTGGACTCGGAAACGCCGTCCCCGACCGTTGTCCCCTCGTCCGGATCCTCCTCCCCTCCCGCCACCCCCTCACATCTGCAAAACAACCGCGTACCACTACCTCCCCATCCGCTGCTCGCCTCCCCTCCCCACACAGCTGAAAATTCAGCCGAAGATTATCTTCTTTCAAAGGCACTAACGGCTTCGTCCGTAAAGCCCTCACACTCTCTCCTCAAGACCTTATCCTCTCACAGAGACTGGCTCGCAGAGTTTTTGTATATTCTACGTCCTCTAGTTTACGGCAAGCCGGCTTTTTTCGTTCCATTAACACGTGAATTAACGTTCCCCCAGTTTCCCTATTGGTCTCCGAAAACAGAAAGTCCAGCCGGCCATTGGCCAGTGCTTTGATTTTGGAGCTCGCCTCCCGCAACCTGCGTCGCGCCCCGCCGCCTTCCGCTGCTCTTGAGCGCGCTGAATATGCTCGGAGAGACCGAGACATGATCTGGTATCTCTTGCGTGGCTCCATTTGGGAATCATACACCCGGTAAGACATTTTATCTCCAAGCGTCTTTTCCCCTTTTCACACCAAACCTCTGCAGCCCCAAACTGGAGTCGTTCGCAGACATGACATCTCACACTCCGTTATTGAGCCTATTCGGAGCGCTCGTGAAAGACTGGATTCCTTTGATCGACGAATATTATTATTGTGCGTTTTTCTTCGCTTTTCTTTTCGCTCCGTATGTTCTAACTGAGCCTTAGACACTGCGCCCTGAGTGTATTACAGTCCCGTCTCTTTGTAGCTATCGGGTGTATTCTAAATGCTATGATCTTGCGATTGCTTTTTGATCGGACGCCGACCATGTGATCGTTCACCTCTTGACTTCGCTCCGCCATGTCCTCCGGTCCCAAGCCACTCCCGGAAGTGCGCCGAATCGTGACGACCCACGATGAACAGGGCTTAGGGACCATCCAAAGTCAATCTGCGATCCGGTTCGAAGTATGAGTCGCTGCTGAGTCGGTTGAAATTCACTGCACTGACGCGCGAGGAAGGACATTCCCGGTATGGCTGGAGCTAGGGCTGCGGCGGTCTGGGTTACATCCGATGGACTACCAACCAACGATAACAACTCGAGGTTGTCGTCCTTCGTCTGATATTCCTCCTCATCCTGATGTAAGAATGAAAAGCGAGGATGGTGCGAACCGGGTAGTCAATGGCATTGTGCACCCCAACGGAACCAACTTGCGATGCACGGACCTTGCTCCTGGTACAGAAACTCCGATGGTGATACTCGTCCAATGGCATTTGCCTAATTCTGAGCACATAAACAGCATCGTACATCGTCTCTAGATTACAATATACTGCGCAAGTATTTTCGAGTTCATTTTCAGCTGATACTCACCGCCTAGCAGTCTCGGGCGAACTCATAATGGTGACGGACGACGGCTCGGAGACCCATCTGAAAAATTCCGGGGACACCGTTATTCAGAAAGGCACAATGCACGCATGGCGCAATCCTGGAACCGAGTGGGCGCGCTGGATGTGCGCGGTTATTGCCGCAGAACCGGCAGTCGTCGGTGGGAAGATTTTGGAGGCCGAAACGAAGACATGATTCAAATAATATATACTGTAGCGCTACAAGTACACAGTTCGATGTATTCTTTACTGGAGATTGACGAAGAGACCGCCGTCGACGAGAAGGGATGCGCCCGTGACGTATTTTGCTAGATCGCTTCCCATAAAAACGACAGGCCCCGCAATATCGGAAGGTTCTGGGTGAATATTTGAGCATCGAATTATATTTGAGTCTAGTATCGCACCTCCAAGACGGCCCAGCGCAGTTCTCTTCTCCATATTCTCGCGTTTCGTCACGTCCGACAAGTCCTCCTTGTTTATATCGGTCGCGATAGTACCAGGGAGGATCGCGTTGGCGCGTATGTTGTATTTGCCGAGCGCCACCGCGCAGCTTTGCATCAGTGAGAGAATTCCAGCCTTTGTGGGGGTGTAATGGCATTGCATTTCTCCCCCGACCAGAGCTGAGATGGAGGAAATCCCGATGATGGAGCCGCCTTGAGGGGTTTGGTTCTTCATTTGATTTGCAACGGCTGTATGAAATGTTAATGGAGAGTTGATTCGCGCGTTGATATTCTAACCCTGGACCACGAAAAACGATCCATCCAGGTTCACTTGGCGCGTCCGTTCCCAAGTAGCGTGAGGCATAGTCAGGAACTCGGCAAAGGGGCATATCCCGGCATTGGAGACTAGAACGTCGATCCGCTGGAACGCCTTCACTCCGATTTCGACGATCTACAGTGCCGCGATGTCAGAAACGATCCAGTCAGTACCTACTCGCAATTCACCTTACTAGCCGTCCCGGGATCAGCAATGTCCCCCGGGACTATTACTACTTTGGGGTTCTGGGGATACGTTGCGGGATTCTCGATCTCTTCTTTCAGTGTCCTGATCTCCCGTTCAGTCTCTTCGTCCCCGAAATAGTGCAGGACCAAGCCGGAAGCGCCGTGTTTGGCGAATTCCAATGCGCTTTCTCGAAAATATTAGGTGGCGGGACGTTAGCAATCAGAAATGGGCATACCAGCCGCGCCCGATACCCCGAGAGGCCCCCGTAATGCAGACTATCTTGTTGGAGACGAGAGCCATTGTCGAGGAAGGAAGCAAGATCTCGGTCCGGGTGCCGGGCCGTCTTCGCAGTGTCTTGCGGAATGAGTTCCAATCGAGTTGCAGTGATTCGGTTCTGCCAGTGGGTAGTGAGGCCACGCGATCCACAGGCCGCCGTCTTAAGAAGAAAAGATTTCTGCGATATCAAGTGAGGTAAAGTTGTTGAATGCCACAGCCCAGTAAAGAAGGTGGTCCTCTGAAATTTGAGGAATTGAGGCCTAGCTGCACTTGTAGAGGTGAGGCGACCCCGGATCTTGTAGTTTTATCCGGAATTCCGACATTGCCAGAGCTTGAGGAATTTCAGCAAAAAGAAATTGCGAGAAGAACAGTGTTTGTTCATGATTGGCACCAGCTTGCGGCTTTTGATTCAAACTCTCTCACCACCGTTTTGAATCAGACTATGGACGTCGACAAGTCCCCCAACCACAAGTCGTATGCCCTGTTTTATTGTTCAAATGACCCAGCTCACCTCTGTCAGGTCCCGCAATCACTCCACTGATACTCTCCGTACACGTAGATCCCACAGATCACCCTCGAGAGAAAAACGAGAACGCCGAAAGGACGACGATAAAAGACGCCGTAGTCGTAGCCGTGACAGAGGCAGCGACAGGGCGTACCGGGACCGTGACAGGTCCCGGGACCGGCACAGAGACCGCGACCGGGATAGGCGTCGCGACCCTGAGCCCCGCCATCGTGGCGACAGGCGAGACGGCGGTGACCGACACCGAGACCGGGACCGCGATCGTGACAGGGACAGAGACTCGGATCGTCGTCGGAAGAGAGATGACGACGACATGGATGGTCGGGATTCAAAGAGGAAGAAATCTGGAGAGTTGGAAGATCCACCCCCACCCCCAGGCGCTTTGCCTCCGCTCCCCAGGGATAGCCCTCGTCGTAGAGATCGTTCACCCGACTCCCGCAACGGAAGACGAGATGGCAGAGGTGGCCGCCGCATGAGTAGCCCCCTCCCTCCTCCGATCAAGTGCGACACTTTTTTTCATCTTCTCACACGGAATTCTGACTTTTTCGCAGACGCCCGTCCCCAACTTATGAGCCACCCCCACAGGAGGACTACAACCCCGATGAGCCTAAAGAGGACGACTCTGAAGCTCGATCCGTGTTTGTGTCACAGCTTGCTGCCCGTCTCACCGCTCGCGATCTAGGATACTTCTTCGAAGAAAAACTCGGGGAAGGGACGGTTATGGACTCCAGAATTGTGACTGACCGAATGTCGCGTCGTTCAAAGGGGTGAGCAACTAATTTGTTTTTCCGCTGCACTCGTTCACCTCCTCATTTAGCATCGCTTACGTCGAATTCCGCTCCGTCGATTTGGTTGAAAAAGCTATTGATCTGACAGGGACCAATGTGATGGGTCGTCCTATCCACATCCAACTAACTGAATCGGAAAGGAACAAACTCCACCCCGGTGACGGGTATGGTTTTTTATTGTTGTCTTATCAAAGACTGAATTTTTGCAGAAACCTTAATCTTCCTCCTGGTGTTACCGCTCCTCACGGCGGTGCCATGCAGTACGCACCTTTTCTCCTTCCTAGGGGATATTTCTGATATGGCTCCAGGCTTTACGTTGGCTCCTTGCATTTCAATCTCACGGAATCCGATATCAAGCAGGTCTTTGAACCCTTTGGCGACCTAGAATTTGTCGATCTGCACAAAGACCCGACGACTGGACGAAGCAAAGGCTACGCTTTCGTTCAGTACAAACGCGGTGAAGACGCCAAAATGGCATTGGAGCAAATGGAGGGCTTTGAGCTTGCTGGACGTACTGTATGTGTGCACGTCATCCTCTAGGTCGCATGTTTTAACCGCGGTTTGTCCTTGACAGCTTCGCGTTAACACTGTTCACGAGAAAGGGACCGCCCGCTATGTCCAGTCTGAAACTCTTGATGACTCAGGCGGTAACTAGATCTGACCTTTCGTTTTACGCCAACTGATTTGTTATAGGCGGTAACTTGAATGCCGCATCCCGTCAGGCGCTAATGCAGAAACTTGCTAGAATTGAGCCAGCTCACCAGCCGGAGCCTATGTCCGTTCTTTTCTTCTTTATGCCTCTCAACTCACTCACAAGTTACGTAGATCGCGACCAAATATCCCCAAGTCCATGGAGTCCCGTTCGGTTCTCCTGAAAAACATGTTCAATCCTGAAGAGTGCGTTAACAATTCCCAGATTCCCAGCTGTCCTAACTTTTATCATTGCAGAGAGACCGAAGTTGACTGGGACAAGGATCTTGCTGATGATGTTAAAGGCGAATGTCAAGAAAAGTACGGAAAAGTCGATGCCATCAAGGTTGAGAAAGAAACTCAGGTACGCCCTCTTGCCTTCCATCCTCGGAGCTTTTTAACATCGAAATTATTCCAGGGTGAAATTTACGTCAAGTTTGAAACCATCGAATCCGCCAAGAAGGCGATCCAAGGCCTCAACGGTCGCTGGTTCGGCGGAAATCAAGTTTCCGCGGCCTTCATCTCCGACGCTATCATGCAGGCTCACCAGTAGCCGCGGGATGCTATTCTCCTTGACTAAATATCGTTTCATGAACAGAAACCCGAAATTGGAATTGGTCTTGTTTGATTGCGCTAGTTTTCTTCTCCTCGATTTTTTTGTATTCTAAAGACTATGTCACGTCCAGGTCTTGCCTGTCCTCGGCTCAGAATTGACAGACGTAGGCAGCTTTCCCTCTTGACAAAATAACCATTTTTTGTGTTAGATTTTTTACCACGAATAACATGCGATCTCTTTTCATCAAAACCCCTTGAGAAACAGCATTGGAGGTAGCATTTCAGACTCTTATCGCCGTTGGGAAGCTAACTGTGGGACAAAATAGTTTCGACGGTCGAATCGCCCAATTCTTTTCATAACAGTCGGTAAGCGCGTAATAACTTTTCACCGCGCATGTACATACATTCGTATGTACAAAAAATCGTAAGAAACAATGTTCTTCTGCCGCCCAAAATTTAGTACATATATCGGAAGTTTAGGTTCGCTGGTCCATCGGCAAGAGTTGACGTATCGATATCTTGGGCTTGGAGGTTCACGCCCTGCGCCCGATTTCTCTTTGCGTTCTCCCAGCGCATCCAGATTCCAGTTCCAGCTACTAAGACGAGGCAGAGAGAGCGCCAAATGCCGCTACGAAGAGTGTCAGCACATGAGACTCGACAAGTGAAGGCTCCGACCAACCTGAGGTGGCCAACGCGGGTACGTATTTTGGCTGAAAAGAGTCCAGGTGAACGATGATATCGAATAGATTGAACAGGCACGCACCTCATCCTGAGCACGGAAGACGTTGGTACTGATCAAACCCGCGCTGTTCGCTACGGCAACTGAGGGTGAAATCAGGCTTTCAGAACGAGATACAGGAATATTGTGACATACCCATGACTGCCGCGACAACGGCACGACGACTTTCTTGGTTAGTGTTGTTCCTAGAGGAGATATCAGTGCTCCCAGCCCTAAGCAACCACGCAGAATTGACTAACGAATACCAAGTGGCCACCAATACAGAGGGAGCAAAAGCCTAGAAAGAGAGTTCAGCTGCTGATAAAAAATGTTCGGGGCGACGCACCCCCATGGTCAAGAGGAAGCAGGCAAAGTAGGCGACGTGGAGATGCTCCAACGTATCGATGAAACGAAGGATCAGGAAGCCAACGAGAGCCGTGGCGAGTGGAATACATCTGCGTGTTTTAATTAGGACAAGACAAGTGTATATTGAGAGATGAACCGACATATCTGACGGAAAAGATAAGCTTATGATTTGTAGAATAGCGAAATGCTCACGGATTGATCTCTCTCTGAAGTAATCCGAGGAGAAGGTCAGCAGCAGGAGTGCGACAGTGCCCACAATGTTCGGCGCGACTGTGTAAAGATTTGTTTTCACAGTGCTGTAATGAAGACTGGCAATGATTTGCGGTAAAAAGTTGTTGACCGACGCCAATGGCACCCCTTGCGTCAAAAGATAAATATGGAGTCGAGGAGTACTCTTTGCAGACACGAACCAAGGGAAAGACCTGTATATTTCTTTAGAATAAAAAGGGAATACGTGTTAATAACTCACTGATGAGCATCCAAACCCAATAGAGTACGCTCTTGAAGGGCCGGAAGGCATCCTTGATGTTTACTTTCTCATCAATCTCCACGGATGAATCGGCGAGTATTCGGCTACGAGCTATGTCTTTCTGGCGAGCTGATAAAAATTGCCACGTTCCCGGGGTGCGAGGCAACCAGAACCAGGCGATAGTGGCGAAGATCACTGTTCCGGCGCCTTCAATCCAGAAGAGGAACTGAAGAACATGAGGATCGAAGCAAAGGTCGAGTGGGCAAAACCAACCTGCCAGTCGTGGTACTTGGAATGTTGAATATGGAAAACCCCTGGCGATCTGAGTCTGCAGAATACACATCATACAAAAAGACCGACCATACGCGATTAATCCCGAAAAGGCACCCGCGATAGACGCAGCAGCGTAGAATAGACCGACCCGGGATGCCAGTTCGTTTCTTTTGTAGAAGGTAGAGAGGTAATACACCTGTTGATTTGAATGAATGATTTCAAATACTCAGATGTTTGGAAAGGAAAATCCTTACGACCGCTGGGAGCATTGGGCTTTCAAAGATTCCAAGAAAGAAGCGTATAGCGAAGATCTCTGTGCAATTCGATCAACACAGTGTCTGCAAAAAGCATAGGAGGACCATACGCGAAAAATTCTTCGCTGCTCCCGCAAGAAGGGCCCTAGCAAGGATGTGCATAAGCGCTCTTTGAAACTATCTCGTCACCTACATTGAACCCTGTTGAGGAAATTTGAGTCAAGGCGCGAAGGATGGCATTGGAGCGTTAACTCACAAAACCTATCATCATGAGAGGGAGAACACGCGCCGCAGAAAACCGTTTCACGAAAAGACCTAACCGAAGATGAGACGAGGGAGAGAAAACCAACCCTAGGCGGCTCACTGATCGGTGTACCGAACCTAGTGGAAGGTGAGACGGTGAAAGATACCAACCATACGCGTGCGGCTTACAGACAGAACGGCACCTAGTTCAAGGTCGTCATGCTGAAAACGAGTGACCATACAAATACTACGCACATAAAAAATCATAACGAGTAGATAGTACTGGTTGAAGGTCAGGCAAGCGAACAACGAGATGCAGCTATATAAACCTGATTTCCCACCAATCCTATATCCTGTTCAAGTTTGGGCGAGATCTAGGAGCCGCGAGCAGTGAGGGACGCACTTTATCCCATCCAGCCGTTTTCGCGTTTCCTACGTTGCCTACAAGTGTGTCGCGTCAAGTGTCAAGTTACACCGTCACCTTTTTATTTTATTCGTACCCTTGTCCAATGCATTGCAGAGATACCTACCTCCAGTTTCAGCAACGACGTAGGAGGGTGAGGTTGTCTCACATGAATGCCAACGGCGGTAGAATAAAGAAGTCAAATTTGCGAAGAAGTCCTCGCTCTTCATCCCGGGTGAACTCGAGTATCTCTGAGTTCCGGTCCTCGTCGGTGGGAGAGATCTTGCGCTCAATGGCCTCCGAGTCCTTGTGATTGGTGCTTCCGTCCATATGCCACGATTTTGACGAAGGGGATGTCGTGAAGAAACCAACAAGAAACAGGCCTTTTAAGTATACGGCCCAGGGTACTCCCAACTGGGATAGAAGAGTGATAAGACGCGCTTGACGGACCGGGGGAATCCGAACAGAGATTAGAGCCTTGAACTGCTTGAGCCTTCAAGAACACAAGAGGGGTGGCGCTAGGGAGTCGCGTGATTCGAAATTACGGCTCATCAGTAGGTTCTCTCGACAAAAATCCTCGGAGCTATGGACTTTCCAGGTCGGAATTTGCGAGCAGAGAGGCGGGAGGCAACATTGCACTGGAACTTAACACTCTGGAACTACCTTGGGTATAATTCCGAGATGGGCCGGATTGTGGTAATCCCCGGGCCGCCGGAGTCGCAAAGCGGTAACGAAAGAAAATACCTGCACTTACGATCTAGGCCATCGAATCCGCGATAAGCGGTAGCCGGCGGCCCGGTGCCCTTTATTCGCATCTTTCTCTTCGCAAAATCACTTCAGCTGAACCATGTCGATTGAAAAAATCAACTCGCCCGAGCTGTCGTCCTTCGCCCACATTCTCTCCCATGCAACAAAAGTCCCAGGCCTGATCTTCCTCAGCGGTCAAACTCCGACCGACAGTACCGGCAAAGTTGTCGAGGGCGGAATCAAGGAGCATACTGCTCAGTGCATCTCGAACCTTGGAAAAGTCCTGACCGCTGCTGGATCGTCGTGGGAGAAGGTGGTCAAGGTAGGGTGGATCCTCGATCGCCCCGATCTGAGTCTCAGACGCGTTAGGTGAACGTGTACTTGGACGACATGGACAATTTCTCTGCCATGAACGAGGTCTACGAAAAGGTACGCCATCCCTCGAAGCGTCTGGCAGCACTGACGGGCGTATTTAGCTGCTCCCAAACCCTAAGCCTTCTCGGACGTGCATCCAGGCAGCCAAGTTGCCAAATGGAGTCGACGTTGAGCTCGAGGTGAGGACCATTCCCTTGTTTCAGGGCATGTGCTGAATTGGATTTACAGGCCATCGCTACGACTTGAGTTGTGTAAGAGATCATCGCTGCGACTTGAGTTGTACAATAAATAAGAATTGAACGAATGGCGTATTTGAACTAGACTCGAGCCAGTAGTTATTCGGGATATTGATGACAGTCGATCAATAGGCCACTCGAATAACGACTGGAACGAAATCACCGTCACCTAGTAGACACGGAGAATGCCGAGAAACATTTTTTGAAGGCATGTAAAAAGATTTTTATTTGGGAAATCTAAGGAGACAAAGTTGTAGAGGGAGGAATCCAAAGACTTCGGACGTTCTTGGATTTTTATTCTCTCCCCAACTGCCATCGCGGTGAATTAATCTTACCCTTCAAAGCACCTCCAGGATAAAATTGGAACACCGCATCATTCACATGCTTGATGTAACTCCGCGAGGTCGACGAAGTTTGCTCAAAAACTGGCTACACTAAGGTCAATTCTGACGCTATTTAAAATCCGAGCACGTCCGAAGTCTTAGAATTTTAATGGCTAAAGGACTGCCGACTCAGATTTGCGAGATAGAAATCTTTTTACCGGCGTTAAGAAAATGTTTCTCGGCATTCTCCGTGTCTACTAGGCGACGGTGATTCCGTTCCAGTCCCTCCGGCTACGAAGCGCGGGAAGGTCGCACTTCGATTTCAATCGAAAGTCGCAGATCGTGGGTTCGAATCTCGCGGAACCACATTTCCAAAGTCTCGCACCTAGTAACATAATCAACGTGTTCGATAGTCGACTTGACTGGGTGAATTTAGGCTCGCGCCCTCCCAGGTACCACCATGAGTGCCCAGGCACATCCTTGATTGGATGAAATTCCCAAGGTTTCGGGCATCTCGGAGATGTTTTATTCCGGTCTTCTCGCACTCAGATACTTATTCTGAGCTTGTCCTTCACTCAGTTGGGCGTCTTTCTCGGTAGTGTATATGCTGTGGGCATTGATCAGATTGTTTACTCCTCCACCACCACAACCAAACCACTAATTGACAAGAAACCCGCTCAACTTCCGTCTGCATCGGCCAAGCTGTAATCCCGGCCGGCTTACCACGGACCGATCCACACTTACGTAGGTAGTTTTACCTTGTCGTCTACCCTCGTGTCCTCTGTAGCTCGCCCTTGCGTCGCTTGTCGTCGAATCATACCGTGGTCTTGTTGACATCGGTGTGATCTTTTCCTCAGTGTTGTCTGTCTGGCCGACAGTCTTCCACTTTTTTTTCACTTACCACCACGGACTTTCCCTTCGACTTCTTGCCATTTTGGCAGTCTTTTGGTCTCGTTCACCACACTCTTCGACGAATTCCAGTCTCGCCAGGTCTCGCCGAGTCGCTTCGGGTCGTTCCAGGTCTTTGGCGCCTGTCACCGTCTGCAGTGGCGCGCCACATCATCACAGCATCCACGTCGTTCGTCGCCCATGCACTGTCACATCTCTGCGTCGCAGCCGACTCTCGTCGTGCCTATCGCCTGCCACCGCGTCTCGCCGCCGCTTGTGTTAGGTCGTTCTCGCCCATGGCCACTGCTCGTGTCCGCATCGGCCTCCCGTGCCACATCATTGCCGAATCTGTGTCCTCGCCGTTGCGTCGCTTCGCGTGCTTGCCCTCAAAACACCAGGTTCTTTTGGTTTGGGGAGATAATGTTTGGATAGGAATCAAATCGGGTCTGGCATGTCTAAAAGATTGAGATAGGTGTGCACCACTCTCTGCCACTGTTATTCCTCGACAACACCGTCGTTTTGCACCGGCTGCTTCTCCATCCACGTGCACACCCACATCTACCCGCCGACATGCCACATCGCCACCACACCCGGACAGCTTGCGCCCGCCCTGCAGCGTACCTTGGTTCGCCGTCATTACCTTTTGCACGTCTGGCCGCATACGCACACGCCGTGTCTTCGCTCGTTCCTCGCGTCGACGTGGCGGTGTTTGCGCAGCCTCTGGATTTTCCTTGCCTCCACTTTCTCGATACCATACCCCCCGCACTTTAATATCGCCTTCTTCGTTCTGGCCGCCCCCTCAATTCTCCTTGGTTCGCTTTCGGTCAAGACCCCATCGCCGCACCTGTTGCTCGTCCCGTTGCGAGTTCCTGTTCGTCCTGGGCGTGTCTGGCAGTTTTCGGATTCTGGGGATTGGGATTTCAATTGGTACTTCGTTATTTTTTGGTACGGAATTCTTTAGAGTCGGGGAGGGTGTAATCCCGGCCGGCTTACCACGGACCGATCCACACTTACGTAGGTAGTTTTACCTTGTCGTCTACCCTCGTGTCCTCTGTAGCTCGCCCTTGCGTCGCTTGTCGTCGAATCATACCGTGGTCTTGTTGACATCGGTGTGATCTTTTCCTCAGTGTTGTCTGTCTGGCCGACAGTCTTCCACAAGCTCAAGCACCTATATTGTAAGTGCGTGGCGTAGACCTCTCCCTGCTCATAGTATTAATGCTGCATGGGCCCTCACTGTCGCGCCAAAGCTAGGACTGGCCCTCCGTGATATTTTGCAGGGTGGACTCGCGTGAATAGCGGGCAGGTTGGCTTTGGAGGCTGGTGTCAGGGAACTCTAAACTTTCTGCGCACACATGGCGTTCATGTGTGAGTCCAAACTCTACTTCATTCTCTATTTATCACCCGGCGCACCGCCGCCGATCCCTCCACGATTGGATAGCAGGCCGTGCCGCGAAGACCGCTTACCGTGAACAAGAGGGTCGTAGAGTGCTGAATTAGAGTGCTGAATGCTGTATCAGGGTACTCAGAGTTCCCGTCCCTTCTTGTCGTCCCCGTCGTCTTTTCTCTGACGGACCCGCATACTATTCTGTCCTCGGCCTGCTGTCGTCTGTGCTTACTTCTAATGCGGCGCGCGAGGTCCGCACTGTCGACATCTAACGCCGTAGAATCTTGTACGGCATCAGCGTTGGGGAGCGCATGGTCTTCCCCGTCCCGGCTGATTTGCTCGGATACAATTGAGTTCCTGTAAAGGAAACAAAGGCATTTATTGAGGATCCCTGAACTTGAAGACGCAAGCGGGCTAGTATCGAAATCAAAGTCTGAAGACTGAGGGGCATTAAATTAAGATGGAATGAAATAGAGCGGCCAGGGTGTCCCACAAGCGACGGTGATGTATGAAGTAGGATGCGCCCAATTGAATTTCAACCTCGCTGAACCCGCAGTAGAGCAAAATGATAAGCAGCCCCAGTCCAAAATAACTTGAAATCAAACCGCGGAAAGGATCTACAGGAAAACTCGACCGTTGTCCTGTTGTCACCTCATCGTTCACTCTATCCTATCATTCTGAGTTCTAACTTGTTAACAGAGCAAATTCATGGTATCCTATGTTAAAACTCATGGTGTTATCCATAGCTAGGCCAGAATTTCGAACGGTGGATTATACTCATCTGAAGCGAACACAGCTGGTCACGGTGTTCATTGAGGTCAGCATGGTTGGATTTTGGTTGAATTTTGCCTCACCAGTTAGGTCTAGAGTATAATACATCCAACTGAGCTTTCGATGTTCATATTCATAAATCCAACTCTCCTGACACACACAGCTTATTGAACCTTTATGAGCGCTTGGGAGGCTCATTTGCGGCCAGATGGGTACATGGTATTCCACAGTCTCATTTACATTCATTGATTGTTAGAATCTTGGAGCCGCGTTCAACCTCGGGCATCTCGGGGATGCGTTGGAACTACTCAGATGCCTCATCATGTTTTGGTTCAATTTTGTTCGAGGCGGTTGGTGGTACTTGAAATTGACTCCGGTCTAGCACCAAATCAAATTGTGAGTTCGTTTTTGAGTTCGCAGAATGCCAGCAAGGGTTACGAGGGCCGATAGGGTGGTGAGCCGGAGACGCCTGCTTGGGGAGCAGGGGGGTGGGGGCTTCTCTGGCATTGGCGTCATCATACAGCATAGGAAGAAGATGAATACAGACTAACCATTAGCGTTGAGCCTTAAGACAGTTGAACGTGGTCGAATCGAATCTCAGCTGCAAGGGACAGCAAACTACGCCATAACACAGCTCGAAAAAAAACCCATTCCTCGAGTTGAAATACGATGACTTGTCAATGATAACCTCCCGAATCTCGAGATGCAACCCATCACCGAGAAACCGGAGGTCCAAACTTGGCCGAACATTCGATGGATGTAACGAAAGAACTGCCAGTGGCACATACCGATTGACTGTTGAAAGAACCTGCCAACCTTCCGCAGAAGTCAGGTAAGCGTTACTCACTGTAAGTTGAAACACCAGGGGTCAAATTTAAATGAATCAAAGAAAATGTGCATAACGGTAGATCATACGTAGAATGAGGAGGATGTACTATATTCTGGTGAGATTCATGTGATAGCTGTGGTCTGAGAGTCAATCTAAGATAAAGCTGTTGGAATATCAACCGAAACAGCACCCGGCCCACCGCCGCCGCCACATTGTGGTATACAGTGCAATTCCACCTTAATGCTGCACAGTACTCGTCAGGACTCATTTGGACTTATGCACATTAATATTTCTACCTACGGTCTCGTTTAACCATTTTTTATACTTATTACTGCGGCCGACTTTTGTATAAGTACACGACGAATTCTATCGAGACCTCTGCGCGTTTGCAGAGGGTCACCGAGCTACGCCTTCGTCCCTAGGCTCAAAAACCAACAAAAGCTGAGTAATACGTTCTCAGTGGATTTTATGGTGCCAGATGAAGAGCAGAACTGGTTGAAATCACCAAAGACGACAAGTTGAACCATGGGAACCTTGTGATGGACATTGATCGAAACCATCGGGCGTGAACCTGCTGAGTCTGATTGATTATTAGTCCCGAGGCCACAATGAAATAAGGAGAGGTTTATTCTGAGTTCCAGTCGGTATGGCCCCGCTGGCTAATCTCAAGTTCAACCAACGCCCGGGAAGCCGGAGGTAGCGACCTCTGACTGAGTGCTCTTGAGCTGAATGATCATATGGGTAAGGGTTGAATGATTAGCAATTAGCTGAGGAAATTGGACAGAATGCAAGTCAACCATCAAAGCCAAGGTCCATGGTACTGTAATGACCTCTGTAGCAGATATCGAACAAGGGTAACCATGGTCGTTATTACTGTACTTTTTGGTCCAATTCGACAGTCACCCGTCACGCACCCCCCGTCGAGGTAACACATTTATGAAGGCCTCTGTCGAATAGGTCCAGTGGTTGGCCACGCAGAAAGAAAATCCGGTAGAATAGCAGAAAAAAAATCCTTGCCTTTGGCTACCATTTTCCAGCAAGACTTCAACCTTTTCTCGACCTTCTGTTGGTATTTTGCTTGTACAGGCCCAGAATTTCAACGTCTGGCCGAGTTCAGGCCCTAAATCAGGCTGGAACAAAAAATTACCAGAAACTGTTAGCCAGTGTTTTAAGATGGAACCAAATATCCTCTCGCTATCCAGGAACTTCTTTCACTTGTCTTCTCCGCAATTTCCAAGTTATATCGATTTTTTTTGCCTTGTGACGCTGTCCCTGACCCGGTGTCGAACTGTTGAATTGGTTGAACATTGTGAGGCTGAGTAGATGGAAAGCTGAGCAGAGGCGGGTTGACTGAATCATCGAGGTGGGATAGTATTCAACAATGTTTTGATTCACGTGGCATAAGATTAGATGCAGCCTGAGTGCCAAGGATTCACTGGCATGTTAGTGTTTTTAATGTGCACTGTCAACTTCCAGGCAAGACCTGATCTGATACTTCAACAGGTGTCCGAGCGATCGTCACTCAGGCTAATGACAGCGCAGTGAGAGTGTGGGGGGTTACCTGTGCCTAACTGAATCTCAAAGCTAAAGAGGGGAAATACGACACCCTGCCCTGGTCTGGTCCGCGGATTGGATCCTCATTCAACTTGATTCAAGTTGGAATATCTGGATTGTTCGGCCTGTGAGACGGTGTGAACGGTCCAACCAAGACTCACAGAGTCCACCCTCCCGAGGAAGCCACTGCACGCAGGGAAAAACAAGCTCGGAAGGAGAAGCCCAGAGTATCCGAATGGAAAAGGACCATAATCAAACATCTCCGAGATGCCCGAAACTTTGGAAATTTCATTAAAATCGGGAATGTGCCTGAGGTCTCGTCACTTATGGTGGTAACAGCGAGATTTACACATGAATAAGCCCAAATTCACCCACTGTTAAACACATTGGTTGTGTTACTAGGTGCCAAGACTTTGGAAAATGTGATTCCGCGAGATTCGAACCCACGATCTGCGACTTTCGATTGAAATCGAAGTGCGACCTTCCCGCGCTTCGTACTCCGGTGTACTGATCAAACGACTGTCTTTGAGATTTCACGCCTTTGGGACTGGTTCGAGTCTATATTTGAACACGCGATGAACTTGACGCGCTTTAGACTCGACCACAGCAGATGTTGATAGACATTTCACTTTCGAGATAGTAGATCGGAAAGCCGGATCGGTCCTTCCAGCGGATTAGGTAATTGTGATCGGTGTTGTCGACTCTCTCCGTCCTCCAGCATGCCGATTGACGAGTATGAGGCGGAAGCCACCGAGCTATTAGAAACATATGGTGCGTCCAAGGGCCTTCTGGATGCCAATCCTGGCTCACCCTCCGCCAGACTTTCTCATGAAATTCATTGTCATTGGTACCTCGTCCTTCCACTGCACTATTTGGTGCAATGCATTTCTCACTTTACTCAGGCGAGGCTGGGTCGGGGAAGTCGTGTTTGCTCCACCATTTCACCCACAATTCATGTCGGTTCAATCTCCGATGAATGCCATACTGTTGTTGAGCCCCAATCTAGTCAAAGACCATTCACAACACACGATTGGTGTCGAGTTCTCCAGTCGTACGGTTAAATTGGGGGAGAAGAGGATAAAGCTTCAGGTGATTAGCGAGTCATCTCACCTCTTTGCCTCAAATCCTTAAATTCGTTAGCTGTGGGACACGGCGGGTCAGGAGCGTTTTAGGTATGCTTGCAGCCAATGCCTGGCACCTCACCTTATACCCTCAATAGATCTGTTACACGCAGCTATTACCGCGGTGCAGCTGGTGCACTCCTTGTGTATGATATAACCAAGTATGCCTGCTCACGCTCTATATATATTGTCGGCCGATTTTGACGCGGCCTCTAGTCGGGATTCTTTTACGAATCTTTCCCGGTGGCTTACTGACGCGAGAGCTTTGGCAAGTCCGCATTTAGTTACGGTCCTCGTGGGTAACAAGGCCGATAAAGACGACGAACGAGAAGTAGAGTGGGCCGAAGCTAGCCGTTGGGCTGCTGAGAACGGCAAGTTTTCCCCCGATTTGCGAATTCGCATCCGTATAACCCTCTCTAGACGTGCATTTTCTTGAAGCGTCCTCGTTAACCGGTGACAACGTTGAAGCACCGTTCTTATTGGCGGCCCGCTCTATCTTGCTGTCGATCGAATCAGGAGCTCTCGACCCAGAGAAGGCTGGCAGTGGCGTCAGCTACGGCGACAGAGCTCTGAGGAGAGTAAATAGCTCGAGTCGACTCAGCTTTGGCAGCCTCAGTGCGGGTCGCAGGAAGGCGACGGGGACAATTAAACTAAAGGCGAAGAGTTGGATACCTGGAACAAGCAGATGCTGTTAGCGCTCATTTTACCTGCGTTGCATTGCATACTGTAAGTGAGCCTCTCCGAATCCTCCTATTCGTCCGCATTGAGTCATTCCTCTAGTAATTTAGGGCTCTCACATCCCGATACCCATGCATCTGTTATACCTTGTACGTCTTCCCACTCCACCGGACCCATGTGTTGAATCTCACGCTCGCGTACTTTCAGTATCGTGCTACTACCCTCTCCTTGCTCCATATTCCTTACAACTTTCTCATTAATCACGGATAATTTGTACCATCCATGGCCCCGTATCCTACTTACATGTTCCGTTATCAGTTAAGTACAGCGTTACGTCCATTCACCCAGTCAAAAATTTCTTGAACGGTAACCTCCAACAGTTATTCCGATTCGAAGCATTCGACCGTATGCTCGGGAACATCTGATCATCGGAACACGGTCACGTTGCAGCCGATTTGGTTCCGATAACGACGAAGATTCGGTTACCTTTGCCCCTTTCCCTGCCCTTTCCTCACCTGCCGAGAGCTGCGAGCGATGTGTCTCCATCAACTGACCAAGGAAAACATGCTGATTCGTCCCCAAACGTCCTGATTCCCATGCTTCAATCCTATATTGATAGGCAACTTGCTATCTGGCCCCCCAGCTCATTCATCCTCGTTCTCACTCACCGAGTCTCAGAAGGATTTGCTCATGGTTGGCCGCGGTCGTCGATGAACAGTGTTGTGTCTTCAGGTGGATCTCCTATTCTCCGCACCAGTTCCGGCGCGGCTTTACATCGGAAACTGACCCTGGTTTCCCCGTATCACGCCAGGCTCAGACGTGTCCTCCTTTGGTTCCACTACGATAACGGTCGGAGACTTACTCTGCTCTGTTCTGGCCCTAGACTAATGGAATCCGCTCTGTTGCAGACATCGTCTAATTCTTCGGACTTGTCCTCCGTCTCCGCCCAGAATTCGGTAGGTCATCCTCCCTGTTCGTCTACGAATACACCTGAACTTGTGCAGACTGCGGCACCCAGTTCATCCAGCGTAGACTCTTCGAGTCGGTTTATGTCCGCCTCGGTATCGGCCCCAGCACATCAACTGCCCCCCCGACCACCTCTGAAGACTCCCACAGCACCGGATAGCGCTTCTAGTACGGGAGTACCAGCTGTGAAGACTGCAACGACGCCGGATAACTCCCTTAGCACACCGCTACCGCCTGTGAAGGCTCCTACAGCGCCGGATAGCGTCCCCAGTACGACCACAATGTTGGCTGCGTCTTCCACCAAATCTTCTCAAGGTGATGCTCTCAACTCGTCCTCCTCTGCGAACCCGTCGCTTGTGGTCGTCAAGTCGGGTTCCAGTTCAAAATCGAGTGTTGTTGTGAAAACCGGCGTCGCCAGCCCCACTGACCACTCGTCATCTGCCAACCCTGCTGGCCACCCATCATCCCCGGCCTCTCCTCCTCCTCCTACGAACCCAATTAACCAGCAAGTATCGTTTACGGGAACCACCACGAGCACGATCACTGATGCTCCCGAGTCTACACTCGCCAAACCGAGCTTCATCTCGGTCGTGGAATCCAACGGGAAAACATCATTCATTGCGCCTCCTCTTGTGACCATCCTTTCGTCCTCCAGGGAGCCCAACGGCTCGTTCGTCACCTTTACCCATGTTGTTGCGAATCCGACTGGGTTCGGTCAGGCTATCAGTGGCGGGCACGCTTCGTTAGTTTTCGTTTTTCGTCTTCCATCTCCTTGCCTTACCGTGCCTCCCATAGGTTTTTTAACAACGCGGGAGCTGTTGCTGGGGTGTTTTTGGTTGTTGGGGGAATCTTGACTGCAATTGCTGCGTTCGTTGTCTTCATCATGTGTCGCCGAAGACGGCGCAGACGAGAGCGCCATCGACGCTGGCTCATAAGTATCAATCGCCCGCGTAACGTCACGGACGACCCATTCCAGAGCCCTCGCAGCCCTCCCAGTCCCCCGATTCGTGTTGTCCCTCCCGAGTGGGACACCGAGCATCGCCAAGAGATGTCCGAGAGTGGACTGGGACTGTACAATGTTCCTCAAAGCGAACATGGGCAATATGCCGAGCCCCAGCACTTCGAGCAGCTCCAAGCGTATTATGACGGAGCGGGCCTTCCCCCCCAAAACGTTGGCCTAGCTATATCAACGGATGTCAATCGCTCCAAACCGTCGCTGGCGCAGTCGAGCCCGTCCATTTATCCTCCCTCGCTACCCCCGGCAAATGACGATCGCCTAGTCGAGGAAGCACCACTTCCTCAGCGACGATACAGCAGTGACGCGTCGGTAGCACCCCCCAGACCGCGTCGTTCGCATCTCAGAGAACCATCCAAAGCTCAGCTCATAACACCCCCGTCGTCGGTTTCATCACACAGTCCAGTCTCTGAATTCGGAGGGCCTTTCGGTTTCACTTCCCTGGACAGCGAACGAGCGCCAGTTCAGCCAGGCAGTCCGCAGCTGAATGAAATTATGGGGAGACGAACACTATTGGATGTACGTTGGATTTTTTCGGGATTGGCTCCAAACTGATTTTTCGCCAGGTCCGACCTAGGACCCGGGACAATAACGAGTGAGGATCAACATACGAGGCAAAAATGATGCCAGTAGGTAAGTATATGTTTTTTTTTCTCCTATGTATCAATTACTTTGTACACATTCAATTATGATTCACGAGTTTCACGATTTTACGATAAGAAACACATTTCAGCTGCGTAAATTGGACCAGCCAGCTTAATAGTGCTTGCATAGCGTCCAAAAGAAAAATAGACGCCCATTAATTCATTGGCCTAGCAATTTGGCGTCTCTTGTCGAGCATATCGTACACTAACACTCCAAATGCCGCTACAATGACACTGCATCCTACAACGCCGCCGGCAGTCACTGCTTCAAGACCAGCACCGAAGATAATGTCCGAAATGAACACTATGAGCGCGCAAAATACCGTCAGAATAAAATGGGGATTTCCAGAATTGCTCACCAAGCACGATGGTAAGTAAACCGCCGACAGAGGTGATTATGGGGCCCCATACGCCCAAAAGTACCTAGGCGAGCGTCAGGAGAGGAGCACATGAGAACGGAGGCAAATTACCATGAATCCCGCGTTAAAAACGACACCACTGAGTGCGATCCCGACAATGGTGAAAGTTATCAAGAAGCTGTCAGGAAGCAGAAACAGCTCGGTCCCTGTGTAGTGAAGGACGGGGAGGAATATCCACAACACGCTCAGGGTGCAGAGGCCGATCGCCGAGGTTAAGAGATTTGGGTGAAGGCCAAAGGGAGGAGGGTAGACGGTATCTTCGTTGTCGAGCATGCCATCAGGCGCGTCGTATTGGACATCCGGAGAGTCCTCGGCGGTTGCGAGGTGTTCATATTCGGCTTCCGCGACGAGCTCTGGGTCGGATGGCAGGGCAGCATACTTCTTGTAACTATATAGAAAGTCTTTGAGCAGATATTGAACCGGATCGGAGACCGTCGACGTACAGTACTTGGTAGAGCGCGTAGCCGAGTGACGCGACAAGAGTCAACAGGTCCCCGACAACTAATTGAGTGTGAGTTCGCTTCACCAATTTGTGGGGACATGCTCGTTTCTAACCCTACAACAAAAGACTCGTACCTGGTTTGAGCGAGGCGCGCTTCTCGACGGAAACTTTCGCGTCGCTGTCGGTCACCGTGCTTCCGCCGTATACCACAACCAATACACCGACTGTTGCGAGTGAAACGGCGAAGAGTTTGCGCGGCTCCCATCTGAATTTAAAGGTCATTAAATACGCGAAGAACGCGTTTGTGTTCCATATTGCTTTTATTTTAACTCTCAGCCTCGTTCTGCCTGTACAAGCTCCAACTCACCAGTCACGTCGCTCAAACTAATAAGAATCGGTGAATGTTTGCGTAATAAGTGAATGAACCCACGAAGCCAGTGTGATTGCACAAAACCACAGCAGAGCGGGATATGTGATCCCGATTGTCAAAGCAAGAACGAGTCGCAGAAACTGAAATGTTGGAAATTTGGACGGGGAAGAGCGAGATTGATGCGGGGCGAGTTGGTTGGTGAGGGCGAGAGCCAGTCCATTACACAAGGAAGTTGGTGAGTACTTAGATAGGACTCAGGATTTTTTTTAGCTTGACGTGGTCCCACTTCGGAACATACCTTGGTTGTAGCCGTGAGATACAATAGATGGAACGGAAACATGATAGCAAATGAGGAGTGGACGAGGTAACTGAAATACGATCAGGCTACACTGAAATTTCATTGAGACAATACGTACAATATGAAGAAAGGCTGTCTATATCCCAAGTTAGTTTGTAGGAACTGCATGAAGCTGTAAGTGAGCCGCGATTCCACGAACACGCTGCATACATACCTGCGTCAATTGGGTTTCTACGACGAATGCAATAAGCGTGCAGGCGAACACGGCAAACGACCAGAGTCTGGGGGTAAGATTACGGGCCATGGCGCAGTCGGTCCATGTAACAGGCTCAAGTCTATATAACGGGTCTTCGGTGAGGAAGTAAATCGGGTAACAACACAGCCGCCATCACTGAATCAATATTGCGGCTTTGCAAACCACATTTATGCTGCGAGCTCTGCTGGCCTCCAGCCGGCCTTTGCTGTCGCGCGTTCACTTCTTTTATCCTCCCCGCGCAATTCAGCATCCCCTCCATGCGCCCCTCCGAACCCCCGACCTCGCAAGAGGCATGAAAGTGCGCGCCTCGATTAAAACAATGTGCGCGGGATGCGCTATGGTCCGACGAAAGGGAAGACTGTATGTTATCTGCTCTAAAAATCCGAAGCATAAACAGGTGTGTATTTATGCTATCTCTGGCGCGACTATGTCTAAGAGAGGCGTAGCGGCAAGGTTAAAGCACACGGCTGATACTACAATAATACAACGCCTGCTTCTACACCTCACGAACCCACATTTGAAACTCGTAGCTGACTCCGTTCTCCTGCTGCACCCCCTCAGCAACCTCAAATCCGACCCATTCCTGCAGCGCGTTGTGCGAGGTTATTTTCCATCCGCCCGCACGAGACAAAAAGTCGGGCATGAACACATCACATTCATCAAAGGCAGGAGATGAGATGCGCGTGAGCAAGATGCGGTCTACGAATCCAACCGGCGAAGATGGCGGCAAATTGAGGCTTTCCGCGTACAGAGACACGCCGCCGATGATGAACCCGCGTGATAGCTGCGGCTCTGCCTTCATTCGCGTAATTGCCGCCTCCAAGCTGCCCTCGACGTGCGCCGAGCCGCTGGGCAGATCTGAGTACTCGTCGCCGTCGCAGGATGGCGAACCTACACGTCGTAGCTGGCGTTCCGAGTGACCACGATGTTGACGCGATTGCGGAGAGGTCTGAATTTCGCCGGGATACTCTCCCAAGTGTTTCTCCCCATAATAACCGCGTTTGAGCTACCTGCTGGCGCATTGGATGTTACGCGGGCAAAGTATGCCATTTCTTTCGCCAGACGCCAGGGAAGTTGTCCATTTTGGCCGATGCCATTGGATTTGGTCGCAGCGACGATGATGGTAAGACGAGACATTGATAGTAAGTACATGAACAGAGAAAATGCAAGATGATAGCGAGAGCAAGCCAAGATACACGTTCAAGAATGAGAAAACCCTCAATTCCATTTCTTCCACTCGGAGCCAGCGGGAGGCTTGACTTCCACCTTGCCGCGCCTCACCTCGTCCCAGTTGGTGCTCAGAGTGGTGCCGCCGCTCTCCTGGTAGCTTTTCATCATCGCTCGCTTCGTGTCTTCGTCCGCGTCCCCGAATATCTTCTGGAAGAACCCGTTGAGCGTGCTGTCCCCTCCGACGTTGGGGTCCTCTTCCGTCGTCTTCTCCTTCTCCGCGGTCAGAATATTGGTCGTGATGCCCTCCCAGTTCTTCTTGGGCTTGACAGAGGTGGTCGTGACAGAGGAAGACGCGGCAGAGTTGGCCAGTGCTGAGGAGGTAGAAAAAATAGGTCAAACCGACGCGCCGAAAGGCGCTGTGGCCACTCACGATCGGGGCTGTCTCCAATCAGCCCGCCCCATCTTCCGGGCACGGTCTTCACGAGGCGAACCTCGACCTTGACCTTCCCCACCGTGAACTCGCATGCGTCCGTCGTTATCTGACCCTTTAACGGCTCCAGGACCAGGCTTTTGTCGCCGTTGGTGTAAGTGAGCTACAAAACATGATCGACTCAACACTAGTCTCGTCTCGACGTACGAAATGAACGCACCTTCCTGGCCTCAAACTTGATATTCACCGCGCCGGGATCGGCCCCGCGGTCGAAGATGGAGAGTGTGAGCTTCTCGTCGGTCTCGTAGAACTCATGTCTGCGCAAAAGTTGGCCACAGCGCGAGCACAAATGGTCTGAAAATACCTGAGGGTGGTGGCCATCGACGTAAATTATTGTCGGGCTGTGGGCAGCAGCGGGTGTATTGATATGACTGAGAGTACAAAAGGTCTTTCTCTGAATTTCTATCGATTTCTACAGCGTCACCCGAGTCACTGTGACCATGGGCGCTTGATTGTATCCGAGGTCCCGACGCGTCGCGCTGAACACGGAATTGGGCTGGCGATGCAACTGCGCCGTTGGTTCTCGACGCGACATTCAGCAGTCGACATTGAAATACAGTCTGTCACAAAAATAAATGCGCACCCCCCATCTTAGCAACCCCGTAAGATTCTGGCCCAGACGAAGCTGTCACATCGTTGAGAGGGGTCTGGGTAGTGCATTGTACACGTTGATTGCATCAAAATATTTTGAT
Source organism: Mycena alexandri (assembly GCA_029233265.1). Classification (NCBI taxonomy): domain Eukaryota; kingdom Fungi; phylum Basidiomycota; class Agaricomycetes; order Agaricales; family Mycenaceae; genus Mycena; species Mycena alexandri. Next base: position 349,984 of record JARJCM010000033.1, on the reverse strand, counting down.
TTACCATCAAACGAGGCCAAATACGGAAGCGTGTCGGACTTTGCTCGACGAGAATCTTTTTTTGGCAAAATCCAAAACACCCATATTATAGCCTAAGGTGTGCTGAGCAACTTAGCAAGTTAAATTGTGCAAAAATATTCAGGCAATAACTCGCTACAGGCCCCGCAAAATGGCAAAAAACAGCCAAAAATGCGCAAAACAGCCAAAAAATGGCCAAAATCACCATTTTACGGGCGCTGTAGCGAGTTATTGCCTGAATATTTTTGCACAATTTAACTTGCTAAGTTGCTCAGCACACATTAGGCTATAATATGGGTGTTTTGGATTTTGCCAAAAAAAAATTCTCGTCGAGCAAAGTCCGACACGCTTCCGTATTTGGCCTCGTTTGATGGTAAATCAAAATATTTTGATGCAATCAACGTGTACAATGCACTACCCAGACCCCTCTCACGATGTGACGGCTTCGTCTGGGCCAGAATCTTACGGGGTTGCTGAGATAGGGGGGTGCGCATTTATTTTTGTGACAGACTGTACAGCTTTTTAGAGATAATAGCGCGGTCGTCAAACCACCACAATGCCCCGCCCGTCTCTCACTTTTACCTTCACGTACACATCTGTGCGGGGCTCCAGGACATGCACCGGCAGCACCCTGTCCTCCTGTGGGGGGACCGGTATCCGCATCGCACCATCTGCCGTCTCAAGGTCAAAGGTAAGCACAATCACCGCAACAAACGCGAGAATCTCGTGAGTTGCAAAGTGGCGACCAGGGCAGAGCGTCTTGCCCCCACCAAACGCGCGGAAGGCAGCAGGGTGTACCTTCCCCTCACTCGCCTTGTTGCTCTCGCCGTCTTTGAGGAAACGCGTCGGGTCAAACGCATCCGCGTTCGCACCCCAGATGCCCTCGTCTGCGTGGATGACTCCGCCAGCGATCTGCACGATGCTACCCGCCTTGAGGTGCCACTGCCCTGCGAGCATCGTGTCGCTCTTGACCAGCCGCGTGGAGTAATTATCCGAGCCTACGCGTAAACACTCGCGAAACACAGCGTGCAGCGTCGGGCACGCGCCCTTCAACAAGTCCATACTCAGCCGTCGCTCCCCCGTGGCGGGGTCCTCCACCACAGCCGCAGGCAGTTCCGCGCGCACGGCCGCAAGCAGTTCCGGGCGGGCAAACACCTGGAGGACCGCCCAGAAGGTCGTCGTCGCGGTGTTGACGATGCCCGCGAACAGGAACGATAGCTCAGACCGTGCGGTGGCGGCGTTGCTGAGGCCGTGTTGGTGCGCGATCTCCACGCGCCGCTGGACGATGGTCGACGCGCCGGTCTCGTGGTGTCCGGCGGAGAGATACTCTTCGAACGCGGCAGCGAGTGCCTCACGCGCACGATACGGTGCGCGGGCGGTCAGTGCCGGCACAATGCCCAACAACAGTCGCCCTAGCCCGTGATCAAAGTCCCAAAAGGCCTGCTCCAGTTCAGGGTGCTTTGCGAGCGGGTTTTCTGGGCCGTACAGATATTGCGCCGTGCCGGTGGTAACGAAATGCTGCACCCAGGCAAGCAGGTTGACTGTCTCCGGTGCCTTCAGCTGTGCGGCATGAGCAGTAATTTGCCGCCCCAGCTCGCGCGCGGCGCCGAGGCTGAGTGCGTTGAGTGGTTCGCCGGGCCCGAGGTAAGTGTAGAGCATATCATGCATGTCTGCGAGGAAACCGTGGGGCTCGTCGATGTTTTGGCGCAGGACCTCCACGGCGTGGGAATCGATTCCAAGCACCCTTGCAGTGAGGTCAGGGACCAGGGGCGTGAAGGAAAGGGCTTTGGACGCGCGCTGCACGGCGGCTGCGAGCGCGGGGTCCGTCACCACATAAATACGGGATCGGGGCACGGGGAGTGTGAAGATGGGCTTGTCGCGATTGCGCAAGCTACAGAGATATCAGCCTTGGATTACACAGATTAAACTCATGTGTACCCAATGCTCTTCACATGCCGCCCGCCCTCACCAACCATTCCCAGCAGCGGGCCGACGAAGGGAAACCACGAAGGTACGATGGGGGGCTCATTTGGGTGATTTTTGACCGCTTGGAGTCGGTACAGCAGCAGGTAAACGGCCGAGAGGACCGCGACGGCTGTTGCGAGTCCTGGGGTCGGAGGCCAGAGAGAGTGAAAGGAGAGGGAAAGGTTCGTTAGCTGTACGAGCGCCCGCGGTGCGGCCATGCGAATGTGGGTGCAAGAGGTAGGACACAGACATTTTTTACCATCATGGTGGCAATCAAAGACTCCAAGCGTGACCTTGTGCACCATGCGATGTCGAGAACGCGCCAAATGCCTTGCTGAGCGCGCTGGGTTTGTTGGGATGAGCCGTGTACCATGGGTCCCGTTGCTTGCGAATGTGTTCTAATTAGCAGAAACATGTTTTTTCGCTGGAAAGTAGAGCAAAGTGGAACTCGACGCGTTGTTGGCGAGGCAGAGCATGTCCAGGCGAGTCGCAAGGCTAGCTAGGCAGCATTGCTATGCAAGTACGCGGGATTCAATGGTGGTCGAAGACAAGTTTGCTCCATTCGACAACAGCCCCAAACATCGTCATCCTCTTCTCAAGTTCATCGATGTCTTCTACCACAGTCCCAAAAGCCGTTCTCTACCACTCGCCCGAGTCTGTCTGGTCGTCCGCAGTCCTCCTCGCATTGTGCGTCCCTCATCGGAAACTGTAATATTTGTATTGATGCGACGCAGAGAGGAGAAAGGATACGCAGAAGATGAAGTCGACCTCAAGCTCGTGGATTTAGGTATTCCTACTGCTAATTCTATTGTTTAAACTGACAATCGTGCAGCCAAGGGCGAAAACTTCTCCGTCTCCTTCCTGCGCCTCAACCTCAAGGGAACGGTCCCAACACTGGTCGTTCCTTTCAAGGATTCGCTCTCGGATGATGTGGAGAGCAGATACAAGGCAGTCACAGATCCGAAGGTATGTGTAGATCATGCCCAATATAATTTCCATGTGTGCGTATTGACACAGGATCGCATGCAGGCAATTGTCAATTTACTCGACCAATCGCGGTCGCCGCTGTCACGCACACGGACGACGTCAACAGCCCCCGCGCCGTCGCTCGCCCCGGCTACCGTCGCTTTCAGCGCCGCAAGTAACGCGCTGCTCGAGATCCTGCACGCCGAGGAGGTGTCCCCGGACGCGCTGATCCTCGTCAATGCACGAGATGGCGCTTCCCTGAAGACGCTTGCGAGCAAGATTCTGCCTCAGGTGGTTGGGCGACAAAAAGCGTTGAAGGAGTGTATTTCCGAAGCAGAGGCTGGGAAAGTCCAGGCTTCGGAAAAGGTAAAAAAGTTTTGGCGGGATAAGGAGGCCGATACGGCGGTGCTGTTGGCGGTGTTGAGTGCTGCGGAGAAGGAGGAATCTGCACTTGACTCTACGGAGAAGGTGAAACGGGCCGAGTTCTTTACCAAGGCCACGGGTGCATGGGCTGCGGTCAAGGAGGCGCTGGTGAAGGTGAACAAGGAGCTGATTGGGCCGTATGCGCTGGGCGACCAGTTGTCTTTGGTGGACATTTCGCTGGCGGCGTGGCTTCGGAGTGTTGTGCTGCTTGCTGGGGCTGGCCCTGGGGACGATGGGAGCACGGCGGTTGGAAAGTTGGAGGGGTTTCTCGGAATTGGGCTGCCCAAGGACTTTCAGGTTGTGGATGTTCGGCGGCAGGAGACGGCGGCGGTGAGCAAATTGGCGGGTTTCTGGGATGCGATGAGCGAGAGAGCGAGCTGGAAGAAGACGTTTGTATGATGCGAGGTTGAAATGGAAATAGAATACATACCTGAATTTGTTCTTGCTTTGGTTAGGGACACCTCAGGCCACACTGGCATGGCTCCTCTGCCCCCACCGCGCATCGAGGAATACGAGTCGGACGAGTCCACCGACGACTCGGCGGGCACCTTCAAGCCCTCAAGACCGCACCGGACAGTTGCAGTCAACCCCCCACTGCCCCCCTCACCGTCTCCCCGCTCTAGCTTTCTCTTTCCCTCCACAATCCAGTCGGGCAGAACATCTCTCAGCTCTTCGGCGGCCAATACCCCTCTCCCCTCGCGCTCCTCGTCTCCGCTGCCCCAGTTCCGCCATTCAACCGCGTCGTCGTCCACTTCCGACACCGACAGCGAGACCACTTCTCCGTTACTCCGCGCAAATCGCCGCTCTTGGTGGCTCGACGACAGCCGCAAATGGTGGACCATATCCCGCAGACGTCGCAGGCGCCATGGACGTATCATGACCTCCATTAAAAAGTGGTCCAGATGGCTCCTTCGCCATCCCTTCTTTCCGCGCCAACCAATCACCATTGTGCGTCTGCCCTTTGCATCCCTGCCAGTTATATCTAACACAAACGCCGCCCAGATCCTGACCCTCATTTTGCTCTCCGTCTTCACTATATTCGTCACTCTTCTACTAATGTATATCCTCAATCCGGACAAGGACCCGCTCCCCTGGCGCGCCTACTGCTCCGCCACCACCCCCTTCCCGCCTCCCGAACTCGACGCACTGCCCCCCGCCGGTCTGCTGATCGGCGTCTTCTCCATCGATTCGGGTTATGAGCGGCGGTCGCTCGTGCGCACCACCTGGGCCAGCCATGTACGAAGTCGGGACGGTGCAGGCGACGGCGACGGTGGTCTAGGCACCTCTAGGACCATCGTCCGGTTTGTAATGGGCGAGCCGAGGAAGGACTGGGAGCGTCGCATCCGGCTTGAAATGGAAAGTATGTGCTCTAATCTAATCACCATTTCCCTCGCACTCACGGCGTTTTAATAGCATACAACGACATCATCATCCTCCCCATCCCGGAGAACATGAACGGCGGCAAGACGCACACATTCTTCTCCTGGGCGTCCCTCAACGCATGGGTCCCACCCGTCTATCCCGAAACAGGCGCCAAGCCCCACGTCTTCTCGTACTCGAATCGCAGCTTCCCTCCACCTGCACTAGCCCCGCACGATCCCATTCAAGCAAGGCGAGATCAAGCGTCCAGCAAGACGCCGCGGCCGTGGGTTCGCCCCGGACTACGTCGTCAAGGTGGACGATGACTCCTTCGTAATGCTCGCCGAGCTCGAGGCGCGTTTGCGAGTCGAGCTCGCCGTAAAGCCGGAGAAACCGCCGCCGCCGCCCTGGTTCCGGCTCGGGGCCGTATGCCTCGCCCTCCCTCACACGAGACTCGACGTCGAGCGATGAGGAGGAGGAGGCGCACACGCCACGACGATCGTGCCTTACTCCCCTGGTGCAGCATTACGTTTGGACGACCCACTCATATACTGGGGCTACCTCGTGACGAATCGGCTGCATCGCTTCATGGCGGGCGAGCTTTACGCGTTAAGCTGGAGTCTCGTCGACTGGGTGGCGAAGGACACGGCGGTCAAGGCGCTGACCAAGGGCGCGGAGGACAAGCAAACCGCAAAGTGGATGAAGCTCCATCCGCGCGCGGAGGAGGTGCGTTGGACGAGCGAGCGTTGTTGGATATACAACCATCCAAAGTCGAAGACTGTGTACGTTCTTGTTTCATTTACGCGATTTGCGCGTGTATACTAATTAATGCACGCGCAGGTACACGCACGGCTTCCTCTTCCCTTCAGAGGTGACGCGCGTCAAGAACAGTCTCGTGCCCTACCCCAAACAGGCGTTGCAGGATGTGCTGAACAGCAGTCTCACCGTCGGGGGCACGCCCGCGCCGTCAGATTGGGCCTACTCGAGCGTGTCGACGTTTGGCGTGCGATATGTGCCGCCCATTCCGGACCTCACGATCCTGCAAAGTGTCGAGGCGCTTGTAGAGGGGAGCGAGATGTCGACGTTGCGGGAGGGTGTGTACCCCCCTCGGTGTATCTGGATCACATTATTCACTAATGCTGTGTTTGTGCAGGGAGCCCCAAAACGCCTGAATATGCGTGGGCGCGGAGGGAGGGGCGAAAAACGCAATATCAGGGGCGGCGCGTGGGCGGGACTGTCGTGGTGCACTTTATCAAGAAGAATATGTGGTATCTCGAGACGGCCCTTGCCCTCCTTGAGGGCGAGGAGCTGAGCGGCGCGGAGGATATGCCGCAGCATGATTTGCACCTGGCGGGGCTCGATCCCGGTGTGGGTTCGGTGGCCGGGGTGAGGGTGGTCGTGGGTTCCGAGCCGAGTTCGGAGGCGACGAGGACGGTGGAAGAGGAGAGGGAGGCGGAGACGAGAACGGACCTTTTAGATAGCGGCGTCGTCTCCGACGAGGAGTCGACGACGGCGCCGGTTGCCGCTGCATAACCACCCCCACTTGGAGTACATTCATCCTCATCACCCACCCACCCACACATACACCATACATACTGCTCAGCACCGGGTCGCGCTGTACTGCGGCCTGGTATATACCTTATCATCCCCACCCACAGCACCTTTGTCGTGTAAAGGCACGGCAAACAGACAAACAGACAGACAGAATACGTTCGAGAAAGTAGTGTACTTATTGAACTGTCATTATCCACTTTCTCTTCCTCTCTTTTTTTTTTTGTCGCGCTCATAATTCTGCCACTAGTAATAAATTATGTGCTTGCAAATGCAGCTGGTGATATGGTGGTTGTGAGTAGTTACATACATTGAGCGGTGTGTAGAGGATAGATAACTATAATTAGTGGTAACTTGGGGGAAAGAGTGGTGAAGAAATCGCAAATGCGACAAAGGAATCTAATAACCATCGAGGCCGTACGCCTCGCCAACTCCCTCTTCAGCGGTAACATAGAGTGGCTGCTGGGACTGGAAACGGTTAGATACAGCGCGCACGATTGTGGGCTGCCATTTTTTGAACCATTCTGCAATGCGGCCATGTCAGACAATCACAATATAGCGGAGGCGAAGGCAAGCACAGACCTCCTTCCCTTACGCCAGTGAGACGACTAGTCCCAGCAGGAGTTTGGGCAACGAGGGCGCCACGATCTGGAGCATCAAAGGACGGTGGAGCACCCTTGGCGGTGGATACATCCTGCTGTATGGGTTCCTCAACGGGAACCCAGCTCTTAAGAGCATAAGCGCCGCCGCAGACAGCCCACGAGCCGCCGCCACGCGAGTGGAAGCGCTTAAAGAGCCAGATAAAGGGAAAGATGAGGAGAATTATGGACAGGAATTTGAGCCATTTATTGGATAGCATCCTCGAGAGGCGGTTATCCCTATACCGGTGTCAGCAACGGCACGGCTTTATTTAGGGGTAAGACTTACGGTCGGATGTAAACCTTGGAGGCGGACGTGGCGAATTCAACGGTGACATTTCCTTGATAAGGCGCGGCCACGATGGCCGCGCGGACGGCGTTTTCGAGTTGCCGTATATTCCAGCCGTACGGGACTAGGAAGACGCGTCAATTGTGCTCGGAATGGAACGGAAGATGGTTTACCTTTTTCATAGGTAAATTCCTTTAAGTGTTTTGGGCTTGCACTGTGTTGCACAAATGAGACGCGTTGTAAAGGGTCGCACACGAGAGAGTCTACCAATATTCGTCGGCCCATTGTCTCAGCGTTCGGGAGGATTTGAGAACAGTAGCATTGGGGGACAAGCCGTCGGACCATGCATCGATGCTTGTGATCCAAGGCGGCAGACCCCGGGCTGTGCGGTCCTCAACCCAGCCCTTGAATTGCTTGATCTCGGCGCGTGTCGCCTTCCGCTTGCCTTCGGGCGTGTCCACCTCGCGAACCATCGCGCCGCGGTAGGCAGGCTCCGAGTCATCGACGGACCAATGGACGGGACCTGAGAAGTGGCTCGCGTCGATATAGAAGTCGAAGTCGACGACGGTTTCGGTGTAGCTTTCGGTGCGCGTGCGACGGTGGCCTTCTGAGTGGTGAGTCACCTGGCGATAGCGCGTCTCGGTGTGGACGCCACAACAGTGGAGACGGAATTCGGGGTGGGTGGTCGCCTGCGACAAGAGAAACCTGAAGAGGGCTTCTCCATCGCTGTTCAGGTGGTAATCATGAGATACGATATTCCCATTTCCCGCGTTGAAAAACTCCGCTTCGTATGGAGTAAATGCAGGCGGTGGCAGCTCTCCACCTTGAAACAGGACGTCAATATGACGCGACGGAAAAAGAAATGTTCACACCTGAATTAATAGGTGCCGATGGGTCGGAAAAGTCGATAAGCATGCCCGACGGAGGGTCATCCTGGAAAGGCGGCGGCGCTGACGAAGAGGGCCCGGCGGCCATGAGCAGTTCTTCCTCGTCGTTCTTCTGGTGGTCCTTTGGGAGGATCATAGTCGCGGTTAAAGGTTAACTTGTAAGTGGCAACACGCACAAACACACGGGGTGTCTGTCTAAATCATTACGATCCAAGTTACTTCGTTCCTTTGCACAAACACTCACTGGCCGACCATGCAATGAACACGCCCTCAGGTACTTTCTGACCGCCTCTTTCGCTCGCGCACTGCCAGGCATCCGCAGATTGCTCATGTCCCTTCAGCATCTGAATCCAGTCTTGCTTTATGCTGAAACTGACCATATATTTCTCTTTTCCCCCTCATGTCTTCCTCTAATTCCTCTGTGCCGCTCTCCTCTACCTTCGCCGCCGCCTCTGCCTCACTGCCATCCTCTGCATCAAATACCGCCTCTGCCTCGACTCTCACGGCGTGAGCTTGTCCCCGTATTCCCAAATATAGCTGCTCATCAACTTTCGCCATCAGTACTTCAGAGAGCCTCTCCACTTCCGCTGCGCTCTCAGTCGCCCCCCCTCCAATGTCCTCCGCCTCTTCATCATCGACGCCTTCATCATTGGCGCCTTCCTCCCCGCCCTCCTCGGTCTCGGCTTCGTCTTTCGCCTCGTCCAGTGCCAGTGCGAGCGCGAGCACACCACCACCGCCACCTTCTTCTTCTTCAACCACAACCACGACCACGACAAGTTCAACGACCACCACGACTTCTAGCACGACAACAACCACTTCCGCTTCGCCTCCGCCTACCTCGAACCCGACCAGATCCTCTCCCGACCCTTCAACCTCATTAGCACAAAGCGCACCAACGTCCGATTCACAGTGGATTTTCTTCTTTATCCTACACTTTCCGCCATCTGACCCTGTGCCTCAGGGAAACTCTGGCCAGCACCGTTTTTGTGATAACAACAGACAGCGCCGGTCACACTACGACTTCTACGCCAATAATAATTACCACAGTCGTCACGCTCACAAGCAATGGTTTGCCCGTTACGACGACAGAGATCAAGCTGAACCCAACTCTATCGCCAGACGGCCACAGCTCTGGTGGTTCAGCGTGAGCTCATATCTTCAGCAACGTTCGTCGAGCCTAACCTTCACATTAGTTTCTTCAAAAACACCGGTGCTGTCGCGGGTGTGTTCGTTCTCGTAGGCCTGGCCGCGGCCGCCATAGTTCTCTGGGTTCTGTTCGGTCTTCGACGTCGGCGTCGTAATCGTCGCATGGAGCATGACACCGCGGTTTCAGCCACACTGGCCGCAGCGGGTTTCCACCGCGCCCCGCTGGACGACGATGAACTTCGAGGGAACGGCTCCCGTGGGTCGAGAGGGTTTGCGACTCCGGAAATGGAGATGCTACCAGGTGTGGCAGCCGGAGGAACACGGAGCTCTGTCCCTAGTGCCGGACGAAATTCAGGCTATCTGGACACACCGGGACACGATGAAGCCGCATTCAATCCTTACCAGGACTACGTTGTTGCTGGGCCCACCGAAGGTTACATTCCCGCGCGGACTTCTAGCCCACCACCGTCTGCATTCGTCGAGCCCTATCGAGACGCAAGTGGGCACACAGTTCATCACTCTGCATCTCAAAGCGTCGGAAGCACCGAACCCCTGCTTGCTGCCTTCGACCGAACCGAGCCTGCTTCGCTGGACCCCTCAGCTCCGCCGCGTCCCAGTCTGGAGCCGCCTACACCGCCGCCCAGGAACCCAAAACGAATGGCAGATCGGCACTCACAAATATCGGGCGGGGAGCACGCGAACCCACGTCCTGAAAACCGACGACATAGCACCGCGTCTTCGGTTTATTCCTCTGAGAGCACCGACGAGCGATTAAATCCCGCGCTTCGCAATAGCGATATCCAGGACTCGGAAGATTATTCGAGGCCGGTTCTTGGGGTGCGTTCCTTTGAAACAAAACACTTTCTGCTCTCTAATTTTCTCCGTTGCAGGTTCGGAACTTTCCTGACGGACTAAGTCAAGTCTCTGGTGAATCTTGAGATTTGCATTCGTGTATTCTATTCTGGCTGGACAATTTTCTGTATTTATCACACGCAAAAACACGATGGACTATGATAGAGACACATCATGTACTATAATCCAGCATCCACAATACTTAGATCTACGCACATTTTGTCTCTAGTTGTCGCTCGTTCCCTGAATAATGTATATCTTCGCTCGGCCCGTTCATTCCGGTGAGTCGCAACTGCTAAAGATGGAAATAACGGAGAGCTTCTTCAGGTCGCGCTCAGATAAGAACGGGACGGGGACCCGCTGCTCCTCTTGGTGTTCGATATATAGGTCGTCGGTGGGTTTTCTCTCGTGAATCGCACTCTAGGCCTCATATGCCCCCAGTGCACGATACCCCAATCCTAGGAATGACCTCCCGCCCACGCGTTACAGTGCCAACTGAATACGGAAGCGACGCGACGCCGCAGGGATTTTGGACCGAGTGGCCGTCCGGACTCGTCGACGTTTCGCGCACGAGCCATATCCCTCCTCCCGACTCCGGAAATGCCGCCGCGGAACCCCCACCCCTGACTCCCGCGCTCCTGGACATCCCGGTAAACGGGGACCGCACCGTGCGCGTGAAGCGCGATGCGACGGCCATGGTTATCATTGATATGCAAAAGTGGGAAATTCCTTTGCGTTATATTATTTATTTCTCTGACCACCCAGGTTGCGTGTGATAAAGTTTCTTCCTGCACCCGGAATTACGAGACCATCCAACCGGCTTGAAATGCGTCGATCCACTCATGCAAGCCGTCCCTGCGCTTCGAGACGCGGGGCTCAAGATTCTGTGGGTGTAAGTAGGATTATTAATATTCTGAGTCGCTGCCCTACAACTCAAGCTTGCTTATTCCGCGCACAGAAATTGGGGTCTAACAGACCACGAGCTGCAAACAATCCCTCCGTCCCTCGTTCGTGGATTCACGAAGAACGGACGGGGCGGTTTTGGCTCGGAGCTCCCAGGGGGATTTGGCAGGCTGCTCATGCGCGATGCGAAGAATTCAGAGCTGTATGGACCACTGCAAGCGGAGTGGTTGAAGGGTAAGCAAGCGGGAACGGATTTTTGGATCCATAAGAATCGGTAGACGCGCCTCCTGTTTCCAAGGACAATTAATCGCTCACAATGTGGCAGTATGAGCGGTTTGTGGGGATTCCAGAGCGCGTTGGATTTATTCCTCCAAGAGAACGGAATAACGACGCTTTTGTTCGCGGGCGTCAATGCTGATCAGGTCCGATTTCTTTCTTCATCTTTGAACCGTAGCCTTGAACTTGGCTGAATTAAATCACAGTGCGTCGCCGGGACCCTCATCGACGCGTACTACAGAGGGTACGACTGCCTGCTTGTTGAGGACGGCACAGCGACCTCCTCTCCAACAGGCGGCTTGGAGAACGTGGTGCACAACGCCGGAAATGCCTATGGGTTTGTTACCGACTCGGCTCGACTTGCGGCGTTGAAGTGAAGTTTGGGAATCGTCAGTGTGTACAGAGTTGTAATGTTCGTCTCATATTTATTCTTGCCGTTTGATCATTTTACTGCCGCGGCACGGTAAAATGAAAAAAATTAGTGTCCTGTGCGTTTGGCTAAGGTGGCTCGCCGAATACCTCAACGCGGTCCGAAGCGAATTTTTGTTCATTCATTCTGGGTGATAGCCAAATCAACGAATACCTTTTGGCCACGTACTCTTATCGCCATGTACTTTCGGCATGTCCAAGCCCTTGGCCTTAGTCAGGCTGTACTGATGAGACTGTTGTACGACACGAGGAGATAGATGAGGCTGGAGACCTGGTTTCTACGGCATGCCGCTCAGTTCCGGGATCCTAGATATTCATCCTCAGTGCCGATGGACCTACTATTCCTTGGCGTGGGCACGAAACGCGTCAATGTACCTTTGCTGTCGACGTCGTGTAATTGATACGCTTTTCGCGGTTACGAACGTGGTTGGTGCCGACTTTCAAATAGCAAGAGGTTGCAGCAAAGTACCCGAGATAAAAAACATTGTACAGAGTCTGTGGCTCGAAAAGGAGCGAAAGGGTGAAACACACAGATAAGAAACTTGAAGGACGGAAAGCGCCACGGGTAACGGTGCCCGCAGCCGCAGGAAAACGGACCTGCCCTGCCACTAAGCCGTCGTCGCCGCACATCAGACAGACCTCGTCGCCAACTCAACACCCAGTCCCAAGCCCAGGGAAGGGCCCAACGACGAAGCCCGACCATAAAATCGTGAGCGCGGATATTATATTCGTATATGATAAGTCGGGGTCGTGGGCGAGGGAAATTCGCTCAGGCGGGGACCATCAAACTATTTGCGAGGATGAGTCAGAGGTCGTGGTGAATGGATAGAGAGCGCACCTCTTCCGTTTTACTTTCGACATCTCCTTGCGTAACGCAGCGCTATCCAACGGCTTGAGCAGCTCAAAGGCGCATAATAGATCCTCTGAAACGCTGTAAAGAACCAGTCAGAAACGTGTAGCAGCCGTCTGGTGCATAATAACCTCATGCATGCGCCGTAGTTGTCGAATTCTAGAATCTAGTCAGCGACCTCAACTGCAACGACAGGAATAGAGTTCACCTCCACAATAGTTCGGCGCACTGAACACAGTGACCAAAGTCTTATCATTCCAAAACTCGTAACCATCTTCCACGACCATATGTGCCCGACATATCAGGTCTATGTCATACCGTACCAAAAAGTCGTTGATGATGCCCTTCCCGAAGCAATAACTTACACCCCGCTCGTTGTCCTCCCAGTCTAATGCTGTGTCGGATGGATCGGACCAAAGTAGATCGTTCAACAGCCCATAATCTGGGACATCTGTCGGTCGCTGTATGCGTTTGATGTCATCCATGGAATGGAGCGAAGGCGATAGGCCACCATGGACGCAGAATATCTTGGACGCGACGATGGCGGCGATGGGGAGGCAGTTGAAGACGTCAATGAAGGTTTTCCATGTCTTAATATTACACCTTCGCTTGCACTCGTCATAGAAACCGTAGACTGTGTCCGACGTTAGCATTTAAAGGTCGAGGAACGACAAATGTGGTGGACTCGCCTCGTGTGACGTTGGCACATTCGTGATTGCCTCTCAGCAAGAAAAAGTTCTCTGGATACTTGATTTTGAAGCAGAGTAACAAGAGAATCGTTTCGAGACTCTGTTTGCCTCGGTCGACGTAGTCGCCGAGGAAGAGGTAGTTGGCGGCAGGGGGGAAGCCGCACATCTCAAACAATCGAATGAGGTCCGAGTACTGCCCGTGGACGTCGCCCACAATCTTGACAGGGGGAGAGAGCTCCACGAGCGTGGGCTGGTTGAGAAATACCTCGCGGGCGGCGAGACAGATAGCGGTGATCTCTGCGTTCTTTAAGCACAGCGATTTGCTGACTTTGCCGGTGTACCCGACCTCGAGGAGCCGGGAGATCATGTCGTCGACGTCAAACTGCTTCATCTTGTCCTTTCCGTTGGCGGCCGCGTCTGGCTGGGGGACGGTGGTGGCTGCGGACCCGGGACTGAAGAGGGTGGAGTTGGAAAGGATAGTTTGAGTGATAGGGATGTCGAGAGGAGCCGGAGATGGCTTTGGTGATGACTGAGGAGACGAAGCGGAGCCAGAGGGCGATTGATCGCTGAGATTGGCTGCCTTTGGCTGCACCGGGGATCCTGGTGTCCGTGCAGAGGCCGCCACGGGGGAAACCGGCGCGCCTTCTGGGTCTGACACGGAGATGGATGGGGCACCGTTGGCGCCGTTTGGAGGCTCGGCGCCGTTGGCCGGTGCGGCACCGGTTGCACGCGAGAGACTAGCCTGGGGTGTGCTCTCTGTGGTATCGTCTGGGGACGTGTCCGAGTCAGCAACTGACGGGGCAACAGCGTCCTTTGCGCCCTTCTTTGCCTTCTTCGAGGGCTGCTGGCCCATTGCAGGGGAGTTGGGAGAAGCGGGACGCGCTTTGCCAAGACGCGAAGTGAACACTGAGAGGAGCGTCGGAGCCAGTTTGAGGAATGTTCGTCAGCGCTAAGACGAAGACGGTGTGGGATTCTCGGTCACGATGTTGCATCTTGTTGAATTTAGGGGTCTTACATAGCGCTCTCCATTCTCGAGATTCACATTCACAATTCACAGTCCATTCACACAGATTCACGTCGGGCGCACATAGGTAGACACCAATATCATAGCAGCGCATAGTCATAGTATTGCATGGGCGGTAGGTAGCGCAAACTAAAACTTGCCGAAAGACTTGGCGGCGGCCTTGTTCTTCGACACCCGCAGAACATTAAACCGCACGGTCTTGGACAGTGGTCTACATTGACCTGCAGCACTGTGAGGACAAGAACGCGTAGATAACCATCATCAAGTACTCACCAACCGTGACGGTGTCCCCGAGCTCTACACGGAACGCGGGCGAGACGTGCGCCGCAAGGTTCTTGTGCCGTTTCTCGTAACGGTCTACAGCACACAGGAGTCAGTAATCAAACATCCGAACAGCACACCGCTAGGGCTGCGCACTGTATTTTGGGATGTAGTGGAGGTAGTCCCTCCGGATGATGATCGTGCGGGTCATCTTGGTGGAGACGACCTTGCCAGTCAGAATACGGCCACGGATCGAGATGTCCCCGGTGAACGGGCATTTTTTGTCTGTCGCGCGTTTAGAAATAATTTTATGCCAACACCAAGTCGGCACACACCGACGTATGAGCCGCTAATTGCCTCTGCGGGAGTCTTGAATCCGAGACCGACGTCCTTGTACCAGCGCTTCTCCTTGGTGGAGATCTTCTTGCCGCCTACACGAGATATAAGCACGCCGCAAAGGCGCAGAAAGATTTGACGCACCGCGGGCTTTGGCATTTTGGAAGACGGGCTGCTTCTGGAACGCCTTTTCGATCTGGGAGACAAGAGTTCAGATGGGCGAGTACGGGCAGCATAACGGACTGACTTGTTCAGCCATGGTCGGGTCTTGAGGGTGTTGTTGGTGGCGCGGTCTTGCGAGTGTGGCTGTGCGTCGAAACTGGGTAGGCCCACGTGACGTGATCTAATCATCTAAGTTCGCACGGTTCACTCATCGACGAGCATAGGTGCGATATTCGCGAAAAAAATCATTAGACGGACCACTGTTTTTGTAATTTTGGTGACATTCAGCCAGAGTCTTCCCCTGTTCTGTCGGACGATTTGCTGTGGTTCGAGCTAGAACTCAGTGTAGAGTGCCGTACTGCACACTATATCGACACGTCGACCCCTCCGCTCGTGGTGACACTAACCGCGGCAGAAATTGCTCTCTCAAGTTGAACCTGAACGTTGAACTTCAATTCTCGGCTTGGTGGCTGTGCTCCATGTTTGGTCTTGTCCGACGCGCTCGACCACCCGTGCGCCTCCTTTCTATGGGCCGTCAGCAAACCCTAGGTCCTTCTTAGCTACCCGCGTCTTTACATCCACCATAACTTGTTGCTTTCCCAGGTAAATTTTTCGAAATGCCCAAGTCCGTTAAGCCCGCTCCGCCTCAGCAATCCAACCTCACCGAAATGTGGGGACCCAAGAAACAACCCAAGAACACGCCCCCCGACGCGCCGAAACCCGACGAGACGGCAATGGACGTGGACTCTGAGGGTCCCCCGAAGTGTGAGTCCTCGAATCGCGTGAATGGGGCCCAAATTGACGCGCTCGCAGCTGCGCCAGCGGAAAGTTCCAAGCGCAAAGAACCAGTTACAGGTACGCGTTTTGGTTGCCGTTTGCCACACGACTGACTTGATTCCTCTAGAGAGTGGTGGCCCGCGAGTGAAACGGCGGAGAATCGTCGATTCCGATGCCGAGGATGACGAGCCCGTTGGTGAGTCGCTGTAGTCTCGCCAAGACGCGTTTCTATAACGCGTCTCTAGCGTCTGCGAAGCCATCATCCGCTTCCAAGCCATTGTCCCCTCCAAAACCCTCACCCAAGGCCAAAGGTAAACAGAAGGCAAAGGAAGTCGAGAAGAAGGAGGACGATGAGGACGCGGATGTGCCCAAGGCGAAGGGCAAACAAAAAGCCAAAGCGGGCGTGACCAAGAAAGAGAAAGTGGAGGACGAAGAGGCGGATGGTATGGCAGCTAGCGCCGATGAAGGCGAGGACGAGTTGGACGAGGACATCGATTCCGACGATGATACAGGCGTGGCATCGAAAATGTACGCCATTGAACCCAACTTATCGCGTCCACTGACGTGTTTCACAGTGCAGAAGCAGCGCTTTCGCGGCGAGAGGACGTCGACATTAAAGGTGGTTGGAAGACCGGAGATCCGTGCGTGTTGACCGCCCATATCTCAGTCGCACTGTCTTAACACGAAACTTTAGCGTTCCCTATGCTGCCCTCACCAAGACGTTTGCACTGATCGAAGCCACCACCAAACGACTTGAAAAGACTGCGCTCCTCACATCCTTCTTGTATCTTGTCATCCAGCGGAGTGCAGACGGGGACTCCAAATCACTCTTGCAGGCCGTATATCTCTGCATCAACCGAGTATGTTATAACTCTCGTGTATTGCTGTTTATTAACCTGCCCCCAGCTGAGCCCAGATTACATCGGCGTTGAGCTCGGCATTGGAGAGAGTCTGCTCATTAAAGCTATCGGTGAATCCACTGGACGGAGTATCGCCTTAGTCAAGGCCGATCTCAAGAAGGAGGGTGATCTCGGGCTGGTCGCGATGGTTTGTGCTCATTTTCCGATGTAGCGCCAACTAATTGGCGGTTTCAGAACTCCAAAAACAGCCAGAAGACTCTCTTCAAGCCCAAACCGCTGACGCTTTCCTTTGTATTTTCCAATCTCCGTGAAATTGCGCTCACGTCCGGTCATTCTGTAAGACAGTTTTTACCTGTTCGTGGTTTTCGCTAACTCGCAATCCCCAGTCGCAAGCCAAGAAGGTTTCGATTATCACGAAACTCCTCGCAGCCTGCCAGGACTTTGAGGCCAAGTATATCGTGCGAAGTTTGGAGGGCAAACTGCGTATCGGAAACGCAGAACGTTCAGTTGTTGTTGCTCTGGCCCACGCCGCTGTCCTCGCAGAAAAGGACAAAGGTATGCACGACTCTTTCCCTTTTAGTCTCAACCTGATCGCAAGTTTCTAGCCAACAAGAAATGGAGCAAGGAAAAATTGACAGCTCGGTTGGAAGCGGGGGCGAATATGATAAAATCGGTTTACAGGTGAGCCATTCTCGTTCAGCTGAATAAATACGCTGAAATCATACTAAGTGAACTGCCAAACTATGACGAAGTCCTCCCGGCCTTGCTGAAACACGGCATTGAAAACTTGCATGATCACTGTAAATTGACTCCCGGAGTTCCGCTCAAGCCTATGCTTGCGAAGCCCACCAAGGCCATTGGCGAGGTGCTCGACAGATTTGAGAACAAGCGATTCACTTGTGAGTACAAGTATGACGGCGAACGTGCGCAGGTTTGTTTTGTCTACGCAGTGGAGGAATGATAAGTCTTTATCTTGGTGTGCAGGTACACAGACTGCCCGACGGGACTGTCGGCGTGTTCAGTCGGAATTCTGAGGATATGAGCAAGAAGTACCCCGATCTTGTTGAACAACTTCCGAATGTATGCGCCACGTTTTATCATGCTCGAACACTGATTTGATTTTTTCCGTAGTGTATCAAGGATTCTGCACAGTCATTCGTGCTGGATGCCGAGGCTGTTGCCATCGACCGGACGACCGGAAAGCTCATGCCCTTCCAGGAACTGAGCCGACGGAAGCGAAAAGACGTTAAAGTGGAAGATATCCAAGTCCGTGTTTGTCTGTTCGCGTTTGACCTTTTGTACCTCAACGGCGAGGCAAGTGCCTTTCTTGTGGCTGATCTCTCTCACTCACCCTTTCCCGCTCAGCCCCTGCTCAAGAAATCACTTCATGAACGTCGTGAACTTTTACGAAAGCACTTCAAGGTCGTTCCCGGCGAATTCGATTTTGCCAAATCCTCGGATAGCGAAACCGTGGATGAAATCCAGACCTTCCTAGAACAAAGTGTGAAGGATGGATGCGAGGGTCTCATGGTGAAGATGCTCGAGACTGATGCAAGCTTTTACGAGCCTAGTCGTCGCAGTATCAACTGGCTCAAAGTGAGGGCAATTATTCACGTCTCAGACGCCTCTGATCGATATTATATCAACAGCTGAAAAAAGACTACTTGGCCGGCGTGGGTGACTCACTGGATCTTGTGGTCGTCGGTGGATACTATGGCAAGGGCAAACGGACCAACGTCTATGGCGCATTTCTGCTTGCCTGCTACGACAGCGACTCGGAAGAGTTCCAGACGATTTGCAAAATCGGTACAGGGTTCAGCGAGGAGGTCCTGCAGTCTCATTACGATGTCCTCAAACCTTTGGAGCTCACCAAGGTTCGGGGGGATATCAAAGTCGGAGGCGCAAAGCCAGATGTTTGGTTTGAACCTCAAATCGTCTGGGAGGTCTTGACGGCCGATTTGAGCTTGAGCCCAGTGTATACCGCGGCGCAGGGTTTGGTGCGTATGACTTCATTCACGTCTGACCTTCGTTAACGTTGTTGGTTCGCAAGGTTGAGGAACGAGGAATATCACTTCGATTCCCGCGGTTTGTGAGGATACGAGACGACAAATCTGCGGACGATGCAACGGGACCAGAGCAGGTTAGAAGGACTGCACCGATACCCACCATGTCTGACGTCCTTTGTGTTAGGTTGCAGAAATGTATGAGAGCCAGGCGCTGGCACAGAGTAAAGGCAAAAAGAAGAAAGGCGACGCAGACGATGGTTTCTGGTGATCTATAAGAGATCTGTATGTACATTATTAGATGCCCACGTCGGGCAGTCGACGAAATCTCCCTATTTTTTAAGTTCCTGCGCTGCTTTCACGGCTTCGGTAACTTTGCCAGTTGCCTTGTCTGCAACATCTTCGATAGTTACGCCGAGTTTTTTCTCCCTGCCGCCGTAGTGCCAGTAATTCAGCCAACGCGCCTCTTGAATGGACTGGGCCGATGCATTTGTGAAATGGCACGCGAACAAGAGATAATTGCGTGGTTGGACACGCCATGCTAGAAGGACATTCGAATTGAAACGAGGAGAGAAACATGGAGAGAGCTAGCTCACCGAAACGCATGAAAACCAGGCTACACGCGCCGAGTGTGATCAAACATTAAGCATAAAAATGCAGTGGAGTCATTCGACGTACGAGTAGCACATGAGAGCAGTTGTCATTGTGCCAGAAATATATTCTTCATCCTTCCGCAGGTCCGCCAGTGCTGCGAGGGGAAGCCCCCAGTTCGCGACCTGAATGCACACGGAAAGTTAGAAACTTTTTGTGATAACGAAAGAAATATGCTAACAGGACCCCAGAAATGTGTACCTGATGGATTGTGAGCAATTAATGGCATTTAAAGCAAAGGGCAGCATACTGAAGAAGTACTCCCGAGAAGCGGGAGAGCGCAGCCAGGTAAAAAAGGTGGAGGCCATCGTGGAACGGAAAGAGTCGGCGCGCCTGTTTGATCGGACTTGTTCTCTTCGGACCTGATCGGCCGTGGAACGATCGACGGCCATCGACGGTCATCCCACTATCCGTTCACAGCCGCACAGCGCGATCGCCCGCCGTACTTCGACGAGGCATTTATTGGAATTGTCCACGGAGGACGAGACTCGGATACAACCTTTCTACAGCCAATTTTTCGTTCCACCCAATCCGGTGACAGCCTCATGTTCACGAGTTCAAAAGCCCGTGTGTGCCACTTAACCGCCCACCTTGTCTTCCGCCTTTAACGCGCCGCGATGTCTTACACTCCGTTTTATAACTATGGCCAGCCGCCGCCGCAAATATATTCCCAACAGCCCAGGATGGGTCAACCTGGTCCTAGTGCTTATGCGCCCATCTATGCGCCGGCTGCAAATCCCTACGGCGCGCCTACCACTCCATATGCGCCAGCGGCGACCCAACCGTTTATACCACCAACTGCCATGCTTGAGACATCTCCAGCACAATCGCAGCAGTTACAGACGAAAAATCGTCCCAAACGTAGTCATCGAGCGGTGACTGCTCCCTTGCCCTTGAAGTCTGCACTCAAGAAACCAGGGTCGTCTGGGACCGCTCCAGGCCCAGCAGCGACTGTGCCTGCTGTTGAAAACTTCCAGTCCAGGCGGCGCACGACTTCCAGGGTCAAGCCTGACAAGTCTGTGCCGTCTTCAACCCTGCCAGCAGCACCGGAAGCCATGAGCTGTCCGTCTCATTTTCTCATTCTGTGCACGACCTGACCTCAATTCCGTTTAGATCACATGTTTGTTACATTTAAAGGTGATAGTGAATTGCTGTTGGAAAACGTATTGGAAGGAGCAAGAAAAGACATTGAGAAGAACATATTTCCTCTGTGGCCTCATGGCGCCGAATCCCAGTTTCGCGGCGAAGACTGGATAATTAGGTTTCGCAATGCTCCTTGGAACATGAATGGACCAGATGTGATTATGTACGCGTTCTGCTGACTCTCCCTGATATTTTTCGACGTGCCTTTCTTCTATAGGGCCTGGAAATTGATCACGGCCCTATTCACTTTGTTCTCAAACCGGGTAATTTCTGCATCTTGTCATCGAGCATACATACCTGCTGATAGAAACGCGAAATTGACAGGGTTTCTCGTTCATGACATCGACCAGATGCACCAGCGCGGTTTGTTGAGACTAAATTTACTTAAACAAGTCAATTGACCGGTCCATCTATGCAGCAACCTCGAATGGTGTTTCAAAGCACCACTTCCGATCCAGTTTCAACTTTTTTTCTGGGGTACCTGTCTCGAGGTGGAAGACGTATGTATGTGCAGTTCTAATTTTTTCGCTGTTGTGGCAATAATAGACTTTCCATAGGACGTTGATCAACCCTCCCCCTCACATTGCGGCCGACTTCGGGCCGAAGCTTCGAGCATTTTTGCCCAATCAACTCGAGGTGAGCCAAGAAGATGGCGCCTTGCTTATCGTGGATAGTGCGACAGGCAAGTCGAGTGTTTGTCCGCAAGAAACGGCGCTGAATAGATGCGCAGTAAAACCGTCCCACTTTCTGATGCAACTACTGAGAGGCTTATTGGATATGGGTTTCGAATTAAACGCGACCGTACCAATGGCCCGAGGTGGTCCTCTCAAGATGGGGTCCCGACGGGAACTTCTTGTTTTCAAGGGCAACCCATCCAAACAACAATTGTTCCAATAGAACGTTTCGGGTCAATTATAGTCGCTGGGTTAAATCTATGTTACATCTTTACGACCTTCGACCCGTCTACCATGCCGGCAAGACTTTTGGCGACAACGAAACCTTGCGCGTTTTTGCGCAAAAAGAGTTCATCCCACCAACCAAACAGGAAATCTCGGGCAATCAACTTGAACCACGGAGTGAACGAATTCCCTGAAAGCGTTGTCAGAATGGCATGCATGAGAACGCGGGTTCATAGATACCAGGGTCATCGAACATGGCTTGGAGTTCCGCCTTGTCGACGTACTTGTGATCCCGAATTTCGTTGAGATTCGGAGTTACGGTAACGTCGGCAGTTAAGAACAGGATATAGTCGACTATTGAATGTCGATCAATACATTGTAATGAGAACTTAACGATAAATACCTTCGTGCTCTCCCCACATTCCATCTGACGGCGCCAGATAGTGGATGCGGGTAAGATATTGGAATTCGTCGATGGGAGTTTCGCTTTGGGGAATGCCCAGCTCGTGTTCAAGCTTCCGGGAGGCGGCAACTCTGACCCCGAGCTGATCTTTCTCGACCTTCTCCCGCTCAAAGTCGTCGAGAGGATGCGAGCAGCACGTATTCGTCCACATATCGGGGAAGGTAATCTTCTCCGTCGCACGCTGCTGCAAGAGCAATTTACCATCCGATGGACGGAAGACGAACGCGGAAAACGCGCGATGCAATAATCCCTTGTTGATGTTTTCCATTAAATGGCCTTGGCCAAAGGTCAGAAGTGTAAGATTGCGATGCTGGTCGATACACACAGGTCTTCTTGTCCATTGCGCCGATGGCATTATCCTGTTCGTCGACCAGGATACATTTTTCATCCATGAGTCTAGATTGCTCGGGGTCATAATTTGACAGATCAATGCTCGCGAGAGCGGCTTGAGCAGCCAAGACAGCAGGTGAAGACATGTAGGCTTGATTCGAGCGATGCAAGACTGGATAAACAGTAGGCAAACGGCACGAGCGATTAAAGAGCGGCCGAAAGCGAGTAAAGGACAACAGATTGAAGATGTCTAGCCTGCGGCCTTTGTGGTTCGAGCAGAGATCATGGCATTTATGTAGTTACAAGCCGAATATTACATCAGCACGATTCCTTCGGTCCTTCGGCTCCATCGCCGACGCCACTTCTCAGCACTTCTCAGTTTATCGAAATGTAGAACGCCCCGTACGGTTCTTCTTGCTCCTTCAAATGCAACAGATCCTTCGTCGCGAGAACTAGGAAAGAATATCAGCCCCTATCGCCACGGATAAGGTTATAATTCACCCAAGCAGTGATAAAAGGCAGCGGCGGCGACATGGCGCGTACTCGTGGCCATCGGGACGACGGCGTCGAAACTGAGATCCGACGCAGAGCCAGGAAGACCCTGGAGCTGCATTCGAACATATCTGGAGGGATATGAGAACCGGTGAATGTCCCAATCTATTTAGCTTACTCGAGGAAATTGAACGAGTTTCTTTCAAGAGTAATCAAGTTCATGTCCGAGCGCTGCGATTCGAAGGCACCCTGAGACTGGTTCGCCTGATTCTCCACTGTGTTTTCCGCCCATCATCGGTCTGTGGTCGGCGCAGAGGCACAAACACATACCGTCAAATGCATAGTCCTCTCCGAGAGCTTGGGAGCTTTTCGCGAGTCGGGGCGAGAATTCCAGAGCATCCAATGCACTACCGTTTTGGCTCGGAACAAGCGAGCTCTCTCTGCGACTCAAAGAGCTTCCTCTCATTCTAACGTCCGCCCGGTCCACACTGATACGGTCACTGCCCATTGGGCCCACCTCGGGCCCACTCGACGAGCCCCCACCGGCATTGTCCCATGGGAATAGCGAGCTTCTCTGAGATCCTGAAGCGGGGAGAGGTGGAGCGATATCAAAATTGCTTCCAAGCATTGATGGTGGACGAGAAGCATTTCGTCCTTGACCAGGTTCCTGTTCGCTTTCGTCAATAGGGCGACATTGTCGTGGACATCAAGGACACTACCTCTGAGGAGCGACCATGTATTGAACCCTGTTCTGGACGGTCGGCATAATCACCTGCTCTTCGTTAAGAGTCGTTATCCCATCATTCCTGCACGTCTCACCTCCCAATTCGAGAGGCAGGTCGGCATCTTGCATATTGAAATCGTTGTTGTTCAAATCGTTCTCAAAGAGCTCGTCCCTCATGTCATTCCCAAAATCTTGTGCGACATCTTCGACATCTGGCAAATCTCGTATTTTGCGGCGTTTAGCAGGAGGTTCCTCTGGTGACGGTTCGCATGGGAAAGAAGAAAATAATCAAGAGCAATTATCGCACCGACTGGATGGATCACAAGAGTTCCGGTCCGAGCCTCGACTTGAACCTTGAAGTTCTCTTGCCAAAATTCCACCAACGAATCAGCTTCAACTACAACGAGTTAGAAGAACGGCGGGTGCAGTGATGCAATGATCGTTTACCTCCTCGAGGCACGCCCCACACCATATCTTCGATAATTTTTCCGCCATCTTTTTCTGCTTTCTTCTGGTCAAGGTCACGTCTCAATACAGCCTGGCCTTTCAAGTACTGGGCGCGAGCCGCCTAGGGAACTATGAGTGACGTGTAAAAAAGGGACGATGTATCAAACCTTTAATTCATCGTCCGTCAGTTCAGTTCGCGCGTCCAGAAGCAATCGAGTTTTCTTGAATTTCTTGACTCGGGGATTTACTTGGTTTTGGCCATCAGCGGTAACGTCGAGGAGGGGGACTTCTGGCTCAAGATCTTGAGATAGGAGCAGGCGGGAAAAAGATGTAGCAGGGCTCAGAGCGGAGGCAGGAATGCTGTTTGCTCTACGTAAAGTGGAAGGAGGTATATTTTCTTCACGAGATCAGCCAGTATCCCCGAGCTGCGATAACTACCAAGAAGCTAACCTTTACCCCATCCAGAGTCCGCCTTTTGTTCATTGAATAAATGCATGAATTATAGAGCGTGGCGGAAGACTAACCTTTCTCTTTCTCGGGGTGCTGGGAACTACCGACTCACTCCTGCTGCGGGGCATGTCTTCTGGGCCCGCGTCAAATGGAGGATCAAGGCCAAAATCAAGGTCCATCGGAATATCTGGCGTTTCATTCTGTGCTGGGTTCTCGAGCTGCATGTTGCTGTGCAAGAACGTTTGGCGAAAAAAAAAAGATGAGATGGAAGGGTTTACTTCGCATCGTCTAGAAAGATTCCCCAACCCTCGCCCAACTCCTTGGCCAAATCGTCGCCTAAACCGTCACCGATATCCAACGCATCCGAGGCGGCCAAAAATATATCATCTGATGCATAGCCTCCGCCAGCTTGAGAGGAAGACGGATCATTCCCATTGAAGGAAACATCGAAAGAATTCGAAAGCAAGTGGTCGTGATGCTCTTTGAGGGTGTACAAGTCCGCCCTGGGATCTTCAGCAGGTTGGGGAGCCTTATCTTTGTTTTTACGGTTTGGCTTCTTCGACTTGGATTTTGGGTTGAATTCGTCATCAGTTTCAGCTTCTTCAGGTGCAGTTGGATCTGGAAACGGTCAGCGGCGGCCCTAGATTCATCACAACAACCTAACCTCCAATGTTAAGGTATTCGTCCCAATCCTGGAAGAAATATAAATGCGCCAAGGCGCAGGAAGAGAATATACTGACAGCGACAAGAGCATCGAAATCTATTAGATAGGCAGCCCCAGGATCTTTGGCCAAGTTCAAAGCGGAGGGTCTGAACGTCAAATTATTTCCTGCCATCAGAGCGCTTCTGGTGACAAACTTAGCGGTAGGTTGAGCCATCTGCAGTTGCGCTCCTGTTGCAGCGATGGACTGCATTTCTTGCACGACCTTCTTGAGGGAGGCGACGCAATTCGATGCGTCGGTCATGAAAATGTCTTGCTTGACTAGTATAGAACAGTTGGATGGATAGCAGGGAAGAAGGATGGTATGCACCCTTGTAAACCCTCGCGACCCCAATCAGAAGATTACTCGAGAGTCTGAGATATAATACATTAAACGCATAGTATTGCGAAGACGAGAGAGACCTTGCCTTAGCGCTAAAGGCTCGGTAGGAGTGGCTATGAGGTCACATAACTGAGATATGTCGGCCGTAAGTACGGATCGCCTGGGAAGTTTCTTGAAGGTCGATTTGGCGCCCAACGTCGCAGCGAGCCTAACCGAAGATCAGCGTCGAGCAAATTCCAGTCGTAGTATACGGGCTTACCAGAGGAGACCGAAGCCGCTGTCGCGTTTCGCGAGGAGCTCAGGAGAAAAGAACATACTAAAGCGAATTCAAAGCGAAGGAAATACAGGCTGGAAGTTGTCGGTAACCGCAGAAGAGTGGAAAGGACAGTACTCACTGGACACAGGTTAAGATACAGAGGACTACTTGTTGCAATATGAGGTTACAGTTATTAGAGCAATAATAATGCACATTAAGGGAAGGAAGAAAAGCGTCAGCGACGTTCCTTCTTCGCGTCGGAGTTTGAATCAACACCCGGCCCGCACCGGCTTTTCCCGAAAATCGTAAATGGCAAGTTCATACACATATTGGGATAGATAAAAATACATCAGGCAATCCACCGTTTTCCATCCGCAGTGCTAATTAAACGTGCAAACAACTCGTCGCGACCACCCACCCATCGAAACTTTTCTTCTTTGCGAACCCCTTCCGCGTCTATCCAGGTGATAGTTAACGCAGTGAATAGACCGCTCTTCTTTTTCACTCCTCGAAGGCTAGCCAGAGGAATTTCGACTTTGGCAGTCGAGGCCATGAGTGGAGTGAAGAAAAAAGTGTCAGTGGTCAGTGTGATGAGGCCAGGCGCCGATGTATGTTGCGCAGGGAACGCTTCAAAGGGCATCAGAAAAGGTTTCCTCTGCAAGAACATCACACGCACTGTGGGCTTCAACGGATGGAGACGATGCAGCCGCGGCCCGATTCGTGTTCTGGGGCCACTAAGCAACGCCAATGAGATTTTTGCGCGCGATGACACGACACGCCTACCTGACCAGCCGTGAATATACGTTTCCCATCTTCGGCCCATGTCATCCCGACAGCAGCGCGTTCACCCCATTTTTTCCAGTCGACCTCCTTGTCTTTGGTCTGTGCCTGCTTAACTTCCTGCGGCTCTTTTTTTTTATCACGTGGCTTTGCTCTTGCCGGACGAGGAGGTCGTACGTCGAGGCCCGCAGCGACACGCTGCGATATGAGTTCCATTGCATATTCCGCATCAGTGGGAACATCTGAAAATGCAGGAGGCAAACTAAATGATAATATGTCAGCACTGCTATTTCTTGCTTGAGGGGCTGTTTCTTACCGAGCGCGGTCACTGGGCGGAAGGGCCGCAATTACTGGCGTAACGTGCCAAAAAAGAAAACCACCCGTAAAATATGTCAACTTCGCGAGATATTTGGCGGGCAGGAGCAGGGTGACTATAAACAAAAAAAGTAGGACCTGTGGGCACGGTCAGTTACCCGGTCGAAATCGACGCAAAGTGAGGATTACCATCCCATATATTCTGGAAGACGCTGGTCGACGCCAGATAAATATGCTAAACTCGAGTGAGGATACGAACACGAATTTTTGCGATTGACGTACTTTTTGACTCTTTCATGGAGATCCGCTATTTCAGCAAAAGTTTGCACAATCGCCCTTTTAAAGTCATTCTCATTCGAAATGTCCTTGGCCTCTTCCGAGTCCAAGACCGTGCTCATCTCCGGTTCAGAACCCAGATCGCTGTCCAACAGCGGGTCTTGAGGCGGTGCAGGATTTCGTTTTTTATCCTTTGCCAACTTCTTGACCTTGGCCTTCTTTGGTTTATTGAACACCTTGAAGATTCTCCACAATTCTTTCACCCCTAAAGATGAAGACGCCGAAAATCTGGTTGAGATCTCCTGGCCAAATTCATTGGCACGGTCAATTTCCTGTCGATGTGCTCGCAGTTGTGCCAAGGTCGGATAGGAGAATATCTTTCGGCGCGCGAGAGCAAAGAGGATTCGTAGAAAGAGGCACGGCAATAGCAGGTTTTGATACCATAGGATCCAAAATACCTTATCCACGATTTTCAGCGACCCAGTCGGTCAAGGATTGGAAAGACTGACTATGCAATAGCCCATGCTCGTTCGTTTTTCTTTCCAAGTAGCTAAATCAACCAAGGTGGTAAAAAATGGGCCGTAGGCAGGTCGAATCGCCAGGTATAACCGTTGGGTCGTGAGCCTCAGGCGGCCGAGCGTGAATAATGGAAGGGGCGGGGACGAAGGGGGTAGAATGGGTAACAGGTATCGCTGATTATTGGCAGTGAGATTAGTACAAAGAAATGGGGGTCCACTGACAAATGCAATAGCTTCAGATATATTGCTGGGTATCGGAGAGGGCGCCAGAAAGGTTGGGCTGGATGGGCGAGAAGCAGCCGTTCCATCGACGGCTATGGGATCCAAATTATCGTGTTGGGGCAGAGTCGACGTTGAGGCTCCCATGTTGGGCACATCGACGACGGAGTCCATGCGAGCGTGCCGAGTCGGACGAACGGTATCGTCGCGCAATTGAACTTCGGTGACGTACTAGGATGGTCAGACTGAGCATAAGGGGAGAATATAGAGGGAAGAGGTACTCAACGGCAGAAAAAAGACTCAGAAAACGGTCAATTTCTTCAGCATCGTACAATTCCCGAAGCTGTTGCTCCGACATGTCCCTCTCGCTAGCGTCCGGATCCTCAATAATGGATGTGGCCAATGGGACATCTTCGTTGGATGGGTTTCGGCGGGGGAGAAGGGGCGAGGCAGACGCCATGGTTGTTAGTGGAGAGCTGTAAACGCGTGAAACGCGTCAATGACGAAAGTAATGTTCGCCCACGTGAGGATCACTCCGATCAGCGCACAAACAAGTACCAACGCGTCTCGAAGTTGAACCATCACCTGCACCGATGGACCAGCCCGGCCTCCTGGAATGGTGCAACTCCACCCGATTCACAATGGTGAATGACCCTGGGAGACAGCTCTTCCAGGACCAGATACAAACACACGGCTTCCTCTTTCTGACCGACTACCTGGACAACATTCTCGCTGGTCCTCGCCGAGAGTACGCCCGCTGCTATTCTTGCAGTCAGGGCACTGAAATTTCCCATAGTCCACTCATCGAACTCGTCAAGACTCCCGGTCGCAAAAAGGCGACCAACAAACGCCCACTGGGAGCACCGTCAGCCTTGAAGGGTGTCGTTAGCGTGTCTTTAGAGGTGCTGCCTTTCGCCGCTCGTCTATTCCCGTACTCATACATTCCAGGATGGACCTTCAACGCACTCGAAGGAAAACCTCGTCCCCGTCAACAGTTTCCATCGCGCGTTGTTGCAGGCGAAGGAGAAGTCTCCTCCACCAGAGGAAAGCCCGGTCCGCGTTGCTCCGAACCCTCTCCCTGAGCAGGGAGCCGCCGTTTTTGAAAACAACGTCCACGATGCTCCGAGGTCTCCCAAGGAATTGGATAGCAATTTGCCGCAGGCCACTGAGGTCGACCCCGTGCTCGTTCGTCCTCCATCTCCGGCGGTTATTGTATCCAACCACTCCGCCGAGCCGCTGAAAGTGCAGGAACTAGTTGCCGAAGACCAGTTTTTTGACCCAATAGCTGCCGAGCAGAACGACTTGTCAGTCATTGCGGAGGACGACGAAACCGAGCGCAGTCGCGTTTCCCTACAAGGCGGACTCGCCGCTCAGCTACCCATGGTTCCGCTGGAAACTGTCCAGGAACGCAGCCTCGTAGACGAAATCCCTCGCGCCGCGTCTCCACCACCCGCAGATGATTTGCAGAGTGTTCCTATTTCCCCAGCTCGACCCACGGAGACCTCAAATCCCATCCCATCTCCCGCAGTATCCCCTCGCCTATTTCCGTCTCCGGTCACTCCAGACGTTCTTCCACAGCCCGAAACTTACCACACTCGCCTAGCAGGCAACTACACTGCGCCTCTGCCAGAAATACCGCCTTGGCAGCCGCGCGAAATCCACCATGACATGACAGAACCCCTTCCATCCCTCCCTCCGGTCACTGAAGAGGCGAGCAATGTCGAGATGATAGATGTCGCTGTCGCAGCCCCTCCGACGTCCCCTAAAGGTCTTGCTCACAAACCCAGCCTTTCTTCCTTCCCATCTCTCCCCGCCCCCTTACCGTTCCGAAAGTCAATTCGGGCCCCGCCTGATTCATCCGCGGCGCATGGACCAGTCGGAGTGGCTACACCTGGAGCTGCTCTCGGTGGCAAGCGGACATCGTGGCTGATGCGGGCGCGAGAGGTCAAGGCGCTGGAGATTACGGTGAAAAAACCGAATCCTCCCGTCCCATCCCTTCCGCCTCCTGGGCCGAGTGGGAGCAAAAGAAAGAGCGGGGATATGTTTGCATTGGTTGGGGCGACAGGTTTAGAGGAGGAAGAGCGCAAGCCCAAGGTTGCGAAGACGGCTGAGGGTGATGTCGCTCTTTCCCAGCCAAAAACCTCGGATGGCGCAAATCCACCGCCTGAAGAAGAAATGGAGGACGCGCCCCCGAAACCTCAAGAGGAGCAAGGCCTGCTCGTTCAACTCAAGAAGACCGTTGATGGTTTGGGCTCCCGATTTGGGAAAAGCCTCGGGAAGTCTCTGGGAGGACCCGCTGCTGCCAATGCCCTTGCAGTAGCACGAGCAGCGGCGGAGGCCCGAATTGCGGAACGACATCACAAGGAAGAGGAGGCGACAATGGCATTGGGAGCACCAGCAGTCGCGCCGCCTCCAACTATCCCTACCCCTGCGGAGGCGCAGCCTTCCCCCGTTTTCCATTCATCTCACCATCGTTTAAGTCTCTCCGAGCTGGTTACTTCTTCGGAGACGCAAAACAAGAGCAAAGAAGTCGACAATGTAGGAACAGGTCCATCTATTACTCCTATCGCGGCTGCTGCACCTGTGGACGACAAGACGACGGCCAACCCTCTGGCCTCTCCTCTTCCTGCCGTTTTCCACGTAGCGCCGCCGGCTCCAGTCTTCAATAAACCGCCGCCTGTGTTCGTACCTCCGGCCCCAGCCGTCACTGCTGCTCCGACAGCTCAAGCGTCGACTTTCAAATTGCCTGTTACCACCGCGTTTTCCAAGCCCGCGTCCATGGCGCTTGGTCTCGCTCCACGAGTGCCCTCGCCGAAACAAACTACCACCGTCCCCTTATCCACCCAATCTACCCTTGAGAGCCTACGGTCCGATGGGCTATTCGACAGCCAGGACAGTGTGCCTGGGTGGATGCCCTCGACTCAAGATACCGAATACACCTCTGGGTTTGGTTCTCAGTCGCTGTGTGAACCCATGACAGAGCTGGATGAGGACGACAGTCTTGGTGCGGGAGCGCCATGGATCGGCGCCAACGCTCGGGAAGATAGCCTCACTTGGAGTACCTTGCCTACTCAAAGTCAGAGAGGCGATACGGGCCCTGTCACGCAGGATAACTTGGACGTTAGTCATAACGACGACCAAGAGTTCCTCCGTCAGCCAATCCCAGGATCGTTCAATATGGACGTAGACGAGGATGACTATGGCGACGAACACGAAGCTGCTTTTGACCAGAGCGTACTGGGCGAAATGGAGCTTGATCCCAAGAAGTCTACAGTTAGTCTTGTCGAGGTAAGTTTATACTGTTCTTCGTGTTTTAGCTCGAGTCCGACGTGTTTTTGCTCCAGCCACGCAGCCAGAGTCAGATGTCGACGACGTCATTCGCTTCCTCGCAATCCTCGCAGTCGCAAGGCGGGTTCTTCAACCATGCGTCGAAGCTTGTGAACAGCGTATTGGGCACCAGCAAAAAAGGCAAGCCTGAAGTAAAAAGCCTACAATTGGCCGCAGCCGCTGCCAAGAAGGTATGCCAGTCCCACATGCGTTCGAATCGTTCTAACTTGGTCATAAAGCAACAAGAGGAGAAGGAAAAGA
This sequence comes from Mycena alexandri, assembly GCA_029233265.1. NCBI lineage: Eukaryota > Fungi > Basidiomycota > Agaricomycetes > Agaricales > Mycenaceae > Mycena > Mycena alexandri. The sequence continues at coordinate 318,726 of JARJCM010000033.1, read as the reverse complement.
AAGCGAATCGGCTTAAAGAAATGGAGAATCGCCGACAGGCCGCACTGCAACGCAAGGCTGACGAAGAGAGGGCCAAAGCGCAGGAGGAAGAGAAGAAGCTCAAGGAGGAGAGCGAGCGGCGCAAGAAGGAACGCGACGAACATACCGATAAGCGGCCGCTGTTGAAGAGCGTTGCGAGTAAAAAGGTATCGTCGTACGACAATAGTGTTTCCACGCTTCCTCATTGTTCTTTGCAGGAGGAAGAGAACGGAAAGAAGCGCAAGATAATCGCAGAGGTCGAGAAGAAGCCCGAGCTGAAGAAGTCGATGCTGAAACAGCCCGCGCTCAATGCGTCGACAAGCTCGAAACTTCCCTCGAAATTCCTCAAACCGCAGCCTGCTCTTGCGTCATCGGCGGCATACAATACGGCGGCCTCGACCAGTAAAGCTCCTGCTGAGAGCTTTCTTGCAAAGTCGACTGCAGGCAAAGGAAAACTCGTCGCCAAGAACACCGTACCAGATGACGACGTTTCACACCCTACCCAGCTCCTGCAAACGCAGATGGCGGCACGGGCAAAGGCTCAGTTGCAGGCGGCGAATCTGGCACCACCGACCATCGCGAGCGAGAGCATCGAGTTACCCGACATTAACAGCGAGTATTCGGATTCGGACGACGAGGACCGACCGCGCACATTTGACCCTCCGTCGTGGGCACAGTCTCCCGATTTAAGACAGGCTCTTGAAATGCAGAGCACGATCAACCCGGACGACATCTTCGGCGCTATACGACCGCTGAAAATGGACGAGGTGTTCCGGAACAGAACTGGGCGGTTCAGGGCGAGGACGAGCTCTGCGAACTGGACGGGGACGGATCGGTTGACTGCTGAGGAGGAGCGCGAATACGCGAGGAGAATGGGATTCAGATGATTTATCGGCGAATAATATTTTAAAAGAATCTATTTACATCTACCATCCTGTACATTTGACAAGACGCACTATTCCTTTCCTCGAAGCTGTTTTGCGCAGTGGGCGAATCAGAGAGGACTCAGAGGAGGACAAAGCGGGAGAGGCACATGACTCGGCCCGGATAATGCCGTATTTGCTGTTGTTTCGCTTGACTTGAGAACTGAACCTAATTGCGCTCTGCCACTCCCGGCAATCCCACCCTTTCACCCTCAGCCATGAGCTCCTCCTCCTCCTCACCAGAAATATTATCGGCTGCTGCTCAGCCAGAACCTCAAGACCGTTTTTCATACAAACATGCGACTCACGAAGAAGTATTAGAGGATCTCTCCAGGTACACTTTCTTCCGATCGTTGGCCCGCGGTGGCTCATTCAGGTTTCGTTATGCAACAGTCGCTTCATCCTTAACCTCCCCGACGAAGAGCTAGCCTCACTGGAGCGCATATGCTTCCAAGTGGAGCAAGCGTACGTTCACTGCACTCGGTTTTGAGCGCAGCCACTGACACTCGACGTAGACATTGGTTCTACGAAGACTTTATCCGCGAAGAAAACCCCAAGTTCCCCTCCCTCCCTCTCAAGAAATTTTCCGCAATGTTATTCCACGCATGTCCGCTGCTCCACCAATGGAGCCACGACCACGAGCAGGCGTTCAACACCTTTATGCAGTACAAGACCCGGGTGCCGGTATGCGGTGCAATCATGCTAAATGATACCTGGGAAAAGGTGCGCGCTCGTCGCTGCCCGTGTGCTGTTATTGTGTTAAATTGCATTATAGTGCGTGCTTGTCAAAGGGTGGAAGTCGTCCTCCGGCTGGGGCTTCCCCAAGGGCAAGATAAACGAGGACGAGCCAGCCCACTCCTGTGCAATTCGGGAGGTGCGTGGTTGTCCTTTTTGTTTCCGGTCATGACCTCATTGGAACGGTTTAGGTGCTCGAAGAGACGGGGTACAACTTGGCGAGCCAGATTAACAAGGACGATGTGATAGAAATGTCTATCAAGGAGCAGAAGATTTCTCTGTACATAGTTGCAGGCGTTTCAGAAGACTACCCATTCAAGACGAAAACACGAAAGGAAATCAGCGTAAGAGACCGCCGTCTCGTTGGATGTGTGCTCCAGGAATCTAATGAACCTTGCGGCCATTCAGAAAATCGAATGGTTTAAGCTGACAGACCTCCCCACCTGGAAGCGCAACAAGGCTGCACCTGGGAAGTTTTACTTGATTTCGCCGTTTATTGGGTATGTTTGGGCGGTGTTTCGTCTCGTGCTCTGAATTCACGTCCAACAGCGCTCTGAAAGCCTTTATTAACGAACGCAAACCCCGCGCTCAACCCCGCAAAGGGCCCAAACTCAAGAAACCGATTCAGAACGGCGCTAATCATGGGCACAAAGATCTGCCTCCTCATGTTCCGTATCATGATGCGACACAAGAGTCGAGCTCTCAATCCTCCTCTGTCGATAACGGGGACCCGCACACCCCATCCCCGCTATACTCTAACGCTGCGCCTACGCATGTCGTACACGATGGCTTCGCGCAATCGGTCATAAACTCCGAGTCGCTGGATCCTCATTTTGCAAAGCTGCTTTCCTCGTTAAGCTTGTCTGCTGCGGCAGCAGCGAGCGGGAAAAGAGTGGAGGCACCACTTTCCATCAACACGAGCGATCCGGTCCCAGAGCCTTCGACACCAGTTCCTTCTTCGTCCGGATCACAATCCCTTGCGATCCCTGCCAATTCGGACTGGTCATCATCGACACCGGCCGCCCTCCCGGACCAACCGCTCCCAGAAGAGTCTGAAGACGAAGTTCTTCCCGTCATTACCGAAATCAAATCACAACCACAATCTCTACTGCCCCGGACGTCATTCCAGTCTCCTTCGCCACTTATTTTAAGTCCCCGCACAAACGGCGCCGGTGCAGAACAGCGGTCGTCTGCCGGTTCCGATGCACCCGCTTCAGCCACCTCGTCGACGCATTCTGTCGCCTCTTTGCGAGCCTTAGGCTCGCGACGAACTTCAAGTACGGCAGACGTTTCCCCGTATCTCACGCGATCAAGTGAAGTTCCCGGCTCTGCTAAGCGGCTGAAACAGCTCGCACTATTGGAGTGTGTCGCAGACGAGTCGGCTCGGATGCTGTCGCATCGGGCGCCGCCTCCGGCTATGGCGAATCCGCGGCCAGGGATGAACGGCACATTTGTGCCCCACTATCCTTTACCTCCAGCCTCTGTTCCCCCACCTCCCTACGATCCGATGCAGGTTCTGTATTCGTCGGGCCAGCAACGCCACCACCACCACCACCACCACCACCACCAACAACAACAACAACAACAACAGCTACCGACAAATGGGTTCAACGGGATTCACCCTGGGCAGGACCCATTCCAAGTGCGGCCATGGACGAGCCAGGCGTTCCACCGGGTGCCGATGGGCGGGCCGATGCACGGCGGGGGCATGCAGCCAATGCACTCGCCGGGGCCGTCGAGCATGAGCATGTCGCAGGGACAGCTACTCGCGATCATGAACCGAGGGACGCCGCAAGGGCCTGCGCAGGCTTACCCGGGTCCACCCCCCTACTTCGCGGCCCCTTTCGCTGGAGTCTCCTATCCACGCGCGGGGCCACCTCCACAGCTGCGGGGTCAGTTCCCTGTGAATGTAGGGGCGGTACCGCCAATGTCTGCGCCGGCGATCTCGCCGGGATTTCCTGCAAACCCAGCGCTGCTGTCGATCCTGAACGGGGGGCGTACGTAAGTAGGAATAATGGTGTATATCTTGGTTGTTGTATGGAAATGTATTTCGTATTGGCTGAATGGAGCGAGAGACGTTGCCACTAGCGCGGTAGAAGCGGAGATGATGGGCTGGGTGCAGTACATATGGCCAAAGGCTACATTGTGATGTCTTGATCCAGACGGGCCGCCAGAAGGCTTCGATTTCTTCTTGCCCGAGCTGCTGCTTCCCTCTACACATCCTCCATGCTTTGAGGATGACCCCAACGCCATGCTGCACACCCACCACCAGGCCCCCCACCCCGTCCCTGGCCCCGTCCACAACCCGTACCCGCCCATGGCCACTGTCTCGTCCCGCAGACCCCCGCTGCCTCCTCCGGCCCCCCGCAAGCCCACAACCATCGTCGGCGTCCCCGCAGTCCATATCCACAACAACCACCTCGTCGTTGGCTCGGCAGAGACCCGTATGTCCCTCGTCTGACACTTTTTGATCCCGTTTTCACCCCCTCTCCAGGCTCGACGCGCTCCTACACCGAACTCAAGAGCCTCGGCGACGGCTCGTTCGGCACCGTCTGGCTCTGCGATTGGCATGGGACCCTACCCCCCAATACCCCCTTGTCCCCCATGCAATGTGGCGCCGGAGCAAAGCCAGAGTGGGCCGGCAAGCGTCTGGTAGCAGTCAAGCGGATGCGTAAAAAGTGGGAGGGCGGCTGGGACGAGTGTGCCCGTCTCAAGGAGCTCGAGGTGAGTCGTTTGGCCGCTCCTTGTTCGCGTCCCCGAAAGCTGATCGACGCGACCACCAGTCGCTGCGCGCTATTCCGTTTCACCCCAACATCATTCCTTTGTACGATTTCTTCCTTCAGCCCGACTCCAAGGAGCTCTACTTCGTCTTCGAGCCCATGGAGGGCAATCTCTATCATCTCGTCAAGGCCCGCAAGGGTCGTCCTTTTGCCGGTGGTCTCACTTCCTCCATCTTTCGCCAGATGGTCTCGGGCCTCGAGCACATTCACAGTTCGGGCTACTTTCACCGCGATATGAAGCCCGAAAACGTTCTTGTTACAACAACCGGTCTCCACGACTATGCCTCTGTTTCACCCGCCGCTCCGCCAAACGCGCCTCCTGAAAGGGACGTCGTGGCAATCATCAAGCTCGCTGACTTTGGTCTCGCACGCGAGATCAAGAGTCTCCCGCCGTACACCGAGTACGTCTCAACTCGCTGGTATCGCGCACCAGAGGTGTTGTTGATGAGCAACAACTATTCTACTCCGGTTGATATGTGGGCGTTGGGCACTATCATGGCCGAGTTGATAAATCTGCGGCCTCTGTTTCCGGGGATGGACACCATGGATCAGTTGGTTAGAATTTGCGATATTCTCGGCGACCCAAGTGACGTTTACGGGTTTGATGCACATAACAACCCTGTAGGAGGTGGTCCGTGGCCACGAGGGATTCAAATGGCGGGTTCCAACGGTTTTGCTTTCCGCAAGGTGCGTTTCATTGACACCCGAGTACCAATCCGCAACCCAACGCTTGTCAGACTCAACCCAAAAACATTTATGCGCTATTTCCCATCGAGTCGCATTTCCCCGCCGTTCCCGTCTCCCTCGTGCACTGTATCCGAGATCTCCTCAAGTACGAACCTGGGGCCAGATTAACCAGTCGCCAATGCCTCGACCATCCTTATTTGCGTGAAACCACACCTCGGAACAACATCCCCTTACCTCCGGGTCTCCGTGTAGCCGCGAGCGCGCCGTCACCTCTGCGCAGTGCTGCCACATCGCCGGCCTCTTCTCAATCTTCTCATCTCGACCCAATCACCAACGGCCATCGGATATTCTTCAACCCTGCCTCCGCCTCGACATATTCGTCTTCTCCGTCGTCCGACTATGCGCACGAGGTCCGGATCTACCACCAACCATCGCCGCACGCTTCCGGTTTCATTCAAGAAGAGCGACGAACTCTGGCTTCTTCTTGGGATGGAGATCGAGCCCATGTCAACGGGGACTACGACATGGACGAGGCTGAGGTTGAGGCCGAGGCTGACGACTATGCCGACGGCCCGATGGACATCCAGAGCTCACCGGTTGTCCAGGAGTACCCTGCGCGCCCTCACATAGCTGAGCCGATGCACGACGCTCCGAACGGTGTCCACGTCCACGACGTCGTTCAGTCGCAGACGAACAAGCTGGGTAAACTCGGGTCTCTCGGCTTTGTCAAGAAACGCAGCGGCTGGGGTCTGGGAGGCATGTTTGGTGGCGACAAGTCGCATCAGAACGGGCTTCCTCCGCTCGAGGAGATCGCCGTCGCTTCGACATCAACGCCTTCTCTCAAGCGCTCGCAGTCCTCTAGCACTGATAGCCGGTCTCTACGCGAGCCCTCTCCCGTTCGCGAGCCGCCCCGCCCCGTCGATGCCAAGAAGAACAAGAAGGAGGCGGAGCGAATTCAGCGTGAGGCTGAGAAACAGCGACGTGCGCTCGCGATGAAGATGCAGCGTGATCAAGCTCGGGCCGTCATGCAGAAGCGTAACCAGATGACCCAAGACGCTGCGCGAGTCAACTTCGAGTGGGACGGCGGTGCGCAGCAGCGGTTAGAGTGGGACCAGGCTACTGCGGCAGGTTCCGTGCGACACAATCACGCAGCAGCAGAGACGGTCTCCTCGACAGTCAATGCTGCTGCTGGTCGTTTTGCACCCCCGTCTCACCAATCTCACCAGCCAGAGACCTCCTCTGGGCTTGACTGGCGGCGAGAATCCGAGCGGATGGCCAAGGCCAGACGACGGGAGTTTGACGATGATCATTCCATGTCATCCTCAGACGTACACAGTAACGGACGCATGTCCACGATATCGTTCGCTACGGTCGACAGCGACCCTGGGCCGTCTCGAATACGAAATCGGCCGAGTTTGCTGGGTATGAGCCGAATGTCGTCCTCTTCGTCTTTACAGACCTCGTTTGACGACTATGCGGACTTTCCCCCGTCGGCCCGATCCTCAAACTCGTTTTCGGTAGAGGGTCAGCAGCTGGCGCAGGATTTCAGGTCCCTCGAGCCGCCGAATGGCCACCTCACGGGCAGTATCTCGCCGCCGCCGATGCAGGCGCTGTCCCTCTCCCCCTCCCTTTCCCCTTCACTCTCCCCCGCCCTCTCGCCTTCTGCGTCTCCTTGGTTACACCACCCCCAACCAGACGGACGCTCTCCGTATTCCCAACATTCCCTGCATCCGCGCTCGTCACCGCTGAACGCAAATACATTCGAGTTTGGTGGCCAAGCGCACGGACGCTCTCACAGCCCTTATGGACATCCTCCAAGTCCAGGCGTTGCGCCCAAGTCTGCCATAAATCCTATATTTAAAGTGGTGCGTTCACATTTTTCCATCTGACTTGTCAATGTTTCTGACATTCGCCTTTGTTCCAGCCTCCGCTACCTGGACAACCTCCTCCTGGCGACTCGTCGTCCCTGCTTCCGCCATTTTCCCAGCTGGACGCTGTGGCTGGAGGCGAGTACGGCGCGGCGCCGCCTGTACATTTGCGACCGCCCGAGGCCGGTTGATTGTTTTTTGGTCCTAGACGCCGGGCATCATCACCACATTCGTTTCTCTCTGTTCCTCGTTTGCTTTCACTGTCAACTGCACATCGGCCACACGCTCATTTCCTTCCTTGCATCCATCTCTTCCTACTCATCGCATATCGCTGCTTGAACGGTCCGAGCACCTACCTGCATTAATTTGACACAAACACACTGGCTGCCCTTGCGTTTTAAACTATTTTCTAATCTGGGTTTCACATTTTTCCTACCTTAACCTGTTGTTTCACTAGTTGCAAGCAAGCCAGAGTTAGCGCATAGTAGTAGACAACTATAACTTTGTATTTTTACGCTCAGCGATGGGCAAGAAACCAAATATAATTGGGAATTCGATGTACATGTGCGATGATCAGTCAGTCTAATGATGGTGGTGGACTTGCTCGAAACGGAGACCACTGGAACGAGATTGCTGTTAGCTTGGCGCGGAAAACGAGGGGTTCGCGATGCGTACCAGTAACTGCAGAAGGGGCGAAATAGAAATTAGTGGGCTGTGGAACAAGAAACATGATGGATGCATACCCGCACGGACGAGGACCTGGCAGATCCTGGGGCGAAGGAGCATTAGCTGTTAGCACTGTGAGAGATGGGGATTAATGCAAACCAGGTTGATGAATATCTTTGGATGACCCAAAGGACCTCCGCCTGAGGCAAGATTAAGTAACCGGCGAGTTTTGGCTGAAAATTGCGCACCACCGTCACAGACTGCCCTGCGACCGTTGACCATATTGATTGGGACGTCGTTTATGAGGGCCATTGCGCTGAGTGGGTTCGGTTGGAGCTCCATTGCGGTCTGCTCAAAGCGAGGGCTGCTCTCGGGCCCAGGACGAGGTTGTTGATTCGTCGACCATGTCGACGGGGCGTTGGGGGCCTGGAGGGTGGCGGGAGATGTCTCGGGCGTCGCTGCGGGTACTGCGGGGGTGGCGGATGACAAAGAGCGAACAGGTGCGCGACGCGCGACGCTCACAATGGCGCGTCTTATGCCCAGCATGGAAATTGAGCAAGAGTCGTTGTACCGCCACCTCGGCATTTTCCGGCCGGCCCGGATGATCACGATCACGTGGCGTCGACGTCACTCCTAAATTCGACCGAGTTCTGGAACTCCACCGAATTGGCCAGACCGCCCATTCTTCAACATATAATAAGACTTTGGGAACGTTGTCCCCACTAACTCAACATGGCTTCCAACTTTGACTTCACCGACAAGGCTCAAGAAACTATCACTGCGTCAGTCCAATCTGCAAAGGATTACGCCAATGCCCAGGTAGCCCCAGTTCATCTCGCATCCGTTCTTTTGAACGAAGGCGATGTGATGCCGGGCGGTCTCAACCCCTCGGGTGGACACGGCACTTCCCTCTTCTCGTCGGTCATTTCGCGCGCAGGAGGCGATCCGGTAAGCTATTCACATATTGCTTTATCGATCGTACTCATCTCATCTCCCTTCAGGCAATCGTAAAGCGAGCCGTGCAAAAGGCCATCGTCCGCCTGCCCACTCAGAGTCCAGCGCCCGATGATATAACCTTTAGCTCGCAAGCTCTCAAAGTCTTGCGCGAAGCCCAGGCGATGCAAAAGCAGATGCACGATTCGTATATCGCCCAAGATCATCTGCTTCTCGCGCTCCTAAAGGACCCCAGCATTGCCGTTATCCTCAAGGAGGCTAGTCTTACCGAGGCCACCCTCAAAACCGCCATCGAGCAGGTCCGCGGAAACAGACGGGTCGAGTCGAAGACGGCTGAACAGGGTTTTGACGCGTTGCAAAAATACGCTGTGGATCTGACCTCGCTTGCTGAGGAGGGCAAGATTGACCCAGGTGCGCAGTTTATCTTACCCGCTGACTCGCGCATACAACTAATTCGTTTCAGTGATTGGCCGCGACAATGAGATTCGCCGAGTCATTCGGATTTTGTGCAGGAGGTGCGTTTTCGCTTGTAATTATTTTCCGGTATCCTCTGACTTCTAGCTGCAAAGAACGAAAAATAACCCTGTTCTGATCGGCGAACCAGGCGTCGGCAAAACTAGTATCGCTGAAGGTCTAGCGCAAAGAATCGTGAATCGCGATGTCCCTGCAAGTCTGATCGCCCGACTCTATAGTCTGGACATGGGAGCGTTGATGGCGGGTAGGTTGCTTCTGAATCCTTTTGGTTAAATGTGACGCTAACGACTATCCTTACTTTCTAGGTGCTAAATACAAAGGTTGGCATGATTCTCCCTTCATGTGTGTTTCCCCGATATTGATTTCTTCAAGGGGAATACGAAGAGCGGATAAAGTCGGTTCTCAACGAAGTCGAAAAGGCGGCTGAGGATGGCGGGCCTGGAGTCATCCTGTTTATCGACGAGCTGCATCTTATCATGGCTGGACGGGGCGCCGAAGGTGGGGGCATGGACGCCGGTAACCTCTTCAAACCGCTTCTGGCCCGTGGAAAGCTACGATGGTAGGTGGTTAGAATCTAACTTGGCAATCAAAAATAAACTAAAATCTTGTATAGTATCGGAGCAACCACTCTCGCAGAATACCGAAAATATATTGAGACCGATGCCGCGCTGGAGCGTCGGTTCGCGCAGGTCATTGTCAATGAGCCATCGGTCTCCGAAACGATCAGCATCTTGAGAGGGATACGAGATCGTTACGAGGTTCACCACGGTGTCCGCATACACGACGGCGCCTTGATTTCCGCGGCAACATTGGCCCACCGTTACCTTACGTCCAGACGTCTGCCGGACGCAGCCATTGACTTGGTGGATGAAGCTTGCGCCTCGTGAGTGCTGTTTGTTTCCCTTATTTAACCTCGCTGATTTGGCCCCTAATAGCGTCCGAGTGACACGAGAAACGGAACCTGAAGATATCGACAAGCTCCAGCGACGGAAGCTCGAGCTCGAGGTTGAGATTCACGCGTTGGAACGAGAGAAGGATGCAGCAAGTAAAGAGCGACTTCAGCTTGCTCGCAAAGCTATTGCGGATGTGGAGGAAGAGTTGCAGCCTTTGAAGGCAGCTTTCGAGAACGAGAAACGGCGGGGAGATGAAATACATTCGGTCCGGCGCAAGATGGAAGAACTCAAGTCGAAAATCGAGGACGCTGAGCGGAGGTATGGTTTTCATATGCGACTTTATCTACGCGGACGCTGACCCAGAATTGCCAGACACGATTTACAGACAGCCAGTGACATTAAATACTACGCGCTTCCGGATCTCGCCAACCGCCTTAAGCAACTCGAGGCCAAGAAAGCCGCAGAGGATGCGGCTGGCGACAATCCAAACGACACTGTTACTTCCGAGCAGATCGCGGAGATCGTGGCGCGTTGGACGTCGATTCCTGTCACCCGTCTCATGTCGACCGAGAAGGAGAAGTTGCTCAAGATGGAGAAAATATTGGCCAGCAGCGTGGTCGGCCAAGCAGAGGCTGTCAAAGCGGTCGCGAACGCGATTCGACTCTCTCGATCTGGCCTCACGAACCCACAACGACCCATCGCGAGCTTCTTGCTTGCCGGTCCGTCTGGAACGGGGAAGACCCTTCTCGCGAAAACGGTACGTGATCGATGTTTTCATAATGTTGTTTTGGATGTTGAAGTGGATTTCTTTAGCTTGCAACCCTTCTTTTCGATTCCCCCGATGCCATGATCCGCGTCGACGGTTCAGAGTACTCCGAAAAGCACAGCATATCGCGCCTGATCGGGTCACCACCGGGATACGTTGGACACGACGCGGGTGGTCAACTCACCGAACGCGTGAGGCGCCAACCGTATATCATTGTGCTAATTGATGAGATTGAGAAAGCTTGCCGAGGTAATTATTATTTTTGACGACGAAACTCACTTGCTGACACGAATATCTGCAGAATTTGTGACATTGTTCCTACAGGTCCTCGACGATGGCCGTCTCACTGACGGTCAAGGCCGCGTCGTCGACTTCCGCAACACCGTCATTATCATGACTTCCAATCTTGGTGCTGCATACCTCAATGAGATGGGAGAAGGTCCAGTGACCTCCGAGACGAAGGCCCTCGTCACAGGCGCCATCCAGCAGCATTTCCCGCCTGAATTCATCAACAGAATCGATAGCATAGTCATTTTCGTGAGCCCCTTTTTTTACCACTCGTATTGCGACATACTCACACTTTTGTCAGCGCACACTTTCGCGGAGCAATGTGCTGAAGATCGTCGACATTCGGTTGAAGGAAGTCGAGGAACGCCTTGCGGACAGGAAGATTACCCTCGAGGTGGAACCGGACGCTAAAGCGTATCTCGTTTCCGTGGGATGGTCGCCGCAGTATGGTGCGCGGCCGTTGAACCGCGCCATCCAGACCGAGCTGCTGCACCCGCTCTCGATTATGATCCTGTCGGACCGCGTTCGGGAGTCGGAGGTCGTGCGCGTTCGCTTTGACGGGCCCGGAAATAGGCTCGTCATTGTCCCGAACCACGAGGGGGTTGCTGACATGGACGTCGACGAGTATGAGGGGGACGATATTGAAATTGAAGAGATGGACTAAACGTACTGTATGGCTGTATATAATAAATGGACAATGTAAATACCAATCTTGTTTGGCGCTCCTCGAGGCCCACAAAATATTCACAGATTTTTGACACTTGCGTTTGTTCTCAGCCGATGTCGAGTTTTATTTTATGCGGTTGGAGTTCAAGTAATTGGAAGTTGGCAAACATATAGCTTGCCAAGGCGCGGTGCGGGTGGGCTGAGGAGAGACTTGTGAATATCGCGTATGTGCGCAACAAAAATAGGTGTTGGCTTTTACCCCAAGCACAGACTTATGACTGCAAGCAGTCGGCAGGATGTAGGGGACGGTCTGACCCCAGGTACAGACTTATGACTGCGAGCAGTCGGCAAGATTTAGGGGCGCCAGCAACACCAAGTGAATAATTAACACAATGCCCCAAAGGGAGTCGAACCCTCGACCACGTTGCACTTGAGGTGATCTGTTCAGCGGCGCGATAACCACTGAATTAAACGTCGATATGGAGGCTCCGAAAAAAGTTGTTCCATTGTAGCGCACCGTTTAAATTTACGCCCGCACAGGGTAATCTCCAGGATGTAACGGTTATATAGGAAACAAGCTGACCTACTGCGTTCTTGAGAACGCCAAGTACAACTGTAAGGGTGCCGTTTCGAGCTTGATATCGTTGAGCTGTCAATGAGTGCGGATTCAATCCGACGGGATGCGCCATCAGGTGAGTTCCCCAAGGGTGTGTCATACGCCTAAAAGGAAAATGACCGCGTACTAGTTGTTATTCACCGAAAAAGAACTTGAATCACTTTTCAACCTCAATGTCGCAGTCCGCATCCGTGACATATTCGAGGACCTCAATTTGACTCCTTGAAGCGAAGGAGAAAAATCAGTGGCGGGGAACGTCCTCTAATTTTGGGCCTATAGTGCGAGCTTTTTTAAGGGTGCAGGACCGTGCAGCCAGCTGCGGCAACGAATGTTGTCAGCGAAGCGAGGACGGCTTGCTCCAGCATGCATTCTGGGATGACGAGGCGTCGGAAAGTGGGAACGATGAAGAGACGGTGACATCCGGCAGCCGACTCGTCAATAAAATCCAACGTCAATGATTTTATGAGTAAGGAAGGTCAACTTGAGGTAGCGGATCGCCAGTGCACATGGCAAATGAACCAAGCTCGAGGTCTGCTCGAGAATATCGAAGCTCTATATAGTGGACAGAGAGGGACGTCAACTGCGACCAAGGTAAATCACCAGTGGATGCCCGTTGAGCGAGATATCGAGTATGATGATCTGTAGTAGAGGTGCATGCCTGAGGTCGAAGATATTATTTGGCAATACTGTGCCTCCTAAGTATCGAGGGATAGTTCGAGATACCGGAGTAAAGGCACTGCGCCGAGTTTAGCGAGTGGAGTTTTTACGAGCCACAGTTGAAGGCGCTCCCAGTGTGCACAGTGAGCGGCTAGTGCTGCAAAGTTTGCTTTACAGTCCAAGAGCTCGGAGTCCACGTCGGCGTAACCCGTCTCTTCGTCAATTCGGACCGAAAGGGGCGAACTACGGGACCTGCTCAGCCATGCATTCGCCTTGGTGGTGCTGGAGTCCGTAAAGTTGAAGCTAATGACACTCCAGAGGCCAGAAGTGGCGTGCGCTCTGTCTCGCCAGCTTGGTCGGAGAACGAGTCCTATGGCAAGCAAGGGAGGAATATTTCCGACACAATCTCGGTCGGTAGCGTCAAGGCCGTGTATATGTATACATCCAGGGGCTCTTGGATGAGGGATTGCTCTGCTCGTACGGCCAAGATGGTGTGCGCTGAGTCTAAAGTCAGAGCAAAGTCAGAGTTTGCTTCTCAATATCTGCGAAGCGGATACGGTCAGTTTGAAGGACGCTCATGGATCCAGAGGCGAGACTGCAGACGAGTTAAGTTTGTATACAGACCGCCGCAAACGTGCCGTGGACTGCACAGAACGGGACTGCCGAGGAAGCAGAAGGCGCTTACCAATCAATCCCTACAGATCACTACGCGTCGTAAGTCGCTACCTTAACGTCGATCTCGCCTACTGTTTTGCGACACCCGCAGCTTGCAGAGTGGCGCGGCGGGTCAACGAATCCATTTCTATCTACATCCTATCCACACACCTTCATTCTTGCTCCCTTGTACCAAACTCGCATCGCCCCGTGCAACATGGACCTCACCACGAGTGGCTCGCATATTGTCCTTGGAATCTCCGTCGGCCTGCTCGCATCCTTCATACAGAGTCTCGGTCTCACCATTCAGCGGAAAAGTCACGTCCTGAACGGGTCTCTTCCTGAGCATGAGCAGCGTGTGGAGCACCGCCGACCGTAATCATTCCGCTCACCCTCGTCTTGTGCACTCACACACACCCAGATTATGGCTCCTAGGCTTTGCAATCTTCATCTCATCTAATATAATAGGATCCCTAGTTCAAATTGCTTCGCTCCCCGTCGTTATTCTCGCCCCGCTCGGAGCAGTATCTCTCCTTTGGAATGCGTTCTTTGCGCGGCTCCTGCTCGGCGATGTCTTGTCGCCGTGGATGGTCCTCGGAACCCTCTTTATCGCTGGCGGTGCTATTCTCATAGCCATATTCGGCATCGTCCCCGAGCCAACCCGTTCGGTCGAAGATTTACTAGAGCTATTTCGGAGACCGACATTCGTCGTCTACTTCTCCCTCTTGGGAGGTGTGTTTTCATCCTCTTGATGTTGTCATTGTAATTCCTGACTCTCCTCCAAGCTGCTGTCGTGGTGTCGCTCATCATCGTGCGTACATGCGCTTCGACCGCACAGTCAACTCCTGAACCCAATTTAGACGCATGTTTCCGAATACTCTTTCTCTCGTCGGTTGGCACGAAACAATGTTCGCGCCAACTCTCCATCGCCTTCTGCTATCGCGCTCCAGCCCCCAGAGAATCCATCGACACTCACAACTGGGGTGACCAATACTATCAGCGAGGCGATTACCACCGAGCGGACGCCGCTGTTAGACCGCAAGTCCAATCCTTCATCCACCTCGGTGGCATCCTCGCGATCATCTTCTCGCTCGCCGCGACACGCGGACACCCCTGAAATGCGTGCCATCAACCGCACCCGTCTTATTCTGGCTATCTCGTATGCGTCCTTCTCTGGGATCATATCCGGGATGTGCCTTCTGTTCGCAAAGAGCGGCGTCGAGCTGCTATTGCTTACTTTGGGTGGTCAGAATCAATTCTGGAGATGGCAGGCCTGGGTGCTCGTGCTGGGCTTGGTGGTATTTGCGTTACTGCAGCTTTGGTACCTGCATAAGGCGCTGATTCTAGCAGATCCGACCTTGGTCTGTCCATGTAAGTCCTGCGGCGTCTGGAGTGATGAGTTTCTCATGCATTTATGTTTCAGCGGCATTTTGTTTTTACAATCTCTCGTCGATTGTCAATGGGCTCGTCTACTTTGACCAATTCTCCCTCATCCCGCCCTTACATCTGGGGTTGGTTGTACTTGGGATCTTTGTCCTCCTTGGTGGGGTTTGGATTGTCAGTATCCAGTCTAACGGTGGCGGCGGCAGTGACGGGGACGCTTGGAGCGACGACGAGTCGGTTGAGGGCGCTGCTTCTGACATCGAGTCGGAGCCACAGTATGTGGATGTCGCCACGGAAAACTCCCGAGCGCGCGACCAAGAGAGCAGGCCTACACCATTGTTCACAAGAAGCACATCAGAGTCGAACATCCATAACCTCTCGTCCTCCCCGGAACCGGCGCTGCGCAGTCCGCAATCAACCATGTCGCAGCCTCTTCCGTCTGTTATGTCTGCACCAACTCTCCGACCAACCCGTCCGAGTCTCTCGTCGCATCGGCGCTCGCAGCATATGCGTTCACAGACGTCCTCTGCGTACGGCGCTCCGCCGGCACCAAATCCCGTCGCTGCGCTTGGTGCAGGTTTCCAGATTGGACTTTCACCCGTAAGCCCCGGATTTGGCATCGCGCCGAGGGAGGGGCGGGTAGTCAGTGGGCATCGTTCCTTTGGTTTTGGCGAAATCGTGGATCAGGTGCGGCGGCGGGGGACGGACCGGGAGCGGCGGCGGCGGACAGTGAGCGAGGGTGATGTTCGGACGCGTGCGTTGGCGCTGGAGCAGGCGGAGCAGCTCTCGGACGCGCTTCCACGCGATTCGGAGGAGGGGGGCGAAGAGGGGACGCGGACACGGGCCAAGGCGCGTTGGCGCTGGCTGAGCACGCTCATCGGGCGGTGAGGCGAAGCACATACCTATCCTACCATGTTGCATCCACTATGTCGTGTAGGCGTACAACCTAATTATCTATCGCATAGAATATAAAGAGACATTCACCCAATTTTAGCTCAGCTCTGTCAATTCTGGACGGAGCTTATAAATAGCGATCCCGACACATTGGTACGTTTCGCCGTCTCGCGCCCTCGTGAACGGTCGCCCAGATCAAATGACCGCGCATATAAAGCGCAACATCGCGTCGCGTTGTACTCCCTCTACTCCCTTCTCTCAAAAGTCCCCGCCCTCCGGTGTAGGCCTGCCAAGCCCATGAATGGCGATGCCGGAGTCGCCTACAGCACTGTTTTATAGCCATCGCTGATGAAACTGCTCCAGTTGCCAAGCCAATTTTCGATCTGTGAAAAGGCGCCGGCTGAAGTCATTTTACGGATTCGTGGACTGGACCCGCCACTTCTTCTTTCCGCTTCACCACCACCCCTTCCGTCCCTTTTTTTTCTCTCTTCCTTTCCTCGAGCTAGCCTCGCCATCTTATCCAGCACTTTGCTAGTATCTTGCTGCTGATTAACCATGGTTTTCGTCGCTGCCACTTTTGCGCTGCTCTGTCTCGCGCGCGTTCCGGCTGTGCTTGGGCACGCGCGGGTTTCGAGTCCTCCCATCCGCCAGGTGCGTAAAACTCCTAAAGACTCAGAGGCCAAAATAGCTCATAAATTCGCAGCCGGGGAACAATTTCCTCCAAACGTGCGGCCAGTCGTCGTTCAACTCTGTAAAGGGTGACCCGACGGGGCACATCGAGGAGCAGGAACCCGTCAATGCGGGCTGTGACTTGACGCTCTGCCGCGGAATGGTGCGTTGCCTCATCACTGAACAATCATGACCGACGTTGATCAGACTCCATGATTTTCACCACAGCCCTTCTCGGACCAGCCGGCGAGCAACGTGCAGACGGTGAAGCCGTCGCAGGCGATGGCGATGAACATCGACTGCACGGTCCCGCACGGTGGGCCGGCGAATGTGTCGCTCATCGATACGACTGTCGGTGGTTCCGGCGCGTTCGTGGGCCAGTTCTTGGCCACGTTTGACAATTTTTGCCCCACTACTGGGCCCGCACCGGCAGACCGTGAGCCACTTCTTTTTCATTGAGGAAGACCCATCGACTGATACGTTATTTAGAAACGAACCTACAGTACACCCTGCCCGACGCGGCGACCATTGGGAACAAGTGCCAGCAGGCCGGCGACTGCGTTGTGCAGTTGTTCTGGGCGACGCCCGACTTTAGCCAGAACTACTACTACTGTGTGTCCGTTCTGTGTGTGGTTGGGTTGTTCGCTGACGAGCTGAGCAGGCGTTGACGTCGTGATGGCTGCTGCTGCACCCCCGCCGCCCCCGCCCCCGCCCCCGCCGCCCGCGACCACGGCCGTTGTGACCCCACCGACAGTTGCTGCGCCGCCCCCGACAGTTGCTCCCCCACCCGCGACTGTCCCCGCGCCGGTTGCAACCCCGGCCGGAGTCAACATGGGGGCGCCGATTGCAGCGCCCCCGGGCGCGCCAGTCAAGATGGTGACCTCTGCGGCGGCGGCTAACGCGCCCGCTGCGACTCAGGCAACGAACGGCACGGTCTTCAACGCGGCGAATGCGAACGCTGGCCGCAGACGCGCGCGGATCCTCTGGTTCTGAACGTGCACGCGTCGTTGACGTTTCGTGGCAGTTTCGAAGGATATTGAACGACAGAAACAAAGTTAGACACGGATTGTATGCATTTCGAGTTATTCTATGCATCTTGCGGTGGACAAGTGTGCAACATGACGTCTCAGGGCGAACTTGGACGAATGTGGACTTGAAGAGATGATAAGTCGCGCCGCTTGGACAGATGATTTCGCAGCTACGCCTGAAGTCAATTTTGTGGTCGCTGTGGCGGTTGCGGAGCAGGCGGTGGAGGAGGAGGGAAGTGTGAACATTTACTTCGAAGACAGGGAGAAGGTACGCCAGCATTTGTGGACAGAGCTATGCCGAGTACGAATGTTGACCGAAGTCTTGAAATCTCGGCGTCGTCCTAAAAATGTTAGCGTCTGTTGCGTGGGAGTCGAACCCACGGCCATGACCTCACATTACGTGACGATGACGGCAGCCGGTCTACCTTCAACAGGGTTGTGAGCAACCAAGCTGAGCAAAAAATACCTCGCAGCTCAATTCGCGCGCGCATTTTAGTTTTGCAACGTCTATACCGCCATAGGCCTCAGCCATACTAAATTGCCATAAGAAGTTGTATTTTGTGGTGGAATATATATTTTATTTTGATAGGCGAGCCACGCGAGAATGATCTGCGGCAACACCTTACCCAACTTGGACGGCGCCGTGGTTGCAAAAAATTGAGACATCCCCCTAAGCGTTGCTCAACGCCACTCACTACTAGTGGCCGCCATACGGCTACTGAGGTCGCTGTCCCTCGTTGTCAATTAATTTCATTCGCGGAATTACATATGCGTCCGGAATGAGTGGTTGAATGTTCGCACAGTTATGGTTTGTGCTCTCTGCTAGCTTCTTCGCGCTCTTCGCTGCACCCACGAACGCGTGCGGGGCGGTAGAGGGATTGGATGGCGGGTTTTGGCCGGGGCCGGGTAAGTTGTGTAAGCCCTAAGCGAGCGAGGATAAATAGACGAGAGCAGGATCGGTTATGTTTTTTCTGCGTTTCAGCACCCACATTCCTTTGCCCTACTGTACAATATGAGCCGGACCCATGGCCTGCGCTCCCGGTTTTCGGACGCGTCCCTGGAGACGAAGACGAAGCCGAGCTTTATATCCAGATTTGACCCGAAGTCTGTGACCCCTGCGATCGTAACCCCTGAAGAGGACACCCGTAACTCGACAGACACTGTCAAACAACGCCCTAGTCTATCCCTTGCAGACGAACTTGACTACGTCGACATCCGCTCTCCCCCTCCAGACAAGGCCTCGCGCATTCTGGGCATCCAACACCGCTCGAGCATGGAGCCCATCCCCGCCAGTGCCCGTAACTCCATCGTCTCTACCCGCAGTGCTCGCCCCGCTCCAAAGGACACTAGTTTCACCCCCACGTCCCCCCTCACCTCCCTCTATGTCGTCTCAGGTCTGCCAAAAAGCCCCCACACTTGGACGCTGGCCGATCCCGATTCTGTACTGGGTCTACACCATGCCGACGGCGCCGTGAGCAGATTCTGGAGACCCGAGGTTCTGGGAAGCACGGTATCTCCTGGTGGTGGGTCCCGACATCTTCCAGAGTGGTTTGGAACTGACGCCTTAGCAGCTGGAGGTGGGACCAAGAAGAAGAAGCGCGGCAAGGAGGAGATCATGAAGGGGGCCGGCGCCCTCTCCAAGCAAGAGGTCGGCAAGATGCTCTCAAAGGCCCTCAAGGTTCGTGTATAACCTAGACTGCGCCGTCCAAATATTTATTCTCGGATAGCTTTCGTTTACGCGCGAAGTCGAGGTTATCGCGTCGACATTGCAGCCGGCATCCACTATTCATACTTTTCAATTCACCCTCCCCGCGCCCAACACGCCCCTCGCGCCGACCCCTTCAGGCGACCTTTTACGCGCGTCGGTGCTGTCGGCCGACAACCGCTCATCGGCCGCCCCGTCTTATGCTTACCCGTATACCGACGACCCTTTCATTCGGCCCTCGTCCGCCTATCTCGGACCCCCTAGTGTCTTGGGCCATAGCCAACCGACAGCCCCCCGAGGCCAAGCCGAGGCCGCCCCGAGCACCGTCGCGTATCACGGCGTCTGTCTCACCGTTTGGTCGCACGCCGACGCAGAACGGAGCAACGCCATTCGCCGCACCCTTGAAGCCGGTCGCTCCCGCAAAGAGTCCGCCCAATCCGTTGTCGCGTCCCGCATCAAGAGTCTCCGTGCAGATGCCGCTGACCCCAACGACCCAACTGTCCTTGCCCGCCGGCACGCCAAGAAAGGCGCTCGGGGCCCGTGGACCGACGCAGAGACCGACGGAGAAACAGACGGGGGCGGCGCGAGCGAAAGCGAATATGAGGCCGCAAGTACCATGGGTCATGGCCCCGGTGAGAGCACCCTCTTCCTCCCCGGCGACACCGTCTTCTGGCTCCCTTATGCACTCAGTGAGTCCATTTCGATTATTATACGCGTCAATTTAACTGTATTTGCCAGCCCTCGTCTCGCGCCATCCCGTGTACGACCTCATGCGCGATTACCTGACCCTCAGCTGGGCCCGGTTTTCAAAGGTTTTCAAAATCCTAACCGCTAACTGTTCACACTAATTAACGCCATAAACCCCAACTAGGATGTGCAGTCGCACACACTCCAAATCTCCAAGATCCTCGCTCACCCTGCTCCCCGTGCGGGTGATCTTATCAAGCTCGACGCCAGCCCCCAAAACGATGGCGGCGAGCTCGAGGTTATCGCCCGCTTCCCCGGCGGCCTCGACTTTGGACGTGGGCTCGTTGACATCAATTTTACGATGTGGCCACTCTTCAAGTGCCTCAACATCGACAACATTCTGACCATTTGCGAGGTGCGTTGATTCACGTCTCAAAGGTCCTTGTAGCTCAATATCCCCAGATCGCGCTCGCACCGACGGGACGTGTCATTTTTTTCTCTCGGCATCCCGCCATGCTGGGAATTGCGGTTTCGACGATCAAATACCTCGTCGAGCTACGGGGCTGGAATGGTCTTGCACAACCCGCTGTTCATTCCCGGGATGCCAAGATTTATGTCGAAGACCCTGGCCCATGGATTATGGGCCTTTCCACCGAAGCCCGGTATAGCGTCCGCCCAGCGCCTGAAGTTTGCGTCTGCGATCTGTACGGCCCCTTCTCACATTGATGCCCCCAGCTGACTGTTCTTTCAGGGATATTAACTACTTGTCAGGATAGATTTAATTGCTGGTGGGAGCGGTACACTAACATCCATTCCATAGGAGCTGTCCGTCGCCGCCTCCAGGTGCGGTCTCCGTGAAGCAGCAACGCGAAAAGTATCGGCAGAAACTCCTCGCCGCGTTCGACTCCCACTATCACCCTGACCACTCGGTTCCCAGGTTCGGGCTTCGTTTTCTGTTTGTTCTAACCTGGTTCTGATTCTGATATACGTCACTTTTCTTTCACAGCGAGTTCAAGGAGGCATTCCCCGCCGGGCGCTTCCGGCCGGTATGCAAGATCCAGGCGAAGCGCGGCGCGTCGTCCGCGGCGGTCGCGGAGCAAATTAAGCCGCCCGAGTGGTGGCACTCGACGCGCATCATCCAGGCTTTCGACCAAGTATTGCAAGACAAGGCGAAGAAGCCGTCATTCCTCAAGCGCATTAGCTCGTTTGGCACGCCGAAGCGCGCGCCTCAGCTCACCGCCGCGGAGCAGCTCATCCAGTACTCGATCCGCAAGCGCGCGACGGCGTTTGTGGATGCGAGGGACGATCTGGAGACGAAGATCGGGCGTCTGTCGCGTCGACTCAACTTTTTGATGACCGAGTCCGATTTGTGGCGGGACAAGTTCGTGACGTTTGAGCAGTATGCGGAGAAGTTGAGTGCGGAGGCAACGCAGCTGCGGACCAAGATCAATAAAGAGCAGCGGGAGACTAAACGGTTATCGGGGCTCGTTACGCTCACTGCCACGGAGAAGGCGCGTCTGCAGAACCGTGAGTGGACTCTCTTCCTTCACCGTGGGTCTATGTCTTATTTTATTCCCCCGATAGAACTCAAGGACACCGAGTCTGCACACTCGGAGGCGAGGGCCGAGCTGGAGCGGATGCGAGACACGATGGACAAGATGGAGCAGGAGCGCGCAGAGATGGTCGCCGAGGTCGAGGCGCAGATTGAGCGCGCGCTCGCATCGATGGCGGTCGACATCGAGTCGGACTATGAGGGCAATGACAGTTCGCGCCCGAACTCGCGTCTTAGCTCGCGACCCGGCAGCCGCGCCACTTCGCGCTCACGGCGCGCCAGCGACGCGACGAAGCGGCCACTCCGGTCGTTTGGCACAGAGTCGACCCTAGCGGAGTCGTATGAAGCGGCGGACCTTGACATGGAGCACGTCAAGAAGCTGGACCGCGAGACGGATACGATACCCGAGGGCGAGGAGGAGGACTTGCCTGCGTCGCCGAACCGCAAGAAGCGCTTCTCGGCGTCTGAGACGGACATGCCGCAGGACGGAATGAATGCCGTTGACGAGGGCATCAGCCAAAAGAGCGACAGGATCGCTCAAAAGGTGCTGCAGATCCAGCAGAAGGCATGTTTATTTATTACCCTTTCTCGTAATTTTCACCCTTCTTACGGTTCTTACAGCTGGAGAACGCACTGGCGGCCGACCGACGATTGACGAAAAAGAAGCAGGCTGTTGGCCAAGACAGCGAGGACGATGTGGCCTCCGAGACGACTTCAGCGCACGGGTCAGTGCGCGGATCAGTGCGCCCGACCCGTCCGGCCCGGTCGGCAAGTCGGCCGTCATCATCGAAAGCGCGTGCGCGGAGCGGGACTAGCTTGTCCTCGCAGACGAACACAACGTCCCTTCAGGACGAAACGCCAACGTATCCTCGAACGGTGCTAATCAAGGCGGCAGAGTCCGACGTTCAGACGCCGCGGGCTTCATTCTCGGATCCTAGCCGCGACGACCAGAGCACGCCTGAGCCAACGACCAAGCCACCCACACCAGCGGTCGCCGTTAAGCCGTCGACGACTGTGCCAGCTGCCGCCAACGCGCCGTCCGCGGCGACTGCTGTCCCTGCCACCAAGGCACCAGTTGCGGCCACCACTCTTTCCACAAAAGCACCAACTGTTGCTGGACCTGCGTTGACGCCGATTCCATCCGCATCGCCCCTGGTCGTTCCAGACTCTCGGTCAGCCTCTCGCGCCTCTCGCTCACGTGGTCGTTCGCCGGTCGGGACCACGGACGACTCGGACTCTGATTTCCAGAGCGCATACAGTCAGGACACCGCCGAAGAGGACGAGGAAGTGCCCAGCCCCCTCCCTTCAGAGGATTTTGGTGTGTTTACAAAGACCGCTCCTCGGGATCGAGTGTTCAGTACCATGACCATCACGGGCCCCCAAGGGACGCCGACTAAACCGACGTTCACCGACGACACAATGTCAATCACAAAACAGTAGAGGGCAGGTTCTCTTTTTTTCATATACATACGGTCTATCATCTACCACACTCATTCGTTCATTTATTCATAAAGTATCTTATACCAGCATCTACCCTCGGCCAACTACCGTCATTCATTTTCGCATTCAAGCTCATATCTACACATGTATTACTTGCATTACTTGGCCGGATCTCTTTGTTCGCATTGTTGTTTATTTCCTTTTTTCCCTAATCACTCCTACAATTCAACTTAGCTTTTCGAGTGGCATTTGCTCAACAAATTTCAAGCACCACGAGTCCCGACGAGAACCCACGGCACCTAATGTTCACGATGTCAGCTCATCTTTGCGATCCTGAGCGCACTGTTCAGAGCTTGAGCTGAGATGCTTGAACGGCAGCATTTTCTTTTTCATTCTGCGCAATGTGCGAACAAGACTCATCGTGTTTAAGAGTGAATCGAATTCTCGCAATCAAATAAATACATGTACATTCCTACGCTACAAGTGTCCTGTTCTATCATACATCCTGCCTCTTCTTAGCGTTAAATGACTTGACCACAGTCGCGACCTGGGAGAAAAACCAAGATTGCGACGACTTGTCCTGGATGAATACAAACTTGTCGTGCTCCCTGCCCGCCTTGTGCGCAAATCGTATGCCGGTGTCCTCGACGGTCACACCCTGGACCTGCGAGAAGGGGAGTTCCCAATCGAGCTTCAGCTTTTTGGACCAAAACGAGAGCACCCGAGAAGACGTGAGCAGGACGACATTATCGCCGCCAGGGGCATCTACAAAAACACGTTAGTATTAAAAGTTGACGCGCTCTGACTGCTACTTACTGATATGAGCTACGTAAGCTTCCTGTCGATATGTGCCGTTGTCGAGATCGCGCAACCAATATTGGCCAGTGGCCGCTCGTGCATCGTAAGGCTGCCAGACAGTTTTAGCTCTTAATCGAACGTCCAAAAGTCACTCACTCTCAGCACGCCATCCGCAGACACATGTCGAGGCTGCTCAAAGATGAGAATTTAGTAAACAAACGACCATGACTTGACCCACAAGTCGAACACGGTCACGCTCAGGCCCATCGAAAACGGTCGTGGTATTACGAATGCCTGGATGAAGAGCCGTTAGACAGGTTGAACGTTTGCAAATAAAAAATATTACCCTCCGACACATTTGATGCGAGATCAAACACACCAACGACCGGCTTGGTCACCGCACTGCTGAGGATGAGAGAGATCTAGTGGCGGAAATAATCGGGGGAAGGCTCACCCAACAAGACCCTTGCCAACCCCTTTGAAGAAACCGAAGGCGCCTTCGGACTCGGCCCCTTCAATGGGTTTCATCTAGAGAACGATTAATGTAAGGTCAAGCGAAGACAAGGAAATGACAGTTACCAAAACGCCTTCCATTGCACTGGCGACACTGCTAGCAAATGCTTCACCGCCCGCGGTAACACCGTATCTGATGAGCAGTTGGAGCAAAGACTCGAATGGTTGAACAGAAGGGCTTACATGGCATGTCGTGGCTTGTTCCGGCGCTGTGCCAGTCTTCTCCGCGTTTGGTATTCCGAATCGAAGGTCGCCGCAGAAAGACCTTGTGGATGCAGCGTAAATGACATTCATGATATAGGAACAAAGAAAAAACCTTTTCCAACGCTGCTCGTGAATTTCGTCATACTATCGCTCAAACCAAAGACAGTTTTCTTGACGAAACTGGCGGCTCCCTAGCGATTGCTCAGGGCCCGACCGGGGGTTTGTACAGAGTGACATACCTTGGCTATCCCAATACCTAATTCTTTGTTGCCATGCATGACCACGCCGTTGAATGGCTCGTAGAAGATATCCGCGACTCCGGAACTGACATTCGTGAACAAGCCCACAGGATTGCCAATGAAATCAGCGGAACCCAGGATGCGGTAGAGTTGGCGCAGGACATCTTGTCGGTAGTGGTACGCGATTCGGTTCTGAAGCTCGGGCATGGTAAGACGCATGTCTTTGATGGCCAGCGCATTCATTTCCAGAGGAGCGTCGTTGATGTTGCCCACCGCCATGGTAATGGCATTGATGACGACAGCCAGCGGGTTCCGAATGCTGAGTCTGATTTTAAAAAAAATTAGCGGCAGGCTAGAGGCGCATTTAACCACAATTTACTTCTCTTCAGCGCTGACCCGTTCAGTGCGCATGAACGACAAAGAAAGCTTGATGGGTTGCAGCTCGAGGACTTCGAAATACAAGTCTTCGCCAACGGCCGTGTCTTTCGGTTCTTCAATCTCTCCATCGTTCTGTATCAATACGCTGTGCAGGGCCATTGAGCATCAAAGTTACTCAATCATTGATGCTCTTACTCTGCAACGCCTTCTTCCCAAGAGGCACCTTTGATTTGGGTGAGGTCGTATATTGAGAACAACAGATCTTCGTCGGCTTCGATGGTCAATGCTTGAAGCAGTACCGAACAGTATTTGACGAATAATACTCCGTGCTCTAAAGGTTCAAAGATGAGCGAGCTGTCGCGTACTCCGGTGACCCGTTACCTTGATCCTTGAGCCAGATGACGGACGCCTGCACGGTGGGAAGAGCGGTCGTTCCATTGGATCCCTTAGGAATAGGGGTAGGCTGAAGAATGACGGGATACAGGGCATCGTGGAGCTGATTGTCGATCTGCAAGGTACCACAGGATAGATTTACAGCCTGAGCAACCTCGCTGTTCGTGTACTCGAACTTCAGGGCGAGCATCGACATGTAAATCACTTCGACCATTTTCTTGTTCACGAGAGATATACCGATGCCAGCGAAATCCACGGTGAACGCGAGTGTCGGGTGTACCTCTTCAGTAATCGCATCAAAGGCCTCGGTGCTGCTGGAAATAGTATCTTGTCTGGAGAGGGGCATTGAACTCGCCCTCTTCGGCTTGTACAAACTGAGTTCCGGATTGTAATTCGTGATGCGAAGGACCTGTTTATGGCCGTCGGCGCGGACATCCAATGACACCACTCGGTTACGCTGGTTGTCCTGTATTGCTCTGTAAGGTGACACAAGTGATAACTGGAGTGAGCTCACATTGAACTTGAAAGGAACTAGATCTCCTATCTCCATGACATCAATGAGGCGGACAAAGCCGTTAATCGACAGTAGAATTTTCTTGTCCCTGGCAGCAGGATAGTCCCATGCGTAAGGCAGACTAGTCCGGGAGTTCACTGTGTATGGGGTATTAGGTTTGCTGGGGGCACCCTCTTCCTCCATGCCGGAATCCTAGCCAAAAAAATGAGCTGAGACCGCAATGAAACGTCGAATACCCTCACCTTCTGGCAAACGGTGACGGTGTAGTCACTGTCGTTTTCGATCATGAACGGCCAGGCCTCTGTTGCACGAGAAAATGAGACGAAAATGGTGGAGCCGTCGATCTTGACATCGCCGCGGATTAGCTGAACAGGTTCCTGTTCTCGCCCAGGATACCGTAGTCGAAGATGTACAGAACCGATATCTTCGATTTTAATGGGCGGGGACCTAAGAAAAAATTAGCAACGGTGCTGAATTCATGTGACGCTACAAACCATTGTGCGTTGAGGCCAGAAAATGCGACTGTCAGCAATCTCTCTTGCCCAGCACGCATGAAATGGAGGGGACAGCGTTCTCCGGGCTTGATGATAGAGCGTTCTCGGGGAGCCACACCGTGTTCTCGGAACGAAAGGGCTTCAGACAGATTGTTTTTGATCAAGAATCGAGGGGCGAGCGTGATGACCTTGGTGAGTTTATACTTGCCAAGCCCTTCACTCCACGAAACACCGATGTGAATCTCGTCTGCCTTCTGCTTCTGCGAGGCGACCACTAGTTCTGTCTCTGCGGAAGGAGCCTCGAAACTGAAAACCTGGGGAAAAAAAATCGTCATGAGCGAAAATCATTACTTGAACATTGTTTCCAAATACCTTCGACCAAGTAGACTCCGAGACCTTGAAAATGAACTCGTGGCCATTTTCATTTGGATGCGAAAGCACTGTTACAATCTGAGGATGAATGCAAATAAAGATAAGCAAGGATACACACTGAACGGCTGTGGCTGTGCTTGTACATCTGTGACCTCTCAGTGAAAGAAGTAGGAAGAAGAGGAAATAAATACGTGGACGAGTATCTCCGGCGACATCTTGAGGCGAGCCCGTTCGACCTGACCGAGATCTGACACCAAATGGCAAGCCCATCTTGTTCACGATGAGATAAGGGCTGTAAATCTGCACTTTGAATGCCCCGCCAGAATTTGGGTATCGCCTGAAAGGTGTTAGCTAAGCAGGAGGAGTATAGTAGATGTACCAACACGTAGTTGAGCTTGAGGTCTAATTTTCTGTCATTCGGGTCACGAAGGGAGAGTCTACTTTCGACGTCGAAATCAGAGTGCTGGTTTGTGTTGATGATAGCAAATTCGCTGGGCTTGAAGACTGCATCTTATGCTCAATAACTGGGGGCATGAAAGGAAATATTTGTTTACCTGTATCCTGCACTTCGACGTTGAGCAAAACCAGATGCGTAAGTTCAACCGAGTGAACGGGCATAACGCCGCCCTGACGGAGGTAGCTCCTCCAGTTTTGATCAGTATCCTTGTCATAAATACGATACTCCAAGTTGTATGGGAGCAAGTTCTCAAGTTCAACGGGAGCACGGAGTTTGAGATTGATTTTAGGATATTTTCTGTGAAAATTAGTAAGCTGATAGCCCCTATCCTTAAAGGGAAACGATTAGCTAACCGTGAGTTTGCGTCTTCCACGTCGGTTTGAACCCAGGCCTGGAAGCGGAATGCAGCCTCCCGAGGATCGGTATGAGGGCACTTGATTGCGAAGCTTCTTTTCGCAATCAGATCCTCCCAACGGATTGGAGGACACCATTTGTAACCGAAGCCCTCTGCACAAGTCATGAGATAAGAACGCTTTCAACTCCATGAACATACGATCTGGTTGGACCCGAATTTTATTCGAAGTGACAGCCTCGATTGGAAGAGAGTAATGTTCGCCTGGGGCCACCTTCTCCAAAGACTGGATGGGATGACCACCGTCGTCCACCACTGTGAGTTCGATCGGGTACAAAGTGAGGTTCTCGATTTGATACGTGGACCGGAGTGTCACGAGTTTGACGGTATCGACGACCTTGACTTCGACGAGCAAGCGGTGGGGGTACTTTTCCGTGCGTGGCCGAAGGGTGAAAACGAACTCGCCTTCCCGGTCGACGGGAATGCTGCGCAACTGCTCCCACTGTTTACCATCAAACTGAAGTCCCACACTGTGCTGGCCAGAGGAAGGAACGTGCTAGTAGAAGTTTAATGTCCGAAAGAAAGACCAGGACAGTAATAAGATTACCTCTCGCATAGTTTTCCAGTCATCAAATCGCCAATCGACCGTCTCGTCGTTCGGGATTTTAACAGCAGCTACATCCTTTGCACTTGTGCTGCCGTCGATGTCGGGCCATACGAAGATGGCGGAACCGGTGCGGTTGCTGATGCGATATGGTGCGTAACTTCCGCGGGCCTTCTGAAGAACATAATCTCCCTGCTTCGCCCACATGTTCAACGTGTTAGTGGCCAACTCAGCAAACGTCGTGGTGAGGTTGAGATCGAGCCGTTCTCTTGAAGATAAGGTCAAGCTTGTTCCACCAGATGGAGTTCTTGACACCTGTACAAGTTTTAATAATTATTGCTGAAATACCAAAGCCGTCAATTACCGAGGTTGTGAACGTCCAGGGGTCGATGACTTGTAAAAAGGGTAAGGTTTAATTGACGGTTCTACACAAAACTCACGCGGTTCCCAATGAGAATTCGCCAGATTCCAGTAGCTAATTTGAGTGGCCATTGTAGTCGTGGCTTGCAGCTATTGGGCATGAGCACCGCCCACAGAAAGGAGGGGGGGAAAGTACCTCTCCCGACCAATCCTTCGCCCCGATAATGAAAGGCTTCACTTTCAGATGAAGCATAGGCTGCTCGTGCATATCACCAATGAGGACCAGACGGAAGCCATCGAAGGACCCTTTAAGCTGAGCGACAGTGAGTATCGGCCTTGAAAGCAGCATAATAACCAACCAATTCCTTCGACATGAGCACCCGAGCTTTCCCGACCGGCGGCTTGGAGGAGCCGGCTTTGGTGATCTGGGTCTGCGACGGTCGCATCGATTGTGGCCGAATATTTCCATCGTCGCTGGAGCCCTGTTCCTGAGATTCGCCGGAGAGTTCTATGGCCTTGTTCACAATGGTGGTAATCATGTTGATATCGCGATACGATGCGCGGAAGACAATGGGTTTCGCTGAGATCTCCATACTCGTCATCTGCTGTCCAGAAGAGGAGCGACTATCCAGGGAGAAGGTCAAGTCGACGTCGTCCAGGAACCGAACACTCTCCGAAGGTTTGCCCATTCGTATCAAGGACATCCCAAGCCGATTGACAGTGAGCGCCAATATTCCCTGTTGTCTTGCGTCAATAAAAAAACGGCGCATAGCGGTATCCTCATTTACCTGCTGTGATACAAGGACCTGGTTGATTGTCAGCTTCATGGCGGGTGATTCGGCGTCAGCGTCGTTTTCCAAGACGCTAACGGAAACATCATGAAGATCGACACGGAAATCAATCGACGTTTGACTTTGGGGCTCAGCAGTTTGCACTTCCGGGGCATTGTCTTCGTTCGACTGGGGAGTCCCAGAGAACGCGCTGGTGAAAAAGCGCAACAATGCAAAGACTGGGTCAACTGCGAAGATGACTTGAGGAGAGTCAACGGTGAGGACGGCAAGAGCAGTAGGATTTGCGCCGCCAGTCATGGTGTAAAGGACCATGAATTGGTTCCGGTCGTGCTGAGCAGCAGGAATGATCTCGCGGAACTTTGATGCTCCTGGTCTTGTGTTCCCCACCGTGAAAGACTTGAGCACGACCTGAGCTTCGCCGGCGCCATCGGAAAGCATTTTGAACCTGAGTGTATTGTTGTTCAAGGCGAATCTCGCTATTCCATGTTCCTTCAAGTTCGAGGCGTCGGTGGCGAGAGCATCGTACAAGTGAAGTTTGACGGCGTTGATGACGACGACCAAATCCATCGTTGTCCAAGGACGCTTTCCGCTCGCAGAGTTGGCCATCTTGAGCTCCGGTTGGAGGTCGATGCGCGGCTGAGAAGCATCAGACCGTGTAACCGACTTGGTTGACGGCGCTGGTTGGACCGAGGCAGGAGCATCCGGTCCTCCAGAGAAGACTCTAGGAATAGATTGCGACAACTGGATTAGGAGTACATATTGAACCTGCGTCAAATGCAGTCGGACATCGGAGATTTTTATGGATATCTGGACGCGTTGTTAGCGTTGGATCGACGTCGAAAAACAAATCTTCTGTACCTGGGTGTCGGGATAATCGCTGTCCTTAGTCCGGTCGATGCTACTCATTTGGAGGACGTCTGCGCTGACATCTATGTCGTCGACGATCTTGAGCGTCGACAAGTCGCTATCGGCATAGAGGTTGGAAACCAGTTGAATACCCGTAAGACTGGCCGTGATCTTATTGGCGACGTCTTCATACGAGTTTTTGGCGGTGATTTCACCAAGCCGCAGGACGAGCACGTCTCGGGATCGGTTGGGATCCGAAGGGAAGACGATGATGGGCGACTTGACCGAGATATCGAACTGCATGCGCTCTATCTCCGACGCCCTCTGAACAGCGACCTGCGTCGCAGCATCATAGAGCCCCTTGAGCTTCGCTAACTTGAGCAAAAAGAGGAATATATCATGCAGCGGCCCCTCCAAGAACTGGAATTTGACCGAGGCGGCATTGAGATATACCGACGATTTGACGCCCGTATATGTGTCCTCGTCGGGGTCGTAAGTCTGATAACGGAAGCTGGCAAAATTCTGGCCCTCAATGGAGAGTATCTGGCTGAATTCGTCGCGAACGGGGTGCGCCGGCGAGTCATTGCTGAGCGCAAGACTGCCCAACCGGCCTGTGACTTGCAGAGTTTTGGGAAGAACAAGCACGGCAACGTCAGCAGTAGACAAAGAAAGGGTCGAAAGGGTCAAAGAGCCGTTCATGAGGATGACTTGAAAATAATATTAGCGTTTGGGACGTGTCGAATAACGGAACGTCTACCTTGGACACTGGCCAGCTTGACGAGAACGCGGATTTTGCCACCCGAGGCAGCCTGAGCAGCGAGCTCAGCTTCCGAAGCGGCAGGTGACTGCTCCGGGCTCTCGATCATCGGAGGGGCAGGGCCCGATTGTGGCACAAAGGTGGTCATGATGAAGTCGTACAAGGACAGAACCGGTTCAGGCGCAGCACGGAAGATAAACGTGGATATTTGTATATCCACACTCTGATCAATCCCCTCGTAGATGGTGAAGAACTCGGGAGACTCCTTCTGCACCTTTTTGTACGTTAGGCTCAGAAGGTCTTTGTCCTCGGACAAATCGGACTCGGGCGAAGACACAAATTTGATAGGGCCGGCATTCGGTTGAACGACGCTCATCGACACAGATCTTCACGAGAGTTTCAGCAGGCCTAGGCGCAGAAAATAAAAATCGTACCGGAGGTTCACATCGACCTTCATATCGAATTTCGCTAGGGCGAAGAGCAGCGCAAAGCGCCGCAGTTCAACATCCCCGAGCGGCTTCTCCACGCCATCGCTTCCAGTCTTTGCCAGCGAGGCGCGCAGAGTATCGACCTGGAAATTGAGCTCGAAAATGTGTTGATGCAGTTCGGGCCGCTAGACCGATGTCAATCAAAATGCAAGAGAAGCTCATCAACGGATCATGTACCTGCGGGAACGCATCATTCGCTTCGAAAAATGTGTCTTCTCCGTTCGCGTCGTCGTCGTCTGCGTCCTCCGCCTCGTCTTCCTCATCCGCCACATTGTACTCGGTTTCGGACTGCGAGAAAAGTCCGGCGGGCAGTTGAAATGCACTGGACGCAGTTTTAACCATCGGCGGCGGAGTAACTGCCGTGCTTTCTTCCCCGAACTTGGGTATGCACACATCGATCAAGCGCATGAGGGCCTTGTACTTCGTGTCCGAGAGGTTGACTTGAAGACTGGGCAAGTGACCGGAGACCTTGAATTTCGCGAGGTTGAAGGCGGTCGGTACGATCGAATTTTGAACCTGGAGGTCGAGGTTGATACGTTCCAACAAATGGAGCGAGTCCTTCGCATCAGAGGTCAGTGCATCCTGGCAGGACTGCAAATCGTTCCCGAGGACGAACTGGGAGGAAGTCAGCGTGGACCTCAGTCAGGGAACGTGCGCCATTCACCTGAGCAGCTTCAAGTCTGAGCGACAACTTGTCGTACATCAACGACTCGAGCTCCTTGTAATCATCTTCGCTGTATTGCTTATTGCGCTTCTGATGAATCGCGCGGATGGAGGCCTTGTCCGCCAAGTCGCTTTCGATGGCAATATGACCCGCGTCGATGATGAGATGCTTGCAGTTGTGAGTAGTAACACTGCAATAAAGTGAGTAAGGTTTTCCGCGGACGATAATTTGAACCTACTCCTCAGGAATGATGATCACAGGGGCGTTCATATCCATCTGTATATCTATCGTTTTGTGAGTTTGCAACGCAAACTCTAACCCTGCACGCGTTTCCTTGCGGAAGCCCTCAAGCGTTTCGCTGGCCACATTCTACATCAAAATTAGTAGGCGAACGAATTGGACAGTGTCCCCATACCAACAACGCCTCGACGGATTCCAACTGGCTCGCGGGCTTGAAGAATTTATAGACGGCTTCGACGTAGCCCTTGTGATATATGATGGACATGTGCCGCATGCGCACAGTGAGCGCATTGTCCGCCCGCTCATCCAGTGGATTGTGTTCAAATTTCACAAACAAGAACGGCTCCTGCGTTGGCTTGGCCACACCCTCGATCTGAATATGAGGATCGCCAGGCTGCGCGCCAAGGTCCTTGACCTGGACGATCTGCGGATACAGCGAGTTCTTCGTCGTCCCATCGAACACCCCGAACCCTCCGAGTGATACCGAGGCCTCGAGGTTATCTGGTCGCTGAATCACATCGGCCTGGAAAACGTCAAAGACTATGGAAAGAACGTCCTTTGTTGGCTGGCCATGGGGATGTGACTTGAGCGCAAATGAACCCTTGTTAAGCTTCGCGGCGATGCGCGCCTTCATCGTCTCCCGGGGAGCTGCAAGTGACTCGGCCACTGCCGATTTCTCGTCATAGTCAAGAACATCGTACAGTTGCTTTCGCTGCTCTTCCGTCATGGGGCCCCCGAATGCGGGATCTTCCTGGCTTGTATTCGGCGTAGATCCCCACAGCCAGGTTCCCCATCCCTGTTTGGCAGGCTGCGCCTTGGATTTATCTTGCTCGAGCCTCTTACGCAACGCCATATCCTTACGAAGCCGCGAGCGTGCGATGGACCTGTAGAATCGGATGTCCTCATATGAAAGCTTCTTCTCCAGCGCTTCAAAGCTTTTCAAATCCTACAGTTCATTGAGTAATTGGGATTAAAGTTACAGTTGAAACAGAGCTCACCGCGCCCACCAGCGTGTTCAGTGATTTTTTCTGGAATAGATCGACATAATGATTTCTGTCGTCCCGACGCTCGGCGAAATACGCCCAGGTCCACTTGCGCCGCCGATCGCGCACGCCTTCGAGTATGGCCGTACCCGCGTATCGCAGTCGATATTTGGCGGGGTTTTGCGCGAATTCTGCGTCGCTGGGGCGGAACTTGCGATACTACAAAAATAACAAGTCAATTGGGAACCCAACTCGGCTAGCAAATTGTGTACCTGATGTTGGCGCATGTACACATGATACATGTCGACCAATGAAATAATGTCGCGATACTGTTTATCGTCCAGTGCGACACCAATTTCGTCAAACCGCAATTGCACATCGAACTGCGGCGTCTCGCTGTTGAATTTGTGATTCATGATAATCTGCAGCTTTGTGAGCTACTTGAAATGATAGAAATCTTGCCGCGCACTCGACCTTCGCCCGAGACGGGCTTCAAGATGAATTGATGGTTCGTGTCTTGTGTGTTGGTTGAAATCTAAGCAAAGAGATTGAGTCTATAAAA
Organism: Mycena alexandri; assembly: GCA_029233265.1. Classification (NCBI taxonomy): domain Eukaryota; kingdom Fungi; phylum Basidiomycota; class Agaricomycetes; order Agaricales; family Mycenaceae; genus Mycena; species Mycena alexandri. Next base: position 284,714 of record JARJCM010000033.1, on the reverse strand, counting down.
TATGAAGAGAGAGAAACGCTATTCGTACCAGCGCAGAGAACTGTTTAATGGCGTCAGCGGGGGACAGGCCAGCCATGCTTGCTGAGTCTGTGTCGAAATAGACCGCCAGGGATTGGAGGTTTGCCAACTGAGACGTGGATCAGAGTACTGGTACTTCCACGAGGGTAGTTTATATACCTTGTGGATCGCTCCAGCAGTAGATTCAATAAAGGCGGCTTGCCATTTATCATTTACGGACACGGCGGTGAAACCGGCCAAGGTAACGCCTGCAGCAAAAGGATGCTGGCCGCAACTTAGAGCTAGAACTAGCGGGGAATACTGTGAAACTTACTCCGGGAACGCTCAACTTGTCTTCATAACGGATGTGAATATTTTTGACCGTCACTTGCAGATTGTTGATAATTTTGGCGGTGAGCGATTGCAATAAGCCCTGGGATTGCGGGGTGTCGTCTGCGCGCTGATGAGTAGGGTCAGACAAGTGGCAGATGCGCTGGCATGCCTGATGATGACTCCGCTTGGCCGCGCATGTGTAACAGTTCAGCGTTTTCGACACGCTCTGCCTTGGCGGCCTGAGCGCGTCTCTCTTCTTCTTCGGGGTCGTCGTTTGACTGCGGGGATGGTACGACGAGCAAGTAGACATCCTCGACCATTACTTCCACGGGCTGGTTCCCGAGATTCATCCAATGAAGCGAGAGAGTGAATTTGCCGAGATGACCTGCAAGAGGGTAAGGGCATGAGCGCTGGCGAGCGGGCGAGCCTGTACCTTCGAGCACATCGACTGGAAGGCGGAATTTATCAAGTGCGCCCTTTTTGAGACGGAGGTTGCGGAGCGTGAGTTGGCCTGGATGCGCGCCATTAGAGGGTCAACGAACGTGCGCGCGCAGTATGCGGAGAAAGGGGACGCGCCTTGGCCAATCCCATAGTTTACCTGGTGAAAAGGGACATGGGTTCGCAATGCACGCGACGGTGATTGAAATGAGCTAGACTTGCCTGGTTCATATCGAGATTCTCGACATACGGGGCGAGAATGCGATTGAAGAGGACATTGAGCACCTCTTTTCCAGGATCCAGCCACCACATTGCAGCCGATTCGTGGTGCTACGCGTTCGTCGATGGTGGTTGGGGAGAAAGAGACGTGTCGTGGCCTGCTGCTACGATGGTCGCGGTCGTCGATGGTCGTGGTCGTCGATGGTCGCGGTCGTCAATGGTCGCGATGGTGGTTGGTGAGAAAGAGACGTGTCGTGGCGCTATGGTTGCGGAAGTGCAAAATTGAAACTTTAGTTCAAGTCGAGATTGTTTGATCGAGAACGGAGGACGTACGAGTCGGCGCGACACGGGCCAGAGGGGTGTTGGGAGCGAGGCGAGGTTGCTGCTTGTGCTGCTGGTTCTGCACGTCGAGGTGGTTCTACTGTGGTTGCGGCGAGAAGAGGTTCGCGCGGTGTGGAGGTAATGGAGGGTAATGGATTGTGTTAGCCGAATGACGTACGGGCGGCAAATCAATCCGATCTAGTTCGCCTGGTCCTTCACTCAGCTCCTGCGACCATGTTAAAATGAATGAGCGTGCTTTTCGCCGCCGTTCTAAACGCGGCCCTAGCCCCGTGTAGATGTGCTGATTCGCGTCTTCTCGATGCAGAGACAGCTGCATTTCGGCTAGACCCGTGTCCGCCCGATATAAAGAATAACGTTATTCATTCACCCTCCCTTTCCTTCACCTCCAATGCTCGTCGCATCTCGCCCTACTGTGTCTCCCCTCGACCGCCCGGTCATTGACCAGCCCGTCACCTTCGTCGAGGTGCGTCCAGGTGCTTGTCGTGAACCAAGGGCTGACCTGTTTGCAGCTGGGTCCTCCCAACGCCGCCGTCGAGCCATTCAAGCAGTGAGTTGTTTAAACTCTGTATTTTCCATCTACTCACCCGCACAAGGCTGGTTATGCGCTCTCAGACGTCCGACATGCGGTTATACTGCACCGTCCCGACATGGAGCCCGTCGTCCGACAACTGTATGCCGACCGTCACGAACTGCACATCCCTCCTGACTGACTTGGGCAGGTCTCGACCTTCACGACCTACATCAATTACGCACAAAATTTTTGGTCTTCATCCATGATCTCGTGCAGGCCCTCCGCTCGTCTGGGGTAACATCTACGCGCCCATAGACCTCAACAGTCTCCTAATAACATGCACAGGTTGCGGCTTCTTATGTTTTAGTGCCGTCGAGCTCATCCCGTTGCATAATGTGCGCTGGGGGGTGCAACGACCTCGCCTCTGCCGTAGATATTCTGCAAAAAGCACCACTGGACCATCGGTGAGCGCGCTCGGCCCCCGTCTGGTTTGTACTAACCAAACCGTATGACAGACAAACTGTATTGCTCGCGGATCTTAGTGGATGCCCATGCCTCATCATGACATAGAGCTTTCGCGTTTTTCTTGTGTAAAATATTTGAATTTACCTTTGCACCGGCGATAATATCTTTTTGCACCCTTTCGAAAACATTCAGCCTTCAGGAACATTCAACGCTTCAGCCTGAGCCTTTAGGAAAGTTAAGCGAAACGGCAAAGTTAAGGACCGGTCGGGCAACGAGCCGCATTGAGCCGCAATCACATTCACGTGTCGAAATTTTGATTTTTGGGATCACCACTTTTGGGGCTTTGTCTCGTCTGGCTTTTCGCCCATGTCGCTCGCTGATTTCCTCCTCGCCCATGCTCCCTTCACGCTCCCCCGCCATCTGTATTCTTATGTTGAAGGCCAGACCCCGCTGTCCACCACCCCCGTCGTCTTTGGATCGCTGGCTTTCTACCTCGCTCTCATTTTCGGCGTCCAAGCAGCCATGAAAAACCGCGAGCCACAGCGCCTCAATACCCTTTTCCAGGCCCACAACATCTTTCTCAGCGCCGGCAGTCTTGTGTTGCTGGTGCTACTTCTCGAAGAAATCGTGCCCATCATATGGCATAACGGCCTTTTCAGCGCCATGTGCGACGACGAGTCCTGGACACCTGTGCGTACTGCTTATTCTCCTTAGTTTGTTCGCCTATGTCAACCAATTTTCAGAGAATGGAATTTTATTACATGGTCAACTATTACTTCAAGTATGTCGAGCTGCTAGACACGGTCTTCCTTGCTTTCAAGAAAAAGCCCCTGCGTGTGTACTTTCTCGCCTCACAGGCTGTGTGTTGACCGTTCCTTAGCCTTTTTGCACGTCTTCCACCACTCCGCCACGGCGCTGCTATGCTACTCTCAGCTCATCGGCAAAACAAGCATCGTAAGATGGCTTAGCGTGCGCCGCAAATTACCATTTAACCATTGGATTCCTCCAGTCATGGACCGTCATCAGCCTTAATCTGGCTGTCCATGTTTTAATGTGTTAGTAACTTTGTGGCCCCACCAGCGCTCTAAATCCCGACTTTTCTTCGACAGATTACTATTATTACGCGACGGCGGGCGGCGCCAAGATTTGGGTGCGTTGCTCGAGTCAACTGAACTTTTGTATCCTGACTCTCGTCTCAGTGGAAAAAGTACTTGACGATGATGCAAATCATCCAGTTTGTAATCGACCTCTTTGTCGTCTATTTTGGCAGTAAGTATCCCCGTACCGGCCCGCGTGCGCGACTGAGTATCCCTGCAGCGTATGGTCACTTTGCGGCTACCTACTACGACGGTATTCTCCCCCACATGGGCAACTGTGCGGGCTCCGAGACCGCGGCCCTGTTCGGATGCGGCCTCCTCACCTCGTACCTCGGGCTCTTCATCAACTTCTACCTGCAGACGTATAAGAAGAAGCCCTCCAAGGCCCCGCGCGCGAACGGCACCAACGGCGTTGCCAACGGACACGCAAATGGAAAGACGTGGGTTTCCATGTGTTTTTGTTGGCTACTTCAGTGATCTGATCTTTCTTGTTTTTTTTGTCTTGCAGCGTGAAAAACGAGTAGATGGTGGAGGTCGTGCCTGGGGGGGGGGTCGCTTTGTTACACGGAACATTATATTGCTGTTTAATCTAATAGACGTGTGGTGCTCGGCGCCGGTTGATGGGTCCGAGTGACAGCTAAGCGCTAAGTACTGAGTCGCGTGAAGACAAATAAATGGGGTTGGCACAGAACCCGAAATGATGCAAGACTGTATCTACCTCGTCAACCACTACCTCCATGTCGGACGACTCTCAGGAGTTTCTCTGCAACGCTGAGATATTCGTCTCGACAATCGCAGGCGCGGCATTGCGCAAGGTACGCGCCAATCTCTCTTTCAGGTCCCTTAGCCAACCGTGTGTTCAATTAGCCGCCGGCTCCTCGACGCAAGAATGATAAACGCGACTCGGTCAGGCCGCTGGGTGACGAAAAGAGGCTCAAGGGTGCGTCAATTTGCACCGAGCTTCCCTTTGTTGTTCTTACATTGGTACAGAGAAAACGAGCTGGCTCACACTTGCACGCGGTGCCGGGGGAACAGGTCAATGGCGGTCGGCGACTTGCAAGCTCAGCGAAGAGGGGAACCGGTGTTTATTGAACGTCTACGTCGACGTGCGTGCTGCCCGATCGTTCAGTGTGCCAGCTAACACCCATTCAGGAAAATATCCTCTACCAGACGCTTTACATCCACCTACTTAACCATACGGACATCCGGCAGGCCGACAGCTCTCTCTTCTTCCGAAAGGACTGTCTCGGTATCTATTGCCTCGGGTGCGCGATTACCACTCTCTCTTTTGACGCTGCTGACCCTCCGCAGCTCGCAACGTTGGATTTCAAACTCGAGCCATGCCGCTGAACCCGTCTACCTCCAGTTTGCCAACCCCGAGACTTGCAGTACCTGGCTCGCTCTCCTTCGTTCCTACGCCGTCCCCGAGATCTATGGCCGCCTGTTTTTCCCCCAGGACGGCGGCTCGTATCGCATGTGGCGGCAAGTCGAGCTAACGGTTATCCAGGCACGCAACCTAGGCAACACCCGACCTTTCGAGATGTCTAACGGCGCGGCTGTCATCAGCGGCACATCCGATCCCGACCCAGATCCCGTCGACCTGGACGTCTCATGCGAGATTCATCTCAACAACATGCTCTGTGGGCGGACGACGCTCAAGAAGGGTATCGGCTCACCGGACTGGCACGAGAACTTTACGTTCACCGACCTCCCGCCGTTCGACACCCTCGATATCTTTGTATGGAAGGAGAAGAAGCTCTTCAAGCCCACGCTCATGGGCTCCGTCCGGGTTACGCTTGGGAATTTCCGGCGCGGTGAATCCATAGAGGGCTGGTTCCCTGTGCTTCATCAAGGGCCGACGGCGAGCGATCTCCAAGTAGGCGATATTCGTTTGAAAATCCGCGTGGACGAGTGCGTGTTCCATCCTCTTCCATCTATCCACCCCTTTCTGTTGTCTAAGCGAAACGTGCAGAGAAATTATTCTTCCGTACGACGCGTATTCAAATTTATTACATGTGAGTATTGTTTTTGATCCTATGCTTGTCGGGAGCGCTAACCTACACCACCCAGACATTCAACACCCGCAACTTCCTTGAATGGATGGCCGACTTTGAATCCAAATTTAAACTCAAGACGATATCACAGCAATTGATATCCATCGCCGTCGCCAAAAACAACTTGATTGAGCAGGTGCAGGAGGTTGCGTTACGTGAAGTCGACGGGACACCGTCTTGTGAGCGCTTCGATCTTTGGTGGCGCTCGTAGCTGATTTCTAAGCGCATCAAACCCTCTTCCGGGGAAACACAACATTTACCAAGGTCATGGAGCTGTGCATGAATTGGTATGGCAAGGCGTTCTTGGAGGCCAGCATCGGCAGCGTTCTGCGACGGTTGTGTGCCGAGAAAGTTGGGATCGAGGTCGACCCCATGCGGAGCGGCAAGGGCACCAAAGATGTCGAGCGCAACTTGGATCTCCTGATATATTGGTGTCAAGAATTCTGGAACCAGATTTACTCTGTTCGCGCAGAATGCCCACCGTTGGTTGCTTTCTCTCTTGTTTTTCATCTGATCTGATAGAAACGGGATGGCAGGGAAATGCGGCGCTTATTTGAGACCGTCCGGAAATTGGTCGAGAAACGTTACCGGGTCAAGGATTCAACGCAAGAGAGTCGGGAGCTCCCTTGGCAGAGTGTTTCGGCGTTTTGTTTCCTCCGGTTCATTGTGCCCGCCATCCTTCATCCCCATTTGTTTGGGTTATGTCCTGGTACGTCTCCTGCAGTGCGTTCATTTTTGCTTCTTACATTGGCCAGGCATGCCGAGCGTTGCAGTCCAACGCAGCTTGACCTTGATTGCCAAGGTAATCCAGAGTCTTGCGAACCTGAACGCGGTTCGTAGCGTACTCTTTGGTTCAACCACTTCAACTTATTTCGCGAGCAGACCGTACAGAAGGAGGAGTTCATGCGCGGCGTCAAAGACTTCTTAAAGGACAGTCTGCCAGCTATGATCGACTACATATTAGTCGTCTCAACTCCAAACCGAAGAATAGAGAGGTAAAAAAAACAGCACCATAACTTCACGTTGCTGAGCTAACCTCCACTCCTTAGCGAATCCTATTCCGCTGAAGATCCCTCTGAACGCCATGAACGACTCGCGGTGGTCAATGCGCTCCGCCAACGGACCTCCCGGATGCCCGTTCTTACCCGGGAATCGATCCCGATGCCCCTCATTCCAGACGTTCCAAAGCAGCTCGCGATCATCACGTCGGCCGTGATCCGCAACTCGAGAGACTTCCACGCGAGGGCAAAGCCAAATGACCCCACGGATCGACCGCTGAATGAATTTTGCTCTCGGTGCTTTGAAGTAGAAGAGTCCGCTTTGCATCGGGTCAGCCAACTCGCGACGCGGATATCTTCTGACCGCCGACGGCCGGACCACGCGTCGTCGATGTCGGTTTCGGGATCCACTACTAGCCCCAAGAGATCACGCAAATCCTCCGGACGGCCCTCCACCGCCCCTTCCCCTTCTGAACGCCTGTTTTCTGAACCCGCGTCGCCCACTAGCCCAGCGCGTGCTCAGAAATCCAGCTGGGACGAAGCGTCTGCATCCCGATCTCGAAAAGTGCACTTAAAGTCTTCCTCCACTGATTCGATACCCTACCGTAAGGCCGCCACGAGTCCCCAGGCAACGCTTCAGGATACCCCCGACTCGGACGACAAGAAGAAGAAAGGGTTGCTCCGGGGCATTTGGCGGCGATAAATACCCTTTTAACCCTGGCAAAAGATACTTAATGACTTATACTGACCGGCGGCGCGTTGTACAACATTATACTATGTGTAATTATCCATGTAAGTAGAAAGCGGGAGATCTAATGTACAGAAAGCTAGCTAGTTATGACTCGATCTTGAGAGGTTTTTGAACCAGCTTGAGTACTTCACTTGCTACATCCTCCGATGTGCTCCGAACGGTGACCCGGCAAAGCTGCATGGACATGAATGAAGTGATGCCGGCGTTAATGGAAATAAGCGCACCTTTGCTTCACGATTGGGCTCAAGTCGTAACAGGCAGCCCACCTTGCCCTCGACGGACATGTGCAACACACCAGCAGCAACAATATTGTTCGGATTTGGATCAATTTCGTCGAGGACGTTGAGACGGTGTCCGCCGACAACTTGTCGGTTTTTAACGAGGTCGAGCTGCCCCGCGCTGGTCAGCTCAACAGGGAAGACATTTTGAGCTTCGCGTGGAGGACCGCCTATTAATTTCCACCGTTCAAAGAAATCTGTTTGTCCAAGTTTGACATGCTCGAAAAACTTGGTAATCACGATGGGTAAGCGGATGGAGAGGGTCTGATGCGAGCCAGCCAAAAAAGAGAGGCTCAACACCGGAGGGGTGGAGAAGAATTTCTTGCACTCGATGTGGATAAGTTGTTGAGTCTGTGTCCGCGGCGCGATGGTGCTAGGCGGTATCTTGGCGAAGGTGACGGATAGCGCCTCCGGATCGCTGACATGTATGGAGGTGGTGAAGGATGTGAGAGCGGATGGGACCTTGTTTCCGAGGTAGATGGCCAGCTGGCCAATGTGGCCCTGGTATCGCGATTTGACACCAATCTGGATCTGTACATCCTCGTACAAGACCCCCTCAGCATTCCACGTCAACTTGTCAAACCAACGGTCGACATTGGGCCCGATGGCCACTCGGGGGGTGCCATTGACGAGGAACAGGTCCGAACCGCCACTAGGCTCGGGCTGTGATGATGGGCCAGATATATCGAGGCCGGCCAGGGAGCCCAATATGTCTTGATTGTCCGAAGAAGCAGGAGCCCCGTTGGTTTCGGTGAGCAGTGCTTTCTTCTTCACAACCTCTCGATCGATGTTGGCCTCCTTGCCGCCATGGACCCAGGTTCGTTTATCCCCCGTATCACCATGCTTCTGGTTTAGTCGACCGAGCAGTGCGCTGACTCGCGGAGGGAAGGGCGGCATTTCCTCGCAAACATTCTGCAGAAGCTCGTCTTCGTCTGGTCTTGAAGCTAGTGCGTAGAACTCGCATGCCCGTTGTTGCAGCTCGGAATCAAGGACGTGTCGGTAACGTTCGAAGATATTCAAGAGCTGCGGCTTGATTTCCGGGAAGACGTTCACCCACTTGATGTAGGTGGAGAGCAGCAATGATCTCGTCGCGGCAACGCAGAATTGCGACTTTGAGTGCAAGACACGGAATTGTTCGATAGGGCTATACCCGGGCTCGTTCGCGATGAGATGACCGTATTCACCCAATATATAACCTTTAAATCTGTAGTGAGCTTCAGGAAAAAAGGCCATAAATCAACGCACCGCCAACTTTAACTAAACTCTCGTGCGTAGAAGGCGCTTTCAAATGTTCAAAGATAACCTTGGCCGCGTATTCTTGCAAATCCTCGGTGTTGGTGACAATCTGCACCACCCGATACCACACTTCGTCTCCAACATGGTCTCCGGCAGCGCTGATCAGTTGCAAGATAGTATCTACATACCACTTGTAAGAGTTGGCATATTTCTCTGTTAGAATGGCGATTTTCAGGACCATCTCCTCTCGGAGAGCATAGTCGGCGACTTTCAGGTATCTTAGAAGTTCCCCGACGATGAGCTCCGAGTTGTCTACATCACACATGCTGTAGAGTAGATCGAGAGCACGCCGCCGAACGGAAATGTCTTTGTCGCGCAGGGAGAGGATGATGATATCTTGCTGTTTTTTTATTGGGCCGAGCGAATCGGCCCGCGCAGCAAGATGCGCCATGGTGTCGAGGCCAAGATACCTGACATTGGTCTCTTTAGAAGAGATGAAACGGGCCAGCAGAACGGCAGCTGTGCCGACGAGGGGTGAGTTGGTATCGAGATGTATTGCGAGGCCAATGGCCTCGAAGAGAATGGCGTGCTGGGCGTTGTTGTGTTGGACGTTACGGGATGGTTCCGCGCTATTGTTCATAATGGTTTGTAGAACTTGGTGCAGAATGGTACAAATGTTTGGGTCCTCTTTTACATTATACCTCAGAAATATTTCGACGGGATCAGCGAACGAGTACGAACCTGATGGCGGGTAGTATTGCAATAGTCGCAGGAGTTTGACCTGAAGCCAGGGGGATGGTACTTTGTAGTACGCATAAGTTGCCGAATATTCGTGCTCGATTACGAGCTGCAGGAAACATGAACAAAATTCAGTTCAGGAAAAGTCGGTTGAACGCACTCGATTTAATCGGTCGACAGCCTTTGTGTAGCACACTGCAAATGGAGCGAGATGGTCCTGCGCCAGTGCCATGACCAAGCTCGTTACACAGATAACAACACCCTTGTTAATTATGAGAATGGGCGGTCGGGGAAATGAGGTGCAAGTACCAAATCCTCGTCGTCCATGATGGAGACAATTCGAAGCGCCCACTCAGCGGCAGGGATAACATCAGGATGCTTCCGGTATAACCGAAGCAAGGTTAATGCGGCCTTCTTCTTGACGAAACTGTGCGAGGTTCTGAAGGATAATTAGAACATTACCTTCCTTCGATTCATATCGCACTCACGGCGATATTAACAGCCGGTGCACATCCTCTGATAACGCCTCTGCCATCTCGCTCCCTCCGACGTTGGCGATCGCATGTAGCGCAAGGCAATTGTCGACCTCATTGTTTCCGTCCAAATCCTTCCGTATAGAATTGACCACCAGCCGAAGGAAGTCTGAATTCTCGTGCATTAGTAGAGTCACTGCAAGGTAGCCCTATATCCTTGATGGTAAGCGTTGAATAGACGACGCGTCAAACTAGATAACATACGATTTGCTTCTCGCTGTACTTTGGGCTGGAAATTAGATTGACGGCCTCCATGTGTCCGACGTCAACTTTGTAACCCAAGATATATGTGAATATAATCTTTGCTACGTATCTAGAGAGAGCGAATTAGCAGGCACAACGCGTTGGTCCAAATCACCTACTTCTTCTTCTGGTATCCATCCAAGTTCCCGTCTAAGCAGACCGTCAACCTCGTTCACCCACAATAGATGATCGCGGACCTTTGAACTTCTTCCGGATGTTGGCCATCTCTTTGTTAATCCGCTTCTCCTCTAGCTCACGGACTCGAGCGCCCCGAATATCTGCGATGAACTAGACACGCCTGAATGAGATATGGCTAGCGCCGGGCAGTACGACTGGCAGACCTGGGTGAGCCCCCGCATATTGGACGCCATCTTGGACTCGTGGAGGGGGGAAAGCAATAACGAATGAGCGTTCAAGTCGAAGCTGACTTTAGAGGTGTCGTCACATCAGTGACACTGACACTTTCCTTTACGCGACCACGACCAAAAAAATGTCGAGCTCGACTCCACGGTGCAAAAACCTCGTCCTCGACGCCGGGCCCTTGCTTTCGCTCTCCCCACTGCGCGGCCTCGCAGAAACATATCTCACCGTCCCGCAGGTGCTCGCCGAGCTCAAGGATAAGCGCGCGAGACAGCACTTTGAGCGCCTTGGGTTGAGTGCGGGGGTCAAGATTGAGGTTGCGGCGCCCGATGCTGCCAGTCTTGCTACCGGTTTGTTTAATCCCTTTTTGGCTACCTTCTAGAGTCTTATATTTACGAGGAACACAGTGATCCAATGGGCCAAAAAGACGGGTGACTACGCAGTGCTTTCGCACCCGGATTTGTGCGTTCTAGCGCTCACTTACTCGTTGCACCAACGCGAGAAGGCGAGGCAGGCACGTTTTGAATGCGTGGTTAAGCGCGCGGCGTTGCTGACTGCACGCGATAGTAGACTGCGAATAAACCTGACGGAGCTGCGAATCTCGGAACAGCTGCGACGGTGGACGGCGCATCTGCACCCTCACCAACTATTGCGGAAGAAACAATTGTAGAGACTTTGACCCCCGAAGAACAAAAAATTGCGGATGAGGCAGAGTCTTCAATCGATCAAGACCAAAAAATTGCGCTCGATGCGGATGACTCGGAATTAGACGATGACGCCCTAGAAGAGGACGAAGACGACAACCAGGACCTCGAGCCTCTCGATGTCGAGCTCCAGCCACTTAACGAGAGCGCTCCGCCGCCTCCTGGAGCCGAAGCCGACTCCGACCCCGTCGTCTCCCCACCTTCATCCCCCGAGCCGCTCTTCGACGACCCGTCCGACGAAGATGACGGCGAGGGTGAGTGGATCACCCCGTCCAACGTCGGGCTGCACAAATCGCGCGCGTTGGATCTCCTCCCGGGCACCGGCGCCGGTCGCAAGGGGAAGCAAAAAGCGCCGCCGGAGGACGAGGTTCTCGGAGCGGGGTGCATGACGGCCGATTTCGCGATGCAGAATGTGTTACTGCAGATGGGGCTGAACCTTGTTGGTGTTGAGGGGAAGCGGATACAGAAAGTAAAGAGCTGGGTGTTGCGGTGTCATGCGTGTTTCAAGTGCGTTTTTCTCTCTGAAAAAAACTTGTACCGATGCCGGGGCTAACGCGGTTGTGGGCAGAATATGCAAGGACAACACGAAAAAATTCTGCCCGTCCTGTGGTAACCCGACGTTGTTGCGCGCATCTGTGACAATCTCAAGCCCGGACGCGGCGTCGGATGCGCCGGCGATGCAGGTCCACCTCAAGTCGAACTTCCAGTACAGACTACGGGGGACCAAGTACTCGATTCCCGCACCGAAGCCGGGGTCGGCGAAGAAGGGCACAGGGGAGGGGCTCATCCTGCGTGAGGATCAGACGGAGTATGTCCGTGCGCGCAAGATGGCGGACGGGCGGCGCGAGAGGGAGGAGGCACGAATGAACAAGGGGATCCTGGGTCGGGAGGGTGGTGCGGTCAACGTAGGGAGCTGGCTGGACCCCGACTGGATGCCGGAGATGCTGAGCGTGGGCGCGGGCGGCAAGGGGCGGACGATGCGCGCGTCGGGGATGGACGGAGACCTGCCGGCGATTGGGTATGGGCGCAAGAATCCCAACGAGCGGAAGAAGCGGAAGTGAATGGTTGTGATATAATACATCTACACTGTTTACTGGTGCTACGTCTAACCCAGGCTGCGGTTCATGAAGCGGCGTTTCTGGAAGGACATCCACCATTTACTGGGTTTACCGGTGCCGTCTGCGTAGAGGCGCTCGACGAGGCGCGCAGCGAGCTCTTGGCGGACCTGGACGAGGTACTGTCGCAGGTAGTCTGAGAAATAAGCGCAGCAAGATCATCAGTGACTTTATGCGCTAACACTGCATATGTTACACACCAGAGTCCTGCCGACTAGAAGGCGCCGCGTAGTGGGCGTTGAGCGCAAAGTTGGCGTCGCCGGGGATGGGGAAGTTGTCAACAGACAGCGTGTTGAGGGACTTGGAGGCCTCGATCTGGGTGGGGACCGTGCGCGCGGTACCGATCTTGGCGAGGCAGTCAGAAACGTAGAGAATGAGAACGATGAGGGTGCGGTCTGCGGGACCCTTGATCTCGAAGTTGCGGAAGAGCGAGTTTGCGCGGAAGAGATCGAGGGTTTCGTCGATTATATCGGGGACTTCAGCCTGGGCTGGGGGTAGAAGGTGAATTTGGGAAGATTGAATGGATAATGAACAGATTGAGAAATAATGAACAGATTGAGAAATAATGAGTGGTTCGTGAACAGTTCAGACACAGATAAACGCATACGGACCTATGGGTGCTGGACCACGGATTTTAGTCTTGATTGGGAGGATGGCCATGTTCCCCGCCAGACGAACATCGGGTTCCTCGTTGAACGAGGAGTGGTACGCCTAAACGCGTCAGTAAAATAGAAAACAAGAAATAAAGTACTTACAGGCATGGTCGTTCGCGGCAAAGGCTATATTCTGCTTGTTGCTGTGTGGCTGGCCCGTCTGATCCGCGTCATAGTCCCGCCAAAGTCAACGAGGCATTTCGTTCGTTCTTCCTCCACCATGGACCCAGAAGAGCGACCGATGGTCTCTGTGGACGACGAAAAACCTTCGCCGGAGACACTAACCAGTATTTCCTTTTTTCTTTTCAATACCTTTTGATCTGACGGCGCTCCCAAGAACTGGTTAAGCGCTTGCGCTCATTGACGCTGGCACTGTTACCCGTGGAAGTCGACCCCGACTCGTTCGTAGCCGCTCGCTTGTCACACATTCTTAGAGTTCACGCGTCGTTTGCGAAGGATTAATGACCCGACGTCCCGCGTTATTACGCCAGCAGTTGTCAAGGCGTACCGCGCCGCTGCAGGGGACTTTGTCGACGCAGTGGGTCCACAAGAACGCCGGAATACGTGAATTCAACCTGATTAAATAACCTAGCTTCCATACTGCCTGCTTCGCGCTCGGGCTGAATTTATGTATGACGCAAATCACAATCCCGCAGATTATGGCGAAAATCTGGGACGAGGTGCGCAAGACGTCCGGAACCTTGCTAGAAATTTAATATGCACTAGCGACGGCATGCGAGGTCCTGGCGCGTCGGATAGTGCACATTGCGCCGCCCGAAACCCTCAACGCCATCATGTCGACGCGTTTTAAGCACATCCAGGTCGACGGCGACGAGAGCGACATGTCCAGCGCCCTCGAGATGGCGATTGACGCCCATTGGTGGGTACTGCTATTCGCCCTGTTGCATTGAAAATATATTTATTCCCCTCAGTACTATATTTTTGTCCTCAAGCGAGGCACAGGATGGTATGTGCATCGTAATATTTGGGGATGGTGCCCTCAAGAACTGTTAGTCGTCAACTCCCTCTGGCGCGGCGAAATAATACAGCAGAACAACAAAGACCACGACATCGACTATGTTCCATACACCGACCTGCGCCCCGGCGATTCTTTCCTCGCGCGCCTCGATCCGTCGCGAATGTCCGTCCCTCGGTACCAAAATATGTTCAGGATCGTGGTCTGGCTTTTCTTCCTCTTCGTGTACTCGCAAGCAGGTATGTGCGCATGAATTTGTATCGCTCCGTCGACTGAACCGACCCGTAGTTCGTCAACCGCTGGAGCGCTCCCAGGGGCCGCGCCAATTCGACGAGTGGGAGCTCATCCTGTACGCGATGGCGCTGGCGTTCCTTGTGGAAGGTATTTACCACAGTGTTCTCCTCCGCGCACCTATTCAGATAGATATTCGTTTGCAGATATCAACCGGGTATGCTCTCCAAATTTATGGCTCTCGACCTCTTTCCCTCACATTTAAACCTTCCAGCTATACAAACTCCTTAAATTCGTCACCTACAAAGCGTACAACTTCTGGATGATCGGTACGCTCCCACGACTTCACACACTACCGGTATCAAATAACATTATCCCGCACATGTGTAGTGGCCTTCGTCACCGACGGTATTCTCACTGCAGCCTTCGTCCTGCGTGTCGCAGGCATGACAGGCCCCGAGGAAAAGGCGGCGAACCTCCGGCTCAAAAGCTTCCAGATTCTTAGTTTCGCGGCGCCGTTGTTGTGGTGCGATCTGCTTTTCTTTATTATGTTGATGCTGGCGCTTACTCACTTGCTGGGCCGCAGGATGAAGATAGTGACCGTGTTCGACGGGTACAAGTGCGACTTTTGGATTGAAAAATATGCGTTGGATGCTGACAACTGGGAAGATACGTCGGGACGATGCAAATCTGCGTCGCGCGCATGCTGCAAGAGTCCGGCATATTCTTCGCAGTATTTGCCTTTTCCCCCTTCTTTCCGCCCAAGTGCTCACTAATCCGATGCAGCTACTATCCGTACTCACATTGGGGTTCGGCCAAGGGCTGTACGCCCTTGACGCGTCGGATGGGACGGCAGAGAGGTCGTCGACCGTACGCATCTTTTTTTTTGTCCGCCTCGGAATCTTGAGACGGTGCCGCAGATCGTCAATGTACTGGTCCAGGCGCTGCTGCAATCCCCCGATTATAGCAAGTTCGAGGCTAGCCCTGCGGGGCTCACGTTGTACTACCTGTGCGTTTCGTGTCCTCTTCCTTTTCAAGTTATGGCTCAAATGTACCATTTGACAGTTGGGGAGTGATCACCTGTAGCAATTCTTCTTTCATTGTGTTGACCGTTCCGCTAATGCGCCATCCACGCAGGCCTCATCCTCCTGAACATCCTCATCTCACTTTTCTCGTCTGCCTACTCTGACGTTGTGGACGACGCGGAGGCGCAGTACCTCGCGTTCTTCGCGAGCAAGACGGTCGGCATGATCCGCGCGCCGGATTCGTATGTCTACCCCGCGCCCTTCAACCTCATCGAGGTGTTCCTCATCTCGCCGTTCGAGTACGTTGTCTTGCGCATCCCCCTTCATGTTCACCCTAACCCACCGCGCCCGCACAGGCTCTTCTGGCGCTGCAGCCTTAGCCAGTCTGCGTACGCCAAGCTCAACCGCTTCGTGATGGTCATCGTCTTCTTCATCCCGCTCACCATGATCGCGTTTTACGAGTCCGTCACGGACCAGCCCGCCAAGCACGCGTGGATGAAACGCTGGCTGAGCGGGAACGACGAGGGCGAGGATGACCGGCCGGAGTACCGTGACCCAGAGGTGGATGAGGGGCGCGTGATTAGCAAGGTGAAGTTCGAGGAGTTGGTGAAGGCGTTCCCGAATACAAATCAAGTGAGTTAGAAGTGTTTCCGTTTAATTTTAGTACGCTGACGGATGTCGGTGTAGTCGAGCGAGGCGCTGATGCTGAAGGAGATTTTGGAGCTGAAGAAGCAGTTGGCGCGGGTGCTTGAGAAGCTGGATGGGGGGGCGGGGTCGGTCATCTCGGGGACGAGTAATATCGACAAATCGGAGGCGTAGGTCGATTTCTCTCGGGTCATGAATCTGGCACCTGGATAGTTTGGACTGGGCACTGAACGTTAGTACACATATTGTACAGCTGTATCATTAACGCTTTCATATTACAATTTACATCGCGTTCACGGACGCAACTGGCCGAGGACGGCCATGGCTTCAATGAAGAAGGGTCGAATTTCGTTGATCTCCATGGCGGAGAGGTTCGAAAGCTACGTGGATGCGCGTTAGTTAATGTAGGCTAAGGAAAGAGAAACCGCGTGCCCTCAAACTGGAATGCTCGAGACTTTGTAGTCCTGCGCGCGCCTTCGCCTGACGCGCCTCCCGCAGGTCTTTTAAGAGCGAACGGAGCTTGTCGGGATTCTGCAGGTCGTCCGAGGCACTAGATCATACAGGTCGCGTCGCGTCAGAAGTGAGTATGGAAACATGCACGCACGCGTCCAGCAACACACGCGAGATTTCCGCGAATCGAAATGGCAGCTTCGTGAACTCGTCCTGCGTCGTCTCCTGCAGTATCTTTTCCTGAAGGTACTCTGGCCCTCGTTTCAACCCGGAACGCGCAGAACGCGGCACAGCACGACGCACCGACGGTAAGCCACTCCGGTGCCAAGATGTGGCATTTCTTCTTCTGCTTGAGGTTCACGGCCATCCAAATGGGAATTCGCGCCTTGTGTGGTGGACGGAGAGGTCCGTAGGCGCCCTACAGGCGTTGATTATGGTGATAGACACACCAAGGGTGAAGCAGGATACCGAGATAAATGCGGTTTTTTCCATTGCAATGAGGGGAATTATTTCGACGAGCTCTTGGCACGCGATGAGCTCGAGCTCGGGCGGCGTCACTGACGCGCGGAGCGCTGGCGGCAGCGACATGAGAGTGGGAGATCGGATAGAGACAACACGCGGACGACGCGTTGTTGGGGGTTGCTTGCTCGGAACCGCTTTCGACTCCCACCACCGAAATCAGGGACCGTGCTTGGACCTTACAGGACTTCCCTACTCTGACCCTATCATGCCGCGACCTGATATTTGCAATCGGACGGAAAAACTCCCAACAGAAATCATCACAGAAATTCTTCTGCTCGCTACTAGGGATTTTGGAGACGAGCCAGTGCTCGATTCCGAGAATCCATGGCTACTCAGCCAAATATGCAGCAGATGGAGATATATAGCGTTACACACGCCGCGTCTCTGGTCCTCCCTCATACTAGCCTCGGACACACCATCTCTTCTTGTTTTGCCCATCGCCTCTGTATTCGATTTTATCGAACGGTCCGGACAACTCCCTTTGAAATTGTCCATCGGCACGAGGTGGAGCCGGGGGAGCGAACGACCCGTGTTGGATTTGCTTTTCTCTCAGTCCCACCGCTGGGAGAGGCTTCATATCTATTGGTTAAACCCCAAACGACGCCACTTCCTCACCGCGTTCCAGGCCAGCAGCTTTGCTTGCTTGAACTCCATCTCCTTTTTCAAAAGCGCTTTCAAAGTGAATCCAACTAATATCGTGATTCCAACCCTCTCCTCGCTCGACCTCACTAGGTCTTCCACCGACATGCTCACTCATTTCACTACTCCGCACCTGAAACACCTTCGGCTGGAATACGCCTTCTCTGTTTTCGATCCTACTCACATCACCTCTTTCCTCTGCCGCTCCGCTTGCTTTCTCATCCGGCTTGCATTGCACCATGCCGCAATAAGCACTACCGACTTGCTCGGCCTTCTTCAACTCCTACCAGATCTTGGAAGAGTTAGAAATTCGTTCCTTGGAGATGAGCGAAGCCCTTCCTACTGCCTTGCACACTCAAAAGACTGCGCCGTGCTTGGTGCCCAACCTGCGGCAGATGTCACTGGGCAATTTGCTCCAGCCATCGCTCGACTTTTTGCTCGATGTACTGGAGTCCCGTGCGAATAACGATAACAGGGTATGCGCTACTTTGCGCTGGGTTGAGCTATGGCGTTATCAAAATACTATATCGCCGTTTGAAGCTATTTCAACTTCGCGACTCCATGCACTCTCTGATAGTGGTATGAGTGTCACGGTGCGAGCAGTTGAGTGGAAGGAATGAGCAGAGAGAGGACCAAGGCTTGATGTGTTGCCACTCTTTCTATTGTTTCGGCGTCGTCATCCACGCCATTGACCTGTTGGCGGTGAGAAGCGGCGGGAATCAGGAAGGGAACGAGACGGATGAGTCGATGTGGGGCGAGAGATTGGAACAGCGAGAGTAGGAGGAGGAATGGAGGGAGGGGTAAACCGTTGGTGGCGAGATTGTAATGGGGAAAACGATATCCACGCCGGAGGATGAGTGGGCGAGGGGTTGAAAGGAGCCGGGCTGCGAAATCAATAACCTGGGCAGAAGGGGTGGATGATATAGAGGGAACGAAGGATATCTATGGGTGACGGCGAAGTATGTTGAAGTGTGGGAAGGAGGGAAGATGTAAAGAGCGAGTCACTCCATGTGTCGGCGTGGAAGAGAATACGGAGGGTCGAAGCCGAATGAAGTAGGGGGTCGTCGAGAGGGCGCAGGAAAGGAACGGCGAAGATGGCTTCAGCCGGTTTCAGGCCAAGAAAGATCAAATGAACGAAGGGATGGAAGAGATGGAGTGCGGTGAGGTTGGTAGTGGAAAGGAAAGGGAGACGGGGGTAAGAAGCTGGTCAAACAAACGAGAGGATGGATGTTGAAGGGATGATGTGCGGTTGTGGGATGATGTGAGTTGACCGGAGAAAGGGGAAGCTTGAAAAGGCGGGTCGAGATGGATATCGTCAGTGAAGGAGGTCGATGCAGATGTGTGGGTGATGAATATCGAGATGAAGGTCAACAAAAGGGACAGCGAGGATGGATGGAAGGATGAGGCATCGATGAAAGGATTGTCGTGAAGAGATGTGTATGTATAGGGCGACGAAGACGAGGAATAACACAGCGGGCTGGTGGGTTTCAGAGGAAGTCGTTAAAAGAGCTCGGAATGTGCCAATGACGCTATGATGGTACATGTTGACGGGGTGAGGGGTTAAGAGTCGATGAAGAGCGAGTCGATGAAAGGGGTCGTGAAATGACGGAACGCGAGGGCGGGAACACGAAGAGGAAGGGAACACGATAGGATATGTCGACGAAGGAGGTGGAAGATGCCGATGGAGAGAATGTGGAAGGACTTTTGGAGGAGGGTCGTGGATGGTAGAAGGAAGAGAGAGCCGCAGATGCCAGTGAGACATGTCAGCCGCTGTTTATTGAGGGAGGTGGCTGTGATGAGACAAACACTGCAAATCGAACGGCGCTCGTCGAAGCATTGCCTTTCTTGGTTACGAGAATGAGTGGCTACCAAAGGGGCAAGACCATGATTGACAGTGTGAAAGCCGGCAACTCGGTAAACAGTGGCAAAGACGTGGTTAAAAAAATTAACTTTTCAACGGAAATTTCAGTGAGCAAAGGAAAGCTGAAAAAGGTCGTGAAAAAAATAAGTGTAAAATCAGCGATAAAATTGTGCTGAAAAACTTGAACATTCCCAACCAGTGTGTTTTCCATTACTCTTGGCATCGCGATCGTTCTCGACGTCACACATGCACTCGGATGGGTGCGAAGTTCTGCGAACAGTTCGCTTGCCGCCTATGGAACGGGCGCAAGGGAGAGGATAAATGTTAATGAGCTGAGGACGAGTATATATAATAATACAGTATGATATTATGACGAGTTGTATTCCATATTCATCTAGAAGGGGAGGCGGGAAGAGCCGAGGCCTCTATTCGGGGTGCCCGGCCGCGAAGGGGTGGAGAAACCTGAACGACCATACGGAGTCGCAGGTCGTGAGGAATGCCTAGACTGCGAACGCATCCGCTCATCACTATAGCGATTGAGGATGCGCACAATGTCGCGCGTGAGGAAATCGAGCTCCTTGACCTCATCGCGAGACAGCGAAAGATCCTTGATTTCCTCGTCGTCGGCTTCGGATTCCGCCTCCTCCTCTCGAGGAAGCACGGGGAGACTAGCCCGCGCCTGCCGCCTGTTCATTGTTATGCCCTCGAAAACGCGCAGCATGCTTGACTCCATCAGTGTTTTCAGACGTTGGATGTCATCCAGCGCATCAAGATTGCCAACGATCGGGAGCCAGCCATCACAGTCCAAGCCACGTTCTGTGACCTGCAGTTTGTACGCGCCGAAGAGCATGTAGGTTAATGGGTCCAAACGAGTCGTGGTGACGAGGGTCGTCTGGGGCGAGGAAGAAACAGTCGTGTTTTGCCGTTTTTCCATAAAGGCATAGAGTTGTTTCTCGTCCTGATGTTCAGTCATGGTGTGTTTGCGGTTGTTCACACTCGACGGATGGATGAAGGTTAGCTGAAAACATCAGAATCAGTCCCGCAAATTTCGAAATGAATAAAAGAACGAACCTTGTCTTGCGATGTGCGGAATGATCTCTCCCCAGTTCGAATGGCGAACTTGGGCTGCGACGCAATGGCTATCAATGCAGCAAGGAGGGGTTGAGAGTCACCATTGACATTCAAGGCAGGGGGGACCTGCATGTTTCTACCAAGGCCCGGACCAGTGGGGGGACCAGTCATCGCTCTCCCACCAGCCGACACGTCGATAACACCAGCCCGGAACAGAGCCTGCAGGAGATGGACTTTGATCTTCTGAACGGTGAGGAGTGTCGGTTTAGACAAGAAATTGTCGGAGCAGAAGCGGTTCGCCGTGATATATTCGCCTCTAGACTGAAGGTTCCACCAGGCGTTGAAAGCGGAGAGCTGCGCTAATGCGTCCGAACGGAAATTCTGGTTTGTCCAGGACAACTTGGCCCGGGACGCTTCTAGTTTGAGATGCATGGGCGACATGAAGGCGTCTCTGTTCGACAGGATGGCGGCGAGGGTCAAGGCCTGATCGAGGCAGCGGAAGAAGCACCCGTATAGTACAAGGCGACCCAACTGGACCTCGACAGGGATCTGGAGAAGAACACGACCGAGGGAGGTCAAGTTGTTCTTTGCGTCTAGAGCTCCCACCATCTGCAGGTCCTTCATCGCGGCAGTGACTCGCTCCGGAAGCGGGGGCTCAATGCACGCAGCCAAAACATCCTCCACCGACAAACCTGGGAAATTCAGCGCCTTGACGTGCATTACCACGTTACTTAGGTCAACACGCTTCATCTCGACGGTCTGGTAAGGATGGAGGACCTGCGCGTGCGCCTTGCCCAACAGTCCATAATATTCTCCAGACCGATGCCGCCCAGCACGACCCGCACGTTGGTTCAAATTCGACGAACCAACCCAGGCAGAGACGAGGGACGACATATGGCGCTGCGGGTCATACCGCTGCTCCTTGATCTTGGCGGTGTCCACGACGTACACCACGTCGGGGATAGTGACCGACGTCTCGGCAATGTTCGTCGAGAGAATAATGCGGCGCACACCCTCCTTGGGAGGCTCGAAGATGACCTGTTGTTCGGCCAGCGGGATGGTGGAGTGCAAGAGATGAATGGAGTATTGGGCAGTGTTGGTGAAATTTATGCCGAGCGGACCCTTTGGCCCGAGCAGCATCTTTTGGACGGAGATTATATCGTCCCAGCCGGGGAGGAAGACGAGGACGTGTCCCGAGTCGGTCAATTGCAGAACATGAGCGATAGTTGCTGCGACCAACTCCGTGGGCAGCTCGAGATCTTCCTCGTGATTCGAAAAGGCCGGCGACGTCTCCCTATCCACGTATTTCGCAACAGCCTGTTCCCGCATGATCCAAGAAGCGGGACCTTTGAGGAGGGTCGGTACGAAATCATCCATAAAGTGTTTGGTAACGGGGAAGGAGCGACCGGGAATCTCAATGACCTTGGCTGGTTGGCCCTTGTCGTCGGGGAAGTAGTGTTGGAATAGGGTAGGATCAATGGTCGCGCTCATGAGAATGATCTTGAGGGGTATGTTCCTCCTCTTCCTGTCCTCCATCAACTGCTTCAGCACGACCAACAACAGGTCGGTGTCGACGTCGCGCTCGTGGACTTCATCGACCACGACGTGGGTGACATCGTCCAAAGACCTCCCCTCATACCGTTGTTTTTCACCGGAGAGGGAGGACTGAAGTCGCTTCAGGAACACTCCAGTGGTGCAGAACGTGATGTTGCCATGCTCCTCGGGCATCTTGGCCTCGAATCGGACCTGATAACCGACAGACTTGCCTAGCGTCTCACCGCGCTCTTTGGAAACACGATCTGCCACACTGACGGCAGCCAAACGACGGGGCTGGGTACACACGACATTGCAGTTTGCCCCTTCTCCGCGCTCGATGAAACTGTCGAGGATCAGCTGCGGGATCTGCGTGGTTTTGCCGGATCCGGTGGCTGCCATGCATATCGTCACGTCGTTCTCCTTGATCTGCGAGAGCACGTCCTCGGCGCGTGTGTAGACGGGAAGAGACGCTCTCGTCGCCCGCATCTTTTCCAACTGCGGGTTGGCGAGGTAGGTCTGGCGCTGCTCCGCAAGTCGGGCGGATTTCTCGGCGAGGAGGGTTGGGTTGGGACGGTTGGACCGAGGCCCAGTAGGAATGGCAGGGGTAGCGTCGGCGGTGGCATCCAAAGTGGCGGGAACATCACCGGCAACCGCAGGCCGTTTCCGATACAGCTGACTGTTTTTGACGTCGACACAAAGGTCTCGGATTTCATCGTCCAATTGGTCGCTCATCTCGAAGAAAATCTTTGGCGCCATGCCGAGGGCACTGCCGGTCACGGAGGCCTCGAGATAGGTCTTCCAAAGGTCTGGGTCGCAGCTCTCGAGGTAAGCCGTGACGTCGAGATAGCATTTTATCTGAGCATTCTTTTTGTTGTTGCCCTTGCCGAGGCCAATTCTCCGACCGCCGACGTCCATGAGGGCCTCCCAGCCCCCCCGGGACTCTACGAATTGAATATCGGGTTTGCCGAATCCAAAGCGCAGGCAATAGTAGTCCATAAACGAACGCGCTTGCTCGTAGGTCGCGGTGGTCGAATCCGAAAGCACGACAGAGGTGGACGGGTTGACCGCTGCTGCTTTTACAGGTTTTGGGGGCGTGTCCAGCTGAGGGTGCTGGTGGTTAGACGCGACGAGCAACAAAGAGTGAATACGCACCATGCGCATGGCATTCAACTGGAATGCAGCGGCCAAGGCCGCGAGCGAGACGGACTTTGCTTTCTCGGGGTCGTCGCCTACGCCGGTTATAGCCGGGGTTGTTTCGAGATTGACAGTCGTTCTAAGACTGAGGATGAGAAAAAATGAAAGAAACAGTGAAGGCGATGACTTGCCGCCAGACTAGATGCCCATCTACAAGCCCCTGGACGGAAACATACTTTGGGACGGCACCAAGGACTTGGGCGGCAAAGTTGTTGACGGAGCTTTTGGGGGTGTCCGAGTGCTTTGCGAGGAGGGGCGTGAGGGGACTACTGTGTTGCCGTGTGACCTGGGCTTCGTCATGGACTGGACCGTCGAGAACGGGGTGTTTTGGGGCCTTTGCGCGACTGGAGCGGGCGGGGCGAGGCGGAGGGGCGCGGAAATTGCGGCTGGACGAGGGCATGTTGAATGCGGGGGGTGGGTTTGCGGTGTGGTCGGGGAGGGAGAAGGGCTTTGAGAAGGAGACGGAGGGGGAGTCTGCGAAACGAGGGAATTTTGAGGGGGACTGAGGAGAAGCAGGGTGGGGGAGCGAACGTTTTGTTGCAGAAGAGGCGGATCTCTTGTGCTTCTCCAAGTGCATCAGAAGGCGACGCCTGTGTCGAGCAACCACCACAAGGCTCATTCAAGCAGACAGTGCAATCCTGAAAATTTGGCCCATCAAAATACATGTCAAAATATATTCAAAATATTATTATATCTCCCCCAGCTCCTCGCCCTTCTGCTTCCCCGCCGCCTCAATCGACTCTAGATATTTCAGTCGCACCGCAGCCTCCTTCACCGCCGCCCACTCCTCGGAGCCCACCGCTTGCTCCAGCACCCGCACCGTCTCTTCAATTTTTGCGGCAGTCTCATCTACAACCGGTGCCAGTTCGGCCCGCGTCCGATGCCTCGTCGATGCTTTCGCGCGCCTGCATAATCTCCGCGATGAACTCCATGTCATCCAGCTGGTCGTGCTCGGATATCGGCAGCCCGTGCTGCTCTAGAATGTATTCGGCGCGTGGCAGAGGGCGCAGCAGCGAGCTGTACGCCTCATTCAGACGCGACGAGAGACTCTGCGCGATATCTTGTTTGTGCTGGGCTATCTGAGGAAGCTGCGCGAGACAATCTGATCCGTACGCACTTGACCTTTGGATGCCCACGAATCGGGGTGGCAGACCGCCTGTGCCTCGCGGAAACGACGCTTCAGAAGCGCCGCATCGACGACAAATGGATTGGGTCGCGACGGGAGGGCAAATATATCATGGAAGGAGGTGGAGGGAGGGATGGGAGAGATAAAGCCGCACCTGGTGCACGCGGGGAGAGGAGTCGGCAGCGTCTGCGAGCAGGACGAGCAGCGCGCGTTCAACGTACTGAGGAAGCGGCGCATAATACTTACATATTTGTCTGTGTTGTCCAGCAGCAGTCTCGCTTGTGACATCATTAATTGGACAGGACGCGCCCATGTTCGCTCATGGCTCTCCGTCCACCACCAACTACCTACTCGTCCACTGACGACGCCCGCATTCTCCCAAAGCCAAAATTCCCTCTCTTCCGTCGCGCCAGGAAAGCCTCACGCACCCTCTCCATTGGCACCTCCTCGCCTCCAAATGTCTCCTTGGCCGCTTTACCACTCGCTGGGCCAGATCCACTCATTGATATCAACCCCAATTGCATCTCTTCCGGTGAGCCCGTCCTCCCATTCACTGCGCAAAGAAGTTAACGTGAATGCAAGCCCTCGACGACGATCAGGACCAGTACCGCTGGGCCGTCGTATACGAGAATCAACGAGGGCAAGTCCGCAGTTCTACGCGTCCCGCCATTTTTGCTGAACATGCACAGTCTGAAAATATTCTCAAGCCTCTACTACTCCTTCTCCTCTCTTCTCCCCACCGACCCCTCGCCCTTCACCGTCCCAACTTCCAAACGTTCCAAGCAACCAGACGTCTCGCTAGCTGTATACCCTCTCCCCGACGGCGCGTGGCGCTGGCTCTCTCCATGGATGATCGACATGCGCTCCGACTCTGGCGAAGTCCAGCACGACGGCTTTGAATACAACTTCATGTTCCGCACACACAAGTGGCACCCCGAAGCCGGTGCCATGAGCTGGGTCAGACGTCGTCGATGGATCCGCTTAATGATGCGCCCTGCAAAATCCAAAGACCCGACACGACTCACTAACACCTCGGCTGCTAACACCCCGATTACACCGACCGCAAGCATCATCGCACCGGGTGGCGCCCGAAATCGTTATTCTGTGGCGTCCTCTGTCCCACCCTCCTCTGTTGCAGAAGAGGATTCGTTTGACGAATGGACCGCGGACGAGGTATGGCTCTCAGACAACTCGGACGTTAATTGGGAGCGATGCCATATTGCCATGCGCCGCGCGGGGAGGGACGGTCGTATATTAGAGCTGTGGCGGAGATGGCTCGGCGATGTACCACCGGAGCCTCAGGACAGGATGGGGAGGCGGAAGCAGTGGACGGAAGACGACGATCCACCACCCGGCTTGGAGGTGCCTTCTGAATCCCCGGTTCCAGACCCATATACCCCACCACCAATAGCCAACATCGTGCCTGTGCTCCGGAACAAGGTACTGCCACGTCTAATACTCTCTTCTGCTGCCACGTCCAATATTCACGTTTTGTAGGGCGACGCTATTCTGCAGTCATTCATCTATCCTGAATCGCGCGCACGGTTCCTCCAAATGCTTGAGCGCGCCGGGGTCCTTGGCGAGCTAAATTCCGACCCCGGCGCGATAAATTCGTCGAGTGAGGTTGATTTCTGGAGCTATCTGAACAAGTGGGGTGAACGACGAATAATTGCAGAGGACTCGACGGTCGAGAGAAAGTGATCGCCTGTTTTGATCCGTTTATCGTAACAATAACACATGTAATAAACTACCCTCTCTCGCAATCTGCACGTTGGCTCTGCTCTTCATGCCGCATCCATCAAGTTCATCCAAGTCACCCTCCCAAAATGCCCAGCTGCTGCACCGAATAGCGGCCTTCATTCCCGTGAATCCGACCCATCCAGCTCAGGTCGCGCTGCGAACATATTGTCTAGCACTTTGCCTCTCGCTCGGCCCTTCATTGGTGCCTTTTGTGATATCCCGACGCTCCGAGAAAACATCTAGAAACGCCCTCAAGCGCGTCCTCGCCCGCGAATTCGGCCTCAAGGGATTCGCATTCTCCGTAACTCTCGCCCTCGGCGGCGGCTCCTTCATTCGGGAGTTGTGGAGGATCCTAGATGATCTCGACACAGAGACTTCAGACAACCCGGCCAGCGCGGCTGCGGCGAAACTAAAAACATGGATTTCCGCGCTGAAGCTATCCTCTGCACAGAAAACGTTCCTCTCAAACGTGATATCTTCCTCTGCGGGACTCTTCCTTCTCCAGGCGGGTCGAGCTCGCTCCCCATCAACGCCGCCTTCAAAAGATGCCTCCGCCTCCCGAACTTTGGATCTCACGTTGCTGCTACTGGTGCGAGCGCTCGATGCGGGCGTTCAGTCGTTTGTGGCGCGGAAATCCGGGAGCAGACGCGAAAGTGATGCTGCAGAGCGACCGGGGCATGTCCCACAGACGGCCCAGCAGCGGATGACCTCTGCGCTTGAAGCGAGAGGCGTTGAGGACTCAGATAGACTCGTTCGTGTTTTGGGCCTGCAGCGCAAGGTTCGTCGCGTTCACTCGACGCGTGTTATTCTCACTCAACGAGTTTCCAGAATAATGTGGTGTTTCTTTTACGAGCCGCAGAGGTGCGCCGGGGACCACCACAGTGGAATGACACCTGACAAACGCGACTTTTGGCAGGCTCCCGAGATCGTATGTCAAATGGATCCACGCTCTAGCTGGATTAGATGTCAGATTGCTTGAGGCGCTGCGCGCTATCCGAGCCAAGGAGTGGTCCTATCTAAACGGCTCTCCCTCGCAATCGCACCTACTCACGACGTACGCCCGAGATCTGGGTCACCCAGCGGCATGGGGCGACCCCGCGGCCCTCCCCGCATATGGCGGCGCTCAGGCGGACAAGGTCTGGAAACAGTTCGGACTGACCGGTCGATCTGGTGTCGGCGGACTGCCATGCCAAATGGTTCACGGCGAAATCGGTTCGAGCCTCGGCCTAGAGCATAGCTGTACCGCCAATGCTGGGCTGCGAGGAATCAAGGTTCTGCTGGAGGCAATCGCGATATATCTTCCCGTATGTGGTGCCTGGATAATTTCGAAAAAAAATCGCTGAATTTGGCTCAGGTTCAATTCGTTCCTGTACTTTTGAGCCGTCCACGCGCCCTCCTCGAACCTCGACGCGTCCTAGAATCCTTTCTTGGCGCTCTCCGCAGCGCGACCTTCCTCACCACCTTTGTGACCTCGTACTGGTACAGCGTCTGCATCACCCGCTCGCTCGTCTTCGCGCGTCTCTTCCCCTTCATCTCGCATGACTTCTGGGACGGCCCGTACGGCTGTGTGTTGGCGGGCTGTCTTGTCTGCGGAAGCAGTATTTGGATCGAGAATGGCCGACGAAGGGGAGAGATGGCGCTGTATGTACTCCCGAGGGCGGTGCGCGCATGTCTCCCGGACAAGTGGGTGCGAAGCGGCAATGCCGGTGTACGGTTGGCGGAACGGTTGGTTGTTTCCCTCGTGCGATGATTTTTTTCTGACTATCCTCCCTTCAGCCTAACGTTCGTTCTATCGCTGTCTGCGCTGCTAACAGCGGCAAACCACCACCCTCATACCCTCCGTGGTCTCTCCCGTTGGGGTCTTCGATTCATCGTCAAAGGTCCCGATGTAGCCTTCCGGAAGACCAACGACAACGCACCCCAAAAACCATTAGAAAAGCAGCACGCAATACAACCTGACCTCGAAACTTAATATTAATGTAGCTACGTAGTATACCCGTTGTTTTGTTACCCAGTCCACAGATGTAGAGAATGATCGTAGAACGAGCAACTGGCTATTAATGTGTCCGCTTCACTGGGTGCGAAGGACCAGTCTGCGCCGTAAGCGAGGGAAGTGTGATCGTCGAACCGTTTTACGACTTCCCCACCGGCCAGCGCTTCGTCGACTTGAGATTCAAAGCGGACCACTTTGAAGCCGTCGTGCATGCATGCGACTAGGAGGTCGTTTTTGCGGCTCGGGAAGGGGTGCCATTTTACACGCCAAGCTCCTCCGCCGACATCGACTTGTGTGACGGGCACCAGCGGTTTCCGTTTGTCGAATAGACGCACAGTGTTGTCGTAGCTTTAATGCGCGAGTTAGCTGTGTCTACTCGGATGAGCGGGAGCTTACCTCCCCACAGCGAACTGGTTCTCGACATGGGGATGGCTCTGGATCGTTGTGATACCAGCATCGAATCTATGAGAGCATGAGCAAACGATGGTGTAATCCTGGTAAAACCGACCGTTTATTCGTAAAGGTTGGTTGTGAGAAACCTTGGCGGGTGTCCCAGCCCTTCAGTTTTAGGTCGTCGCCACCTATATCACGGCAGATGAACATGGGCTCAGAGGACGCAGTGGAAAGGCGAACCGGAATATATGAGCGAGGAATCCCAATAGTCCCATGCAGCAATCCAGGGCTCAAAGTCATGAGCATGCCAAGTATCCGTGATGGAGAGGCCGGATTTTGAGCCCTCGGTTGGGCTTAGAAGACACAAGGACCCGTTAGAAAGTGAAACGATGAGGGACCCGATGCCGCTTCGGCCAAAACAGTCAGGACGCGTTCAACAAAGAGCCGAGAATGCTACTTATTCTGGCGCCGATTTGACCAGTCCAGAGAGAGGCACAGAATGTCGGATGGTGCGCAGGAGATGGAGGACAATGTCTCAAGTTTGGACTGCGCGGAATTTAGACCAAGGTTTAAAGAGCCTGTCAATTTAGAAACCTCGTTGTCCTGCCATTCGTGCAATGAAATATTTCCCTCCGAGTCTGCGATACCGAGGAGCGGAGAATCCGATGCAGAGCGGTGACACCTGCAAACGCTCAAGGCGAGAAAGAACTCGATGGAATCGCTGGGTACCATTTCATGTCCAGCACAGCGGGTAAATCAATGGCCCGTATTTGTCGACTACACGATGGTATGAAATGCGAGCGTATTCAGTGGCCAAAGTGCCTACGGCGTCGCCAGTTGAGGTTCAACCTTGAAGACAAGGCATTGACCCGTTCGCTTTTGCGTGGATCCCTCCAAGTGTTCGGCATTCTTTTCAAGATTATAGGTCCCGCAAACTAGCACGTCTTGAGCAGCTGGATGAGGGCAGAACTCGACCGAGTCGGCGGGAAATACGGTGTCGAAGGCTTGAGCCATTCCCTGCCATCGCGTTTGATCGCTTACGTTATTCAGCATCAGCGCGCCTCTTTCTCCAATTTCTCTCCGAGACCCCGCAGTACATCCTTCTCCTCGCTCATACGGAGGTACGCACCTCTCTCTCTCTAATTATCCTCCCGAAGATGAATCTCATGGCCCTAGCCAAACAGAAACACATTTTTGTTCAGGATGGACTACGTTCAAGGCCTCGATCCTTCAAAATTGACCCTTGGGTTAACAGTCAGTCCCTGGAAATTATCAAGCTGCGTTCGTGCTGACAGCAATTCGCAGGCTCTCTCCTTTATCCTTTCGCCATTCGCGGCTCCGGTGTATAACCTTCCTATCCTGCTGTTTGGAACCTTGGTTCAGTCGCAGGAAAACTCGGATGGTCAGGCCTTGCAAACTGTACGCCGACCAAAAAAAATGCTTCTGCTGATTTTCTAAAAGTGCGGGATAGTTCACAGGTATGTAACTGCGCGCCAGTTCCTGTCGGCGTGATTCGAGCGTTGCCCAAGGGCTCCTTGGTGTCTCTGTCATTTTCGACATCGTTTGGTATGTTTGGGTTTTTCCCCTCGCTATTCGAAGCCAATACATATTATACAAGGATGCTCAACAACGAGCAAAGCGGCTTCATCAAATTTCTCTCTCTCCTCCTCCTCCTCCTGAAGGAAGGTTCCCTCTTCATTCCTACTCCTCTTCGGAGTTCTTACAATGCGTTCAGATACCCACCTTTGTCGCGTTCGGCCTCGGTGAGTTCTACCTTCTTAAATATACTATCAACTCACGGCGTGTTTAGCTCTTCGCCAAAGGGGTGGCCAGTTTGGCGGACTTGGTATCCGCGGTAATGATCTCGGCGGAGCTACCGGTATGCATTCCACAATCTAGAGCTTTACCAGCATTAAATCTCTCCAGTATGGGACAGCATGCCCGGAGGTTTCGGTGCAGGTGGAAACAATGGCTACCAAAACGTGGACGAGGAACGTCCTGCTCAATACTCGAGACCCGCGCCGCCACCCACGATGCCAGTTGCGCAGCCGGCCGCTGCGCAGGCACCTGGTGCTGCGGCTCCTGGCGCCTACCAGAACGTGTAAATACATGTTTGTGTGTGTGATTACTGCGCCATGTTCTCTAGCGAAGGGTCTACTTGACTTGGTGCCAGGGTGTGTGCAAGGGCGGCCAGAAAGTCTAACTTGTCTTCGGCTCTGGTCCGGGCGTACAACCACGAGCAATCCAGAGATTCGCATTGAACGGGTTCGGTTGGTGCAGTTCGTGTGCATGATGCACATATCCGGTGGGTGTCGAGGAGCCGCCTCTCGCCTTTTTTTATCTTGGATAATATGCCCGCCATGGCCGATTGTGAATTCAAGTAACAGTCGTCGCAAATGTCTGACATTTATTTAGCGTGATTCTGGCCGTACTCAAGTACTCTTGCTTACCTTCATCCGATGGCGCTCCGCACGCGAAGCATTGACGGCTAACGAAATGGCCATGGATGTAATTGCCCCCTTCAACATCTTCCTTGGTGGGAGATCGTACGATGTCCAGAGACGTGGCCTTCGGCATATCCTTGTACCATTGGTGCACATCGCAGCCGGTTAGACTGAAGATCCTGTCCAATGGAGGGATGAGAACGCGGGAAATATAATAGTGTGCGTCCAGATGCATATTACTGCGATAGGTTGAGGTGGCATGTCAGACGAGGAGAGTTGCGCGTACCGATTCCTCAACACGTCTAGCGGGGCTTCAACCCTGTCGACGAGCCTAGCGTTGGGGGGCCCTCGGCAGATCACGTAAGGTACCCGTTCGCCGTACTGCGGTTCGGTGTTTTCCGCCGTGACTGCTTGACGAGCCGCTAACATAGCACCGGGAGGTGGCGGCCCTTTATCGCTGGTCGAAAATAATCAACGTCTTGTCAAATGAAGAAAATGATTCGGCGTACCTATACGTCCCCAACCTCACTTCTTTTGCGAAGATAAAGTCTTCTACCGAAGCTTTGCCCTCTAATAACTTCTGCCACGAACTGTATCAACGGGTGAGCAAAGCCACTCGAAGAAGGAGCGCCACCAACCTGTAACAATAATTCTTAACCTCGCTAAGATCTTGGGTTCGGAAAAGAATCCTACGAAACAAGCGGTTGAGTCGCGTCCGATGGAGATTACGTTTTACCGACTTCAAACACGTTTCCGTCATTTTTTTCTGAGCCAAGACACCGTCTCGACGAACAGTTTCGATCCCCTTTGCATCGAAAACAGGTTCTTTGTCGTCCGGAGTTTCGTATTTGAAGCCCACATATCGTTTCTTGGCGAGGAGAACGGAGGGAAGGTACACCTGAACGTCGTATAGCGATCAAAAGTAGCAGTAGAATGAAGCCTATAAGCTAACCTTTTCAAACTTCAATTTTATTGGGGACGGGTTGCTGAGTAGATCAGGCTCAATTTAGGATCGAACTATCGCTGCCATGACTGACCTGGAGGTGATAGTATCTGCCATTTCGTGACCGATTCTAAATGCTTGGTCCTTTGTTTTTCCCGGCAAGTGCCTAATGTCGCTAAGATTTCAGCTCTCAGAATACGGAAGAGACCTACACGAAGACGCTGTCAGTGTCTCCATATACAACCTGTTTTTTATCAGAAAATGTTGAGGAGAGGATTGCTGCAGAAATCATACTTTGGCCCCCCATTTCTCCGTGGCGTTGATGGTCATGATCGCCTGACAACGTTTAGGGATTTGACTATATATATAAAAACCCCGAGAGAAACCTTTTCCAAGGTCTCTCGACCGCTTTGAACAATACTGTTTTAAGGTTCGATGGAAGGTTCAGAGTAGTTCGGCAAGAAACCCGCCTATCTGCGATTTCTACGGCCGGCATGCGTCCAGACATTGTCGCACTGAGGGCCAGTTACCGACGAGACATGCGACGGGTCGATAATGTTACCTGGTATATCCGTATGTCACCTAGATGGTGGGTCAACATTGGACAGGGGCGGTCAGAATAGAAAACCAACATTGGCGATGAATTTGAGACCCAGTTGTCTGGCGTCTAGTATTTTCCTCAGTGCCTTTATGGTTGGGTCACAAAGAGCGGTGCGTGGATTGGGGAGTTGGGAACCTTATTATCTTTAACTCCCTTCATGGCTTGCTTGACCATGACCCTCGTTTCCAAGAGTTCAATAAGCATCCGCGCAAGCAGCCCTTTTCGGACCTCAGGTTTGACGAACATCATCCCGGTGGGACTGACTAGATACATCCGTAAGAAAGCGTCGCAAGGGGAGCAAGTGCTTGCCGTTGATATGTTCATGAAGGGTCTCAACCTGACCGGGAGGTAAATCCAGGTCGGTTACGCCGAATTTCTGTCTTCCTTGGAATTCATTGATGCGACCAAGAAAGGTAGAATAACAATACTAGAGATATTAGTTAAAATGGAAGCGATAAAACTAGAGTACTCTTACATTATAAGCGATCATAATTGAGGGGTACAAGGACTGGAAGTCTAATACGACGACGGGATCCGTGTAAAAGGTTGATAGAGGCTCCATAATAAGCGGCATAGCCTCCGCCGCGTTCATGCGGCCTACCTAAGAGATATCGATAACGGGCCATAGTGCGGATGAGATGAATGGCTCACATCGTGTCTGCTAGGCGAAAGAAGCACAAAACTCTCAGGTTTAGCAATCCTAAACATGAAACTTTCGACTTCAAGGTTTCGTGAGGATCGAGTCAATGCAAAACAACAAATGGATACCTTTGAATTGGGAGCCGCGACTGATGACAGAGAAGAAATCTACGCCAAAGACTCGTGCAAATTCCGCCGTCTTGGTAACTACCTCGGTTTCTTCGAGCACTTCAAGCACCATGGATGTTCGGCTTGAAAAATAACGCAGAACGGTGAAGGTGTGTGCCGGAGTTGAGTCCTGGTACCATTCCTTCAATGTCCCGGGACCATAGCGAGGAGTTCTGTGGACATAAAATTAAAAGGAAGCCATGAAGAGGGATTGGTAGGACCTTCTGCTGAGAACGTGAAATACCACGTTTTCGAACGTGTAGATATTCAAGGTAACCTCAACTCGCATGACGCGCCAGACATTCAGTACATGGCGCCCGCAAACTTTGAAAGTGGATGTTTTTCTTATTCCCCACTGGTCTGTGCCTCCGAAGCGGTTGGTACTGGGGGCCCTCGAAATTAAGTCGGCAATATCCAAGCCTGAATTTGATGAACAGACTGGCTCATTCGAACGACCGCGACAAACCGTAATCCCAGCCGCGAGCAGTCAGGTAGCCCCAAGAGGCGGCTTGAATTTCCCAGCCTACGACAATGTCGGGATCAAGATCGACGACAACATCCACGATTTGGTTCAACAGGTCCAGTTCAGTACGAACAATGTCGATATTGTTCGTTTTGGAGATCAGTTTTCGGACTGAGGGCGTATCCACGACGACTGTCCCGGAGCAAGAAGTAGAGGGGTCCACGCCCTGGAAAGAAAAGAAGACGGCGGCAATCTTATCGACCTCAGGGACAGGAGCCTTCACGGAGGGAGCTGCGAAACTGTAAACCGAGGTGACGAGGAACGGGTAGTAATTTACCAAAGACTTCCAATGCCAAGATGGTCATTCCCTGTTTCTCGCGGAACGAAACGGCGGGTGCTACTCGCGGTGTTGTTTTCAGGCCGTAGATGTTTGCTTGAGTAGGCCCATCGATCTGCGCCCAGATAAACGAATAGCTCGACTTCGAAACTACCTGTACTTACCTGGGATCGCGCGCCGACCTGGGGTTTCTTGGAGGGCAACCTGGCTTCCTCAGAGGCCAAAAATAATTTTATTTGTCGCACACTCGGCGGGCTGCCGCTGTATTCCCAACCGTTGGAATACGGTATCAAGTTACTGGTGACTGTGTTTGTCGCGGAGAAAGGATCGTGCTCCTCCCAATCGTCAAGATACCTCAAAGAATCTTCGTTCCCCTTGACTTTGTACACAAAGCCTCCGTATTCTCGAGACTTGCCAGAAACGTCGTAGTCGTTGGAGTAGAAGGGTTTGCGGTAGATTTTGCGGGGAATACCACTGTCTTCAATAGTTTCGAGCAATTTAGATGCCGACGGAGGTGTGAGAGCATAAACATAGCGATTCAAATTGACGGTCTTCAAGTGCTGTGTGTTTATGTCCATGACTCTCCGCGATGCGACACGCGCGGAGTGAAGACTCTTCGAGGGTTCGACAGAGTCGATCCGGCGCCTCTTGAGGGGAGGGGGAATGACGGTATCAGAAAGATCTTCACTGGAAGTTGAACTGGACCGAAATAGAAGATCAACCCGAAGTGCATGAATTAGAATACAACAGACCTCTCAGTCAGATCGCCGTTGGCAGAAGGGAGTCGTCGTGTGAGAACCAAGGGTGATATCCCTCTAATATGCTACGTAAATTCGCTGAAGGAAATTTGTCTTGGCCAAGTTCGTACCGCGGGGAATCTGGTCGAGAACCCATTGATTGCATTTCCCCAGTTCTACCGGAACTAAGCGACGGTCAACAGCTGTCGGATAATGTCAAAAGGTAGGCCTAACCGAGTGGGAGTCACAGGATCTTGGAAATCGGCCACAAGATCCAAGTCGGGGGGACTGACAGATAAATATAAGCAATCTAATGTAGGCGGGCCTGGGACAGAATCCAAACCTGGATAACGACATCTGTTGCTCCGACGGAGAGCTTGGAACATTACTGGTAAAAACATCTTCCGCCGAGGTGGATGTGCTTAAATAATGGCGATAAGAGAACAGGATATTGCAACTTGAAAAATGCGAACCTGATCGGGGTTTTGTCCTCTGGAAGGCCAACAATATTGGATGGAGGGGATTCGTCTTCCGGAAGAAGGTCGTCGTCGACATCCTCAGAATTCTCCTCGGGCAGATCATGATTCAGCGACTTCTCCCATTCTGCCTCGCGTTCAACAAGTTGACTCATATGTTCTTGTGAAAAAAGTGAATCGTCGACCTCGATATCTTCGTCTCGAAGTTCTTGTTCGTCCACAGCGCTTTCTGTATCGCCTTCGGGCTGATCGACAGAAAGGGTCGGCTTCCAAGTTCTCCAAGGCTCTGGCCAAAGAGCCTCTATACTTTCAAACGTAGTCATAACCCATCGTTCCCAATCGTTTTGAGATTCTGGCGGTGGGAGCATTTCTCTTTCATTTTCCATGCGCTTTCGAATGTCTTCCCACCACCTAGCCTCGGCCACCCACTCGCCATGAGAGGTTCTGGAAGACTCGCTGGGGTCGACAGGCATGTCTGGTGAGGGATCGAGACCACGAGCACGGCGGCGATTCCGCTCATCCTCCCACAATTCACGGACGCTCAATACAAGAGGTTCGGGAGGAAGCAGTGGGGCAGGAATCGTGAGCTTGTGGTGCAAGTTGCGGGCGGTGACCTGAAGGCGGTTGAGGATGTGGAAAGCGGCAGCGTCCACTTCCAGCGTCATGCGCGTCTGGCAGAAATAGGGAGATGGTTGGAAGACAGGCTGCGACACGGAGGTCGATTCCTCGTTCTCTCTACCCTCTCGCCCACGCTGGAATACGTCGCTGAGGTTGAGGTTACCGCAGCCATATAATCCGAAATCGGCCATGAACTGCAATGCGAAGCTGAGATGACTCTCAAAGATCCGAAAGTGAGTTCCCATGACAGTGCCGGAACGCAAGATAGTGACAGCACGGTTGAGGAAGGTGGGGTTTGCGAGATGAACCTTGAGGAAAGGAGAATACGAGGAATGGAAGCCGTAAAAATGAATCCCTCGTGTCACAATTGAGTCTGACGACTTTAACAGGAGCTTCAGTTGCTGGAGACATACCTTTCACCAATGTTATACCGCGCACAAATTGAGGCTTGTAAGAAATATCTTTCTTCAAGGACAACACAATCGCGTGATTTAGAGAGTGAGTTAATTTAGTGATATAACGGTTAACTGGCAAACGCATTGAAAATATGTCGTTCGAGATATGGTGGGAACTGACCACTGCGACGGCGCAGTTTGCCATCGTATTCAACGAAAAAATAGGGATACACCTGATGTACATGGACGCAGCATTTCTTGTCGTCCGAAGATGAGCCATAGATTCTAATAACGGGCACACTAGGCAAGTCAGAGTTGTCCAGTGGGCCGGGCGGCGCCAGATAGTGGTCAATCTCGAAGATTTGGTTTCAGCGACGTTGCCACCTCGAGAACGCCAGGGGTACCTGGTTTATCTGAACTTGTAGTACAGGTACAGGTTGAGACGCCATTATGGCATGGGTGATAATGTACAGTCGATGAAGAGCTGAACAGCGCGACGCACGACGAGTGGGTCAAAGGCGTTTAATCCAAGTTTGGGAATCACGAGAGTGATCGGCGATCCAAGTCGACTTCTTCAAAAACACAAATTCGACATCTCGTAAACTGTACCCGGGCGACCAAGAAACGCATTCTCGGTGAACTTATATAAATCTACATAGCTGAACGATTCCTTATACATTGTTATACAGGTTCATTGACGTCTATCCCACACTCACTGGTGGCGCCTCGCATTGTGAACCACAGATATAACCTGCTTTCCGACCCAAGTGATCCCAGGCGCTACTCGCTCGTACCCGCGCACATGCCCTGGCTCCACACAGACGAACTTTTCCCTGGAGCGAGGTGAGATTCATTTTATTCAACATACATAATCGGGACATACCATCCACCTTTCTCCATATCTCCCATTTTGCTGCCCGTTTCTGCTGGGTTCCACACCACAACGTCTTTCAAATTTGTGGTCTTGATTGCGACTCCTCCGCCAGGCCAAGTCACCTCGTACGAGCCAGGGGCGTTCTCATAAACGGAATCAGTGAATTTTCGGACGTCAACCCCAGCCCTCTTCTCGATTTTGGGGGAAGATTTCCCCTCCTCCGTCGACTCGGTCTTGTCGAAGTAGGAAAGGTTCTGGAGAGGAGTTACGAGGACTTCGTTGGCCGGCGCGAGAACGTAGTTGTGGAAAAGAGCCTGGAATTCAAGAAAGTCTGGGGGATACTCGGTGGACGCGGAGGTATTCTTGACGTGCAGTTCCGTTGAAAGGTCGTCTTCTCCCAGAGTTACGACGAAGCGCAGATGGAATTGGCGTTTGTAAACAGCTGCGATCGAGGGTGTGGGATCCAGGGCTGCACGATTGGGGTCAACCAAGACCAGGATGCGCGAATGCATTGCGATTTACTCAGAGTGATCGAGACATAGTCTCCCTCTTCCTTGATAATATTGTCCCAAGACCAGTCCGAGCTTCTCGCAAAGCCATGCTAGTCGGTTTGTGTGGGAATTCGTGGTAATATACCACCAAGACTGCCTACCTGAGGAAGCTTGGCGTGTTCGGGATGCGCGGGAGGGCCAAACTGAAGCGCGGGTTAGAGCAACCGAGGCTGATCGCAGAGGACATACACAAGGAAAGACGACGGGAATGCCACCGCGCACGGGCTTGCTGCCATCGCGCACGGCAGTCGCGGAGACAAAGAGGCGCTCAGAGGGACTCTTCCATGAGACGATTGTCGCGCCATAGAGCATTATTTCGGCGGAGGAGCCCTGGATAGAGCAATCTGAGCCTTCGGGGTCTGGGTCTGGGGAAAGCGTGTACTTTTGGATGGCGGAGGACGATATTGGACATTGGATGAGAAAGCTGTAGATAGAGGGACGGAAAGGGTATTCGAGCCACGTGGCGGCGGGCAAGTATCAGCTCAACGCGATCAGGAAATGCACTCTTGAACAGAACGACATACCGTAACTAGTCCGCCCCGCACCTTCGTCTTTCCTTTCTCCTCCACACACCCACCATGGATCCCGGCGAAGATGTAAGTCTCCCGCTCCCCCCAGCCCCGTCCTCTCATCCCCCACAAGATTGCGCCGATTGCCATCCTCATGGATGAGCTGCGATCAGAGGACGTGCAGCTGCGTCTCAACGCAATCCACAGCGTCCCCACCATCGCTTTGGCCTTGGGACCCGATCGTGCACGCGAGGAACTCGTGCCGTTCCTTCAAGACTCTGTCGATGACGAAGACGAGGTCCTCCTTGCCCTGGCGGAAGAACTCGGGAAGAATTTCGAAGAGTACATCGGCGGAAAGGAGTACGCACACATCCTGCTCGGCCCTCTGGAAAATCTCTCGGCGGTAGAGGAAACCCTCGTGCGGGATAAGGTCTTGCTCTCCTTTGACTCGGCCCCTCTCCGTCGCGCTGATGGAGTCCTAGGCCGCAGAATCCATCACCAAGGTCGCCGTCGTTCTTTCACAGGCCCAAGTCGAAGAATACTACATCCCTCTTCTCAAACGTCTCTCTCAAGGCGAATGGTTCACATCACGGACTTCCTCTGCTGCCCTGTATCCTGCCGTATACGCCAAGGTCTCCCCCGCCATCCAGGAGGATTTGCGCAAGGGTTTCGCCGCCCTTGGCTCGGACGACACACCTATGGTCCGAAGAGCGGCCGCCAAGTGGCTAGGGGTGCGCCACAGCATGCTTTGCGCGCACCAGTCGATGTCCTGACCACCCTTTCAGCCGCTCTTGACTCATTTCTCTCCCCAACACGTCCTCTCCGACGGCTTACCGATATACCGCAGACTTCAGTCAGACGACCAAGACTCTGTTCGGTTATTGACCGTCGAGGACTTGATTGCGATCGCACAGCGGATGTCCCCCGCGGAAGTCAAGGAGCAGCTTTTAAAACAAATCCGCCACAGTATAGGCGACAAGAGCTGGCGTGTGCGATACATGGCGGCCAACCACTTCAACGAGGTTCGCGGTAGATCTCCCTCGGCCAATATTGTTTATTAAATTCCTTCAACAAAGCTCGCAGACGCGGTTGGTGTCGAACTTGTGCGGGAGGAGCTTACTGCCCAGTATGTGCAGCTGCTCAAGGACAACGAGGCCGAGGTCCGGACCGCGGCCGCAGGGCAGATTCCAGGTACGTACTATTGGTATTTCTTCCGTTCACTGCCGTCTAACGCGCGCCAGGTTTCTCCAAACTTCTGGACAAAGATGTCATTTTGGCCCGCATTGTGCCTTGCGTCCGAGATCTCTCTCAGGACACTTCACAACATGTGCGCGCCGCTCTTGCGAATCAGATCAGTGGTCTCGCTCCGCTGCTCGGAAAAGAATCGACCATCGAACATCTCCTCCCCCTCTTCCTCCATCTCCTAAAAGACGATTTCCCTGAAGTGCGACTGAACATCATCAGCAAGCTGGAAACAGTCAACAATGGTTCGTCTCATTTCACAGCCTATGTCGTTCGTGTCTCACGAGCCCTGTAGTGATCGGCATAGAACTCTTATCGGAGACCCTGCTTCCCGCTATCGTCGAGCTTGCCGAGGACAAGTCGTGGCGCGTCCGTCAGGCGATCATCGAATATATCCCTCTGCTTGCCAACCAACTCGGTAAACCCTTCTTCGACGAACAGCTCGGGAATCTGTGCATGTCGTGGCTGGGCGATACTGTCTTCAGCATCCGAGAGGCCGCTACCGTGAACCTGAAAAAACTAACCGAAGTCTTCGGCGTGGAGTGGGCTAAAGTCCAAATTGTTCCTAAGGTTATGGGGATGGGCCAGCACCCGAATTATCTGTTCAGAATGACCACCGTTCAGGCCATCACGGTATGCATCATTTTTTGTTTCTTTCGCGTGTCGCTCACATCCTGAATAGACCATCGCTCCATCGCTGAACCTGGACATCGTTCGCACCGACATCATTGATCCTTTGCTCCAGCTCGCGTCAGACCCTATTCCCAATATCCGGTTCAACGTTGCAAAGTCCTTGGAAGTGCTCGCCATTACATACGGTGTCAACCCTCCTGGAACCGAATTCGTGCGAACCAGGATCGTTCCTGCGCTGGAGCAGCAGAAAAACGATCAAGATGCGGACGTTCGGTATTTTGCAGCGCGAGCGCTTCAGAAGGCCCTGGCTGAGTCGTGAGGTACGATAGATCCATCATTTAAAGACATTAGCCTTATAGTCAGAACCAAAGATTACAATTCGGAGAATCCTGTGCCCTCGTTTGCGCTATACACAACTCTCAAACTGTTAATGAAATTTATTTGCCGGTACTGTGCTTTGTGCTTCAAATATTTTCCGGCCTTCCTACGACCCACCTTTCCTTGCGCATACAGTAGAGATATTTTAGTGAACGGCAAGAACTCTTGATGAAACAGTTCAATCGACGTTGGTCTTGTTTCAGCTGTCCATTCTTCCGTCACCGCCGAGAGCTTTCTCAAGGTGAAGTTTTTTCTCTTTGTGCGTTTGTACTATCGACAAGATGTAGGACGACGGTTGAACCTTGAGGACTGTTGAGGACCGAGGAAGCTAAGTGCCATTGAAACCCGAGTTGGAAGGGAAGCATTGGTCAGACGTGGATCTGATTCATGTGCATGGTTATTGTTCTGATGGTGATGTTTTCTGGCATACCCACGATAAGAATTTCCCATGATGCCAATCACGTCTATAAAAGGCTCGCAACCTTTGTTCTCTGGCTCTTTCTGTTTCTTCACTCACGTTCAACGGTTTCCGCCTAATTTTTTAGTCACTCTTTCAACCATCCAACGACCAGAATGACCTTAATCACCCGTTTCGGCGCTGCTCTCATCGTCCTCGCCGCCGCTCTGCCCTTCGTTGCGGCGACTGCTGTCCGTAGCAGCGACAGCTGCCAGAACAGCGAGTTCTGGTGAGTTTTTTCGTCTTCCCGCTCCTGGACAAATATGCTCATTGCATTTTTTCCCTCGAATTTCCAGGTGGGAGCCGAAGGGTTGCTGCCTTCCCCACGGCGGCCCTCCTGCACCGCCCCCTCCCCCGAAAGGCCACGACTGCCCTCCTACCAGCCACTACTGGAACGTTGAGCAGGGCTGCTGCACCCCCGCTCACCCCCTTCCCCCCAGCAACCCTCCCCCGCAATGCCGGGAAGGTTGGGCTTGGTGGCCGCTCCTCCACATGTGTCTTCCGGAGATCCCCACCCCTCCCTCGAGCCCTCCCTCCCGGCCGTCTAGCGGCTCGGGAGGCTACGGCTGGAAGCGCCACGCTCACAAACGCGCCGGCCCGCTCTGCCCCACCGGCTTCGATGCATGCCCCATTGTTGGGCTCTCTGCCAAGGACTATGAATGCGTTGACATCGCGGTCGAGCTCGAATCATGCGGTGGGTGTGCTTCCCTCGGCCAAGGCCAGGACTGCACTGCGATCGCCGGCGCGTGGAATGTTGGTTGCGAGCAAGGACGTTGCGCAGGTGTGTTTGATTTCATTTTTTTTCTTTCTTTGATCGCGCCGGCTAAAATCTTTACAGTCTACACTTGCACGTTTGGTTTCAAACGTGCCCAGGATGGTCAGAGCTGCATTCCGCTTTGAACTTGCAAAAGAAAAAGATACACATGAGCTAGAAACACCCACCGTCATACCCTGACATACCACTCTTTTACCCTCCACATTCTTTGGGCCATTACCTGTCTCCTTCGCGGACTAGGACATCTTCGTTGGACACCTCACGGACACTTCTCACTACTACATCTGTGGTTTATCCCTCACCGCTTTTGTTGGTTATATTATTCACCGAACTATAGACTATCTTGTTGTTACCCGCAACCGTTACCTCTGTGCTATCGCGCGTATCTACTGCTGGGTTCAATTTGATTCCATATGGTCCGGTTGCAAATGGATGACGCGACGTCCGATCGCGGGCGAGAAACGATCACGTGTCGGCTGTTTGACTAACCGTGGGAATAAACAGGAATTCAAACTCCGCGTATAAGAGGGCGTCTACGTCCAAATTGGGACAGTTTCGCACTCTCTCTCGAACCACCACCATCCCGCCTTTGTGCACTCATATCAACATCCTCGCCCGCAACCTCCATTCACCCCGTACATCCAGGATCATGCCTTCTATCGCTCGCGCCATCCTTCTCGCCGTACACGCTGCGTCCTTCCTCGCCCTCACAGGTCTCTCGCCGGCGACCACCAATGCCCTCGCGTCACCCCTTGCTTCTCCCGCCTTTCCCCCGAACTCGCCCAGCTCTCTTCTCGCCGCTCGTGTTGTCACCAAACACACCGACGCCGACCTCGTCGCGCGCGCTCCCACCACCACGCCCGCAGCTACACGCAACCAAACTGCCAGCGACCATGTGAAGCGCATCCATGACCTCTCTGTCAAGATGAAAGGCAATGCCGCCAACATGAGTACGTGATAGACCCTTTTCCCCTCTGACTTTGTCGCTCACGACGCGTCCTCAGAGCGCTACGCTGCTCAGGCTAAATCCAAGCGGACTCGCGACGCAAGTGGCCTCGCCTTCCAGCAGCTGTGCACGACGGAGGTGACCAGATACAACGACAACTTCGCAGACTTCCGTGGCATCCTCGTCCTCCTTCCCAACGACGCTGGCCTCCTCTGCTACGACCGCACCGACGATGTCGAGACCTACCTGAAGGATATCATCAACGCCCACAAAGAGATCGTCGCCGCCACCGTTGAGATCGTAGATTGTATTCCCATCCTTGGACCAATCTTGGCGCCGCGTGAGTGAATCTAATCTCTTCTCCGTCCACCATACTTAACGCTGCGCAGTCATGGAGCAGGTCAAGTGTCTTGTGGACGAGATCCTCGATATCGTGGAGAACTATCTCGACTGTCTTTTTGCCATGGTTGGACCGCTTCTCCAGTCGCTTGGCCTCGGTCCAGTCGCAGACTCACTCACAAGCCTTCTATGCTCCCTCGGCGTCTGTTTGGGCACACTACTGTAATTTTCACCACCTCGCCTCGATTATCATGTATCAACCACAAACTATACCCCCGCACATGTATTTTATACTATCCGATCCAGAATGACTATAGAGCTTGATACTATCGATCACCCAGAAGTGCAAGATGACCCTGAAGTGCAAATTTTGGATTTCCTCCCAATTCAAACCAGTTTGCCTCAGAAAAAAGATTGAAGACTTGTAAGCTACATAGCAATGTCCTGTCAAGTTTCTGGACACATCCCAGAAGAATTGAGGCCACTAGAAAACCAAAAGGGGTGTCCATCAAATCTTGCACTTCCTAGTCATTTCCCCGCCAAAATAAGTGACCACTTTCGGCATCCTTGCTCCACCTTCAACTGAGCCTCAAAAATTAAGCCGCTTGGGATTATGCATATTCAGATGTACCAAATGCTACTTGAGAAAGCCGAGAGGCTAAGTATCTGTAGTAAACTCACAGGCGGACCATCAAAAAAATCTTGCACTTCTGGGCGATCGATAGTATTTTTTGCACAATCGACGTCCAAGCAAAGTCATTTCGCGCTGGGGTGAAATATTAGAGGGTGAATAAACTTTATAACCAGTTCGATACATGTAATCGACAGTGTTTCATTGGAATGCATTGCGGGTCCATGTATCACTGTACATAGTATGGTGGAGTGTTGTAGGGGATGTGACGAAGGAGAAGTTGGTCGTGTGCAGTTTAGGCCCAGGCTCGCGGTGCTGTCGACTAGCCAGTGCAAGCGAATGTTAAGCGCCTTGCTCCTAGAGAAGAGGCGGCGGCGCGGCAGGTGGCGACGAGACCACTTGCGGCTTGGGGGAGGAGAGGGCGGTCATCGCGCGCATGAATACGTCGACTTCGCAGACGCCGGGATGGTAGCAAGCGCGAAGATCGCGTCGGCGACGTCGCACTGTGATAATTAGTTTGGTCGAGTAGCATCGCAATCGACCCGCATCCCGAGCGTACTGGCCAGATCCGGCCTGGTCACTGACGGATGACGACGGATAGTATGGATAGTATGCACCTGACGCATTGTGCTAGTTATCTTCACCGTTTAGTGGTCCAAGGGTGCACTGACTATGGAGCTTCTTGATGTACTCAACGTTCTGAAAACCCGGGCGACATAGAGCTGCACGAAGAGCCATTTTGAATTCTGGACGAGGTGGTGTCTGTTGACCTTGATTTTACCAACTCGAGAACGCCAGCGCGAAT
This sequence comes from Mycena alexandri, assembly GCA_029233265.1. Classification (NCBI taxonomy): domain Eukaryota; kingdom Fungi; phylum Basidiomycota; class Agaricomycetes; order Agaricales; family Mycenaceae; genus Mycena; species Mycena alexandri. The sequence continues at coordinate 240,286 of JARJCM010000033.1, read as the reverse complement.
TCGATACACAGAAGAGATTTGCTGTGGTGCCCACCGAATGATTAGAGTTCCTTGAGGTACACGATATGTTACACGGAACGGCTGGTATTAAGTTGAAATGTCTGTCCGCTGAGGCGCGCCCTACTCTTCCTCGACCCAACGCTCGGCAATAGGACCGACGTATGGTAACTGAAACCGTGCCAAACCGTTTTGCGACGCATCTAAATAAGCCCGAACCCTGTGGAGAATGAGTGGTCGTCGACGGCAAGAGGAAGACGCGTACGCCATGTAGACTTCAGAGCCAAGGAGCAGCAGGGTGAAGATTGTGCGCATCCATCCCGGAAACTGCAGCAAGGACGCGAGTATTCGAACGACCACGAGTGGGGTGGTGAACAGCGCCGACTGGTAAGCTAAGCTGGCATCAGTTTGGAGTTGTACAGCAGGCGGGTATAGGAGCACCATGGAATCGAACATAGTCATTTTGGGTCTCGATAATTAAGAGTGCCAGCGCTGCAGCCAGGGGGTTACCATAGTTAGCGGGCAGAGGAGGATTTACCGCACCCGAGATGGGTCCCAGAAGATACGCCACAGCAGCAAGCATGTCGACGCGCAGTCCGTGTCGAGTTTCCCATTGATTCTGCTGGCTTTCAGCCTCCTCAACCGCAGCAAGACCACCGGCTGCCGATGCATTGAAGGTAGGGATGCCGCCGGACTGGTAGGACGTGTCCGTGTGCGACGGATGGGCCGGGAACCAGGGCCGTGCGGGCTTGGTTGATGGCGGAGGAAGCGAGGCGGGGTCGTCAGGCGGTGGGGTCTAGCAAACGGAGGCATTCAGGACGAGCAAGCACATTATATCCGGGATACCGACATAGGCCGCGAAGGATGCGAAATGGCTCGACGATGAGGACATGGTGGTGCGGCGCAGCGGGGAGCGGCGCGCACCGGGCCGGATCACGTGGATTTTCTGTGCAGTTTCTCCTAGTTTCTCACGACCGCAATCCTCCTTTCCACGCGCCGGCCTCGGTCCAGGTTCGTCTCCCCACCGCACATACTCCTCTCGTTCTCACTTGTGGCCCAGTATCGTACACTAGCCTCCCAAGATGGTCCGCCCTTTCCTGGCCAACGCCGCACGTCCACTGACTCCCCATTTTTATTAGGCCGACAACTCAGCACCCATCACCCTGCGCACCAGAAAATTTATCACCAACCGCCTCCTGGCCCGTCGTCAATTCGTCATTGACGTCCTCCACCCGTCTCGTCCAAACGTCTCCAAGGCGGACCTGTCCGAGAAGCTCGCCGTCCTCTACAAGACCGACAAGAACCGCGTCGTCACCTTTGGCTTCCGGACACAGTTTGGTGGTGGACGGAGTACCGGCTTTGCGTTGATCTACGACGACGAGGCGTCGCAGAAAAAGTTTGAGCCGAAGCACCGGCTGGTCCGCGTGCGTGCATTTTGCGCTGCCATTTCCGTTCCCCGGCTCACTGTGTCCTAGTCTAAGCTATCGGCCAAGGTCGAGAAGCCGTCGCGCAAACTGCGGAAAGAGCGCAAGAACCGTGCGAAGAAGGTAGGCGCCGTTCGCAATATCGTGGACGCCGTTCTCACTCTGCTCTCCCCAGTTCCGTGGTACCAAAAAGTCCAAGGCAGCCGATGCCCCCAAGAAGAAGTAGGGTCTTCCTCCTGGTCTTTGTCGCGTGGGGGCTACCGGACATCGAAAACTAGGGCTGACTGTATGCCATATAATTCATGCTTTTATGCCCTTCCATCATCCCGAAAACATTGCATAAGAATTATATGTGAATCCAAAAAGTACATGGGTATCATAGTGTATGGTGAATATGTCTAGTGCAAAGCAGGACACCCAAGAACGACTAGAACCCTGACTTTTTGTGGATGATATCGGGGTCTTCTTGATACTCTTCAGCCGATACCCACATCTAAAGAAGATGGAATTAGTTGCTCGGGTGCTGCTAATGAACGACATCCGCACCTTCTTGAAAGTATTTAGACCGGCAAGAATCGAACCCCCAATCCACGTCGAATATTTCCGTTCTGGCGGCGCGTATATTCTGATTTTCACGTCTTTGAGCGCGAGTTTCTTCGTTTCATTCAAAAGGCGATCTCCGAAACCTGCGAAAGATAAGAGCCAGCACCAAACAGCGAAGAAGATGCCAAACCTCGGCATAACGTGCTGCCGCCGCTCAGGACAATATTCGAAAAGAGCGACTTTCGAAGGTCGAGATCCACGCGGTTGATAGAGTCAACGACGACTTGGTGGACGCCGGCGTATTCTTGCCCTATCAATTCGGGATTAAACAGGATCTCTGGGGCACGGAAACGCTCAGCGCCAAGCTGCAAAGGTCAGACAGGTTCAGGGCTCAGCGGCAAGAAGGTGAAAATCCAAGGCACCTGAATGACGTTTCCATCGGGTAGTCGGAACTCTTCCGTTCGTCCCTGTGCCTCTTTCTCCTCCTTGGCCGGGTTGAGAGCGACATAACAGCATTTCTCTTTGATCGTCCGAACGACTTCGCGTTCTGCCGTCGTGTGCAGGTGGTGTCCGGATTTGCGAAGCAGGAGCTGGAGATGGTCGGTAACGTCCCTGCGCCGGGGCCTTCAAAATCCGCTCCGAGTCGCATTACATTTCTGCGTACCTTCCGGCAACGTCCACCCGACGAATCGCATGCGGCATCGAGAATCCTTCGAACACAGGCACTGCGTGTGTTACTCCGTCGCCCGAGTCAATGACAATACCCGTTGTTCGGCCAGAGGAATATCTGGTGAAATATTGAGCGGAGCCAAACTTCACCTTGATCGCGTAGCTCACAATGACAGAACCGCTTGAACCGAGGTGAACAGGGCAGGGACATTAAATGTGTCAAAGAATATTTGAGCGGCATAGTCTCGATTACTTCGAGGGTTGAGAGGCGCCTCCGTCAATAGCACGGGATGCTGAACCATAATTCAAGTTGAATCCGCATAATGGGCGCACGGACCGACGCACCTCTTCGCTCAGCGTGCCCAGCTCCTCTGCATATACCCAGCTCCATATTTTTTCCATGTCGTCCCAGTCCGTGACGATGCCGTGTTCCATTGGATACTTGATTTTGAGCAGCCCGCGAAACTCTTGTGCCTTCTTCCCAATGAACACGTCGCCGTCCAGTGCACCAGCCATGACTCGGATATGCTTTGGCCGCCCGACGCTGCGACAGACATGTTAGGGTGGAAAAGATGAAAAAGTCAACATACAAAGACGGAAAGAAGCATTTTGGGTGGTCCTGTCCCGCGAAGCCAGCCTTAATGGTCCCCGAGCCCTGTTGAGTGGCTGGTCAGTGGAGAACAGGCGTAGTAATGAGAGCGAACGTTGTCGATAACGACAGGCTGGTTGGTCAACACGTCGTCAAACTCGGCGCTCATGGATGGGGGGTGTGGTCAACGCGCGGTTTACAGCAAGTCCTAATGGGACAAATATTATTTCGGCTTGCTTTGATCTGCCATGGCTCGTTCTCTTATCTGGCTCTTCCTGCTCTCTGTCTTTGCCTCTGTCAACGCGGCGCTGCACAAATGGGAGGCAACAAACTTCTGCAAATGTACGCGTCCGCGTCTTGCTCGTCGCCGCCAGACGCTCATTCCAACCAGGCATTTGTTTCGGCGCAAACTACTCAATATTGCACCTCGATATACCAGATAATCCGTCGCAACCGTGTCTGTCGTGTACAAAGCAGTGGTGTCTGAACCAGAATCTGCTCATATGTCACGGAGCCACCCTTGGCGACACGGACCCTGACACTGCAACCGGGAAAGAAGGGGACGTCGAAGCAAGATGCTTTCGTGGGTTTTCAGGTATTCCGGAGGCGCGACACACGCTCACTATTTTCAAGAACGCGACTCGCCTCGAGACCAATTGGTCGTGACTATCTTCCTTCTGACCGTGTTTGGTCTGCTGCTGGGTGCCGGAATTAAGAGTAGGATGGTCAAGGCGGGCTTTGCAGACACGCATATCCCGTGGGATGCAGGGCGCAGATGGTGGGATGTAAGTACACTTTTCTTCGTGTTCCTTTCTTCGTGCTAATCTCCCAAAGACATGGACGCCTGGACAAATGGGACTATCGAGGTTCGGGCGGAGCGCAGATAGGAACGATGTGAGAATGGCAGAATACATACCAGTCGCGGCCGAGTCGCGGTCATAATACTACTTTGTACTACACTAGCTCACTTGCCCATTGCCATCACCACGATGGGTTCACTTTGCTCGAAGGGATCCTCCAACTACGCCGGTAAACCTAGTTCCTCCGGAGTTGCTTCGTTTACTTATCTCTGAAGGCGGGCACACCGTCTTGGGATCCTCGGCTGACGGGGCCAGTGCGACTCCCGCAGGCAGTCGGCCTGATCCACGAGCCGCTGCCCTGCAAGCTGCAGAGGCGAGACTGCAAGCCGTGAGTCCGTCGCCGATGCGCTGGCTTCGCAACTAATATCACTGTCGTACTACGAAGAGTAAGGCTAGGGGTGCGCCGAACAAAGGAGCCCTTGCCGCCCAAGCCGGTAAATCGTCTTCACGGAGAGAGCCAGAACCGGTACAGGAGGAGCGATTGGTGGTGAGTTCATCGTCCACGGGCCCAGCAAGTAGCTCATTGTCTCGACAAGTGGGACTGATGATGGTTGTACGAATGAACATTGTAATACTTACTTGCGTCTGTTTGCTACGTCAACTTTGATTTCTCTCTTCCTCCACATGAATGTCAACGGAATGGGAGAAAGTCCTCTGGAAGAGACAAGACCACCCCGATAATCATATCGTACCGGGCTCCTTCTTGTCATCCCTCAAGAAAAATGGTACCGTTTGCCGCGTCCTCAAGACGAGGAGGTTGTCTGATATCTGGGTCGTGCTAGCCAACTTCAGACCCTACACTTACTGGCCGGTCGTGCTACTCTCTTGTGCTATCACCCAGCACGTCGCGACTATATTCATCTTTGTCTCAGTCTTCGTCCGACTGAAGGAAAACTACCTCGACCCCCATACGCTGGTCTGGATATCTGTCTGCTGCTTCTTTGCCGGCTATCTATCGTGGGAGCTACTGGACCGAACAGGCGCTGGCCGTGAGCATCGACGCGCCAACCGTAAGTTACCTTTGCCTGACGCGTATTCCTCAAATGGCATCACATCACACAGGCGTAAAGGCGGCCAAGTCCTCGATTCTAATATTCCTCGCCCTCATGTCCTTGTCCCCCGTTCTTCGAACTCTAACTGCAGCTACCTCGTCCGACTCCATTTGGGCGTTATCAGCCACCCTGTTCGGCGTCAACGCTCTTCTCGCGGATTATAGCGCGATTTCACTGGGCGGAGAGGTTCACGAGAGGTCCGATCTTCCCGTCCTTGCATTAACTCTGTATCAGCCTTTAACCGTTTCATAATAGGCTCACCTCGGTTTTATCCATGAATGCCGCGATTTCAGCGTCCGTGGTCCTCGCCTCACGCTTGGCGAACGACCTTGCTGTATTCGCCCTCATTTTATTCTCGGTCCAAGCCTTTGCGTTGTTTCCTCGGCTACGTCACCGGCTAGGGGTGAGTTATACGCGCGCGCATGCGTGGATGCTGTAACCGCTTCCATTAATCTCATGTTGTTCTAGTTGTGCCCCTCCACTTTACGACTGGCATTTACTGCCGTCTTATTTGCCGTTTCGATCTTGATAACCGGGTCGCTATCGCGGACTGTCACCTGGATATACGCTGCTGTGCAACTGGGAGTCACATTCCTTGCACCCGCCGTGCTGGTTTGGGCACAAAAGTTTAAAAAGTCCGTCGCGTGTCTCTTCCTCCCCCGACAGCCGCTCGCAGAGCTGACGTGGATGCCAGTGAAATCCGAGGACCATGGGACGTCGCGATTCCCAAAGTTAATTGTTGATTCGAGGGCGATGGGCGGACGGTGGATAAAAAGCAATTCGAAAGCAATATTTCAAGACAGCAAGACAATATACAGCTATAATACACTATGAAACAGGCGTGCGGCCGACAAGTATTAATGCATGAGTATGGTTCTACATTGTCAGGTTTCAAAACAAAACAGAGAAAATTACCGCGTCGTTGGAGTTGGATACATTTTTTTCCCGCGCTTTCACGGTCACGTGGTACAATCCTTCATGTCTGCATCTCCGGACCCTCGTCGCTCTCTTCCGTCCGCTGGCGTTTAGTACCCGAAGAGACCCCCATATCGATCCCTCTAGCTTCCAGAACGTCAAGCGCTGTCTTAGCAGGCGCATCCGACGGCTTTTTGGTCCGAGCTCGAGTCCGTCGCAGCGCGCCAAACGCCTGTGCCTTGATAACAGCGAGCGTGCCCGACAGAGGAGGCGCAGCGGAAGGAGAGGATGAGCGAGAAGGCGGTGAAATAACCGAATCGCGTCGTGGACGCAGACGTGAATGACCATAAGAATTAGAGTCGCCGTCACTACTGGTGCGATCGTGCTGCGACCCGCCGTCGCTTATCGAGAGGGGGGGAAGGATGGGCAGTGGGCGATCTGAGCTCGAGTCTGCTCTCCGAGTTCCCAGTCTGTAGCGGACAGCGTCGCTCCCGGGGCCAGATAACGAAACTTCGGTACCCGAATGAAGGCCAACATCGGAACGAGGATTCGAATTGCGGCGATAATCGTAATCACTCCGCTCATGCGGGACGGAACCATCCGAGAACGCGAATTGGAATGGCGACGTCAGCGATGTCGAGGAGGAGGATGGTGTGGTGCTGCTGGGGGAGATGGATCGGCTGCCTGGAAAGACGTAGGGGGCGGCATCGAGATTGTTGACGGGGATCTTGGCGTCCTCACCGAACCTGGCAGGCTGAAAGGGCACGGAGAGATCCGACGAGGACGTGAGGGTCGGGGATTCGCCAAAACTAGGAGAGTCGGAGGAGTTCGTGCTCTGAGGTGGACCGGAGTCCCCGCTGGACGACGTGTTCTGGCCGATATTTGGTGGCCAAGATTGGCCATGGTCTCGTCCATGCATGCTATACGAGTAAGGCCCGTATTTTCCGCCGCGCTGGGTAAGAGAGTGCGGGGAATTCTCGCCCCCGGAAACGTCGCTGGCGTATGCCATAGATGGAGAATGGGCGTAGGAGTGACTGGGCCCAGTGTTATACTGGCCGCTGCACATTGTCGGATCGTCGGGGGAGCGATACGCCATGCCTTCAGCACCGTAGCTGTGCAGCTGAGAGGATCCCAAATGGCCGTTGAGCATGGGCTGCGGAAGAGGCGGCAGCTCGTCGTTCTCGCCTGACTTTCTCGACTGCCAAAGGGTCCTCCAAAACTTCTCGCGCTCGCGGAATTCGTGTCGCAAACTGGCATTTTGTTGTCGCAGCTCCTGAGCGTCGGAGCGGGCCTCGCGGCAAGAGTCTTGGAGTTGGAGGACGACACTTTCTAGGCTGGTTACTGAACCAGACGCTTAGATCTCGATAGAAGTAGCAGAATAAATTATTCACCTGTTTCTTCCAGAGTCGCGATATAATTAGCCCTACGCGCTCTGAAGGCCGCTTGCGCATCTGCATTTTTCTTCTTCCTGCAGTTTGATCAGATTTTGTTCAAATGCTCGAGAATCGGACCTCACCTGAGCGCGATCTCGCTAGCACGATTTTCCTTGACATTTATTCAAGTTTGGTCAAAATGTTGAAACAGTTCGCGACTTACCTCGCTGTTTTTTGGCATGGGGAGTAGAGGATTAAAGGAATTCTTACTAGCGTACTTGGGCGTCTATACGCGTTGGCTTGCGGAAGGTAGAAGTCGAAAACGAGTTCAAGTGCAAGGCGTCCAGAACTCAAGTAAGCGTACAGACGCGCTTCGGGTGGAAATGCAGAAGGAAGGTCGTAGTACCACCAACGGTATGTTAGAGAGTCTCCGTGAATTAAAAAAACCGGAAAGCTCAAGGAGACTAGGTGTTGTCGAATGTTGGTTTGCAAGACGACGGTCGGGAGAACGTCAAGAACGACTCACAGCTCGCAAGACCACTAGCGATATGGGTGGAAGGAGAAAGAGCAGGACTCGAGTGTATGACCTTGTTGTTATAAGCATGGTAGCAGGGAAGAATCCAGCCACGAGGACCGCGGACTCCTTGCGATTCCGAAGGTTGCTTGCTGTCAGGTCTGAGGCACGGACAGAAGAAAATATATCTAGATTCCACGGATGCAAGCAGGCGCGCCACCTAGAGCTGCTTGGGTCGGCCGGCCATCTCCGACACTATGCTACACATTTCATTCATCTACTTCTTGCTCCCCGTCGCCCTCCAAATCCAGCGTTTCCAGGTTTGTGCCTTGCCCATCAAGCACGCAGGCCACCCTCCGTCCAACACGACCGTTCAATGCCAAAGACACGGGCCCAGATCCGCCGTACGCCAATTCTCGCCGTCCCTTAATCGGTATCGGTATCGAGGCCAGCTGAGAAGAGCTGAGCACATGTCCGTCCACTTGGGTTTGAAACCTACTTGGCCTTGTTCCCAGAGTTCCATCGCTCGCTGCATCAAATCTTCCCGGGCTGGTGTCCTTACATACTCGGCGGGGCCTAGCTCTTGATACTCTAGTTCGCTGTAGCCAGCTGTCGCTATAAACGATCCCCCTGAGCACGATCAGCAAGGAATTCAGTCGAGTACTTCGTTAAGCCCCACCCGGTTGGTTACGAATCCGGTAAACAATTACGACGGATAAATCGTCGAAGAATTGGGCGTCTAGGATTTCGAGATGAAGTGGTCCAGCTTCTTCCTGTTCCGCGGGAAGCGTTCCATCGAGAAGGGCAATGCCAACGGAGGGAGGCAATTGGGAAGTCTTACCGCCGAAGCGGACTCGTGCTAGACACACTGGTGTCCCTTGAGCAGTTGCCACGTCTTCAGGCAGAATCAGCTCACGCACAGAAGGTCCGATTTAGCGAAGCAGAAGGTATGTGCATTGCGAGATATTGCACAAATTCATCGTCCTATACGCGGGTCCAATCAGGCATGGCGATTTTTCTATCTAAGCGACGTACCTCGTTCTCACCCAAAATGATCCGTTCGCGGATAGTAATCTGTGGGTTCGATTGCGGTGCTGGCCTCGCTTGTGTCGCCTGGCTCGCGATAGAATCCCGTCTAGCGGAAACCAAAGCAGTCCGTGAGGTTGCTCCGGCTGCGCCATCGAATACTCGTTGGCATCTTGAGGCTAGTTCTTGGACTAGGGCGTCGAGGTTTCGGTCCAGATGATTCAACTCGTTCTGCGTCGTAGTCTAGCATACGTTAGTCCAAGAAAAACATTCCGAAAGGAAGAAGGAAGCGCAACACACACCAATTGCCACTTCGTCGAATCTACTGCGGCTCGTGCCTGCTCAATTGTAGTGCGGAGATTCGGATTGCTGTCTCCGATACCTAGCTCGCGAGGGTTGAATTGAGGAACAGGACCCATGAACCATTTATCGATAGAGCTAACAACCAAGCCCGACATGAAGTAGTTGTTGACCTCCAAAACATCGTGACGGAGTTGAGGGTGGTACTCGCTTGGCGGGTTCACGGCGGTTGTTTCTGGAAATGATTTGGGCAAGGACGAGAACAGGATATGGTCAACATACCGGCGCGAATCCAGATTACGAATTCCTTGAACCTGGAAAGTTCACGACGAGCAACAGCAGCCAGCCAGCTCGCTATGAATATTGCTCGACCAGTCAAATCGATGCACGTCTCAATATCCTGGGTTACAAGTTGGAAAGAAGAGTATTGCGGGCTTGGACAATAAGAATTACCCGTCGCGAAAGAAAAGCTGATGCTCACATTTGCGACCAACCCAGAACCTCTTCCAATATGAGGTGGAGCCGCTGGCATGCAGGGGCCACTCTTTTCTCAGAAAAGTCGCGCAATTTTACAAGAGCTTCTGTGACTGATGACTCCCACTTTTGAATTCCCTGCCGAAGGATGAATACAGTAAACAATGAATGAGCGTTCTACTCACCCTCTCACTCATTTGTTCATCGCTGCCCAGGAAGTCTGTGAGCGCTTCGGACGCTCGGCCAGTGAGTAGGAGACAAGTGAGATCCAGCATCGCAGTGGGCTCTTGTTCTGAAACAAAGTCTTGTCCGAGACCGGTCAATCCACGAAATGAGATCACATACGACCAAACTGCTCCCGTTGCCTTTTTTCCAAGGCTCTAATCCACTTGGGCCCAAGTTCTCTTGCGCCACTGAGGGTCTCAGAGCCAAACCACACGGCGCGCATTTCTTTCACAACCCGAATACAGTACCATACAAGCTCTCGAGAGCTTGAAGATATTCTGGCCATATCTCGAACTTGCCGGTCTTCAAGCATGGGTAGTCGCACAAAGACAGGTGGCAAGTCTGTGCGCCTCGCGTCTTGGTCAGTTTCTTGCGGGTAGACAATGAAGAGGGGACGCGTTGGCATCTTAAATAGAGAGGGTATTAACAAGTTGGTGCCGAGGGCTACGGGTCCCAGGTGGTAACTCCCGTCCAGAAAACAATGAATATGACCAGCGTCGTCCGAGGCCACTAGAATACTGTCCACGTTGGCGTCGTCTGCAACATCCAAGTGTCCATTGCTGGGGTCCAGTTGCTTAACATGTGAACTCATCGAGGCGACCATTGGATCTGAATTTAACGTGGGCCAGCCGTTGATGACATCGGGAAGGGAAGATTTGGGGCTCGACCTGGTATGAGAGCCTTGAAATGCGAACAGATCAGTCGCGCTAGAATCGTCTTAGCATAAAACGTTGCAAGCGTAGTGGGACTGACGTGAGTTTCTGAGACTCTTCCTGCAAACTATCCAGCAGAGGAAGAGTTCGGAGAATCGAATGCGATGTTCCGGGCTTAAAATTTAGTCATTAGAGCAACGCAATTTTGAATTTTCAAAAGCGTCGACGTACAATCAAGCCATTTCTTTTGAAAATGTCTGGGATAACCTTGACGCTAACCGTCTTCTCTGTTGTAAACCACCAGACATCGGTGATTCGGCCGGAGAGAGAAGGCAGAGGAAGGGAACGCTCTTCGTGCCCGTCCTGGACAGAATGAAGTGTAACCCGGGGAGGATCGTGAGCGATTGCGATACTCTGCCCTGGTCAGACATTTAACGGAGGCAGGGTGGAACAGTTGGGAGTATACCGTCAGGACTCCATGCTAGACCGACAATCTGTTCGCTACTTTTGTCGTCGGTTCCGACATCGACTTCCCAGGTTTTGGACCCTTGCATCTTCCAGAGACTCATCCGATCCCGCCCACCCAGACGAGATACAAGGACGAGGAGATCCTTGTCTGGACAGCATGCCGAGGGAAGAAGTCTGCAGACGGGCAGATGCACCGCCGCTATTTGGGTAATATATTCTGGAGAGGGTTCTGCAGGGACCGGCATGGGTTCTGCATGCATGCCTTTGGGCTCGAAGGAGGCAAGGATGGATCGATGGAGGGGGAACGTGGGGGAATGGTGTGGAGGAACACACGACCAGTCACGGCACGTGAGCATCACGATCGCGACAGTGCGCGATTCTCGGAGTCCGGTCGGAGACGGAGGATGCATGGTAGGTAAATTATACATACGAACAAAACTCAATCGCAGCCTAGGGCTTTTTACGCTTGCCAACCTTCTTACCCAACCTCCCGACGGCATCACCCTTTTTTGATCGAACACCTTCCCCGCTACCGCCTTTCTGACCCAAATCTCTGTCGAATGCACCCCCTGTGCGCGCTGTAACCTTTCGGGTGCTCCTTTTGGCCTTTTTAGAGGGCGGCCGTGGAACCAGAATACCAATTTTCGGGGGTCGTGCGGCTTTCTTGGCAGAACGAATCGCCGCATGCGTCGCTCGGTCATCCCCTAGTTCCTCGTCCTCCTGCATAGCGAGTTTCCGTCGCTTGGCTTTACGCGTAAGGCCAGAGAATTTGTCTCGCTTGGGCTAAAACAATGGTCAGGATAAGGGTCAAAACATCCCCGAATCGCAGGCGAACCTTATCGGCGGATGGGGCTTGCTCTTTGCCTTTTTTGCTCGGGATGGCACTTGCTTCGTACTGTTGTTTGCTCACGGCTACCAGAATTTGAGCCGACGAAACAGGATACGGAGGAGAGGGACGAACCTTCAGCGCTAAGCTTTTCTTTTCCGGTCTGGAACCAGGTTCGTGCAGGCCTTGAGTAAATTTCGGCCTCGTGTTCTATCATATTTTGCCCCTTCTTAAGTTCCATTTCTGCTTGACGGAACTGGAGAGCGATGAGCATCCGAAGGGGAAAGACGGCAAAGGAAATACCTGTTTCTCTTCCTTCTCTTCCTTGAGGATTTCGGAGATCTCGTCTTTCAGCTCGTCTAATTTTTCCACCCATTTCGCAACGGCTTCCGGCGGCACGATTCGATGACGAACTTGATCTGCTTCAGCGCCGTGTTTGATTGCGGCCTTGAGCATTTTACGGTCAGCCTCGCCAACGAGGGTCACAGAACTAACAGGAGCGTCAACGAGGCGATGACAACTAGAAGAAATCGACTTGCCGTCCTTTTTTGCCTGCTCGAGCTGTCCGTCCAACACGATGAAGATATTGCGCCAGTTGACCGGGCATATCGTAGTTGATGACCGTCTCAACACCCTTGATATCAAGACCGCGAGAGGCCAGGTCCGTCGCCATTAGATAATCAACGGCACCGTCTCTGAAGCGTTGCAAAGCAGCGAGACGCTGCATAGGATTAGCGCTAAAGAAAGAGCGTGCAGGGAGACACGAACCTGTTCCTGCGTAAGATCACCATGTAATTCGTCACATTTCAGTCCTAGGAGGCTGAAAACAATCCGCATCTGGTGGGCCAACTTTTTGCTGCGGAGGAAAATTATGACATTCGTCTTGAAAGTCCGCTTGCACAAGGTGACAAGCAATGCGGATCGTTCTGCCTCTTTTCCAGCGCGGACTCGAACAAACTCTTGTACGAGACCGCGCGCCGTGCTACGCTTCGGGTCGACGAAGAGTCGCACGGGCTTGTTCAAAGACATTCGGACCAACTCATCAACCGAGTCGGTCATGGTGGCGGAGAACAGCATCGTTTGACGCGAGGTGGGACACGACTTGACGATTTCAGCCAATTCGTCCGCAAAACCATCGGAAAGCATCCTGTCAGCCTCGTCCAAAACCAAGATATCGAGAGTATCCAACGTGAATGAAGGGGAGTTGTGAATGTGGTCAATGAGCCGACCAGGAGTCGCAATCACCACGTCCGGACGGCTACGCAGAGCAACTTCCTGCGACTTGACAGACAATCCACCTGAGGGGGGAAATCAATGATACTTTGAGAGTGAGCACAGAAAGACGAACCAACTATCAAACAGAAACGAATGTCAGTGTGAGTTGCGAGTTTGCAGCCAACCTCGAAACACTGAACGGCCAGTTCTCTCGTCGGCACAAGGACAAGACACCGGGTAGCCGCTGACCTGTTGCCCTTCTCGCGGTACAACAGACGCTCGAGCATCGGAATGATGAAAGCTGCTGTTTTCCCGGACCCAGTGACGGCCCCACCGACCACATCCTTGCCCAGCAAAGCGACCGGGATGGTCGCCGCTTGAATGGGTGTTGGCTTCAGAAACCCAAGCGTAGTAATGGCTTTAAGGATCGGGCGGGCCAGATTCATGGTGAGGAAGGACGAATGCTCCTCCGTCGAAAGGGCCTCAGAGTCGAAAAACGCCGCTTTGCGGTCCTTCTCAGCCTGAGTTTCGGGCTCAGATTCATCCTCGGAGGAATCCGACATTTCTTCGTCGTCCTCTTGATTTGCGCCTTCTTCATCCGACGACGCGAGCGGGTCATCTTCATCACTAGCGTCGTCCTCGTCCTGCAGCACCTCAAACTCGTCGTCGTCTCCATCGCTATCCTCGAGGCCCGAAGCCTCCTCGCCCTCACTTGCACTGTCTTCCTCCTCATCCTCGTCCACAGGTCTTTTCCGTTTCGCACCAAGCTTCCGACGAGCGATAATGTCATCGACGGATATAGGCTGGGGTTTTGTCCCGCCTTTGACTACGTCGTGTAAAGCTGTTTGGCCATCCAGTATGTCTGCGTAAGGATCCCCAGAGAGGTCGAAGACGAACTCCGGATTGAGGTCCGTGTCGTCCTTGGATTTAGTGGGAAGATTCTCCTCGACGTCCGAGTCGATGGTCAACACATAGTCGTCGTCCATACCCAAGTTGACCGTTGCCCAACTTGGTCAAAGCAGAAGTGAAAAAATAATGATGGCCGGGCCGGTACCGCCATCAAAAATCACGCGTTCATAGGGAAAACGTAGAGAATAAATTGTGCACCCTTGTTTACATTCGGTTTAGGATACAATTACAGAGCATTGGATGTGATGAGGGTATAAGCATGACAAGTCGTGGCAATGCAAATGTCCGACTGGGAATACAATACCAGTGCAATGAATGGCCCGCCAAATAAATCATCTCCTACCACGAAAACAACTTCCGCACTTTCTCCTTGGTTGGCGCACTGGAGGGATCCCGAGATATCACTCGTGGTGGGCTCGGGCCGTCGAAATCAGACTCTGGTGCGATGCGCAACTTTTGCATCTGCGACCGCAAATTGTGAGTTGGGACGGAAGGGAATCAAGGGAATTGAACTTACCTCCTCGTTCATGATACAGTCCGCCACCAACATCTGGGCGATATGTTGACGGGACTGGAAGTGGTAGTCGTTAACAGCCCGACATTGCGCCTGGCACTGAGTCGTGCTATTGATAAATCTGCCCATCATGTTGAACTTTCCCCAGTGTATCTTGCTAGGATCTGAAGGGTTCACGTCGTCATTGGCTTCGTGTGCCCGAATGAGATCGGACATGTGGACCTCCCTGCAGCAGCGTGGTCAGCAATTGCAATAGATAAAAGGGAAACCAAGATTCGTACAAGGCAGGAATACAGGCACCCTTCGTGTTTCTGAGGGCCAGTCGATACGCCCTATGTGAGCGAATCTGTTGAAGAAGGACATCCCACGACTGAAGGTTCTTGGCCTGGTCCGGCGACTTCGCCTTGAAAAATTCCATCGTTTGATCGCCGGGGAAGGTAGAGTGATTGATTCCCGCAACAAACGCCCGCAAAGCAGAATAGTTGTTCAACCCTCGCAGTTTTTGCGCGATTTCAACGATTTTCTCAATCTGTTTCGCCCGAGCCTTGGCTTTATCGTGACACAAGATAAGCGATACGACCCTGACCGCATTGATCAAAAACAGAGTCTAGGCCCAAACGGAAAGAAAAACGCACCAATCAGCTAGATGATTGGAAAAATCGTTGAACCGGGCAATAGAATCCGTTGCAGGGTCCTTTTTACCAGAAACGAAGGTAAACCGAAGCCAATGCCGAGGCTTTTGAGTAGAATCGTCAGTTCGCTGAGCACCTTGAACCGCGAAATTAACTCACCTCGATATCCAGGAACAACTTGACCTCCATGCGTGTTATTTCCTGCGCGATCTCTTCCGAGTCCGTGGCATTTATATCCGCCGCAAGTTTTTGGAGCTCTCTGAGCTGAGCCCGACCGTCAGCCTCGGTATGCGGAGCGGCACTATTAGGCTGTGATTGCGCCGCCAACATTTTGTTCCCAAGCGGAAGGCTCCCTTTCCGTTCTCGGAAAGGGGTGGGGATCGCAGGCGTTGGCTTCGGTTTGGCAGACCGTGGAGGCAGCGACTCGGAACTGTGCGTGCTGCTAATGGTGACGATGGCGCTCCGCTCGTCATCATCGTAGTCACTCTCATCTTCGGGATAGTCGGGTTTGTGTGCCCATGCAGCATCCTTGTCGACGAGATTCGGGAGCAACTCGTGGAAGGGCAGGAAGTCGGAGCCATAGTGAAGGAGATATGTCTTCGACGTTATGGATTTAAAGAGCGCGGAGAGCGCACTCGGAGTCCCCCGGACCTTGAAGTCGTACGGATAATCACGGATCCATTGTTCGAGCAAGTGACAAATCCTGCAATAAAACAGTTAAGTAGGCACAGCATGATACAGAATCAATGGTCAAACCTCATCTGCGCAAAGCAAGCGAACATGGGATCACCTGAAGGCTGGTCCAGTTGCCGTAGCCGTAATTGCATGGCTAAAAGAACGCTCCTCGGACTTGCGAACCTCCTATACGTGAGCAAAAAATGCGTTATATAGGTCGGATCTGCGGGAAGAGTTGAACATCAATTTTTGGTGAAGCGAGAACAAAATGCTTACCGTCTCCGCTGACAGCTAGGAACAAGAGTTTATCCAAAAGTTCATCCAGAGTAGCCCACGGTCGACTGCTCGCGTCCTTCTCCTTGCTTTCTATCTTGTTCGGCGGCGGCACAACAACATCCAAAACTTCAGCGGATGACGGCGGAGTCTTCTGTAATGGCGGGGCATTGGAGTTGCTGCGCGCCATGGCGCCGGCAAAAGACCCATCATTGTCGATTTGAAAATCGCGTGTTCTTGATTTTTCGTGCTCAGACAGTAAATCACCGGTAGATCGTGCGCGGGTAGGAGAGTTGGGAACGGTCGGGGCGCGAGATGCAGGGATAGTAGGTAGCGGCGCATTAGGAAGACGCGATACTGCACTGTGTCCCTGAGAAAGCGTGCTCATCGAAGAGACGGAGGAAGCAGCGGTGGGTGTAACGGTGCGCGACGTCTCCCATGGCGGAGGAGATATCAACAACACGGGGGATGCAGGGTTACGGTAATCAATGTCGGATTCGCTTTTACTTGCATCTGGAAAAAAATAGCCGAGTCAGTTGGAGCCGGAGTATGACGGTGAGTACACAAACGCCGGCCACGGAACACTGCTTTGATTAGCCATTCGAAGGCTTGCCGCATTTTTTTCTTGCCGGACTCTTGAGCATTCGAGACTTCAACGAGCCCGTTGTCGTAGAGCTGGAAAAAATTGGAGGCTGCTCCTTGGGGATCAACGCGGCGCTCGAGGTCAGACTTGCAGGCGAGGACCACCGTCGGGATCATCATGGCCCGGAATCGCTCTGAACGATAACTCAACGGTTAAGCAACGGCGCAAAAGAAGGGAAGCTCACGAAGAAGGCCTTCGACAGGGAGAAATGAATCCGAGTCGGAGGCATCATAACACATGATGACGCCGTCTATTGCGGGCGAGCCATCGGGCCACACGGCGTCATCCAAAGTAGTTTTCGAGACGTCGGCTTCTATGACATGCAGGGCATATTCTTCAAAGCCGTCCCTGATGCGGCCGACCCGAAGGCTGTCTGCGGAGGGGTCAGGAGGGAGTTACGGTGGAGTGCAAATGAAGGCGCACAGCTAGCGGAGAAGTAGTCAGATTGAACCTCGAACGAGTGGTTGGTGGGCTCGGAAAGGCCATAGTCCTTGAGGCCCTTCCTGATGACAACCGATTTGCCGCACTTGGCCGCACCAGCAACCAGAAGGGTGAGAGGTGTCTCCTCATTGGCAGCGAGCTAGCAGAGTATTTTTTAACTCGGGGCCGAAGTGAGGGAAGCAAACCGCTACTTACATCGGAGACACGAGTGTTGATGAGCACGCGTTTGGCGGGATGAGAAGCATAGACCCCTAGACTGCCGCTGCGGGTTCGGCCGGTCCTAGACGAGGCGGCGGCGGCGGGGAGCGACGCCCGGACGGCCTGATGGCGGGTGTGGATGCCCTCCTCGGTGCTGGAAGATGTGGAGACACTCATGATGCTGCTCATGCTGGACGTCGCACTGAGGGTGGTTGTGCGGGGTGGGAGGGGGAGATCGCCGCCGCGGAGGGGCTTGACATTGTCCATGCCAGGGTATCTCTCGGGGAACGAGACGGAGCGTTCAACGTCCGAGTCGCCGGAGGGGTCGTAGTCGTCGCGGAGAGACGAACTGGCGCTTGTTCGACGTTTCCGGTCTGAATAGACAGGAACACGATCCCTGGGAGCGGTGCGGTCGAATATGAGATTGCGGGGGGCCTCGAGCGCGGATGCAGTGTGGCCGCGGTTCGGGCGAGGTGCGGAGTCGCGGTGAGGAGCAAAGGAATCGACCGAGGCGGACTTGCGCATGCTCTGCGCCTTGAGACCGTCAGGGTCGGGCGACAGCGGCGGGGCGTTTTGCGGCGGGGCGTCCATTCGAATCAAGTGGTCCAGGGCACGTATTTACATAAGATTTTGATCTGTACACAAAGATTTATTTAGGCGAGCGGATAATCGTTTCTACTACCGACTACAACAAAATGGGGGTTCATGGCGCAACAAGAAATTAGTTATACGCAGAGTGTACTTTGCGCCCTGGGAACGCGTTTTTTTTTTTTTTTTGACAGCGAGCGAATAGCATCGCAACTAGGCAAGCATAGATATAAGTTCTGGGCTGAGGTCAGCGGCAGACAACAGAAGAGCGAAAGTCGTACAAATAAGTAATGTATGCAGATGGCGGATAGCGCGCATCCTATCGACATGTCGCTTGGAATTCTAGCAGAAGCAGGGCGTCTGCTGCCAAATCTTTAAATTTGTCCTCCTTCGCCATCTGGGCCATGGCATCCTGCAACGCGGCAGCGACGCTATAATCGAGGACGCGGGCAAGGGAAGGAGATGAAGTGGGCGATGGAGATTGCGATGGAGATGGCGTAACAGCCTCTTGCGGATCTTCGTCGTCCTCTTCATCATCCTCGTCACTTGAATGCATACGCGGTCGAAGATGTCTCCGCCGCCCGTCTCCCCGCTCCAACGACGAAGACGGTGTGCCGGCCCGTGATGCAGACGCCGACGCCGATGGAGTCCCGTACCCATCCGTATAATCCATGTCGTCGTCGCTGGCCCCGCCACTACCCCGCCGACCGACCTTCTTTTCTCTTTTCCTCGCCGATTGACGCAGATTCCTGAACCAGTTGGTCACTTTGCCGATTTCCCTTTACGCATGATATGAATTTCGGGCCCCACAAGTACGATGGCGAAGTACTCACATGCCAATTTCAACAGCCAAGGTAGAACGTTCCTCGATCGTCGGTGTCGGTGTTTTGTTGAACAGACGCTTCAAAGCATCGAGTTGAACTGGCTCTGGTCGCGCCCGTCGTTGACGTGCAGACAGCGAAATAACAGCACTGGACGAGCTGTACGGTGTAGCGCTGCGACGGGAGGAAGCC
Source organism: Mycena alexandri (assembly GCA_029233265.1). NCBI lineage: Eukaryota > Fungi > Basidiomycota > Agaricomycetes > Agaricales > Mycenaceae > Mycena > Mycena alexandri. The sequence continues at coordinate 221,277 of JARJCM010000033.1, read as the reverse complement.
CGACGACTTCGCGAGACAAGACCGTCGTCGGCGGCAAACGAACTAGCACGCCGACCTCTCTCTGTCAACGACGGTTGATCGGGTGCAGGTGGGAATGGTCGCGATACATCGCCGTCCTCAGGTGCCGCCTCGGATTTCTCTACTTGCTCTTGTCGTTGGAACCAATTAGTAACACTTTGATATCGGCTAGCACGTGTGATGAGATAAAATTGTGGAAAGACATTATAAAAGTCGATGAACGCACATTCCGATACTCTCTGCCATGAGCTGCATCTCGTCGACCGTTGGATGTGGGTTAGAGATGTAGCTCTTTTCCAGCTCATCGACTTGGGACAACGATGGACGCATTCTGTGAGGTCTGCTTTCAGATTCTGAAAGAGAGTCTGCTGGATTTGGGAAGGATGGAATAGTGGGAGGAATGTAGACGTCGTCAGCTTTGATATCTGGGTATGCGGGAGCTGCTGGGGCTGAAGAAGAGGGTACAACAGCAAGGCCGCGAGGTCGTTTCTTTGCCCTTGAATTTTGAAAGTAAGAGTTGACGCTCGTCGGGGGGCTGAAAGGAATAATTCATCGCTCAGTCCCCCCGGGGTACAAAGGACATGAAAAGATCTGAGACGCACAGGCCAATAGACGCAGCGAGAGCGGTGCGTTGAGCAAGACTTGGGTGCTCAGTCTCCTCCCAGAGCTCGTTGAGGGCAGCGAGCTGAACAGGCGAGTGCCGGTGACGACCCCGTTTTGTGGGAGGCATAATGGCGGGAGGGAGATTGCGTTCGCACAGCCACAGTCAAAGGCCACTTTCAAATTTACACAGTAGCAGCTTTGTGTAAAGTGATCTCCCACGCATCGGCCCGAGAGCCATCAAGAGCAATTGCAAACCTCTCCCTCGGCGCGCTAATTATTGGCGCCCTCTGACGAGGTGTACTGTAACCATGAAGGTCTTGTTAACAAACGACGACGGCCCACCAAGCTCCAAAGTTTCCCCGTATATATTCGCCTTCTATCAACACCTTACTGCTCTCGGGTGGGACGTCAAGGTCGTGGTTCCTAGCAGCCAAAAGAGCTGGATTGGTAGGAAAGGCATCGCAGAATCTAGCAGCAGTCGCCGACCCTCAGTCTCACAGGCAAAGCATTCCACATCACGGAAGTCACCAAAGGCAGATACTTCTATCCAACCAAACCTGGTTCGTTCAGAGCCTTTCACTGTTGATCCACAACTTCAAGTTCAATTCCCCAGATGGTCTGACAGGCGAGACGTCTGAAACATCCAGGCCACTGAAAGAGGGCGAAGTGGTTAGTTTGACCGCCGGGTCCATTGAAGCATTTAACACCCTTGAAACAGGCTGAATGGATTCTCTTGGACGGAGTAATGCCCAACGTAGACGCGTTAGGGTTCCCTGCTGATATCTTCTAGACGCCAGCAACCTGCGCAAATGTCGGCTTGCACAACCTTTATCCTGGCGAAATCGACCTCGTTGTCTGTATGTTTCTGGTACCGGCGTTTTCTGCCTGACTTGCTTTTTCTCAGTTGTCCGGCCCCAACCTCGGAAGAAATGTGTGTACTTTTTTACTGCCAAAATTCCTCTACCCTAATGAACTCTTGCATTAGACTTCATGTCAGTCGTATATCTGCTCTTACTTCAAGTTAACCGATCGCCGCGAATAGCGGCTTTTGCGCTCTCCTCTGGGACTATTGGTGCTGCTCTCGACGGCGCTTTAACGAAAACCCGCTCCATTGCTGTCTCGTATGGAACAGTCGTCCATCCCACACCTGCGGCGTACTTTGAACCCGCTCACGTACTAGCATGCCGTATCATCACCCACCTCTGGGACAATTGGGGCAACGACGACGGTGGTTTACGGACAGGCGAGGTCGACCTATATAACGTCAACATTCCTTTGGTAGAGGGCCTGTCAACGGACGAGAGCCTACCGATAATCTGGACTTCGATGTGGCGTAACTCTTACGGTCGCCTTTTCAAAGCCGTATCTAGCGCGACACCGGGGAAGCCTGAACGCACGATGAGCGCAGCTGGCCCTGATGCGCTAACAGCGGAGGAGCCGAGTGCTGAGTCGACCAGCACGGGCTCCACTGCCGGCACCCTCGCCTTCAAGTTCTCGCCAGCCATGGACGGCTTAATTCATCCGGAAGAATCTAGCCTCCCGGTCGGATCCGATGGATGGGCGATATTTAAGGGTATCTCGTGCTGTTTAAATTATTTGGAGGTGTTCCTGACTTGCGCGCAGGGTACGCGAGCGTCACTCCTCTTCGTGCTGGCTTTGCAGAGCCACCTGAAGACACTAGAGACATCAAGGATAGAGTTTGGAAAATGAAACTGTAACCGTATACAGACGAGTCGACCGAAACTGAACCATACAAATTAAATCAGCGCAATTACAGTACACAATCTTGAAGCAAATCTAGGCTTGGTCGAGAATAAGTTATCGGTTTTCTGCTCGGCTTGAACTCGGCACGGCAGTTTCCGTAGCTGGAGGTACGTAATTTCGCGATGTCCTCGCGTCGCGACTATACCAAGTATTTGTTTGCCTACTCCGGTTCAGTGCGCGGCCACGCACGCGGTCCCCGCTCGGGTTCGACTAAGACACTTGCGCGCGTCAGTAACGTGTCGATGCCGCTCCGGATCTGCCTGCGCCCGTGTCCCTCGCCCCCGAAGTGAATGATGCGAAATCGCCAGTATCATTCTTGCTAGAAGATGTGCATCCCGAGTTGTGAGCGTATATCGCTGGGGAGGCCGAGCTATGCCCTCTGCTGCAACGATTTCACCATGCTCTGTCTCTGAAAGCTTCGAAGTTCTCCTCAAACATTTACCACGCAATGATGGCCAGCAACAATTGCATCCAACTAGGGACATGACCGAGTATTTTCCCGTTTCCGTATGTTCGCCTGCACCGACGAACCCGAAATGTCTACTGCCAACTCTGTAGTGCGACCAAGGCAAGTTACCTATTCGCGTCTTCTCCTCCTCGGAATTTCATATATCTGTTTAGCCTCTTGCCATACTCCCGACAAAAACGCGTGCAACTGTTCCGGGACCCATATACATATTCGGCCACTACCCTCGACAGATAACTGCCCTTCCCAATGCCCGAAAGCGCCTATAATCCCAGCCCGACTAGCCAACGCTCTCCCATTAAAAGACATATGCACAATTATAGCCTCCCCTCCCCCACAAGCGCTTCCTACGCCCGGCCCACGACTCCCCGGCCACTTCGATGCCAATCTTCCCCGACACTATCCGACTTTCGACAAGCTGTGTATATCCCGGAGACTATTACCGAATCCAAAGAGGATGGCAGCAAAAAAGCACCTAGTCATACCCGTCGCGCTAGCAGGTCCAGTCCGGCCGTGCAGGTTGGAGGCAGATCAAATGCCTCAGGAGTTCCATCGCTGCGCACCGGTTGGGTCGGATTCTGCGCTCTCTCTTCTCTCGTATTATATGAATGAACCACCACGTTCTTCACACAGGGTTCCACCGAGTCCCTCGAGCTCCGTTTCCCCTCCAGCTACGCCGACCCCGGTCCCATCTTTGTGTCGGACAGTTGTTGGGGATTCCTCCTCATCTCCCACGTCGCCGACCCGTTCTTCTGCATACCCTTCGACCCCAAAGAAAAGCAGAATAGATCAGCCCCACTCGAACCGCCTCTCCGCCCTTTCCATCGCATCCCTTCCGTTTCCGCTTCCTACTCCCCCCGGCCTTGCCTCCGATCCCGAGTGGGAGGTTGATCCTTTTGCTTGCCCCCCTTACTCCTCAACCAGCAGTCCTCCGCCGTCGAAATGGTCTCCAGCCTCTTCGACCCAGTCCCTTGCTCATTATCGATCTCACTCTACGGACGCGATGCCGAAAAGAGACCTACACCAAAAAACATTTGGGAAGCTCAAAGGCGATATAGCATCGCCGACTAAGCTGAAGGATTTTTTCGGGAGACTGAGCATGAATCGCAGTCCCGGTACCTCTGGATTCCATTTTAGAAGTGCAAGCGCAAGTGTGAGTACGAATAAAGGTACTTTGATTTATTTTTATTCTCGCCGAAAGATGGCTTATATTTTCTCAGATGGAGACCCGCGTGGAAAAAAGAGGAGACCCGACAGCCTGATGACGTTTGTCGACGAGGGGAAGGAGGATGAGTTGACTGAAGGTATGTATGTCTGTTATGATTTTTTAGAGATGAGATACAGCGGCAGATCATCTTCTCTTTCAGATATTTCTCCACGAAATGATGGTAAGCAGTTCCGTGTCATACTCATACTCTCATCAGTACAGAGCCAATTCTCACTTGTGATAGGCGCCGATATTTTTGAAACCTCAACAAGATCTTCCATCTCTCAAGTTTTTAATGTAGCAGAGCAAAGTATGATTGCATTCCAAGTTATACCAACTTTTCATTAAATTTGTGTTAACGTTATAGACGTTTGTGTCGTCATTCCAGATCCCGTGCGGTCGAGTAAGCGCTCTATCACAACTCCACGATCTTCTCCCTAATTTACCGTATCGTCAGATGAGGACGAGACAAAATGGAAGACAAGCCAGGTCAAGGCTCCTGTTGGGCCCACGACCACCGTGACAGCCGCCAGTGCGGTATCCGTTATAACCAAGTACACGGATGTCACTGTCTCTGAGGATAGCTCGATGATCAGTGCTTCTATCCAGAGCCCATTTTCTGGCCGCCTTCATGTACCAGCCTCCCCTTCGCCAAAAATGCGAAAACCGGTCCCCAATTTATCCCCAACGTCTTCGAACTTGCCCCGGTCATTACCTTCCCCACGAAATTTGATTAATTCTCCCTCTAAACCGCGCGGTATTGCCATTCCTCCATCCCCACGTACACCACCGCCGCACCCTCCAAACCGGCTGCCCTCACCGTACGCCGCTGATTCTGTTTCCCAAGTGCTGGATCTTGGTTTTCCGTCGCCACCATTACTCGCGGATCATCTGGTGCCTGCCTCCCCCGGAAGAAAGAGTAAAATACAGGCAGGAAATATGGCCCTACCATCTCCGACTAGCAGGCGACTCCCCCAACCGCCTTCATCTCCGGTGTCCCCTTTGCAGGTGCAGAAACCGAGCAGTGCCAGAGGTAGCGTCTCCGTCAATCAGCCACCCGCGGTCCCGCCACGCTCAAAGTTGCGCCCCCCGCCGGTGAAAATCACCACAGATTTTAGTCCAATCCGCAGGACAATCGTAATCCAAGGCGATGTTCCTGGCCAATGCGATGTGTCGCCATTAAAAATCGCTTCACCGGCGCATTCGCACTCTTCTTCTGTTGCATCGCTTACGATTTCGCCCATGCCCACTCCCCCTCATTCCCCGTCCGCCTTATCGTCCAAGTTTCCCAAGCACTTTCATTCCACTTCTCTTTCATCCTCACTCGCGATATCTCCTATGCCCACCCCGCCACCACTGTCCCCCACTTCTCCCCCGGCCTCCGCTCCCTCGACCTTCGGTTCTTTGCCACCGATACCCACATGCCCACGTCCACCTGCTCCAGAGCCCCAGATTGACATGGGTGCTTTGAGGACGTTGATTCTCCAGCGTGGCGATCACAAGTCGAACGAAGGGGACAGTGACAGCGAGAGTGAAGACGGCGAGGCTCTCAAAGCGATAATCCAACGAATTAGCGGAGACGAACACGAACACGAAGACTCGTTGATAGCGACGAGTCCCGAGTTCGCCTGGCCAGAGGAGCCGCGGTCTCCTCCCTCCCGCATGTCCTTGCACGAGCCCGAGCGCAACCTCGCATCGTCGGATATCGAAGACGACGCCGTATCCATTTACTCCCAGTTTTCCTCGACATACACCTTCCGCAGCCGATCTAGCAGCACAAGACGCAAGCGGTCGATTAGGAGGAACGGCAAAGGCGGGCGGCTGAGCAGACGAATGACTGCAATGTCCATGATGTCCGTATACTCCCAGGGATCCTTTTGTGCCGGGGATGCAATCGACCTGCCCTCCGTGCCGACATTGCCATGGGATCTAGAAAGAGGCTCTACTGGTGGTGCGGCTGAGGAGCCGCTCCCAGACGAGACTTTGGGCGAGATGACCTTCGAGGCGCCGGAGTACGCCTACGCGTTTTCTTGGGATGATTATGTCGTCCACGGTTTGGAGGGAGTTGCCTTGGCCGGGCGTACTCCCATTAGAAGCGGAGCGGATTTTGAGACTGCGATCCCTTCGCGCCTTCCTGTCACCAAGTCTCATTTTCCCACAGCTAAAGACCCGGCACCGGACGACTGGCGTGCTTTATTGACGGTTCAAGACAAGGAGAAATCCAAACGCCGTACTTCATCGAATATCTCGGTCGTTGGGAACATCCTCCCAAACGTCCAGGACCCTGAAATCGCAGTCTATACTCGCCATCCTTTCGCTGACGCCAGTTCGTTAGCGACGAACGGCAGTGTTGGTGACATTTCGACAACTTCCGTTTCGTCTATATCTGCGCAAGCACTCCTTCCCAACCGTCGAAAGAAAACAGTGCGCCGTGTCGCTGCCGGGGCACCTTCGCCTCCTTTCAACTATCAGCCGCCAGCTTCCTCATCTGTCAACCTTATTTTTGACGCAGAGGCTAAGAACGGTGGTTCGCCTCGCGAAACCCGTTCTCCACGTGCAGCATTTCCGTTCGTCGACGGAGACGATAAGCAGACTCGGAGCGTCCGATCGGGACTACGAGGGATGAAGAGCCGCGTTAACGTCCTGACCAGCCGTCTTGTTTCTCTCACCATTGCGTCTTCCCGATCGTCTAGCTCTCACATCTTTCCGTCGCGGCGTGGAGCGGACTCCTACGATCGTCGCCCTCATCCTTCCTCGGCGCCTTATTTTGAGATGGGCGCGGCTTCGTCGTGGCCCTCTACGTCGGTCTCTCCCAGCTCATCGACCTCTTCGGCTTCGGCAGGTAGCGCTGGAAATCCTCCCAGTAGCACCTCCTCCTGGACTCCTGGATTGGCGAACCGAGATGCGCTATTTCTCTCTCGAACCGCCACGCCATCCACTGCCCCCATGGCTATCTGAGCGCTCCGCTCGAGAATTAAAGGTGCGCCATTCCAGCCCTCGATCCCTTGATACTCACCATAACTTGTAGATATCACTTAGATCTTGACGGACACATTCTTGTTTGCACGGATTCGCTTCGGACTTGGGCCGTTTTATATTTATTCAATCGTTCTTTGTTTTCCTCTATGATCACGGGCGGTTACGCCGGAAACGAATACTACATTGTACACATATGTCGCGACTCGAAGCCAGTGGCGGCTTCCACTGCACGAACAATACATTCACCATGATAGATACATAACGAGGCTGCCCAGTACCGATACCGAAAACCAAAGGACCGATACACGCAACGCAATAGCCGAGGACACGGTGCTAGTTATCGTTTGCTTCTTGTACACTTTCAGCGAATTGATACTCCAAGATGCGTTCTAAGTATTCGGGTGAGCGAAAGCCACGCGTACGGAAGCGGCAAACCTCGTACCACAAAATTGGTGGGATCCATTAATCGCGTTGAACACGATCCAGGACAGCCCGACGTCGCGTAGGAGTTTCCGGCCCAGTCGCCTGTTAACCACGTCAGGTCTGGGGATAGCAAGACAGGGAAAAAACAAAAACCGCAAAAGGTGATGTCTAGAACGAGTAGACGCAAGTCAGACTATGGACGATCTTAACACCGAGGAAGGCCTACCAAAGACGATCGAATGGTTTACGAAATTTGTCAACGGGTCGCAGGCCTCGGGCGCGAGCGATGCGACCGGAATACCCCAGTTCGCGGGATCGGGACTCCCGATCGTGATATCGTTTGGGACGGCTGATCGATAAAAGGACCCTTGAAAAATATTAGTGACGCTCAACCCCGAGGCGCTGCACTCACAAACAGCTATGCCGGTCTCATCCCACTTCATCGCAAAAACGCCGCCGCCTTGCTCGTCAAAGACCGGGCCGTAGGACGCCACGCTCCATTCCGTGATACCTTTGGTAGGCGTGAGATGTTTAAACCGGATGGAATGGATCCCGTACCACATCCGGCGTTCCCCGGGATGTTTCCGTCGCAATTGGTGCCCTGTCACGCGCTCGTAACTTGCCAGGAGTAGTGATGATTACAGACTCACAACAACAGTCCCAGTATAATTCGCTTCCTGGAGCAAGGTGCATCCTGACTGCATGTTAGGGATCAAATGAATTTATAAGAGCCCACAACAGACCTGGGCCAGTGTGCCAGGTTACTTGGTTGTGCTCGTTGTCGTGCACTCCCTCCTATATACGCCGGACAAGTTAGTTACAGTTCATTTCTTTTATAGCACAATGACTCAATATAATGTCGATTTCCCCCGTCTAATAACAGAAAGTCAGTAAACCGAACAGACAGGGTAAATGAGTGCATACGAAGGGCCATTGACCTCCTCCAACTAGTTGTACAGTTCAGCGATGCAAGAGTAAGAGGAACAGCACAAGGAGACCAACGCGTCCCTGCGCAGTCACGTAAGAATATTGCAATGCAGTCATTGAAGGAATAGAATTACAAAAAGCCGGCCAAACACCTAGAACGCGTCAGATCCGCGGTATTGCAAGGAGTATAATATCATACCACACCCCCACGGTGCTCGATTAAGGTCGAGGATGAATAGACCGGTGTTGTATTGCGGATTGCTAGTTATGCGTACACTGCGAGACAGCTGAGCGCTAGAGGTGAGGTCAAACATTACGATGTATACCTCGATCGGTTTTGTCCCTCGGGCAGCCAGGTTGTATCGTCGCCCTAGAAAGGCTTAATCGCAAATCTGCGGTGAGGAGAACATGGAAGGACCTTCATCCCCACAGTTCCATCGGTCTCATTGAAAAAGGCGAGCCCATTCGCGAAAGCGAGGGTCTGGTTGACATAGCTAGATCAAACACGATCGAAAACGCGTCGCGTAAAACCACTAGGTCACGTACTGGACGGTGCCGCTTGAACGCGCAAAAGACTGGTTAGGCACAGCGAATCAAGGAAAGAATGGGAGCGACGCACCTCGTAGGATCGGAATCAGTGAAGAATGTGAAATTACTTGAACAATGTTAGATTGCTGCTTTTCTTACGGCACTGTGGACGCACTCGAAGAACGAAGGCCCCGAATACTCGTCTTGTGGAAGCCAAAGGAAATCAGAGCCGTTCGAGTTGGTGGCGAGGTTAGAGGTAGCGCTGTGCCGTGGCCAGATATGCGTGAATGCTCGCAGACCCAACGGGTCTTTGCCAGTCAGTTTTGGGAAAGCAAGCGATGGCTGAACAGCAGCAGAGAGTAGGAGAAATAGTTCGTGAATCATTAAGAGTCGTAGAAGGGGTAAAAATCGAGCCTGAGTGCGTTGGAGCACGAACACTTGCCACGCGTAAAGTGAACCACAGACGGCCGATGATTGCCGACGGCAACACGACTTTGAAGCTCAAAAAAAGGAAATGTTCACAAGCCTCACAGCGTCGGACGAGATCCATACCACGACACCTAAAATAGACACACTCGACTTAGAACATGGGTTGTCCGGCATGGAAGGGCCATGGCATAGCAGAACATAGTACGTGACAGGAAAAAATAGATCAACGGTAGCGACGCAGGCTGAGCGTGTTGTGCTTTTTCCAGGTGGAACGAGCCGGGGTGTGGTTGTAGCGGTGACCTTTGCCCAACCCACGGTTCTAAAGAGAGTGGGTCAATTTCTAAGACCGGTAAAGCAATACGGAAGAAATTTACCTGCTTCCCAATGCTGGTAAGGCCACGAGCCTCTCTGCGCTTGTGCACCGGCTTGGTGATCCAGTTGATTCTGGGGTCCTTGCGGATCTACGAGACAGAGTAGGTGAGTCGGGACCACAATGTGATCCTGTCAAGGATGCGCACGGCTTTGTGGTTGGGGTCAACGAGGATGACCTCGTAGTACTTGTAGACACCATCCTGGTTGATCCAGTACGAGTTCAGGACGCGCAAGTTACCGCATCGCTTGCCCACTCGCTCCTCAGCGGTGCTCCGGAGGCCGCGCTGGAATTTGAGGTGGTTGACACCCTGGCGCACGGGCTTACCGAAGGTTGCACCTAACGGCGAGTTCAGTCATCACAACTAGCGCTGCATGGTGAATACGCACCCTTGGGGACCTGCTTTTTGCGGTTACCGCGACGGACGCGGATACGGTAGACGACATAGCCCTGCTTTGCCTTGTACCCAAGACGGCGAGCCTTGTCGGGACGGGAGGGGCGGGATGCACGGTGGATCACGTTGAGTTGACGGTACTCCCAGCACCTACAGCACAGGCATTGAGGGGAAATTTTAAAAAGATCGCGCAGTAGACCGACCGGACGCGGAGAAGAAAGCGGAGGACATCCGACTGTTTCTTCTTGTACAGCTCACCAATGTACTTGTAGGCGCCCATCTTGCGGCTGAGAGGAAAGGGTTAGAGACAAGAGAGGTTTGGACGATGAGGACGCACCTTTTGGATAGAGACTTGGAATAGTTGATGCGGCGTGATGGGAATTCAATCTCCGCAACTGCACAGTGTTGGGATGGAATCACCGATCCTTTGATTCCAACAAAGCCCCTATCTTGCGCCATACCACAAAGCATTGCCGCCTAAGGCCGATCTCAAATGAAAGCATTCGTCGTGCATGGTCAACCCAAAGCAATTCGGTTAGTTCTATGAACGTTAGTCTGCGGTATTCGAAGCTTGGTTCAAAACAAGTGTATGTTATATGATATACAGATCGTGAGTTGTATGTACGCCGGGCTTAATTCCCACTATTTTTCTTCATCCCCAACTTGAACCACGCCGTTCCTAGGAATAATATCCACGCAGAAATTATCAGCGTCCCGCTTATGGTCGCGAACACGTCCCCCCGCCGAACTTCCTTCTTAGAAATCTCCTCATTCACAACCCTAGATCCCGTCGAATATCGACGGTTCTGGAGTGAACTTACTCCGAGCAAGGGCTGACTAGGATCGTCGGGCAATACTGGTCGCGCAGACACGCTTGAGCCTCGTCTGACCTTCCGGGAAAGGATTTTTTCTCTTCGGTGCTGCAGGTACGCAACACCGAGGATACTGAGGAGTTGAAGGAAATTCAGAAATAGGAATGCGTTAATGATTCCCTGAGTGGACGATCCATCTGGATGATCCTTCTTGGCCTTGTCCATTGCGAGTCCAGCCAAAGTCTGAAATGATGTTAGTATCAACGGCTTGGATATTTCTTAGGATATTACCTGGAAGATTGTCGCTCCCGTTTGTTCAAGCTGTTCGTCTAAGATGAGACTTGGTGAGCATAAAATATCACCGAGCACATACACTTTTGTGGGCTCCAAGCGCCGTTGAAATAAACTTGAGTGGAACGATCTTGGGCACCAACAAGACGAGGAGTACTGGGTAATTCCATGAGGGCACCACGCTATTTAGGAAATTTTGCACATACGAGGAGAAAATCCGTGTCCAAAGCCAAAGGCAGCGACAGCGGGCTTGGCGGTACGAGTCCAACTGGAGGGCAGAGCAAGCCATGTATATGCGCCCAGAGTAAATACCGAGGAAAGTACGAGCAGGATGATCACGATAGGCTTGCGCTTGAAACGATCCACGATGTAACCGCACATCGGATACAAGCTATGTTGCCATGTTGATCGAGAATATGTTCTTTCAAAGGAACTCGCTTACAATATGCTTCCGACGAGAACGTAGGATGCCGTGTTTGCTGCATCTCTCTCGGTCATTTGGTATCGAAGCTCAATAATATTTCTGCGAGGTGTCTTAGTAAAGTAATCGCTGTCGAACGTTTGGACCCACGCAGCGAGATGAGTGAACGGAGCCCAAATCGTTCCACAGAATATGTTGACCGCGATGTATCTATGATTGTGTGAGCGAAAGAGCGTGTAGGAACAATAATTCGCATACGCCCAAAAGACATCGCCCAACTTGGTGATCTCCCGAAGATGTACTCTTCGTTTCGCGGCCACCTTCTCCAGTGCTTGCGCTTCGGACATGTTGATAACAGAGCGCCGCTGCGCTTCCTCATTAATATCTACTGCCTCTAGTTCTGCGCCAGCGCCGTCTATGAGCCATCTTGAAGCCGCGATGTAAGCCAAGTTAATAACGACCGACATTCCGGCGAGCTGCGATAGATTATAAGTGAGATGACCGATGAACGCCGAAAGTCCAACTTACTAGGCAGGCGACATAGAATGGCGCCCTGGGTCCGAAGCGTTCAGTGAGGGGATAAGAGGTGCGGGCGGAGACGAAGGATGACCCCTTGCCCACGACCAGTCCAAAAGCCATAGACACGCCGAGGCCATGAGACTTGAAGAACCGGACAATGATGGTCTCTTGAACGACGGCCAGCGGGCTCACTCCAAGACCGAAGATGAACATCCCAGCAGCCATTATGCGGACATCCCCCCAGACATCTCCCGCTAGCAAAAACGCGGTACCGATGAACACAACACCGGTGGCTAAAATGCTTGTGAAGGTCTAGACATACGCTGAACACGTCTGAGGAACTTCGGCGGATGATGACCTACGGTACCAAGCGTTCCGGCCAATATCCCTCCGACAAGAGGTGTCCAGGTGCTGTTAAGACTCAACGCCGAGATGAGCAAGCTGTACTCCGCATGGCCCGTTCCAAGATCCCTTGATATCCTAGACTTGAGCGGGCCTAGCACATAAGACGCACTGAGATATGAGTTGATGAGTGAACGCGCTGGGTCCTGTGCGACGTACTAGTGGCTGCCGACGCTGAGCCAGCACGCGCAAAAGAGCGCCAGAGAACGTATCAAGAATGCTCTTTGATTTTCATTTAACCTCCGCCTCCTGGGAGCCGGTGGGGGGGTGGACTCAGTGGAGGGATGGTCTGAGTTAGCGACCCGCAGTGTTGAGATGGAATCAGCGTCGGAGAGAAACTCGAGGTCGTCGCCATCGCTGTCAGCTGAGACGAGGAGTTCATCGCACGACGAGCGACGGTGTTCGCTGGGTGAGGGCGTACGTAGCATCGTGGTGGTTGTGGTGAAGGAAGTTTGGAGCTCCTAATCTCAATAGAAATTTATCGATATCTGATACGATAAGATCGAGGATTCCAGTGCCGAGAAAACCCGAACAGGCGTTTCTCGCAAAAAATCCTCTGAGCCATTAGGGCTACCAAAGGCCAGCTCAATGTAAATAAAATAAACAACACGGTTCGTTTCTTGCGCTGCCGAATAAAACGGCGTCGCGCATGGATTACATACGGTCCAGGCAACACTGACAGCCCGGCCGATTCAACGGCGACTCGGCTATACCATCCTCCTTGAATCCCGCACTCTCCGTCCCGAGCTGGACCCGGCCCAGACACATGTGAAGAATAACGCGGCTGCCGCAAAGGCCAGCTCACTCCATGCGAGCGCCTCGACCGTCAAAGACTGCATACACCTGGAATGACTCGGTGAAAATAGCTCAAGGTGAATAACCGGGTCGCAACGAACCTAGATATTGGAGGAGATGTCGGACAGTGGCCGCCCGTTCGAGTGAAGTGGAATATCCCTGCGGAAACGCCCTAAATTTGTCAAATAAATAACAAGAAAAAATATTTTCGAGGACGGAAAGCTCACCCATAAAATCACGGTGACGCTCAACCAGAATATGGAGCTGGCGATATTCGCCAGGAAATGCTTTGCACCATCCAGGAGCCACAACATGTACGCGACGGCAAAGACCACAGTCCACGTCGCATTGAAGAGCATCAAAAGTAACAGGGAGTGATATCGTGGGCTTGGCCAAGTGCCGTGCAGATTTCCAGCGTTGATCAGGAATGCTGTGAGTCCGAGCTCCGCCACGCCGGAGAGGATCATCATAGTAAAAAGGAAGGGATGGTAGTGCGCTTCCACAAACGACATGCGCGCCGGGTTGAAGTGGGGATTAGTAGCACGAAATAGCCGGTTGAGCAGGGTGTGTTTTGTTAGGAGACGACGGGGGCGCATCGTGTAGAAGGCTGAAGCGAATGACTTGCCTGCCACAGATGCAATGCAATATGCATATGCAGGAAACGTTGCATCCGCCAGGCCAGTGATCGCAGCAGGAGAAGAACAAAAGCAAGTGGATATCAAGTACAAGATTACATTGCCAGAGCAGCCGTAGCGAGCTTCATAGCTCCTTCTTTTGTTTTATTTCCTAAAAGTTTGAACGATCAGCCAGCATATGCATGAATTAATGGAGGAGACCATACCGCCAATGAATCCCGACGCGTGTATAAACACACACCCTTCAATGCCGGAGGCTGCGGACAACGTGTCGTCTCTCAGGCCCCTCCAAGCCTCCGGCAGAGCCTTGCGGCTATCAAAGCTGTCCGACGACACGGGAACGGCCTGGACGCGCCAGCTTCCGCCATCGTCCGGGTACACAACATATATAGCCTTGTCCTCTTCCGCCGTCGCCGACTCGGCCTCAAAATCAAACAGATGCTCCTGCGCCGTGTTAGCGTGAACGTTAGCTTGCTTGAAAGCACGGACGCGCCTTCCACGGCAAAAACTGCTCAAAGACGATGATTTTGCCGGTCGGGTCGATCTGTTTGCTGGAATTTATGGCCTGGATAAGCAAGTCGCGCGCGGGCAACCACGAATTTGCGTAGTAGTTCAGTTTCCCGACGAACTCCTCCCCAGTGAGCTGCGACGCTTTCGCGAATTGAGCCTGAACACGCCGCGTTAATGAGCTAAGCGCGTTATATGGGACGAGCGGGCATTTACGTCAAGCACTTCGGGGCCTGTGGGTTGGTTCCAGGCGGGATTGAGCGACGCGACGCGACTGCCCAAGTCGGGGTTGCTTCTATATTTTGGTTTGATGTCGGAGGGATATTGTGCGATTCCATTATCAATGGCGTCGATAGCCTCGATGAATTGCTGGGGAGATGGTCGATGCTTGCGGGGAAATAGGGTTACCGAACCCGTACCTTGTACAGTTTGAGCCATAAGGTTGTAACCTTTGGATCGTCGGCTGGAAGTTGAGTCTTATTTGCGATTACCTCCTTTCCGAAATGCCTGCAGTTAAAGTTGAGAGCCAAACAAGCGCGATGGTAGGGTAGATGAACTTGAAAACCAATCCGGCCGACGACAATTTCGTCTCGAAGCCGTGTCCAAAGACCTCGGTGAAGCCTCGCTGGTGGTGGTCAAACAGTTGCTTGCTTTCATCGTAAACGGCGCCGACATCGACCACGATGTCACAGGTTTCGAGCACGGCGGGGTCTCTGGTCCGTTTTACCTCTGTAACGCAACGCTTTAATTTGAGATCGATGTTCACTGTGGTTTTTCCTCGCCTGACTCCCGGTATGTTGCCGTTTGGCGCAGAAGAAAGACGGCGAGGGCTTCATCGCAGTGGAACGTGCCATTGTGCGTGCCGATGATCTAGTTCATCTTTTTCAATATCCACGCACGAAAGAGGGCTCGAGTCGCGAGGACCTTGGTCTGGTCCAGTTTTTGTTTCTTGGCCTGGGGGACAGAGGACATGGCGCGGGAGATAAAGAGGCGACGGTATAGAAGGGTTCTGCAAGAAGTTGCAGCAAGACCAAACATACGAAGAAAGTTTCGCGGTGCGCGTCATTATTTGGCGGCGACTTGCAACAGAGCAACGGATTGCAGTACATATGAGCAGAAGATTATAGGTCCAAAGGTAACATATATATCGCTCTCTACTAAGCGTCCGTCCAGAATATGCCGCAAGGTCTATATGACCAGAAATCCTACAAGCGCCGTGAATGTCCCCAGAAGCACAGTGTTGCGTGCGAGTGAGTATGCAGCGTTTATGAAGCTGTCGGGTGGACCGTAGGCACCGCCGGTTGCGCCCTGCAAATGGATGATGAGCGGAGCGTGCAGGCCGGAGGGACACTGGACGTACCGGTGAAGGGGCCTCGTCGGTGACCATGCTGACCGTTCCAGTGGGGAGATTGGCGGTCGAAGTACTAGTTGGTGCGGAAGAGGACGCCGAATTGGAAATGGGTGGTGGGGCGGGTGTGGTGGGTTGAATGGTGGAGGTGATGAGAATGGTCCCGACGGATGTCGTCTCTTGTCTGTTGCCGCCGCTCACGGCAAAACCGATGCTGGTGGTGAGGGAGGTAATGACTGTCACTTGCGCGGAGGCTGTAGCGCTGCCGCTTGGTCCAGCGCTCGCGCCCGATGCTCCCGATGCTCCGCTCTGCGACGAAATAAAATGAGCTCAGAGAACGGGAATGATACAGAATACCCCGTACACTTTGCGCCTGCTGCGAGCGGGAGAACGGCTGGCAACGAGCAGGGTGAGCAGGCCGTGCATCCACATCGTGGGTATCGTGAGAGTCGTCAAAGAAATAATATTATATAGCGATCGGCAGCGGCGATGACAGTTTCGGTTATGCGGTCACCTGCGGCCTGTTGCGGTCCGCTAAGCTTAAAGCACAGGGGCACATCCGTGCATCTTTCTCTCTTCCCTCCATGTTCCCGCCCATGTCCTTGGAATCTCATGCAATAGTAACCCTCATACACTACATCTCCCCCGAAATCCAATCACTGCCGCCCCACCTCGTTGCCTCGGAGCTCGCATTCCGCCAATCGTGTCTCAAGCTCACCCCAGATGACCCCGCCTATCTATTTTGGCCCTCGTCCGACGACCAACAGGTATACCCTTTACCCGGGTCACCATGAGCAGCACCTACTCACTCCGATTTCCTGAAGCACGTCGTAGACGCACTGGAGCTGTTCCAGCAGAAACCCATCGACGACATCAGCTTAGACTTCCGCATCAGATACACCGCAGACGACTCGCTGTTTGCCCACGTCCAACTCACGACCGACGATCCGACGGGCCTCCGCCTCGTGTTTCAGTGGGAAGAGGACTCGTGGAAGTACCACAACCTCGCGCAAATGCCCTTTCCCCCCAACTCCGCTCCTTGTCTCGATGACTTGCCGCAAAAAGCAATCGGGTGACGAGGACGACATCGATAGTGGCGAGGACAGCTCAGATTCGTATTGGGGACTCGTATGGGGGGGCCGCAGCCGACCGCGAAACTGATGCCGCGGAGTTTGAGCGGGAGGAGGAGTCGGGAAGCTCGTATTGGGAAATGTACAACTCCGTCCAGGGAAGCTGGGGACTCGGCAATCCCTTCTCCCGCGCCGGAGAAGCAACGGCACGACGTGCATCCCATTTCATTTTCGTACGCCGATATGCACCCAGCAACGGATCCAATAGAGTCGCTCTCCGACCGTCTTGAAGCGCTCTCCAAACGGTCCCTTGCTTCCGACGACGAAGGGACGATCGCGGTCGTAAACGGGACATCGGAGATAGCATTGAAGGAGAGCTTGCGGGGCGTGTGGAAGTTGTGGAAGTCGACTCGAGAAACGTCCTCTCCCACGGACCAGGAGTTGTTTTTGAGCGTGGTACACGAGGTTTTGGGAGAGCCCTAGTACGTGCACCATGAAATTTTGGTTTTTGATCGAGGCAATGGATTGCAATGGCAGAGCTAAAGGAATGTATATACTAGACGTATCAAGGTTTGGACGTCGACTTGTTGCACCACCAATCGAAGGAGGTTAACCACCGTGTTGCTGAACATCGCGAGGTTCTGCGGATCTGCGCCATGAGAGGAAGTCGGAACTGCGGCGCTCGAAGCAACAGAAGTGGACACGGAGCTGCTCGTTCTGATGGTGCTCGCTGTCGTCTTGGAAGTGGACGCTGAGGCCTGAATCTTTGAGGTGGCGCTGGAAGTGGTTGCCGTAGTAGAGGTGGCTTTTGGGGTGGTGCTCGGTTGCTTCCGGTGTCGAGTCGGCGAACGACCAGTCGCCTGCGAAGGTTCATGGGACCGTGGCACAGGTTAGTGGCCTGAGCGCACCATGAATCCGGCCCAGGCCCTCATCGGCGAAAAAATCGAAGAGCGAGCGCGAAAGATCCTAGGCCGAAATCTAGACAACCCATGCACTGCGAGCGAGCGGTTGAGCAGACAGCCAGATATAGCCCGAGTCACTGACTTGGTCGACGACCTTGGCGTTGGCTGTCTTGCCGTTGTAGGTAATCGTAATCTCCTTGTTGCAGTTTGCACCGGCCGTCCCACTGTACAACATTTATCGCGACAACCTAGCCGAGTCGTTTACTCGAGATACATCCTCCCTAGAGCAAAAGATAACAGACAAAGTCGGTGTCGATGTTGGTGCCACCACAAGCTCCCCTGGAGACGCGTGAGATTTACGGGGTGGCAGCAAGAACGCGCGCACAGTCCAACGTCGTAGAAGGAAAACTCCTTGTCGCCAGTGTGGGCATCGGCGCGTTTGGGATGGCGGCTTTGGACGGCAAGTACGGCGGGGACGACTTGGAGTAAGGACAGGACGAGCATAAGGAACGCGGGGGGAGAGTTCAAGATTGCAATTAAGGCCTGGTGGGGGAAGAGCGCGTCATTACGGAATGTTGGTGTCTGAACTCGGTTTTTCTCGCACAAACGGCTTGCTGCCCTGCTAAACAATTCTGGGGTGTCAGAAATGGGTAGATACAGAATGTAGTATTTATCTGCTGAGTTTATAGTGAATTGCCGCCGCTTTTGAGGCGACTTTACTTGGGTGCTTACATAAGAGAGGCACCTGACTCTGTTTATTCCAATTGACGCTTGTGTCGCTTTCTTTTCTCCTCGAATGACCACCACGATGCGTTGGACAGATGCGCCGCGCCCGCCCTCGCTCTCCTCGTCTCCAGACTACACCACCGACCGTCTCTCGTCCCCCAGCCCATCCCCCGTCTACCCCTTCCCCCGCATCCACGCTAGCCCCAGTTCCCCCTCGTTCCCCCAGGAAGACTATCAGCTCTCCTGGGACCCTCCAGTCGACCCAAAAGTCACCTATTCCCTCCCCAGCTTCCGCTCGCTCTTTCCCAGCGACGATGAGCACCCCTTGACCTCGGAATACGACGCGTCCGAGTTCTCCGAGCAGGATGCGGCCCACGACGACGCCTTCCTCACAGAGAGCGAGGACGAGGAGCCAGACCCCTTTTATTCCGACTCCCGGGTCACCTTCTCCGTCTCCGCAGAACGCGGTCGCTGGAAAAGCGACCCCATGCCCCGCCATGCCCTCCTGCGTATTGCCGCACGGACGACATCCCCAGCGCCGTCCCCCGTCCCCTCTGTCATCCAGCGGAATATTTCGGAACCCGCACCGTCCACCACCAAAACCCCTCCCCCCGACGACTTGGCCGAGCGACAGCCCTCGTCTCCCCCTTTGCCCGAGCACACCTCCTCTCCCGGTGCTGTCTCCCATATCCATCTCCGTCTCCCCCATGGTCGGCTCCGTCTCTCCCTTATCCGCCTTGGAACCTTTATCGCCACTCTCCTTACCCCCGTCCTCCCTTGCCGGCGATCACGACCTCGACATGGACCTCGAGTCCTTCCCTGACAACGACGAAATCCCGACCCCCGTGGGCTCCGAGACCGGCCTTGGGCTCTTTGTTCGTACAATCGCCGTCGTCTGGGTTCTTATCCAGCTAATGTTGAATGCAGGACTCGCCCCCTGTTCCCCCCGTCATATCTCAACCATCGCCCTTGTCACCTCATGTTGCGCTCCCAGAGCCCACGGCTTCTGTCGAGGTGATCCAAGCGGCTTCGCCGATATCAGAAAATACGGAGGATCATGTGGTTGCAGATAGTGCGATGGACGTGGATCTCCCCATCCCCAAGAAGAAGAAGAAGACAGCGTCGAAGCTGAAACCCCAGGACGACCCTTTACCCGCCGTTTCGACCGAGGCGAAAAGCGTCGTTCCATCAGCCACCTCTCGGGTAAAGAAAGCGGGAAAGGCAAAGGAGAAAGAGAAAGAGGAGGCACCAGAGCCGGTGGACAAGGGAAAGAAGCGCGCGAGTCAGCTGTCGCTTCGGGATGAAGCTCCGAAAACGAAAAAAGCCCGCATTGCTCACACCCCATCCGAGCCATCTGGATCTCGCCCTCAGACGCAGAGTCGATCAAAACGCGTCGAGCAAAGACCGAGCCGGAGGACGGAGACCAAGGATGCGCCGGCCAAAGCAAAGAAGGCGGTGCGCGCCGATGCTCGGCCTCTACCATCGAAAACCAAACGCAAAGCCCGTCCGCGATCCCCCCCCCTCTCTTCCTCCTCCTCTCGTTCGCTCTCTCCCCCTCCCGAAGACCCGCCACGCAAGTCGCCGCCGGAAGTCGATCCCGAGCTGTGCGGGATGCTTATCGAGTGCATGGCGACATCGCGTGCATCGTCGCTCCCCATGTCGACGCTCTACAAGACGGTGATGCAGAGCTATCCGTCGGTCAAAAGCCGCGGAACCGAGCGCGAGTGTCTCGATATCATGGAGCGCGTGCTCGAAGGCGGAACCGTTAGTGGCGGAGGGACCGGCGTCTTTGGAAAGGTCCAGAGCAGTGGCAAGGTACGCGGCCTTCATTCCCTTTATATCGCGCCTGTTTCACTGATACTCCACCTGCAGGACGAGCTGGATCCACCGCTCGAGGCGCAGTGGTTCTACGTCCCCGAACGCGACCAGGACCAAGACCGCGCGCAGCTGATCAGAAGCATGATGCCCCGCCCCGCGAAGCGCAGCGAAACGAAGAAGTACAAACAATATTACTACAGGCCACTGGAAAAGATTTCGCGGTGGGATCCAGAGGAAGAATTATGATGGAAGAAATTGAATTTTGAACTCTCGTTTGTTGTACAGTATTTCGCTTCCTTCTTTCGCCTTCGCTTGCATACCCAAACACACACTACTTCCCTTCTTTGAGAACTTAATTTTATATCCTTCGATCCTTGTCCAGTACCAGTTTCTTGTACGCTCAGCGTTGTGTATGTCCCATTCCGCGTAGGATGTATTTTTCGACGTGTACTATAACACTTTGCCTCGTCGGTGTCTCCTTGGACAATGGGGGTTTGCGAGTCTTTAGAACAGGATGAATGATATATTACAGTGCCAAAACAAAAAAGAACCAAGAAGTATGTACGATAGATTAGATCGATAGCTTTTAGATTTGCGACTTTTGCGTGAATTCATTCTTCAACTAGGGCAGTCGCCGTCGCGTCCCCTTCTTCGACTTCCCCCTTTGACGCGTCCTCTGCCGATTCATCATCCGCTCGGCGGGGGAGGGGTGGCTGGCCAGGAAGACGCTACAGAAGGCTCCTCTTTTAGTACGGTTAGCAATAATGAACGTGAACGTACCTTGAACGCAAACTTGCAAACCAGGAACCCTTCCATCCCCTTTTCCTGCCACGCCTGGTTTGAGCCAGATAAGAATTGAATTTAACAACAGAAAATTGATGCGGGCCACTCGCCTTTTCGACGCGATAGAGTCCGTCGTAGCGATATCTGAACGGGACAAAGGAAATCAATATGACCCCTCGTAGGAAAGTACTGTTTGACGTACCCTTCGTAAGGAGCGTACGGCGAGTGGAGCTTGTATCCTCGGATGACGCGAATCGGTTTCTTCGATTCGGAGGAGATCTTCAGGAGCAGGTATATTAGTTAGTGGACGACGCTGAAAATAGGCTTAGGCTTCACCTTCAGCGACTTATTGAACTGTCTCGGAATTCGTCAGCGTTGAATCAATAGCATGTTGAAGAATAGCCCTACGTTATTCTCAAAATCTTGGTCGGAGCTCTGGGCCGCGGTGCGGAGCTAAACGAGGGTGAGCACGAAGCAGATTTCACTTTCAAGATGGATGCGCACATTCAGAGGGTTGGCCTTGGTGCCCTTGAGGTTGCGACCACCTAAACCGACTGTTAGGACATATTCAGCCTCGCCAGAATAAGCGCTAACCCGATCCAGTGTAAGTACTAACAACGGGTCAGATACACGTAGTGATTTCGTTTGCCAAAAGAACTCACAACGCGTAACCAAAGTCGACATCGTCCGCATAACCACCACTGAGCGCGACGCTGTACGCGCCCTTGGGCCCCGGCGCAATGCCTGCCACCCATGGTCTGCGGCGGGGTAAACATGACGGTCCGAGGCAGGAGAATAGATTACTAACGCGTGAATCGCGTCCGCGCTGCATCCCTCCCTGGACTCCCACCAAGTTCCAACCTCGACGCCAGGAATAGAACCAAATACTTTCCTGTTTGACTATTCAGACTGGTGGAACGGAGAATGAAAAAAGAAAAAAAAAAACATACGGGTCGTGAATTCGTTTACTCCCGCTCTCTCTTCCCAGTGGCCCAGCATTCTCGGTACTGCGTACCCCGCTGGTAAAGGAAACCGGAAGGGGCGAGCCACGCTGAATCTCGGATTTGTAGTCGACTTTCTTTCCGGTGTTGCGAGAACTCCTGCGAATGGAACCGGCCTCCGCACTGTCGGATGGCGTCGACGATTTCCCGGATTCGGTGCGAGAGGTCTTTGGGCTAGGTGCGCCTTCATGCTCTTCGGCAGATTTGCGCTTCTTCGCGCTCGCCTTGGGCCGTTTTATTTCTTTTGGCTCAAAAAAGGGTTTGTCAAGTCCTGCGAGTCTCGTCAGAGGAAGAAGCTAAAAAAGTTTTCAAGGCTTACCCATTTCTCTGAGGAGAGCCTTGTTGCGCTCGATGTTGGCCAGTCTTTCCCTCTCGTAGCTGGAGACCATGTTGACGAGTGGCTTGCGAGTGAACGGAACCAAAACGAAGCAGAAAAACAAGGAAGAGGCGCGGGTGTCACATCGAATGTCAAAGTCATGTGTCTGTGACGACGCGTAAATTGACCTGACGCGCGGCTGAAATTCTGTACTAAATGCACATTGCGCATTGGCCTTCAGTTGAGGACCTTGATACTCATGAGATACATCGACAGCGCAATAAGCGTGAACATTGACTAAATGCTACTTTAAGTTTATGGCGAGCGGGTGTGAGCGTCGACCATGTTCAGAAAGCAGCGTAATCAGTGCCTTCAGTTCTCGTTTCTTCGCTGGGAGAGGTCGAGGGCCCGGCGTTCTTGGAGCCGAGACTGGGTTTCGTGTGCATTGAATCTTATGTCGACAAGTGAGGGGAAAACGATGAGAGATGAAGAAAATACAACTCACGGCCCACAAATTTACAGGTTCGCTGCGGAGCGGTTCAGCAAATAGCAAGTGCAGGACATGGAACATACTCGTTTATAATATGTGCAATTTTCGCCTCGAGGGCAAAAATGACCGGAGGGGCAGTTATCCCCCGAGGGGCAAACCTTGTCTGGTAATCGGTTGGGCTCCGCGAAGCTGATAATAGGTGCGACCTACTGCGGTTAATCATTGGGCAGGGCGCTTTTTTGCCATTTTCGCGAAGTTCGTTGTAGTTTGTGGGTGTTAAAATATAGTCGTGACTAGAATCGATGAGTGAGTTAGATCTGGCACAAGTGTGTTGTATTTTTCGCGCACCCATATGTGCATTTTATTCCTTGTTTGCAGGCCGAAAGGTAGAAAAATGTACACGGCGGTGGTGTTTCTGAGATTCATCCAGTCAAATGAAGCACGCAGGAAAAGAGCGGGAAAACCGACGTTTGTGTAGCGGCTGCGGAAGGATAGAAAGTAAGAAAGAGAAAACAATATCCTCATTGGAAAGACCTACAACTCCCGGCTCGAGGTAACGAGGCTCGTCCCCAGAGCTAGAAGGCGTGCTGTAGGTTGAAGTTTTTTTAGGGCTTCCTGGCACCGACATTGGCGGTCCATGCTCTTGAGGCTGTCCTTTGTTCCGTGTGAAGGGATTTGTTGGCAGTTTGCGTGTCATGAAAACTCCTTCCACCGTTATCTCTGGAAGTTTGAGATTTTTAAGCTCTAGCGCAACAGCCTTGTAGCCACGAAGGAGAACGAGTTTATGTATGAGTCCCTCGTTCTCCAATAGGGTAAGGGAGCTTGTGTATCCGTTATCGTGTCCGCCTTTCGGGACTAGTTCAGCAACTCGCATCGGAATGGACTCGACACGCACCTCCAAAGAAAACAAGACTAGTTTGAGGGAAGCGAGTGAAGACGCGCAGATATTCTAATAAAGTTCAAGTGAGCAATCGTCGTCGTCCGTTGACTGCCAAAGGAGCTTACCTTTTATCTTCGAATCGGCAGACTCTTTACCTGGACCGACGTCGAGTATTGAGAATAGCGGCGCAGCTTGGTTAAATCCGAAGCAAAATTCCTCGAATTGTTCCTTGGTACAGATGTCTTGGTTCACCAGAGTGTCTATCAGGCCGGACTTGTTGCAGAACACAGTAAGCCAAACTTGCGCTCGGCTTATATCCGTTGCTCGAGCGGTGTAATCCGTTAATCCTTTGGTTAAGAGCATTGCGGCCTGTCTTCCACCGCTACGTCCCTGTGTAATAAGTTCTTTTTTGAAAATATGGCCGTCTCCGTCGATTAAACAGAGCAGCAGAGGGTTATCATTCTTAAGGGTCGAAATTTTCATCGTAAGATAGCCAGAGACAAAGGTGAAAATCTTCACCTTCAACGAGCCCAGAATATTCTCAAGCTGGGCATTAGATCCTTTCAGGATAGCGCTGTCCTCGTCGGCTTTTGTGAAAGCCAGTTTCCAAACGCCAAGTTCTCGTTCGAGTTCAATGACTCTAAGCTTGAGGAGCTCGTTTTCATCAGTGGTCCTCTTGAAGATGGCTAAGTTGCGCTCTACGTTGAACGAAAAATCTCATAAGCAAGGAAGTATCCGACCTGACTGTTCTTCCAGCAGTGACTCCCACCGATGCATAGACGATGCTCTCTCGTCCATCCCGAGCTCAATCAAGGAATACTGGCGAATTCATTCGAAGGACTGTGGGCGTTGTTGAACAAAAGGAGACGTCGATCAAGTTTACCATCGCGATCATTTGCCGATGCCATACGTGTGCTGCAGCCGCGACTTGAATAAACCAGCGCGAGTTCCAGGAGATGCGACTGAGTCGCCTCGTATAATTTCAGAGACGCGTATTCGTAAGAAACGGTACAAATAAATAATGACGATATATTTCGTTTATGAAGTGAGGGCTGCAAACAGTTCACGTAAATGGCATCTACTTGACTTTCTTGAGCTAAGGTAGTAGCAAAGGTTAACGATGGTAGATGGCCGAAAAAGAAATCGCTGACCCTGTCGGTGTTGCGGGTAATCTTGTTGTCCAAATTGACGGTCTTTTGGTCAATCAAATCGATGCGCGTGTTCTGCTTGTCGAGTTCCTGTCCCATCGCCATTCCTAAAGCCCGGAGTCGCCTGGTTGCATCACCAATCTCGTCCAAGTTGTCGTCGATTTCATCCTCAACTTCATCATCGGAAGCTGTAGATTCAAACTGGAACCGTTTCCGCTGTTCCTTCCTAGCAGCAAGTTGGTCGTCTGATCTAAAGCGACCCCTGCTCCCACCGACGAGTTCATCCCTATCTCCGTCGCGCCCGTAGGTCTGAGCTTGTCCGAGACGATTCTGTGAATCCCGGACATCCATCATAGCCTTCTCTCGGTCACCACGCTCCTCCTCATATCGGGCCTGCACTTTGGCTTCCTGGGCTGCTCGCTTGGCGTCCTTGTTGAAAGTGATGACAGGCCGGAAAATCGAGCGATTGAGCTGATTGAGTTCGTCCGTCCTGTCATCTGCACGAGCCGAGTGGCCTTTGGAGATATCCAAGTGGCGCTCCGTGTTCGCGAGACGCTCTAGCAACGGAGATCAGAGATCGGAAGAGCCAGGTAAGGGTGGCTTACCGGATTGAGTGCCGAGCTTGGTGAGGGTGTTTCGGGCGGTGTCTTCGGCCTCGCGGGCCAAACGAAGAGCATTCCTCGTCGAGTTCGCACTTTCCTGTTTCACGTATTTGGTCTGCTTTTTAATACCCTCTACATCCTCATCGTTCTCCTCCCCAGGCGGCGGGTCACGACCGGCTCCGGGGCCGTCGAAGAACCTGCCAGAACCGGCCTTCTCTGCGTTGTAGCCGGAGAAGAGAGCCGCACGATCGTCGTCCAGCTTGGAGAACTTCTCTCCTGGACGAGAATACACATCGCCGACACCTTTGTTTCTGTTGTACTTGTCCTGAGGGTAGTTGTCGTTGTAGTCATTCTTGTTATCGGAAGAGTACGACGCAGTCCGACTGCTGGGAGCGGCGTAGGGGTCGCCATCACGACTGGCAACGTATGTGCTAGCACTCGAACGAGAGGGACGAGGAGAAGAGCTATTGCCCATCGGCTGGTCCACTGGAGGGATCAGGGACTTGTTGTTGTCCTTGCGCTTGAAAAAAGACATTTTTTTTTCGAAGGAAGGTAGGGGGGTAGGGAAGATTTGGAGAAGTCAGGAGTGGTCGGGAACAAGACGACTATAAGATGATGTTGATTGAGGCGGTACATCATGATCATCGGGTATTTACTATAAGTAGCAACTCCCCTATTCGTCTCACGTTGGCTTTCGCGGCCGCGATTTGCCCATCTTTTCTTTCCCAACCACCGTTACACCTCTCCCACTCTTGACGACCGAGGCCAATGCGGCCTGCTTCTGCTTCTTTATCCCCCCGATCCCTTTCATCTTCGCGTACTTATCAACGCTGGTGTTGAGGGTGTCGCGACTCTTCTGCTTGGCCTTGCGCTGCTTGCCGCGCAATGCCTTTTTCTCTGCCGGGGTCAGCTCGCTGCGCGCGCGGGGATCAGCGGACGTCGTCGCGAAGACTTCTTCGGGGGCCAGCATGGCGGCCGCCGATTTCGAGGTGGGAAGAGCTGACTCCAAGGTAGCACTCGAAACGTTGGAGATTGAAGATATTGTAGCCTTGGGCTAGAAAGAGTGTTAGTAGTGTATTGTAATAGAAGTGCTATACGGACCTGCTTGGGCATAAAATGTGCATTGCAGAGCGCATCCAGCTTCCCGCAGATACCCTCCCAGAGGGCCTCGATTTCTTCATGCTCCTTTTTGAGTTTCCCGTCGCGGTCGTCAGTAGAAGATCCATTTGCCTGTGCAGCGACATAGTCCTCTTCGTAGATCTGGGCAAGCGACTGACTCGACTTGGTGTCTTTGAGCTCGAAAAAGCGTGAAGGAAGAAAGGGTTTATCCTCCATGGGGCGTATCCGCACCACGTCGTCGAAACGACCCTCTAGAATCCGGGCCTTGATTCGCTCTTCGAGGACCTGGACGCTTTCCTCCGTCACGACGGGGACCGCCTTCATAACCCGCTCGAACTCCAAGTCCTCTTCCAACAGGGAATTTTGTGGCCGCGCCCGAGCACCTGCTTCTCCCATAACGACCCAATCTTTGGGCCCAACGTTTTCTGCTTCCAAGCTCGAAATTTGCTCCTGCAGAGCAGCCATGCGTTGCTCGTGAGTTGAAAGATCTGGTCGACATGTGAGTTCCCAAGGGTTGGATAAAGATATTGGGAGCATACCCTGTGGAGGTTCGTCTTCCTCCTCCGCGAAGAGATCGTCCTTTAGTCGCTCGATAGTTTCGATACCGTGGAAACTGCCTTCCAGAGACTCTTCGCCGGATTCTGGTTGGCTCTCCTCGTCGCCGTCGCCGTCATCACCATCCTCATTGTCATCCATTTGGCCAAACCCTGCTTCTCCAAAGCTCTCAAAGTCATCATCGTCGTCGTCGTCCTCTTCGCCCATGCTGTTCAGCGGAAGGTTCTTGCCCTTCGGTTTGATATTCTTGACCCGGACCTCTTCGTGGAATCGAACGGTCCCGGGTTTCCGGGGCGACGAAGAGGCCTTTTTGGGTCGCGGAGGAGCGCTGTGTCGAGGTGGCTCAAAGAAATCTTTGTAAAACGCTTCTGTAAAAATTATTAGTTCGGCCCCACGTTTTCGAAAATCAGCTGCGTACCGCCAGAATCGTCCTCATCCTCTTCGTCGAAGTTTTCAGCGATATCCACCGGCGCGAAGAGGTCAATAGATTCGTCGTCTTCCGAATCATCTTCGTCGAGGCGACCTCTGGAGACTTTTCGCGCCTCTGCCTCCTCCGTTTCGGCATTGAATGAAGCCAGGTCAAAAAAGCCGTCATCGAGCCCCGTTCTGGAGCCAGCAGAGGATTTATTCGGAGCGCGCTTCTTCCGTAAGGAGGAAGGCAATTCACTTTCCTCCTCTGGTTCGCTATCCTCATCCGATGACGGATCTCGCAGACTCGCAACCTCTTCCCCCAAGTCCACATCGTCTCCTGATTCCTCCTCCGACTCCACGTCTCCGCTATCGTCTTCTTCACCTCTAAAGTCATCCACATCCATTTCTTCATCCAATCCGCCCTCCCCACTTTCGAGAGCCCGCATTTGTCTGAGGAGCTCCTCATCGACAAACTCATCCGTGTCGCTGTTATCTTCATCTCCTTCCTGGGGTTCGGCTTCCAGTGCAAGCTCAAGCATGTCGCATACAGGTTTCATCCGAAGCTCCAGTTGAGCCCATATTTGGTCATCGTCCATACCTTCAGTGAAAAGCGACGTTATAGGTGTTGTTTGAAACACTATTGGGGGCGGGGGTGAGGGACTAGAGCTGCGTTTCCGCTTTTTATTGGCCTGTGACCGCGTCTGAGGCGCTTCTGAGGGACTCAGAGATGACAGAAATTCAACGAGATGGGGCCGGGACTCATTTTCCGCCTCGATAGCTATGCCGGGACACTTGTGAGAGGCTGAACGAGTTCTAGGGCCGGAATAAAGCTTACACAAGTCGAAGACGAATTTTGCTGCATCGAGAGCAGCGGCATTCACAGCAAGACTCCCGGAGGCGGAGAAACACGTAGGTTGTGCTTGTATGAGGTTCGTCAAAGCTGCCAGTTCCTTGGGCACGTCAACTTCTTCAGCCATTTTTTGGAAGACGTCGTCTCGTTTAGGAAGGTGCGTTGTTTGGCAAAGTTCAGAAGACCAAACTCTACGCCTTGCCGAAAACAACCACAACCGCTTTTTCATGATCAGTCTCTCCTTCCAAGCTTCAAGACTCAAAAAGCTCGGGCAATTCTCTGAACTGAATGGGTCTAATGTCCACGGGCTCCGGGTTCCCTGTAAAATAGGGGTGTTTCTGGTCCGCATGCTGCTTGTTGCTCCCCCGCAACCGTCCTTGTTCGAATTCTACCCGCTTGTCGACGTCAAAATGCAGCCCACAATTAGCGCTGCCTTGTTGTTGTGGCCTTCCATTTTATTTTTCCGCATGCAGCAACAAGGCAGAGGACAATGAACAAGGTTACGTAACCAAATAACTCCATCGCTACATTGTTCAGCGCTACGCGATGCCTAAGTATAAAAGGGAAACTAGAATCTGCCAACAACACACATCCTCTTTCTCCCCTCTCTATCTCTCTTTCACGAATAGGCCGCTCTTTTCACCTGCCCGCCAGACGAGCCTTTTTACGACTTTCTTCCTCCTCATTGAAACTGCATCATGATCGCGGGCCTCTCGAAAGCTACCACTCTTTACCTCGCCCCTGTGTTGACCTTGACGGCCATCCTTCTCTCTCTCTTTGCGTACCTCGCTCCTGTCTTGCTCCTCCAAGACAAGGTGGCGTTGTTGACCGTCACTCCATCCACTGCGCTGGTCCAGAACGCCTCCCACCCGGTTGACGGCCCTTCTGTATTCCTCGGCGTACTCGGTACTACACTTGTTTCACTTGTGCTATCGCTTGCTTACTTTATTCTACCAGGTTCATGCTCCCGTTTAAAGAACGCCGCGCACTATAAACTGTACGATCGCGACGCTGAACCCGGTCTATGGTGCGAATTACTGCCGCCATGTCATTTCTAATCTAAAGGATTATTTAGACTTGTCAGCATTGCCTAGCTCAGCGCCACGGCTCTTGCTTGCCGCCCCTACCCAGGCCACGCCGGTGTTTCTAGGGATCGGACTTGCTTGTTCTATTATCTTCTTCATAACATTCACTTTGATATCTTTCCGCCACAAAATGGGCGAGAAAATGACGGCAAATCTGGACAAGCCCGTCTGGTCGCGCCTCTCCACCTGGCTCGGTTTCTTCGGGTTCATGATCGGTCAGTTTTAGTCAAGACCGTCTTGCTCTGGCTCACTAGGTCATTCATAGGTATCACCTCATTCTTGATTCTGCGCATGTGGTTCGGGAAAGCGGTGGATGATTTCAACGACAGCATTGCCCTGCAGGGTGCTGACGGCCCGCAAATCATTGCTAACGTCGGCAACGCGTTCACGAGTGCGTTTTCCACTCTAGCCATGTCCATTTGAGACTCACGGAGCTTTTTTCAGTGGTATGGGTGGCATACGCATTTTACGCGGTTCCCCTGATCATCTCCTTGTCGAAACTCAACGTCAAGGCCACTAAATAACGACCTTCTCCCCTTCAAATCTCATCTCTGGACCTTTAGATTAGCGCAGTAATAATAATTCGAAAAGTGTAGCGACTAGCAAATAACGACTCTATGGACGATGCTTAGATTGAATCGTTAGCTACCCTGTACCAACATACCAATGGCACGCTGTTTTGACTTCCTCGTTCACTCTAAAATTTCAGCAACTGAACTTTCAATTGTTCGTGAACCCCACTTTTCCATCTGAGCGATGAGTTTCAGCTTGGCGTTCACTTGGAAGGCCAAATTAAGGATGGCAGTTTCCGACAGCTGGAGTGCTTCCCAACAGGCATTGTATTGATTCCAAGTGCGGGACACGCGTCGAGATTCTCCAGGCAGTCGCTCTATTCTCCGTCGTAATAGTTTACATTCAGCGTCTCCAGGTGCGACGTCATGAGACATATTCCCACTGGCCAGGTGCTGGTTTCTCTGCGAGTGGCTCCCAGCTGAGCAGCAGAATGAATAAGGGGACGAGCGGACGAGAAGTGGCGACGCGACTCACGCCTTCCATTCAATCATTTGTCCAACAAGCTTGAGCTCGTCGACGGCAATGAGCAGAGACTCCTCGATGACACCCTCGCCTAGTGCCTTCTCCGCGACGGCGATGTCTTCATTCGCGGCCTTGACAAGGCTGAGTTTGTTTTGTATGAGAGCCTCGGTTGCCTGGCGGTAGACGGATGTCTCTGGTATGCGTGCAAGCTGAGTGAGGGTGTTCTCGTAGGCGGCGGTGAGGACGGGGAGCGGATTAGGGTGGACGGCGAGGCCTGTGAGGCCTGTGGAGGACCTAATGGCCTGATAGAGCGGTCGGGTGAGACGCAACATGAAGGGACTGGCTGAAGCCGAATTGCCTTTTTGAGCTTTCTCTTTAAACGGCCATGGCAGCGCTGGCCGTCCACGGCTTCACGCGACCACTGCTGACCCGACCGCTCTGGGCACGCCCTCTATTCTCCACATTATTCTCCTCGACGCCGTTTGCCATCGCGGTCGTCCCCGCCTCCCTCACCGCATCTCGCACATGGACAATTCCCTCGCTGCAGTCCTTGCTTGAACTGCTATTCCCGCCATTCGTGCTTGCCGTCCCCAAGAAAAAGGTCTCGCACTCGCGAAAATCGATGCGCGAAGCAAACAAGGGCTTGAAGGACAAGCATAGTACGTCTTTTGCAAATTTTCTCCCTCTCATACTCATGCGCCGCTTTTCAGATATTGTCAACTGCCCCGGCTGCGGCGCGCCCAAGCTCGCACACCATCTCTGCAACCACTGCTTTTCATTTCTCACCCGGATGTGGAAACAGTCGAAACGGGACGCAAACCCACCGTAAAAAAACCGTGTTTGCGCGAGTCGCGTTGGGCTTAGAGAATACTGCTACACGCGCTGTATGTACTTAACAGGATCTACGTCCAATAATTTTCTGAGAATTCGCTTTGACCTGCACGTGAACGGAGAAACGCTGTTCCGCGACGTGCATTGGATCCGGGGAGCTCAAATGGTTCCCGGCCTCCCACAACCATGTTAGCCGCAAGATTCATGTCTCGCTCGCCGCTCGTACGCTCAGCTAGCACCCATGCGCCTCGCGGCGTCGCTGCTATCCTCCAGAAGAATCCCGAGGACGTCGTCATTACATTCGCTCGTCGTTCAGCCATTGGTCGCGCGAAGAAGGGCCAACTAAAGGACACCACCGTCGACGAGCTACTGCATGCGTTGTTCAAGGTAATCCACTTGCATGGAAACGCGTAAATCATCTTGTCCCTACTGTTCAGGCGACTCTGGAGAAAACGAAGCTTGACCCGTCCAAAATTGACGATATCTGCGTCGGTACGACTCACATCCAGCAAAGTTCAACCTCTTCTCAGCCGGGCGGTAGGAACGTGTCACCCGCCGTCTCCCCTCTACGTTTCCAGAGCGGCGGCATTAGCGGCCGGCATTCCAAACTCAGTTCCGATCTCGACTGTTAATCGTCTATGTTCATCCGGTTTAATGGCAATTCGCAATATTGCGCACGCGATCCAGGCCGGCGAGACGTCAATCGGGGTCGCAATTGGGGTTGACAGCATGTCCATGCAGTTTGTATTTTTGCTTCGTGGTGCGATCGCGTCTTTATTTCTTTGTTTAGCGCACGGCCCACACCAGAAATCTGTGAAGCAGTGGACAAAAACGCGGAGGCCCACGACTGTATTCAGGTCACACCGAACGTTTTGCTTGCGAGGCATTCCCTGATAAAGTTTACAGCCGATGGGCTGGACATCTGAGATGGTCGCGGAAACCTACAAGGTCTCCCGCGAAACGCAGGATAAATTTGCGCTCATCTCTCACACGCGGGCCACAGAAGTACGCCATCAGATAACCTCCCGTCTCGTCGTTGACCTGGGACCTAGTCCCAAGCAAAGGGAATATTCGCTGACGAGATAATTCCTGTCGAGCTTAAAGGCTCTATAATTTCTGTCGACGATACCATTCGACCGGGCGTCACCATGGAATCGTTGTCTGCTCTTAAACCCGTGTTCCCCAAGTGGGGTGAAGCCTCTACCACTGCGGGAAATGCGAGCGGTGTCGGTGACGGTGCTGCGATTTGCATCCTGACGACCAGAGAGCGCGCTGAACAGGAAGGAATGGAAATCCTCGGTAAATGGGTTGGCAGTGCGGTCGTTGGTAGGTTTTTGCCTCTGCCTTTGCACTTGACTGACCAGCAAGTAGGCGTTGAGCCGAAGTACATGGGAATTTCTCCGATCTTCGCCATCCCGAAAGTGCTTGAGCAGGCCGGGCTGAAGAAGGAAGACATTGATGTCTACGAGGTGCGAAAATTTCCTATCCGCAAGTGGTCTGCTTGACCACTGCGGCAGATCAACGAAGCATTTGCATCCCAGTTTGCGTACTGCGTCGAGCAATTAGGCGTTCCAATTGAGAAAATCAATCCCAAGTACGTTCAGTTCCGCTTCTACTGCTCTGCTTCGACTGACTCGATGTGCAGCGGTGGTGCCATCGCCATCTCCCATCCTCTTGGAATGAGTGAGTGTCTTACGCGCGCGTGAAACGACGTCTAAAAAGATTTTTGCAGCCGGTGCTCGTCAAGTCGTTACTGGGCTCGCTGAATTGAAGAGGAGGAACGGAACGCTGTTGTGCACCAGCATGTGCATTGGTAGTGGAATGGGGGCAGCAGGTATATTCGTCAACGAAGCACGTAGCGCGAGCAAGTTGTAGCGCATATGTAAAGCCACAGAGCACTAGGGAAGGATGTTTCAACGCATAAAAGGAACAAAATCTCCGCAGTCATCGACCAGTAATTACAAGAGACTTTGTTAAGGGTCAAATGGCCAAATGGTCGAGGTACGAGCCGGTGAAAGGAGATCGGGTCTGCAAGACTGCCTTGCCCAATGGGCGTCGACGGTAGGTGGTACCGCGAAGGTCCTCTTCGCGTCAGCGGCCGCAATCTCGGAGAATTATAGGAGCGTGAGCCCGCGAGAAAGCGATCGTTTCCTGCCGCGCTGCTCGATAGTCTCACTGCCCGGGTTTCTTCACGGATCGCGCCGGAATATATCTACCCTCAACGGCGATTTCTGTGGTGTCATAAGGTGAGGTCCGAAAGCTTTCGTTTCGTAGCAAGAGGAAGAAGCATGGGCATTGGAAGTGAATACAACAAGTATATAACGAAGCACGTAGTTCGACAAGTTGGAAGTACAGCGCAAACAGTCGATCCCTGATAATAAGCAGTCAGTAACGAGTTCTAGGCGTAGAATCGGAGAAGAAAAAGGGTGTTTCCTCAGCATGTCGTTGATGTCAGTGAGCCACGACAAACTCTGTTCGTCGTGGTCAATTCTACTAAGAGGTGCCATGTCGAATGTTTTCGAACTCGTCATAGAAAGAGAAATAGGGATAGAAATGTCCTCACCTAGTTATGAGAGCGGAGGATGCTCGCCGAAGGACTTCAAGGAGCTTAACTAAGAGAGAAAGCAGACGGGCGATGCGATCTTTTTATTCCGGCCGATGTTGTGCCGTGCTTGGTTTGATGCGGGATCAATCTGAGGTCACATGACATTGAGAGGGTGGAGTATTAATTCTGAGCCTCACATTAATTCTCTGCCGGAGTCAATCCCTGGGGTGTAAGTCAATCAACTAGTTGACGAGAAGACGGTATACTCAGAATACTAAGGCCATAGGAAAATACATTCTCCGTCTTCGGCTGGCCGGTTTTAAAAATTTGAAGGAGATTCCCCGAACTTAATGCAAGTCATATTGGTGGAGAAGCAGTTCCCCCGCATACCTCTAGAGTGGATAAAAGCGAGATGAAAAAAAACAGTTAACGTTCCCGAATCCCGTTCAGAGGGTGTGAAGAGACGGCTGCATAAATTCAACATGTCCGAGATGGCCGAACGACTCCTCCGAGTCGATATTAGCCTATGCGATATACTATACGCCCAACTTGCCATGATCGGCGCAATTCGAACCAAGCCAAGGTTATCACAAGTCTGTTCTAGTCTCCGAGACAGACGCCACAACGGTTGAGCTCATTCTTTGCTAGGTATAATCAATAGTTACAATTGAAGTTTGTTCTCGAACCAGGAAAGGAACACTTGCAAAATTCCAGACAGCGAGAGGAGGGTTCGAGCACCTCAGCTGATTCAGATGCGTGAACGTGTATGATTCTCAGCTCGCCTCGACGCGTAGCCACCAAGCTAGGTCTAATGCCGAGTTCGGATCAAGGGACCACCATCGGCGGCTGCATCACAATCACCCACGCAACTGTACAGGTTTCCACGATCAAATTCGCGGTTCCGCTCACCTCAAGGTATATATATTCCAGTCAAGCTTTCCGTCCTCCCTCTCACTCGTGCCTCGCCAGACAACAACAAAATGGCTACCCAAATCAGCAAGAAGCGCAAGTTTGTCGCCGACGGTGTTTTCCGCGCCGAACTCAACGAGTTTTTCACCCGTGAACTCGCTGAAGAAGGTTACTCTGGCTGCGATGTCCGTGTCACCCACGCTCGCACTGAGGTATAACCACTCCATCTTCTTTCTGTCTCAATCCTCAGCGTCGCGCTAGATCATCATCCGTGCAACCCACACCCAAGAAGTCCTGGGCGAGAAGGGCCGCCGCATCCGCGAGCTCACCGCCCTCGTTCAAAAACGTTTCAAGTTCCCCGAGAACTCTCTTGAGCTCTACGCCGAGAAGGTTCAGTACCGTGGTCTCTCTGCGATCGCCCAGTGCGAGAGCTTGAGATACAAGCTGCTCGGTGGTCTCGCTGTCCGTCGGTTAGTTGCTTCCTTCCGTCTTTTTCAGATCCCCTTATTCACAATTCGCAGTGCGTGCTATGGTGTCCTCCGTTTCGTCATGGAGTCCGGCGCCAAGGGTTGCGAAGTCGTCGTCTCTGGCAAACTCCGCGCTGCCCGCGCAAAGTCCATGAAATTCACCGACGGCTTCATGATCCACTCTGGTCAACCCGCCGTCGACTTTGTCGACTTTGCTGTCCGCCATGTCCTGCTACGACAGGGTGTGCTCGGAATCAAGGTCAAAATGTGAGGCGACCTGTCCCATTTCGGAACCGGTGACTCACTTGCGCGTCATTTAGCATGAAGGGCACCGATCCCGAGGGCCAGATGGGTCCCCGCAAGCCGCTGCCGGACTCGGTTACCATTCTCGAGCCCCCGGTCGACAAAACCGTCTCCGAGCCCACGTCGGAGCAGCGGGAGCCCATTACCGTTGCCCCCCCGCCAGCCGAGGAGGCGTACGCCGCTGCACATGCCCAGGAGTACCAGCAGCCCGAGGCGTACGAGCAGCAGCAACCCGTATTCTGATAATTTACGTTGTATGCTTGTTCTTTTCAGCTATGAGAACAGAGGTTTTCTGCTGCACCGTTCGTTCGAGCGCTAAGTTTTCTGGCTTCGCCAGCTGCATGCTGCTGGAGATTGCTTTTTCGTTTTTTCAAATTTGACGCGTCAAGTCTCATAGCATGGGCAGACGAGGATCTCTACGAGGATTTTTCGGGGCCGGCGATTCAGACGGGTGATTCATGGAAGCTAATGTTAGGGAGAAAGATAGAGCTCGATGAAGACGACCCGCACGGGTCCCAATTTATGGCGGCGTTGCTCGATGATGGAGTTGTATTCCCATTGTCGTGTTGCGGCTGGGAGACAGTCGAAGAAGAGCCCGGAATATGGGTTAGCCGCAGCGATACCAAACCCCTTCCCGCTCTCTCGACTCAAGCCTCCGAGGAATATGCTGACTTGAACACTTGCGAACCAGTCGAAGCCCGCCAATGAAGTGGCTGGGATGAAGGAGGAAGACGACGACATCGTCCTTCGCCACACCCTCCGATTTTCCAACCGCGATGGACGTCGATGTCCGGATACGAACCAGAATATCGGATGGAGTATCATCTACGGAGCAGGAGGATGAATGGGAGGACGGTGATAAAGACGAGCAGGAGAACGGAGACTCTGAAGACTCTGAGGAGCCCGAAGATAAAGACGACAAGGAGGACGGATAGCCGGAGGAGGAAGATGGCGTGGTCGTCGAACTCCTCCCTGCGCCCCCTTCCCCGGAGCGGGACAACTTCTCGCGGTCATAGTCAGGTGAAAATCCAGCTGGTCGTTTCGGCACTCTCTACACGTAGAATATGTGGCATTTCCGCATTTTCTCTTATCAGCTACCCACAACCTTACTTAGTGCAACCGTTTGTACCTGCTTCTTTGTGCTGACGCGTGAGAAATTCGCGATCACATGATTTTGAGTCACTGACCGTCACGTCACGTCACTTCTCCCTCTTTCACTTCCAACTACTTGGTTCCTGCGAAGAAATATGGAACCGACTGAACTGAACGTTCAGTCTTCGGTAGAAGTATTCAGGAAGCAGGTCTGGCAATGACTCTGCATTCTTACCCGTTCAACTATTGATGACGAAAGTTGCAACTCCTCAGGGCGTCAAACTTCGAAAACTTGAACGCGTTATCCGCGATCTTCTCGCGAATGAGCTCCAGACAACGCAAGATGCCCTGGACTCGTGTGGTATTCGGGACTTTGAAGCGTTTTTGTCTTCCGACGGTGCGCCGCGACGTCGAGTGGCATTGATGCGTATTTGACCGAAAATTATAATTACAGAGGTATCCGATCCCGAGGCTGTCTGGGATGAGTTGGACGGCGTATATCGCTGCTCCGTATGCATGTGGGAAATTGAGGAAAGGATGTGTCCCAGCGGATGTGGGTTCGAGTTCGATATTGTGAGGACAAACAACAAGCACATTATTTTCCGATCCTCAGACTCTGCCTATTTTTTTCCAGGACCCTCTGGATGATGCGGACTTCACGAGCAACGAAGAATTTTTCGATCGTGTCTCTGCACCTCGCGGTGACACACCGCTCCGGGACCTTGAGCGATATCTTTTGCCTTCCCACATGTCCCCGCGCGATTCCGACGAGTATGAACAACTGAGACGACGCGGGGCAACTCGCTTGATGTGCGAAACCTTTCATCTTCAATTCGACCCAGACACCGGAATTATTGCATGGGCCGACGGCGATATTTATGACGAGTTCTCTGGGCCGCTCATGCGGGAAGGGGATTTCTGGAAAATCATGTTGGGGAGACGGATTCAGCTGGACGACGACGACCCAGATGGTTCTGGGCTCATAGAGACGCTGCTGGAGGATGCACTTCTATTTCCTCTACCCAATGATTGCCGATGGGAGACGGTGGAAGAAAGCCCCGGTATCTGGGTTACTCGTAAGCCTGGCTTCGCCCCTCACAACAAATCCTCTGGAGACGACTCGAGCCCTCCGATGGAGTCTCTAGAAGCGAAAGAAGAGACGCAGGAGGAAGAAGCGGACAACATGCCCACTCCGGGATACGTCGCCCTCGCTGTTCAACAGCACGACTATGATACATCGGACGACGACGAGGAGAATGATGACAGGACCTTGGAAGAGGAAGTAGAAGATAAAGGATACATCTCCGACCCTAGCTGGGCGTGGGACGCAAGCGTTGAAGACACGGAATACTACCCCGGAGAGGAGGCGGAGATGCAGGGTGAAGCGGATAGCGAAGAGGAGGTTGACGAACTGGAAGAAGAATTAGACAGCGACTCAGCAGACAGCGACTTCAACTCCGAAGAAATGCTCAGCGGCGACGAACAGGTCATCGGGTGATTCGCTGTACAAACGAATTAAAGGTACAGTACCTATAGAACTAAACGAGGTTGTGCTCGTTCAAGAATTATGAAGGAAAGAGCTTTTGCCAGAAAAGTTGAGGGTCTTGGAAACTTTTACGCTTCCCATATTCAGTGTGACGGAGAGCGCCGCCAGGGTCTGCGTGGGATCCGAGACGGTGAGAGCGCCCGACTTGAGCTCGAACGAGAAGGCAGCGGTGCCGTTTGTCGCAATCGTGAACGTGCAATGGAGCACGTAGTACGGCATAGTGTGCACCTTTGTTACCGTTTAGCGAGTCTCACCATATCTGAGTGCAAACAAGTAATTCCACCGCTGTCCCCAGACGCCAGCCTCGTCTCGACTCGCAAAATCGCAGCATTCCCATCCGTCCAGATTATCTTCCCGCTGCCAATTTTCTCGGGAGGTGCGCGCCTACCCCGCCCACCGGTACCCCTTCTCTTGCTTCCGAATTCTTGGGAAGCTCCAATCCTATCCATTAAAGCGGGCCTGAAATCGATGCATAATGTCGTAAGGCCGGTATTCAACACGAAACGTTCGGAGTCCGATGGAAAGCGCGTGCCCAAATCGTTTGCGGAAGAGTAGGCCCGTGTTTTATGCGCCAATGTGCGAGTAATTTCTTGCAGAGTGACGAGGCATGCAGTCTCCCGGAAAGTCAGAGCCAGTCGAGAAAGTGGAATCTGTACTAGGCAGGCTGACGACTGGAATAGGCGAGTGGTCATATGAATGGCGTTATGCAGATATACACGATTGGCGAGAGCTGGGAGTTTGTCGCGCAGATTTACAGGTATCGAGACCGCCAAGGGACGGTCTGGTAAATCGGTCGAGTAGAGCCGCTGTTGCGCTTCAGTTCAAGACAGTTTTATCGAAGACGCAAGCCCACTGTACCTTGACCAACCAAGCGAGCAAGACATCTTCCTCATCCACCCCGACCTCGTCGGCTTCGGCGGTCAATTCAGTTCGGCATTCCTCGGTCATTTTTACCAAGACTTCCGCCGGCATGAACAATCCTCTTGCGCAACTTTCGTTCCGAGAGTCCGTCAGAGGTTCACTAGGAGCGCGGTGTATTGAAAGAGACCCCGGCGTACCGTCGCTCACAACCTCCGGCGCGATGTTCTCCAGTATCATCGTATCCTCGATGAGGGCGGGTACATCTTCAGTATTCCCACCTTTCGCTAGGACGCTACTCCAGGCGGACAAGAGCTCCTTCATGCCCCAGGAGTCACAGAAGCATGCTGGGACCGTCAAACCAACCGAGGTTTTCTCGTCGGAGAACTGGACAATTTGGAGATGCAGAATTGGCTGCCCCAAAGATTCATAGCGCGACACATGGTCGTGCCGCAGATGACCCGGCGGCTGAAAAATAGTGGACGCAGAGGGAGTAAACATGGAGGGCTCGAGAGTCGGCGCCGGTATCTGAAAGTGGTCGGCGAGAGGTGTGGCCAAAGCATCGTTATCAAAAGTAAACGCCTCGATTTCGTCGTTGAACACAGAGGGTACACGATATTCGAATCGACCCTACACCACTTCAGTACAAGTCGCGTTTAACACGAGTCATCCTACCTGCGCGTCTTTGCCAATCCTCGCGCCGAGAATGTTCCAGCGTTCAACTATCAACTTTTCGAGTGTGTTCCTGAGCCGCAACCGGTGGAGGTGGCCGTCAACGATGAACCCATAGGTGACGATAGATTGGAAGGGTAAATCGTGGCATGAGATTGCGTGCGACGTATACTCGGTTTGAGGCTTCGGACTGATTGCTCTGGCCATTCCGCTTGCATTCGGGAGCCGTTGGATGAATCTGGACGAATAAGGAAGTTGACTGAACGAGTTTGAGGGCGCAAGACGCGAATCAAAACGTGAAGGAATAGCGCTACTTTCAAGTTGAACTTGATCCAGCATGTAAAAACCAAAAGAAAACGATGCCAACAGGGTTCGAACCTGTGCGGGAGATCCCAACAGATAATGAGAATTCAAATCTGTCGCCTTAACCACTCGGCCATGGCATCATTAAGGTGAGACTTCAAGGTAAGAGATCATAGGCTGAATAGCGCCTGCGACACAAGAAAACCGGAGATTTTTGCACTTTGCCGACAACTCGTAAAAAGTCGTACTGTGAAACCACAAATGCAAAGAGGAAGTGGACGAGGCGGAGACTGGCAAAGATTTTGGAGTTGCAGACTAAGAAACCCAGAGTACAACAGAGTCCAGGCAACTTAAAGTAGACTCTTCATCCTCCGTGAAATTAACGGTACTCAAAGCTACTGCTCCACGCGCCTACCTCTTCGCGAAAATCCAAGCGCAAGAACGAGAGGGAAGAGAGCAAGTCGCGTTGTGTATGCTTGTGATGCTTGCTTCCTGATCCCGATCATCGACACTCTCTTCGTCGTTAAATAGGTCACCGAGAACGATTGTCTTCTCGGTCGCCCCGCTCCAAAGTCTGGTCCACGAGATTATCTCTGCTATGGACTCATTGATCCCCTTCACTACATCCGGGTCGCTGGTGGATTGCGTGGACAGTACGTCTACCGAGTCAACTACCCTTCCGTGACCCTGAGCATCCCCACCACTCTCCCTCGCTGTCCACCGTCAATTAGGGAAGATGCTGGTGGTTCTGCGAGACGGACGAAAACTACACGGCGTCCTGCGGTCCTACGACCAGTTCGGTACTACCCAGGCTCCGTTTCTGAATTGCGTTCCTCCCGACTCACCGAAACGCCGTAGCCAACCTGGTCCTCGAGGACACCGTCGAGCGTATTTACCACGGCAACGCGTTTGCAGAGAACTGGCACGGCCTGTTCCTAATTCGTGGCGAAAACGTCGTTCTGCTAGGCGAAATTGTATGTTTCCACCCCATGTATTTGGCTTCAGCAGGCTCATAATCCTCACAGGACCTCGATCTAGAGGACGAGATACCCCAACGTAGACAGGTAGAGTACGCCGCACTCGAGCCGTACCACAAGAACGACGTCGAGGTCAAAAAACAACGAGAAGAGGCCAAAGCGCAAATCTTATACGAGCAGAAAGGGTTCTGCAAAGAAGGTGGTGAAGGAGACGG
This sequence comes from Mycena alexandri, assembly GCA_029233265.1. Classification (NCBI taxonomy): domain Eukaryota; kingdom Fungi; phylum Basidiomycota; class Agaricomycetes; order Agaricales; family Mycenaceae; genus Mycena; species Mycena alexandri. Next base: position 179,930 of record JARJCM010000033.1, on the reverse strand, counting down.
GTATTAATGACACGGGAGCAAGTGGGAGGAGGATACTATTATCCGAGATGCCCTGGCCGAGAGATTTGGTCGAGGAGCAAAGACAGGCAGATTCATTACGCCTCGCAGTATCGCGGTCAGATACAATTTGTATGTTTGTATTGCTGAGAATCTAGGCTATGGTTAGATGGATCGAGTATTATGTATTCGTCGAGAGAAGGAAGATGCTACAAAACAAGATATGCAATACAATCGAAAGCGGGTGAGGAAGGTTGAGACAACAAAAAGGATGCAAAAGTCACGGAAAAGAAGGAATAAAAATACAACAAACATCAAGATTCAAGACGGATTCTTTCTCTTCTTCCCCTTCTTGGCGTCTCCGTTCGTTTTCCCTTTGGCGTTGCCGTTCACAAGCTTGGATGATTGAAGGGCTGGATCAAGACACTTGGAGCGGTTGAATGGTTCGACAATGTCCTCGATGCGTTTTCGCAATTCGCGTTCCCGGGTGGTGAGTTTGTAGAGAGCTTCTTCCTTCTTCTCCTTCTCCTTTGCAATGTCCTTGCCGCGAATAGCCTGCCACCTATACTCCTCGTTAGCGCGGCTCAAGAAAAACTCTCAACAGCAAAACGTACCCAGCATGCCGCGCGCACTTCTCCCCCTCCACGCACCACCACTCCTCCGCATCAACCTGCATCCCATCCTCTCTCGCATCTTCATAGCTCTCCAAAACCCCGGCCCCAAACTCGGCCCACTCGTCCTCACCAAAACACAAACGTTGGTCCCACCCACACTGCCCCACCTGCTCCGCACGCTCGCTCGCAAGCTCCAGCAACCGCTCCCTCCACAACACAATGTCCATCCCCTCCTTCAAGTCGTCGTGCAGCGTAACGACTTCCTCCAGCGCCGCGTTCAAATTCGCCGTCTCGCGCTCCACCTTGCCCATCCCCGGTGGCTTCACGCGCGGAGTCGCCACCACGACCGGCACCGGAAGCAATTTCTCGCCTGCTCCCCCGTTCTCTTTCAAATTGCAGCCGTCCGCGCCGAGCCCGTTCACAGCAACACCCCCCGCATCATGCACGATCACCACTGCCTCCCTCTTCTCTGCATCCTTCACACTATCCCACAACAGCTCCTTCTTCCCCCCATTCTTCGCAAACGTATCAATCCGCTTCTTGATGTTGTTCAGCCCGCATTCCGGGGAGCAGTACTTTGAAAAGGCGCCCTGCGCGGGCTTATGGCAAGCTTTGGGCGAGTCGGGTTCGGGGTGGTCGAGGCCGTAGCGGCAGCGCTGTTTGTATGTGGTCTTAAGCGAAAGATTAGGGTTTTCTAGACGGTGTTGGTGTTAAGTAAAGAGGAGAAGAATAGAGGAAGGGAACACACTTTCGATACAAATCGGGCAAAAAAATTGGTCGACCAGATTGACAACGAGATCCGGCATGTCAACGCATTGGGTGTGATACCACTCGTCGCACCTGCGTCGAGATCAGCAACAACCCAACAGAAAAAGGAGGGGAACCACGCACTTGTCGCAAGCAATCATAAACCGATCCTCATCGTACTTGGTCTTGCAAACACAATACAACTTGTCGTCCTCTGCCGCCACGAGCGCCGCCTCTTCCTCCTCGTCCTCGGGCTTCTCCGAGCCGTCGGGGCCGACAGAACCGCCGGGCATGACGGAGGTGGAACGAGAGCGGGACGCAGAGGCTGCGGCCGAGCCGCTCTTCCGGGATATGGCGGACGGCGCTTTAGCCTTTGCAGCAGACCCGGTAGCCCCATCCGATGGTTTGGCTTTCGGTTTTGGAGCCGGTCTCGCGCGCGGTTTCGCGGCGGCGGGGGTAGTGGCTTTGGGCTTTGGCGGGGCCTGTGAACAATGGTAAGTTAGTGCTGTTTGATGCAGGAACAACAGCTTTCATACCTTGGCTGTTGTAGCTGCATCCTTCTTCTTCCGTGGCGCAGGCTCTTTCTTGCTCTGACCGGCGGCCGTGGATGCAGGCGGCGGCATCGAGCCGCGCTCGGAAGGGGGGAGCATGGACGAACCGCGCACGGCGGGGGACATGAAGGAGGGAGAAGACGCGGGTACTATGGGCGACGCATGGCGCGCAGGGTTGCCACCCGAGGGCACGCGGCTAACACTCGGCGCACGGGTGGTGGATCGCGACCGCGGGCGATCGTCGACCAAACTCAGCAGCTCGTCCTCGACATCAACTTCCATGCCACCCTCTTCCTGCTTGGCCGCGCCCTTGACGAGCGCCGACACGGCGACATCCACGTCCATCTCGTCGTCCCGGGGCTCGACCTTGCTCCCAGCGGGCACATGCACGGTCGCAAGCTCTTGCTCTAGAGCTACGGCAGCCTCGGGCATGGTGGCGGGAACCAAGGGGGAAGTAACGCGCTTTGTGTTTGTCTGATTCGGGCTTTGGCTTTTGCTTTTGGACACCGGCACTGGGACGGGGGAAGGAGAGATGGGCGGGTCGAGCTTGCGCCGGGCCTGTGCGTCGGGGGACGGATCGGCAAAGTGCTCCAACAACCACTCGTGCGCATCTTCTTCCTTCGGCTGTCGGGGTGGCGGCGGCGGCGGAGGTTGAGCGGGCTGGGGACGTCGCTGGGGAGGGCCGTGAGAACGAGGGTCTGGTTGATGTAACTGCTGCTGCTGCTGCTGCTGTGGTTCAGGACGTCGACTGGGCCCGGCGACTGGAGTGTATTCAACCGGACGAGAGAGCGGATGGGGTTGGCCTTGGGAGTGGGTTTTCCGGTGTTTTCTATTATCCTCGACGACGTGCTCTTCTATTTCTCTCTCTGGCAGATGGATGATGGTGGTGTTGTAGTCTCTCCGTTCCGGCGCATACGGGATCACGTCAGGTTCATCGGGCTCGGACTTGCGCGCCGCCTTGCGGCCGGGGAGACTTCCCGGCGGAGATCTCCTGCCCTGGAGAAAGGGCGGACTCTGAACCCTACCTGTCGTGTTGCTGGCCGGCGCCGCCGTGCCTCTCTATAATCGTCTCGGCCACGCGCTGGCGGTGGGGAAAGCCGAATGGAGGGGCTTCATGACTGGAGGAGCTCGACGAGGGGCGGCTGCGGACCTGGGGAACTCGGGCTCGGGATTGAGGATGCTGCGCTCGCCAGTGCGGGTGAGCGAGCTGGTGCGCTCGGGCCACTCCAAGGCGCCGTTGGACACAAGGGGACCCGGGGAGTCGGAGTAGCGGCGTTTCTTGTTGGGGGGCTCCATCTGGTGGATGTGGGACGGGAGATGGGCGGCAGGGGGCGGGGCTGGTGAGGGGGCGCATCTGGCCGGGATCCGACTTTCGTCCGGGACGGAGTTCGATGGGGAGGGCCATCGCGTCGACGCGTCCGCGCTCGCGCTGCTCGCGGTCCCACATCTGTGCCTGGAGCTGCATGCGCTCCTGCTGAATCATCTGCTCGTGATGCTCGCGCTGGCGGGCGTTGAGGGCCTCCTGCTGGAGCTGCTGCTCGCGGTGCTGCTGGAGGAGGCGGAGATGATGCTGGTGCTGCTGCTGCTGCTGCTCGAGGACATGGCGGGGCGCGGAAAAGTGGGGGACGGCGCGGATGCGGTGGTCGTCCGCGGGACTGCGGGTGAAAGGGGGCTCGGGCCGGCGATCTCGATGCTGTTTCTCTGCGAGTGCGGCTGCGCGTGCGAGGGTATCGAGGGGCTGCTCTGGCGGGGGCGGGTCATAGCGGGGTGCTGGGTTGGGGTTGCGGACGAGATGGGGGGCAAGCACGACGGTCTCTGCGACGACCTGGTCCGTGCGGCGGGTGTCCCTTGGGGGGTCCTTTGGTGGGGGCTCGTCGCACAGGAGCGACGAGATATCGAGACGGCGAGACATGGATGTGGTTGAGAGCAAGATCAGGCGCATCCACGAGGTCTCCATTTCTATCTACAAAATTACAAACAAAACGAAGATCTGCGTTGCCCCGGATGGAGTGCATACGCCCGCTGCGCCAGCGCAGAGCTGGCTCAACGCAGCCTCGGGTCCCTTCCGGTCGCGTCTAGCTCTTATCACATATCAGGCCTGCTGATCCTCACTGTATGCGGGGAAAGAAGACGAAAAAAAGTGGTGTTCGCCAGGGCTTAGCGGCGACAGAACGGCCATTTCCACTGGTTACCGGTCCGAGCAGGGCAGTCGTGGGATGCAACGCAGAGAAAGTTCAAAAAAAGATGCATTCAGAGCAGGAAAAGGAATATACAACGAGACATTGCGACCCAGCCCACACGGCGGCCACGAAGGACCAGCCAAAGCCACACCGCACCCAAGTCCCATCGCTGTGTTGTTCTCCATCCCATTTTGACGGTCTCTAGGTCCTCGACCCACACCGGTCCTCGAGAGGCGGGCGAGTCATCGGAGAGATGCTTTTGTAGGACTGCAACAGGGGTCGGTCAGCAGGAGCAAAGAAGGAAGAGGTCGACGGCGTACATGTGGTTTGCGTTAACCCTCTAAAGTGCGATCCCCGGTTATTTATACCCCCTGTGTTTGGCGTTGTTGTTTTCCCTTATTTTATTCAATAAATAAATAAAAGTTAAGTTGCGATCGTGGGAAACTGTAAAGCTGCCAGTAGCCTCGGATCCAAACAATATCTTCTCTCGCGCCGCTGCAGGTCCAAGGTTCATTTCAAATTCTGGCATCTACTCGCATCTTAACTCGTTCCTGCAGAAAAAAGACGCAGATCGTCGCCCGTTAACCCCTAGTCGACTGCAGACTCCAATCGAATAAGCGGACGAAAGGGATGTCCGTTGTTTCCAAAAATCCCTTTGCCTTGCTCGAAGGTCAGATACACCGTTTGTCCGCGCGTCTCCTCCCTTTTTTCTCATTTTTTTCGCCTGTCTAGCGGACGAAGAGTCGTCTCGGCCGCCGAGCCCAGTCTCCGCCCCCGCCCCCGCTGCTCCCCCCGCCCCTGCTCGTGGTGCCCAGAAGCCCAGAGGAGGCCCCGCTACTCGTGGCGGCAAGTACTATGCCCGCGGCGGCGCAAAGGCCCCCGAGCCCGCTGGTAACCTAAATCAAAACGGCATCGAGGACGCACCCCAGGACAGAAAGTGTGAGTAGATCCCCGTCGTCCCCTGCTCCCGCGTATTCAAACAACGCACGCCAGTCGACGGTCGTGGCCGTGGACGAGGTGGTCCGCGCGGTGCTCCCCGTGGACGTGGCCGTCAGTTTGACAAGCACAGTCAGACCGGCAAGGTGTAAGTCTCTGCGTTGTCATCCCATTCAGCCCGTCAACGGTCCTCTAGCGACAGCGAAAAAAAGGTCAACCAGGGCTGGGGCGCCGAGGAAGGCAACGCCGAGCTCAAGGCAGAGGAAGCTGCCATCAACGACGCGTCCGCCGAGGCCGCTCCTGCTGGAGGCGACTGGGGCGCTGCCCCCGCTGAGGCTGCTGAATGGGGTGCTCCCGTCGCCGACGCAGGTGACGCTTCTGCTGCCCCTGCCGCCGACGGCGCTGCCAAGCCCGATCGCGAAGGACGCCCGCCGCGCCGGGAGAGAGAGCCCGAAGAGGAGGACAACACCCTCACGCTCGAGCAGTACCTCGCCCAGCAGAAAGAGAAGGACTCCGCCATCCCCAAGCTCGAGGGCATCCGCAAGGCCAACGAGGGCGCCGACGCCAACATCTGGAAGGACGTCGTCGCGCTGGACAAGGGCGAAGAGGAGTCCTACTTCGCAGGCAAGGTGCGACCATTTCGTTTCGTTTCCTCAACCTCGATCAGCCGCTGATCTCGCACACAGGGCAAAGCCGCTCCCAAAGTGCGCGCCAAGAAGGAAGAAAAGGTCTTCCTCGAGATCGACGCCCGCTTCGAGCGCCCCCGCACCGGGCCCCCCCGTGGCGGAGGCCGCGGCAGCGACGACAGAGGTGGACGCGGACGAGGTGGTGCCGGCCGCGGCCGTGGCGCACCGCGAGGAGCTGCAGGAGGAGGAGGACGCCCTTCCGGCAACAACAACGCCGCCGTCAATGTGGACGATGAGAAGGCGTTCCCGTCGCTGTCCTAAGCGGACCAACGCTCATCCTAACGTCGCCTACATACCGGCCATCTCCAGAAAATGCTCCTCTATCTCGCCGTTGCATCATATACATCGCCTCCGTCCGTCTCGTCTTGCTTTCAATTATGCCTAGCTAGCCCCATGGTAACTGAAAGAAATGCTCATGTCCAATGAACCATCCACAAAAACGTACTGTATATTTCACCGGTTATTTACGAGGGCGTTTGTGTAATATTCATTTTTCTGTCTGCTTCGACTCGAGTATGCCGGCGGCGACGAGTTATGACGTGCGTGAACGCGAATCGACCCTTTCCTTGCGATCACCTCCCTACATTCCTTGGTTTCCTATCGCGTCTCTGCCTCCTTATCGGGACACCGTCCAGTCCTCCGCGCAATAGAGAACTTCTCCGTTCCATTTCTCATCTAGATCTCATCGCGTTCGAAGCTTGATTGATTTTTGTCTGCTGTTAGCTGCTGTTCCATTCTATTTCACGAACGCGTCGATTCTCGAGTCATCCATATACACCTAAGTACCTCTGGACCTTCCTTGCTCTTAGCCACGACCATGATTGAGACGATCTACATCGCGCGACACGGTAAGCAACGTTTGGACGCGGTCGCCGTCGCTCCTCCCAATCCCTCGACATTGTACCGACGCGTATGTATGCACCTCCAGGTTTCCGGATGAACTGGGTCAACACCGTCTGGTGAGAATTTCCGCTGGTGAGCAGGCCGCTTCACCACGCATTCTATCGTTCTTGACCCGAGCGCCACCAGCATGAATTATTATTTTGGACTGGGTGCTCAATGTGGAACGTGCGTGCGTGTTTTAGGAAGAGTGAGACGGGACTGCCGCGCGACCCGCCGCTCGCGGCCTATGGCGAGGTATAGTATTAATGCGCGTCGAGTAGGTAAAGGTATTGAAGTTTTCCAGACGCAAGCCCAGGAACTCGCGGATTATTTCTTGAGTCTCCCGGAGGACCAGCGCCCGACTGCGATATTCTCTTCGCCGTATTGTTCGTTTGGTTTCCTTCACGTAAAGTGCAACAACTAAATCTCCTGCAGATCGCTGCCTCCAAACGTCCAAACCCGTCTCCAAGGCTCTCGGTGTACCGATATACGTCGAGCATGGGTACGCGTAGGCTCCCCATAATTTCGCTTCCGTTTACTGAGGATACGACAGACTTAGCGAATGGTACTCCCCCGTCGCGCCCAACAGCGGCCTCCACCCGCGCCCCGGGTCCGCCGCCTCCCTCCGCACCTACTTCGACTCCATCGACCCCGCCGCCTGGTCCTCCGTCTGGTACCCCCCGCGCACCGGCGAAGACGTCTCCCAGATGCACGCCCGCGCGCGCGACTTTCTCGACGTCTTCGTCCCCGAGGCCGAGCGCGTCTGCCCGCCCACGACGAGTCGCATTCTGCTGGTGAGCCACGCGGCGACGACGATTGCGCTGACGCGCGCGCTGGTGGGGGAGCCGGGGCTGCCGCTGCGCGTGGGGTGCTGCTCGCTCACGGAGGTGGTGCGGAAGCGCGATGTTATCCCGATTCTGGGCGGGTGGGACGCGGTCAAGTTGGCGGATGGCGCGCATATGAAGGAAGGGGCGTCGCGCGAGTGGGGCTTCGAGGATATCGAGATTTCGAATGGCGAGGTGGGTTTACCGTTTTTGTTTTGCTTGAATTGGGGTTGCGTTACTGAGAATGTCGCAGGTAGTGGCAGATCCTGGAGTGCCAGGGACACAGCACGAGCAGAACGAGCCTGTAGGCTCCCAGGTCACCCTCACGAGCAATTTATAGACAAGTAGAAACAAGTATGACGTGACGCGAATGAACCCTCTGCTTACAACCTCGGGCTGACTCTCCCTTATCGCGTCGCCCATCCAGTTCTCCGCGCAATAAAGAACTCTCCCTTCCATTTCCCATCGCGTCCATCATGGTCGAAGTTTGATTTCTGTCTGTGTGGCTTCATCTATTAGTGCGTGAACTTGAAACCGCCTGCGGACATTTCTGCCTCTACCTCTGCCTCTACCCACACCACCAGGATCGAGACGCTGGCAGGAGTCCCAGACGTCGTACCAACCCGTCTGTATGCACTTTCAGGCTTCCGGCTGGGTCACCCTGCTGAGCAGTTTGTTGTTCGTCCTTGACGACTCGACAGAACACGAAAATAAGGAGCCCGTAGGCTCGCATGTCACTCGCACGAGTAATTTACAAACAAGTAGAAGTACATTTACCATTTGTATAGATTGTTTACACACCCCGTCTACAAACCCCGTTCCTTGTCTCAAAACCGCACCCAAGCACTCGCATAGCTGACGCTCGAATCGCGAATCGTCAAACACGCGCTGCTCTGCTCGTACCTCACCCACTTGAGCTCCGGCGTCCGCGCACTCGCAGGCGCCAGCGCCGCCATCGCGCCCAACAACACCCCAATCGGGTGCCGCCCGCAGATCGTGTTCTTCGTCTCCGCCAGATACTCGGCAAAGTGCGCGTGCGCGTCGGCGGCGGGGGGGACCTTTGCGAGGAGCGCCATTGCCGCGTGGTCGAGCTGGTGGATGGAGGTGTGGATGGGGTGCGAGGGGGTGGGGGAGGATGGAGCGGGTGAGGCGGACGGCGGGGGCGGAGGGGGCGGGGTAGTAGTATGTGTAGGAGAAGCGGGTGCCCCTGGATAACGGATGATAAATATGTGTACGCAGTTGGGCAGGACCCACCAATGACAGAAGTCGCTCGAGACCACACAGAAGGTGTCTTCGCGCGCTAAATAGGGCGCGAGGATCGCGCCGAACGCGGCCTCGGCGCGCTGGTCGATGGCGCCTACCATGATGGGGACGATTTGTATGTCTTTCCTGCTTGCAGAAAATTAGCGTCGAGACGGGGGACGTGCGTACCCACCGTACCCCTCAAACACCTTGCGGATATATGGGAGGTGCATCTCGAGACTGTGTTCGTCCTCGTCGGCCGAGATGGAGAGGTCTTCAAAGTTACCCGTTGCGCCGGAGTTCTTGGATTGCTGCACGGCCGCGTTGGATACGCTCGAAATAATAGAATAAAGGTGGGGAGCGTACTTTCGAGATCGAGGGGCAAATCCCCGAGCGGCGTCGCGTAGCTCTTGCATTTGGAGAGCGCGCAGCCGTTGATGTAGAGGTGGTGCGAGGGGCCGAGAACAAAGACGCGTTTACTGGCTCCCAGTAAACAACAAGACCAGCAGCGCAGGAGAGGTCGTACATTCCCGTCGTGTCTATGCTCTTGTACGCCCAAGCCGCGGCGGGGCCCGAGTACGCATATCCCGCGTGGCTGATAAGGAAGCATATCCAGGGTCAGTCGGCGTTGGCGCGAGATGCGTAGAAGACGCAGCGCACGGAGCGATGATAGCCTTGCATCCCTGAATCGGATACCCGGGGTCGTCCACTTGCGCCAACCAGCCAGTCAGCTCGGCGTCCAGCTCAGTCGCTGCAGACAGATCGTTGTTAAACGCGGGTCAACGCGGAACTACAGGTACTACCATCGGCGGTATACCAATCGCCTGCATGGGAAGCGGTTCTGAGATCTGTCTGGCTACTAGAGAGACGGGTATATCAGTAGGGAGTGAGTGGTGCGTTCGGGGACGGAGCTTGCGTTCTGGACATGGTGGTTCGGGATGGAAGCTAAATTAGATATTGCCTAATCGGGTTGCATGGACGTCAACGAGCCTCGTCCTCGTTGAACGAGCACGAGCTCAAACCACGCTCAAGCCTTACAAGCGGAGTGTTCACCATGCCCAGCATACTCTGCTTAAAACTGTGCATTTTTTCGGCCGACTTGGGACCACCGCAATACGCAGAGAATTCCATTCAATATTCACCACTAGCAATGACGGTGCGCGGGGACGGCAGGACGCGGGCCCGGACCTGAAGCTCATCGGCATGCAGCATATCGAATTATTGCAGCATAATACATGTGATAGGAAACGACGGCTCTACTCCTCGGACCGCAGACGTGCCGCAGGGTTCGTAACCTTGATCCCGAGGACCTTTGCCCTGCGTCGGGATGAGTACTGCGAAAACGGACAGAGAATGAACGGGACGGACCGCTCAAGGATAACGGTGCGGTTGCGGCTGCTGACACCGTGGGCAATCTCGGCGGCGAAGCTTTTGTTGTGCATGAGCAGAAGGTCGACCTCCCGGACGTTGTTGACGAGGAATTTCTTGAGGCCGTTGGGGAGCAGATGGCGGGTCTTCTTGTTGCTGCCATAACCGATCTTTGTGCAAATAAAAGTTGGGGGTATGTAGGAGGGAGAGAAGAACGGGGCGCACCTTGGGCATGGGGGTCTGGCCCTTGAAGCGACGACGGACTCTGTTATCGATACCCTTGGGTTTCCGCCATGCCTCCTTGACGCCGTGGTACCGATCGGACTGGTGGCGCCTGCACAGAGTCAACGGGACGCCCAATAACAGCGAGCAAAGAGACGGACTTGAATTTGTTTGTGCGCTTTTTGACGATGGGGATCTTGACGGCCATCGGAGGCTGCAGACGAAAAAAGTGAGCACAAGGTCATCCACCACCACAACACCCCATCCGGCCCTTCCATCCCGCCAACCAGCATGATTCGGGCATCGTTGGGCTCGTGGACGGGCCAGCGGGCCATTGGGGCGCAATTCGGGCCACACAGGGCAATACTCACATCTTGCGGGCGGGAAAAAGAGAGGAGGGAGAATTTGGCGGCTTGTGCACAGCCACCCCTTTGGATCCAAACAGGTGTCAACGCGCCGCCGTTCCCACCATCTTCAACGCGCCTGTCTAATTACATCTATGTAATTCAAACCCTTCAAGTTGACTTCGTCCAGTTCCATGGTAGAAGACTGGATTACAGCCCGCGACTCCCGGTCAACGGAGGCAATGACCCAAACATACAATCCCTGATACTAATATTGACCTTCCAACACCATTATTCACTTTCCGACACCGTCGCCACTGCGGACGACCACTAAAGACTCCACACAAGTATGAACCTACATGTACAACCTACTGGCTAACTGCGATTGCGTTCTTTTCTTGTCGCTGAATAAATTATGGGTTATCCTTACTTGGCTCGCACGTTTTTACCCCACCGGTATCGATACAGTCCCTAAGAAAGGAAACCTTCACCCAGGTATCACCCTCACCTCGGCAATTCATTCAACCGCCTCGGAACTGTTTCTCTACCCGCGTCCTAGTTATTACCTATCTAAACGTTCGTCAGAGTGTAGTAGTACCCGGTAGACTTGCGATACGTCTATACAGACCGGGATCACATGCAGTAGCTAGATCACGTCGATAAGAGAGGGGAGGAACCTCCTTGCCCTGAACGTCGTCGATATGCGTGTCGACCCGACCGTCCTCGATGGGGAACGACGCGACGGGCGCCAATCCCAAAGGGCAATTGCCCCCACAGCCGCACGTGCGCAGCCGCGGCGCACCGAAAAACTCTCGCGCTCGTTCTCTCTCCCTTGCCTTAGATCTCCTTCCCCGTTTTCCTCTTACATTGCAGCGGCAGCAGGCAAGAAAAACCCTGCTTTCCGCCTTCACTATATGCTGTCGGCCCCAGCCCTAGATCTCACATTCGACGATGATTCCGACGGCTGGCCTTCCCAAGCTCCGCGTCTCTACCACCGACCAGCATCCGTAGGGAACAGCTGGGGCGTCACCTCCATCGGTCGCGGTTTCGACTGGGACGCAGACCCTGCTGAGCCAAGGGCCGTCCGCAAGGAAAACCTTGGCGGCAATTCTCCACTGGCCTTTGACTTGCCGCCCTCGGATCTCCCCCCGCGCAGGTCGTACATAGGACGCAACTTTGACTGGAATGGGAACACCGCGGGCCCCGCGATCCACAGGGATTCAAAACTGGATACCCCTCCGTTGGCCTTTGATTTGCAGCCGGAACTGCCCCGCAGACTCCTCGACGTTCTCGACACGTCCCAGGTTATGCGTCCAGTCACCAGCTTGCTCCCTGCCGCGTCCATCACGAACGAGCCCTTTTCCTACTCACCATCCAACTCGCGACCACCATCGCCACATTATTTCACCGCTTCGGGCCGGGCTTCACCATTGACCCCGACGATCCCTAGTCGCCCACCCATGTCTCGCTCCCCGACAATGCCTCAGCGCCCCCGAAGGAGATCGTCCCAGCAGCGCATCTCCCTCATCGCCGGCCGCATCTCCATTGCGACCATTGAACCGCCAGATCCCGTCCTGCCGCAGGGCCTCCTTCGGGCAAACAGTACCAGCAGTCTCCTCAGTCTCGCCAGCAGCACCCGCGCTCCCTCCCCCGTCTCCTCAGAGGACAGCCAAACCTTCATCGGTGGCCGCGATATTTCCGAGTTTGTTATCGAGGCCGAGATCGGGAGGGGCGCGTACGGGCTCGTCAAACGCGCTCGAGAGATTAGCGGAGATGGATCCCTCGGGGTGAGATGCATCCTCTTTGCTGCCAGCGCCCCGCTGACAGCGTCGGGGTACGTATAGCCACCCTTGATCATTAAGCAGATCATCAAGTCCCGCATCCTCGCCGACTGTTGGAAAAAACACCCCAAACACGGCACCATCCCAATAGAGATATATGTCATGTCCTCCATCTCCCAGACCAGCTATGTATTGCCGCCGCGTCGACCGTGGGATCCCACGCGCGCTGACGCCGCCGGGTTAGAGTCCCATGAGTGGGTAGAAGGCAGCATCGTCAATGGTCATCCTAATATCTGCCCGCTGCTGGATTTTTTCGAAGACAACCACTACTACTACCTCGTTCTCCCGTCGACGCTGCCAGAGCTGCTCCCCGACCAACCAGCACCGCCCTCTGACTTGTTTGATCTCGTCGAGAATTTCCCGCAAGGCCTCCCACCAGCCTCAATACGAAGCTACCTCGGCCAGCTCGCGGATGCCCTCGCCTTTTTGCATTCGCGCGGAATTGGTATGATTGGACACTTTGTTAACTAGACCAGGCTCTGATTTTAATTAATCGCAGTGCATCGCGACGTTAAAGACGAGAATGTTGTTCTTGGTCCCAACGGCAAATGCATCTTGATCGACTTTGGCAGCTCTGGGCTCGTCAAACGCGGGGGTTGGGATACATTCAGTGGAACGTAAGAAAGATCCTTATTATGATGGAATTGGTCCCATAACGGGTGCTTTTTTAACAGCTTGGACTATGCTGGTCCGGAAATCCTCAGGGGCGAGCGCTACGAGGGCAAGGAGCAAGACGTGTGGGCGTTTGGCGTCGTGGCCTATGTTTTGTTGGTCGGCGAGTGTCCGTTCATGACACCCGCGGAGGCGCAAGACGGGCTCGACTCGCCCTTTGCCAACGCGTCGATTGCGCTTGATGAGCGGTGCGGGGAGGACCACGAGCGGGACGGGGAAGAGGCAGACGGAGGCGGCGCGCTCGAGGATGCGGCAGCGCTGGTAAGAGCGTGTCTTAACGTGGAGGTGGCGGGTCGCCCCAGTTTTGAGAAAATACTGCAATCGCGGTTCTTGGCGGGCATGGGAGGTTGGAGTGTTTAATGTATTAACTTAACAACAACTGTACTGCTACATGTTTCCAATGTATTCGTTGCCAACGAGTGCCCGCCATCGATTTGACTTGTATTTGACTCGAGGACGATCGATTTCGTTGAAGGCACCGAGTCACGCGTAACAGAAAAAGTGTGACCGCCTGAAAGTTGCCAAAGGCAATGAGCCGCCGTAGAGTTGGTTGAAAAAATCGGTCCAGGAGAGATCGACCAAGAACAAGGCTCGCAGAAGGGGACCCAAGCACAGACAGGAGGCAGGCAAGCGTAAAGGTCTAAAATCAAGATCGGTTGAACTTCGATGGTAAATAGAGGAAGACAAACACTTACCAAACAAAAAATTTCGTGCACCGCCTCTCACATCTCTTCCATCTCCCTCCATCTTCCCCTCCATTTTTCCTCTTTCACCCCTTGAAGTAAGTCCTTTGCCCTCCATTTCTTGTGCGATGCATCTCGCCGCACTCCCCTGCCATCCTGGCGTCGCAATGCGCACTCTGTCGTCGAGGCGGGTGCCATTGGTCGTCTCCCACTGATCTTTTGCGATCTCAGTTGCTAACCTTTCGTCCTGCAGAAACATTAAACATGGGAAAGGATAAGACCCACGTTAACGTCGTCGGTCAGTACCCTCATCGATCCCCGTCCTCGTCTCTACGTCACTGAGCGCCCCATCTCTAGTCATCGGCCACGTCGATTCCGGCAAATCGACCACCACTGGTCACTTGATCTACAAGTGCGGTGGTATCGACAAGCGTACCATTGAGAAGTTCGAGAAGGAGGCTGCTGAGCTCGGCAAGGGTTCCTTCAAGTACGGTCAGTATCGCGCGCCATCTGCTCCATCGATTGCGGCTAATTCGCTTCCGATCTCAACAGCATGGGTGCTCGACAAGCTCAAGGCCGAGCGCGAGCGTGGTATCACCATCGATATCGCCCTCTGGAAGTTCGAGACCCCCAAGTTCGTCGTCACCGTGAGTCATTTTTCTTCGAGTCAGGCAAAAGAGGAGTTGCTAATTCATATTCTGCAGGTCATTGATGCCCCCGGACACCGTGACTTTATCAAGAACATGATCACCGGTACCTCCCAGGCTGACTGTGGTATCCTCATCATCGCCGGCGGTACTGGTGAGTTCGAGGCTGGTATCTCCAAGGATGGCCAGACTCGCGAGCACGCCCTGCTTGCCTTCACCCTCGGTGTGCGTCAGCTCATCGTCGCCGTCAACAAGATGGACACCACCAAGGTTCGATTTTGTCTCTCGCGTTGGTTATTAATATTTCATCTAATTGCGTGCCATTTATAGTGGAGCGAGGACCGTTTCAACGAAATCGTCAAGGAGACTTCCACCTTCATCAAGAAGGTCGGCTACAACCCCAAAACTATTGCCTTCGTCCCCATCTCGGGCTGGCACGGTGACAACATGTTGGAGGAGTCGACCAAGTAAGATTTTAAAGCTGTTTTCGGTTTATTTATTTTTACTAACGCGTCCCTCAGCATGCCCTGGTTCAAGGGCTGGACCAAGGAGACCAAGGCTGGTGTCGTCAAGGGAAAGACCCTCCTCGAGGCTATCGACGCCATCGAGCCCCCCGTCCGGCCTTCCGACAAGCCCCTCCGTCTCCCCCTCCAGGATGTCTACAAGATCGGTGGTATTGGCACGGTCCCCGTCGGACGTGTAGAGACCGGTATCATCAAGGCCGGCATGGTCGTCACCTTCGCTCCCTCCAACGTCACCACTGAAGTCAAGTCTGTGGAGATGCACCACGAGCAGCTCGAGCAGGGTAACCCCGGTGACAACGTCGGCTTCAACGTCAAGTAAGTCGAGTGTATTCTCGCAAGTAAAGGATCGGCATCTAACTATTAATAGGAACGTGTCGGTCAAGGATATTCGTCGTGGAAACGTCGCCTCGGACTCGAAGAACGACCCCGCTAAGGAGGCCGCTTCCTTCAACGCACAGGTCATCGTCCTCAACCACCCCGGTCAAATTGGCGCAGGTTACGCACCCGTCCTCGATTGCCACACTGCCCACATTGCCTGCAAATTTGCCGAGCTCCTCGAGAAGATTGACCGCCGGACAAACAAGTCGATTGAGGACAACCCCAAGTTCATCAAGTCCGGTGACTCGTGCATTGTCAAGCTGGTGCCGAGTAAGCCCATGGTATGTTGAATCGCTCTCTTCCTCCCGTCCTCTTGTTAACGCGAAACACAGTGTGTCGAGTCTTACAACGAGTACCCTCCGCTCGGTCGTTTCGCCGTCCGTGACATGCGGCAGACCGTGGCTGTCGGCATCATCAAGTCTGTCGACAAAAGCGAGAAGGCTTCGGGCAAGGGTATGCGTCTTTGCCCTCGCCTTCACTTTCTTGTTGCTTATATCTTCTCTTCCCAGTCACGAAGTCCGCGGAGAAGGCTGCCAAGAAGAAGTAAGGAGAATAGATGTAGAAGAATTCTGTATAATTTTCTCTTCACCTCCGATCCTTCCTCTGTGCTTTACTACCTCCTCGTCGGCCGTACTTGTTACAATGTGTTGTTATACTGCCATCACTCTCCTTCACGTACTCTGTATTCACCATAACGATTAGGCGGCGAGATCATGCCCAGTGATTCGTCCGCCGCCAACGTCTCAAATTCACGTTTTGGTTAGTGACCGAAATTTAAGTGAACAAGAATGTTTAGGAAATGGGCGTCGTTGCCTCCGACTTTGTTCTTAAAAGTCAATTGAGTAGAGCTGGGGAAAACAGTCCTGAAGTGTCGCGACAAGATTGTCCAGACTTGAGCTATTTAGTGGCTCATTTGGTATCTTGCCAATAGCGCTCGGGTCGGAAACGACATTTGGAGTGTAGTTTGTCTTCAGTTCGATGTTCGCTGCCAAAACGAATTTACGCGTTCGTTGCATCTCCTTTTGGGAGCGGGCGTTGAGTAGCCTGTCAATCATTCATCAGTTTGCTACTTGAGAACAAACCCTCTCACGGTCCGTCTCCCCTTCACAAAAGAGTGGCTGTCAAAAGTTCAGGCAAAATTAATTCCAACCGGTGCCCCCCACAAAGTACAGACGTCTTGCGGGGATCCAGATCACCAAACATACATTTCTACCTCTGCGTTCTTTGATTTTGGTACATTCAACAAATATGCTCGGGCGCTCTGTTCAAGTCAACGCGAGGCCCAAGGTCGCGTCCAACGGTTCTCTCAAATACTTCCATCATATAAGCGAAGAGCGACCTGGTCAGCGCAGCGTCCCAGCGGCCCTTGGACTGTTCGTCCCGGATAAAGGCGTGCTGGGCCTGGACCTCAAGGAACTGTGTGGTGTGGTCAGTATTGTCGACGCGGAAGTGGAGCTTTCTTACCGAGACAGGGATATTGGCGTCCTCAAGAGTAGTGCGGATGAGGTCGCGCCCGGCGCGGGGCACATGAGTGTCCTACGGTGTAAAGTCAACAGCATTCAGAGAGCACACACGATGTGCTTGTTACCTGCTTTCCGAAAATCATCTGCAATAAAGGTGTTTTCAGCGTTTAAACGCAACTGGAGCGCATTTGCTTACGACGAGTTCGCCCTTCCCGGTCAAATCGCCGTTACGGACTCGGACAAGAGTGTCGTCGCCTCCCTTGCCCAGCGACGCGCTGTGAATGTCCGTCGCAAAGAAACATACGGACGCCAGAATGCGTGGGTCAAAGGCCGCCTGAGATACGCATATGCTACTAGCCTTTTGAGAGTAGGTTCAAAACTTACTCTGAACGTCTGAACCGAGGTTCAGTTGCGTGCGACTCGGAGGAGGGAGTTCACGTACGAGGTGGCCACCGAGGCACATTCCGGTCGCTTGGAGGAGTGTTAAAATTAACTAGACAAGAGTCGGACGAGATATACCTGCGATGCGGCCGTTGCAGTTTGGTAAAGACAAGAGCAGATCCACGGAGAGAGTAGAGTCCTAGAATTTTCAAGTTTGGAGAACGTAGATGGTGAATCGCTCTTACTTCGTCGTAGGCTGCGACGGTCTTCTGGATCTGAAACCAGTCAGCCGGTTACCCATTCGAGGTTGGATCTGTCATACCTTATATTTATTACCACGGTCCGTACCTTACAAGCGGGATGGAGCCTCGAAGTATTGTTTTGCCGGGACAGTCGTACCTTCAACGTCGTAAGGGATGGCTTCGGGGCCCTCAAACTCGTGGTAAGTTGAGGGACAGGCTGCCCAAAATGGATGAGCTACTTGGTGGCCCATGACTTGCCAATGCCTACTGACCTACGACGTATCCTTGGCTGGCAATGGAACCGGCGAATCTGCAAGATGATCAAGCTGGAATAAACTAAGCCAAGGACGCAACGATGCGGGTCCAACCTTTCCACAGGCCCAGTCACCTGGTAGATCTCGCTGGAAAGCTTCGAGATGAATAGAAGAAATGACAGTACTTCGCGTCCAGCTACCTGAAGACTACGACGCCTGCAGTCGATTTAACGAAACCGCTACAGACCACAAGGCGCTTTCACGGCTTGCCTGGAAACTTTGCTTGCGGGTAATTGGGCACAACCTTGCGAAGTAGAGGCATTAATGGTCTGAGTCCGATCCTAGGAAAGTAGCAGCGAAGAATCACCGGTGATATCACAAAGACACGGATAGGACGACCACCATCTAGCGGCGAAGGAATGTCGTGAAATTCTTTCTGGATGAGCATAGCGGTAAGTGAAAGAGAGATATCGGAGATCAGTTACGGCACTGGGTCCTTCCTTGATCGGGAGACGGGCCGATGATCCGACAAACGTTCAATCCATGTCTCGCCTTCTTCTCGTCCTCGCCTTTATATAGGTCACCAAGAACGATTGACTTCTCGGTCGCCCCGGTATAAAGTCTGGTTTACGAGACTAGTCCTCGCCATGGCCTCTGCGTCCATTCGGCCTATCACGGATTCAGATGATACTCTTATTCGATTTATGGTCGCAAAGATTTACATGGGGCAACTGGCTGCAGCGAACAGACGAGGTGTGTCCACCGTTCGTCGACCCGAGAATGACCGTTTAACGACTCAGCAGCCTATGCCCACCCCCTGGTCCTCGCAGTCTGGCTCGGCCTTTCGTGTGTGTTCGTAGAATATATGCACTGGTGGCCCAAACCTCGGCACGGCTTCATAGGATATCTCACCCCATTTCCGGCGTGAGTCTCCCCCGTTCTCGTTCTGGTGCCTTCTGACAGGACTTAGTTTTGCCTCGGTTTTGGTGCCCATAATGTTTTTAATTGACTGGTTAATTGGTCGCTTTAGACAGTTTTAAACTCTGCTCAATCCTTCACAGGGTAAACCGGCCGTACTTTGAAAAGCTCACCCAAGATGCGCTTCGTGCCCCAGACATGAAGAATATAACCTCCTACTATTCTCGGTCTCCGGCCTCTGGATTCTGGATCGTGGACTATGGTGAACGGTTTGTTGGACTCATCGCAATTGATGCATCCACAAACCCTCTTGCCTCTCAAACTTCTCAAACTGCGGTTATCCGCCATTTTTTTGTTCAAGACCCATATCCCGCTTCAGGTATCCAAGATGACCTGCTGTCGCACGCCGTTCACCAGTGTTTCAATGCGAACTCGGGAATTGTCCAACGAATTATAGCAGACGATTCCCCGCTGGTCCCTTATGTCCGAACATCTCTAAAGGAGGCGGGCTTCGTCCTGGAAAGACATACGCAAACCGTCGGCGCGTTCCGGTGGAAACTAGGGATGCGTTCTTTGGACAGAGATGTTTGGGAGAAAAAGAACGCTTGATTAGGATATTGTAGCTAATTTGTCAATATGTACCATCAATGTCTTTCTTTCGCGAACCACGTCGGCGCCAGCAACCTTTTCTGCTTCTGCAATCCTCCATTGCGCAATCTGGCACAGGGATAATACGCCAACTGCTCGAAGACGCGTCGGGACACGCCGCGCTGTTTTGTCTTCTGCATTCGTCTTTACTTTCGGTGCAAGGACCTCATGTCAAGACGCACGACTTGTTAGACAACGTTCCTGGATATAACGACAACTACGAAGATCCCCGAAAGCGCATTCAATCTGCAGTCGAGAATGGTGATTCTAGTTCACCCCGACTCCTTTGAACGCGTCTCAATCAAATCGCAGCTCCCGCTGGGCCGCTTGATTTCATCATTGACTCTATCGACACGCTCTCCTCCGATATAGGATCCATCTCGTCGACCTACGAATTCCTCTCGGAGTTGATGTCTCTAATTCGTGCTCGTTCAAGTAGGATTGCAGCTCCATGACTTTCAGCAGCCTCATTCACATTCGCTATAGGCCCTTCTCGGCTCATTCTGCACGCCCCCTCACCTTCACCTCTCCTACCGCTGCTTTCCCAACCCAGATTCTCCCCCTCGTTGACCCATGTCATTGCACATCCACCAGCGCTTCTCATCCACCTTTCCACAGAATATCTCACGCTGCCGCCTCCGCTTTCGCCAGAAGCCAAATTCTGGGGCATATTTCTGCCTGTCAGTGAACGCGTGCACGAGAGCGAGCGCTTAATATTCGGTCCAGACGGAGAGGGAACAGGCGACACGGAGGAGCTGGTGATCGAGGTCATCGTGCGGGGGGATGCAGAAGGTTCGCGGAGACGAGGTGTCGACCGGACGTTACAAGGATGGTCCCTTACACGAGGACCGTGTCCTTTAGCTGAGATCACCGCTCTGAAGTCCCTGTGGTCTCGGAATATCGCTGAACCTGCAAGTCTCTTCCCTGGGCTCAAAATGTTTTTTTGATGATTTCTAGGTTGTGGTGGATCCGACACAAAATGTTTCGTTCAATCTCAACCTGACGGAATCCCAGCAAAACTCTCGAGCTCAGGTGCCGCTTCCGTATGCCCACGAAGGTGAATTCTTTCCCGCTGGTTCTCGGTTTGTTG
Source organism: Mycena alexandri (assembly GCA_029233265.1). Classification (NCBI taxonomy): domain Eukaryota; kingdom Fungi; phylum Basidiomycota; class Agaricomycetes; order Agaricales; family Mycenaceae; genus Mycena; species Mycena alexandri. Next base: position 159,596 of record JARJCM010000033.1, on the reverse strand, counting down.
CTCATCCCGTTAAAGGCAAACCAATGGACAAGGCAGCTTCCGCAGCCATTTTCTATGATCCCGATTCTGCGGATGACATTGATGATGATGACCCTGATGAAGACTTGGATATCTAGAATACAATCTGAAAGCTATTACTTGTAAACTGCACAATTCTAACGCTCGACAAACGGTGATGCGATGTGGTGGTATCCGTGCTACAAAGAAGAAACGAAAATGCAACCTGAATTATACATCTCGCAACCCTCCGCTCCGTTGCCACGAGCCTTCACCGACAGCGAAGCTGGACAGGGCGGAAAGGGAAAATCGACGATTCTTTTTCTTTATTGTGTCCGCCATAGGCTGAGGAAGAGGAAGGGGCGCCATCGACGCATGCGCTTGGGTAGAATTAGAACGGACTGTGCCGCGGAAGGCTGCAGTCGATATTTCGCGGGAGGATACGGATCTGGGCACCTGTAAACTGCGCCGGGGTGTTGCGGTACGGTCGACCTGGGCGATGCCTCTAACGCTCGAAGGCGTGGGAGGTCTCGGATAAAAGGCGAGAGCAGATGCTGGCCTTGCTCTGTGGCGGTTCGACGTAACAATGTTGACCGGAGGGGCGGGGGAAGGGGAACGAGTAAAGTTGGATAGGGCAGAAAGTGAGAGTCGACGTTTGGATTTGATTTCCGCTAGAGTCTTTGGACGCGCATGAACCGTGAGGTCGGGCGACGGGGTTTTGGGAGCAGCATTATTGTTATTATTAGAGATCGCAATATTGCTCGAAGAGCTGGGAGGGCGGATGCGTATCGCGGGTGTAATTTGTCTGGTGGTGTTGTCGTTTGTTCTACGCGTCAGGGTAGAGTTATAGGTCTGGGAAGAGAGGATGGGACGCGTTTTGGATTTTCGAAGCTATACGTCAGTGCAGTTGAGTTGGATGTTCATGATACAATGTGGTGAAAAGCTTACGACCAAGCCCGGGGGAGGCGGAAGCGGAAGAGGAAGACGGTCTGTATCATTGTAGGAAAGAAGGCTATTGTAGGCTTGGGCCACCGAAGTGTGACCTTGAATGTCAATGACATCTGGTAGCGCATTCGGGAGCGGCGAGCTCCCAGCTCTTCGAACATCCACATCAATATTCACTCCTCCGTTATCGCGGGAAATTTTGGCCTTGCCACGTAAAAGTTTCTTGAACTTGTCGCTGAACTTCTTCATCTTTCCAATCACGCCGCCGACTTTTGCTTGCTGACGACCGAGTGGAACATTTTCCTGATAAGCAAGGGGTCCAGGCAGTTCTTCCTCTTCCGACGCCAACGCAGACTGTTCCACATCCGCATTAGAAAACACTGGACTTGGTGTCTCATTCTCCTCTGTTGATCGGAGTGCTGGGGGTATCGCTTGGGTCAGAGACGGACCCTCAGATGCCCAAGCGGAAGACATGATAGCCGCGGCGTATTCTGCCCCGCTTGTGTCGCCGACATATGCCTCGGTGATACTGTCGAGAAGGGGAGAGGGTAGCGGAGATACAAAGGGGGAAGACGAGGAAGACGGAGACGGGAAAGACACTACATGCCCATCCACGGTGTTTCCAGCGGCTGGGGATGACAGAGAAAGATCCGGGACAATCGATAGTACCGGGGATGCGGGCGAAAGAGATAGGGTCCAAGGGCTAGCGTCGCCGTCGATGGGCGAAAGACGAGGGCTTCTTGAAACAATGGGGTCCATATCGAGGCTCATGCTAGTATCTGGACTGGCTGGGAGAGAGAGACTCGTCAACATGGGAAGCGCGGCGCTGATCTCGATAGACGGAGTTCGGTTGGCAGAGCTCAAGGGCCGCGCAACTAGGTTCGGACGCCCGGACATGGGGGAAGGACTTGGCGAGGGCGAGGGGTTCAGCATGTCTCGATCGTTGTACTCGCTGCCATATGAAGTTTCCCAAGATGGAGAGCTGGTGTACTCATACGAAGATGAGCGGTTGTGTGGCGAAGATTGCGTAATCAAGCGGGGAAACGAAGACGAGGTGGGTGAGGCAAAGATCATGGGAGACACTGGTGAGTGGCCAGTGGGGCCACCCATGCTAAATGATGACGACGGCGATATGTCAACAGTAAGAAGGGAAGCTCGCTGGGCGTGCGGCGGAGAGGGCGAGTCGGAAGAAAAGACATTTTGTCTATGAGTTCGGTTTCGCGCAGGGGTCTGGTCAGAAGTGGAACGAACGGCGTTGGTAGGTCGAGGTATACGCGTCGGATGCCTATTCTCCACTGGTGGGTATTTCGTTTTGAAAGTAAGGGGAAGCTTTGCAGTCACGAGTCGTTCTGGCGATGAGCGAGATGTGAATGTAGTGCTAACGGAAGTATCCTGAACATGGCTAAGATAAGTAGGCCCGGGTTATACGGGGAGGTTTACCGTGGCTATGGATGTGGAAGTATCGGTCTAAAGAAGAGTGATGATGAGTGAAGGACTGATGAAACCAGCGGACCAACTGACGCGAAATCTTGTCAACTCTGAATCGAGGGAGTCGGCAACAGCAATAGCGCTGCCAGCAGAGACGGAAGCAGCAAACGACGCGGACGGGGGAGTTTCGGGCTTGGCCATCTGGCTCACAAGGCGCGATTGAAAGTCGAGAACGTGTTCGAGATGTAGTGGATCGACAACGGGACGTGGAGTTGGACAAGTAGTAGAACGGCGATGCTGAGAGCTCGGCCAAGCCCCAGGAACTGGGCCCGGGAAGCTAGGCGACGGAGGAGTAGGGGTCATGGTGGTCGCGTCAGGAAAGAACGCCCTCCCGTGACTTCGATCACGATTCTTCAACAAATTTATTAAAAATAGATCTAGTCCAGTTCTATCGAAACTATCTAGACGATTTAAGCCGCGCGTAGGACCGACGAGTTGCCTAATACAATACGCTAATTTTAAAGAGTGCCTCTAACAGCACCGTCAACGCTCTCAGCAAAGTAGGTGATGTTATTCCCGTTGAGACCCGCCATCGAAATTCTTCCATCGGCGGTCATGTAGACGTGGGCCTTGTTGGCGAGGGCGACGGTCTGTTCCTTCTTCAAACCGGTGAAACTAAACAGGGTCCAAGTCAGCGCGAAGTCTCTCGTGAGGTTAGCGAGCATCATGTACCTGAACATCCCAATCTGGCTCTTGATGTGTCCCCATTCACCAGGAGTTTTGAGGTCGTTGGTGAGGATGTTGTAGAGCTTCTCTCTCATGGTAATGATCCTGTCGGCCATTCCCTTGACCTCGCTCTCCCACTCGGCATAAAGTTCTTCATTGCTCAAGATGGTGTTGGCAATGCGGGCACCGTGAGAGGGAGGGTTCGAGTACATGGGGCGAATGACGATCTTCAGCTGGCTGTCAACCCGTGCTTTTTCTTCTGGGTCGGCGGTGAGCAGGGAGAAGGCTCCGACACGCTCGCCATAAAGACCCATGTTCTTCGCAAATGATTGGGCGAGTGCGATCTGGTGGCCCTGCGAAACGAAGTGACGAACAGCGAATGCGTCGCGGGAAGTGGAACCAGAAGCAAAGCCTTGGTACGCCATATCGAAGAAGGGGAAGAGTTTGCGCTCTTTGCAGATGTCGGAAATCTCGGCCCATTGCTCGGGAGTGGGGTCAATCCCGGTCGGGTTGTGGGCACAAGCGTGCAGAAGCACGACAGAGTGTTCCGGAGCATTGGTCTAAATCGAGTCCGTTGTGAGGATTTGCTTTAGCGCAGAACAATAGAACTGACGAGCAAGTCGGCCTTTAGGGCTTCAAAGTTCAAACCAAGGGTTGCCGGGTCGAAATATCCGTACTTGCGAACTTCAAAGCCAGAATCACGGAAAATGGGAGTGTGATTTCCCCATGAAGGGTCGGGGAGATACACGACCTTGGCATGAGGGTAATGCCGGGCCAAGAAAGCAGCGCCAATTCTGAGAGCGCCAGTCCCAGAGATGGATTGGGTTGCGGCAATCTTGTGGAGGGTGAGCTTCCGGTGGCGAATATATATCAGCGGCGTACAGAACCATCCTTCAACGGGGCACTGTCGACACCGTATGCCAGCTTGACGGCGTTCTTGGTGAATTCAGCGAGACCAGTGATGGGAAGATATTCCTTGTCGGGCTTGGACGCCTCGATGAAGGACTCGGCCTGGAGACGCGTTAGGATATGTCAGAGCTCGTGTAAAGAATGCACACACTTTTTTGACACAGTCAAGCACATATGGCTTGCCTTGGCCATCCCGATACGCACCGACACCGAGGTTGATCTTGCGAGGGTCCTTGTCGGCCTTGAAAGCCTCGGTGACACCTAGGATTGGGTCGGGAGGGCCGGCGGGAACGGAAGACCAGGCAGAAATGGAACGAAGGGCACCGACACCTGCGCCAGCGGTGCGGCGAGCGAGAGTCGTGGCAAGCATTATGGGAGGAAACAAGGAGGAAAGAAAAAGCTTAAGCCCGCATCCCGTCTACCTCCGACCATGATCCGTTGGTCGGCTATCAATCTCGACTCGATTTAGTGTCGATAAACTTGACTTGTACTGACTCAATTGACTCTTTCTTCCCTACCACAACATGGCTGATACCCAGCAGCAGTAAGAATCCTAATTCTACGCGAATCGCATCTCATTTCCTTCTAGACCAGCTGGAGACGCACCTGTCGACCCCAACGCCGAACCGTCCAAAAGTGAACTGAAAAAGCGCCAAAAGGCACTTGAGAAGGAGAAGAGGGCTGCAGAAAAGGCCGCCAAAGAACAAGAACTTGCTGCACAGAAAGCCGCTTCTGAAGTTGTCTGTTACACGTCCTCGCGTCGGATACTTCGTCAATACTGATTCCTTCGATCGATCCAGGATTATGCGACTCAGTTCTATGGTGCCTTACCTCTCCACCAGTCGCAGACACGTCCTCAAATTCCACGCGTCCAAATTTCGTCTCTATCCGCACGCGACGGTGAAACCGTTCTGTTCCGCGCGCGCGTGCAAACCTCGCGAGCACAGGGCAACAAGATGGTCTTCCTCAACCTCCGTCAGCGCTCTGACTCGGTGCAAGCTCTGGTTGTCGTGGCTCCGGAAAAGGTTTCTAAACAAATGGTGAAATGGGCTGCCGGCCTGGGCGATGAGAGTATCGTACTGGTGCAGGGAACTATTAAGAAGAGTCCTGAACCAATCAAGAGTGCAAGTGTTCAGGATGTCGAGGTTCATGTCACTCAGGTATGCTGATTATTTATTCGTGAATTTATGTACTGATGATGTATCCCAGCTGCATCTCATCTCTGGAATTGACGGACGCCTCCCATTCACATTGGATGATGCGGCGCGCGCCGAGACCGATGAAGCGCCGGTCGACGTCGACGGTAAACCGCAACAATTTAACCGCGTTTTGTTGGACACCCGACTCAATAACCGAGTCGTCGATCTCCGAGTATGACCGCCGTTCCTTTTCAACCGCATTATCTGATATTTATTGAATCAGACCCCGACGAACCAAGCCGTTTTCAGGCTTCAATCTGCCATCGGCGACCTTTTCCGTCAATTCCTCAGCAGCAATGGGTTCATAGAAATCCACAGCCCCAAACTTCAAGGCGCCGCAACGGAATCGGGAGCATCTGTGTTTAAAGTCAGCTATTTCAAAGGTAATAACGACACTTATGTTCATTGCTGTCAATGACACGGTCCTCAGGAAATGCTTTCCTTGCGCAATCTCCGCAACTAGCCAAACAAATGGCCATCGCAGCGGACTTTGAGCGTGTGTATGAAATCGGGCCCGTATTTCGTGCTGAAGATTCGAATACCCATCGTCATCTTACTGAGTTCATGGGACTCGATCTGGAGATGACCATCGAGGAACATTATCACGAAGTGATGGAGCTACTCGATAGCCTCTTCCTGACCATTTTCCGTGGCCTTCGAGAAAAATATCACAATGAAATTGCGATTGTCGGGAAGCAATTCCCCGCTGACGAGTTCAAATGGAGGGAGGGCCCAGAAGGCACTCTGAAATTGACGTTCCGACAGGCCATCGACATTCTCGTTGAGGATGGGGTGGCAAGAGAAACGTTGGATGATATCAAGTGCGTGCCGGTGTTCTTTTATATTTCGAATGCTTAGTTGTTCATGTAGCACGGAGAACGAGAAACGACTCGGTCGCCTCGTTAAAGCGAAATACGACACCGATTACTTCATCATCGACAAGTTCCCGATGGAGCTTCGTCCTTTCTATACCATGCCTGACCCAGAAGACCCCGTAAGCGTGGATAATTAGTTCGCATTTTGAAACTGAATTTCGTTTATAGACACTGTCGAATTCCTATGACTTCTTCATGCGGGGTGAAGAGATTCTTTCGGGGGCCCAGCGTATTCATGACCCTGTGGTCCTAGCGGAGAAGATGCGCGGCAAAGGCGTCGACCCTGACTCGATGAAAGGCTATCTCGATGCCTTCCGCATGGGCTGTGCGCCTCACGGCGGAGGCGGAATTGGTTTAGAGCGGGTGCTCATGCTTTTCCTAAAGCTAAACAACATCCGTCGGGCATCCATGTTCCCCAGAGACCCGAAAAGATTGGAACCCTGAGTTTGTAGAACATCCTTGTACACAATTTGGCCAATTTTATTTTAGATCCGTTTGCTGGCTCATGATTCAAGCCCGCGTCCGCCCCGAATAGCGTAGTTTGACGTTCTTCTATCCCGGCCGCAGCTCGTTTCAACGGCGAGGCGTGTATATATGATGGGTTGAATGAGCGATGTCGAAAAGCCCTTCACCATGATCGTCCCCAGTTTGCACCACATTCGCCAAGTGCGCCAGCCGGATCAGGTGAATTGCTTCGACGCCGTCGCACCTTCAGGAGATGGGATCGACACCAACTCGGAAGACGGGAGCAGCACCAACCCGGAAGACGTCGAGCATGACATCGGACCTGTGGATTCCCCTCTAGGAATACACAGGTTCATTGGCGTCATGGCTGTGGCCATAGTCATCCTCCTTGTATTCCTGCTATGGCTGGGAATCGGTGCATGGCCCAGACGGAAACTACGGGCCTTTTATCGAAGCCGCTCGACCTCTGTGGCACCCGCGAAAAGTGAAGCAGAGCAGAGTAACGATGGAAATGGAGTTGAAATCGCTCCGGAGAAATCGAGGGATAAATCTGACGATGCGACATTGGAGTCCCGAAGCGAAGTGATTTGCCGCTGAAGGTGAATCTTCCGACATCGCCCTAGGAGAAGCGCGTGCTTACTTGCGTTTGTGAGGATATGGATTTGATACAGACTCTCGAGGTCGGACATTGGGGCATTGCTTTTACATGAGCTCACTTCCTTTCTACATTTACGCTGTTGGGATTCTCGGGCGACCAAGAGTTGACCAAGCATTTTAAAAAAGCCTCCTTCTGTGCTTATGGGGTAACGACAGTTGCCGATCCTTTCGCATCACAATTCCAAGGACTTGCGCCCAAATAGGAAAAGTGCTCTGAACTCGACTACCATCTCAGATTCTCTGCAACGTAGGATCCTCCGTGTCCCGACTTGATGCTCACCCAACCTGGACATCGACTGAATGGCTCTCCTTTGACGCCTCTTGGGGACCTACAATTGCAACGGAATCGAATTACTTGCCTTTTTAGGGTGCCGTCAATTTTGCCCTGAACATTGTGGCCTTTTCACTTGGGGGAAAGCATGCTGAGGTACATATTGAAGATATCACGTAACTTCTGGCATTCAGGGAAGGTTTCCACTGACTTGTAAAAACGCGCCACGTACTGCAGTCAACAAAACGAGTATGACAACTGCTAAAAAATCGTAGGGTCCACTCAGATGTCCATTTTGCCCCTGTGGGACTGAAAACCACCATTCCCTAAAATGGCATTTGTGCATACACGCGTGCTGATCTTGTTTCGAGATTCTCTCCTGTTCTGTCCGCAAATATCGCAATAAAACGGCGGCCGAAGGTGTCAAGTTCAAAGAATCTGTGACTCTGACTCTGAGGAGCAATGCCAACAGCCAAATGACACAATGCATACATCTCCTCGAGGACAAACCACGAGGTCCCTTTTCAAGGTTTCGGGGTTGCTATTAACTGACTCTAGTCGCCGTGCGCAAAAAGCGGTTGTAAAACAATATTTCCTGCACGCTACGAAGACAAAGAATCAAGTTCTTCCTCTAAGTCCGGTAACTTCTAATGGTTGCGTGCCACCCGCCACCACATCTGTTCCTCCATTTGATGGACGGACTGCCCGACCAGCTGATTTACTCCAAGATGCTTCAAAGTCGGACATTTTGTGGGCGACTTTCTTTGCGCGGCTTTGTTCTCTTCCCAATGGCTGCGGTGGATCCCTCGGCCATGGCAGAAGAGCTCAAAGCCATAATAACGGCTCTTGAGGATATCCAGATTAGCAGATATGTCGGTGGTAAGAGGCAGCGTTCAATACTTCAGTTCCTCGCTCACTGGATGAATATGTAGCTACCGGAGTCGTGGTCAGCGCGCGTTCGATTGTCGTTCAACAATCACGTACAAATTGGTTTCAATAGGTATTATTGTACGACCACCTCCTCACTCTACCAGACGAGATAGAGTTTGTATGGCCAGCAAAGAACACAGGCCCGAAAATACTATTTCTGCTCTTCCGTTATATGGTTCCATTCTTTATACTCATCAACACCTCCCGTCCGTGCGTTTTATTTCACATTGAACACCCTTGTAAATCAACCTTCCGCCCAGTGCTCAGCGGGTTATCGCATATAACGATGTCCACCGGGGTAGGTTGTTCTTAACTTCCTGCCGCAATGCGTTGACTCTCTTCCCTCAGTGGCAAGTCCAAGCAGCTGGCTGTCGCAAAAACGTAACTTATCATTCCCAGGTGTAAAGGCTGGCTTGCATTTTCGGTATCTCCTATCTCGCTTTAATTCCTCCCCGCTCAACTTTGGAATGCACAGGTCTACTTGGGCCTTTTTTGCATCCTCGTCTCCAATTTCTTAGTCCTGCTTCGAATCTACACTCTCATCCCACGACGGCACAAGCTCGTAGCGTGGACCTTCTGTTTTTGGGTCGTCGTACAGGTTACGAGTTTAGCGGTCGCAACATGGACCGTTGTGGGCATGATTCGTACGTTGTCTACATATAAGCTTCTTTTGCGTCGAAAGATGAGCTTTTGGACGCAGCTTTAATATTTTCCAGTAATGGGTCTTGCGCATTCACCGCGAGGCCCAATGTGTCTGGTCTCTGGGTTGTTGGTGTGCGCAAGTCTTCCAGCACCAATCTCGTACATATGCTCACTTCTTTCAGCTTGCGTTTGAAGTCGTTGTATTCGGCGTAACATGTTGGAATGTGGCTCGTCCACGCACCACGACAATCAATTCAGAGATCGCTACGATACTACACCCAGGTGTTATTTGGTTCGTTGTGCATTTCTTTCAAGATGAAGTCAACTAGTACTCACGTAAATCCGTCGCAGCCTTGCGGTTGGCAAACACAGTCATTGCCGTGGTCGCTCCTCTACCACTCCTCTTCGTAGGCGTGTTGTATGTTCATTTCCCACTAGCCATGCCCCTCAAACTGCTTAACCAGCATGTTCGCAGCTTCATCTGGGCCGCAGCTACGCTCACGACCAGCCGCCTCATTATCAACTCGCGCAAGACGGCTCGTCTGGCAATCCTGGAAGCCGAGGCAAACTGGGATGACTGGAAAGAATTTGATTCGCCTTGAAGCTCAAGCAAATATTGTTTCACTTAGTTTCACCTATCATTGTACAGCGCCTTGTAACACACCCTTCTTCTGCGGCCGTAAGAGAAGAGAGCCAAATCCGAAAATGGCGAATTCCCAAAGTAGTCTGGTCTCTTCGTAGCATTGATACAAGAATGTTGCACACTCTCTACTTACCCGCGCATAAGCCCGCACAACGCAAGCGCGGCCTTCATCGTCTCGTCGTCGGGCTCCCCTCCCTTGTACGCCTCGACGCTGCCCCCATATCCAGTCCACGACGCGTCACACGAGCTCGGCGGCGTAACAGCCTCATCCAACTCCACATCCGTGTCTCCGCTCGCGTCCTCCATCAACCCCGGGAGGTCGTCGACATCGTCCCTAACGGCAAGACGGCGACGCGCACAAGCCCACTCGAGCGAACGCGTCTGCTGGCCCTGGAGGAAGTCTATGAATTCTGGGCCGAGGGGGCTGGACGGCGGGCCGATGGGGGAGGAGGCCATGTTCACCCAGAGGGGTCCGTGCGGGTTGTGCCGGCGGGACGGCGTGCGCGGGGTAGGTGCGCGGAGCTCGCTACGAGACGCAACGCGGTCGAGGGAGGGGCGTCTCGAGGCGGATGAAGACGTGGACGTGGATGTGGATGTGGACGCAGAAGAGGTGGATGATCGCCGGCTGCTGGCAGAGGACGCCTTCGACTTGGACTTGCGGCGCGTAGTCATAGTAGTAGTAGTGGAGGTATTACTGTTCCTCTTGGAAGTAGCAATGTTCTGTGCACGGCGACGCGAGGATGCCTTGCGCTTGTTCTGGAACCAGCTCGTGATGGAGTTTACTTCCCTGCAGCACAGAACATCAGCGACGCGCCCCTGGAGCAAAATAAAAGGGCGCACATATCAGTCTGGAACGCCAAACGCTGGCGTTCTTCGAGCGTCGGGTGGGAGTTGTCGTGGAATTGGTGTTCGAGAAACACGGTTTGGGCGTCTGACAGTACTAGTCGTTGGCGGGTCTGTGTGGGGATAGCGTCCGAGATGGCGATGGCGTACAGTTGCGCCGAGGATGCGTAGGTGAGGGACTGGGGTATAGTGCGAGACATAAGGCCTGAGGTATGGCTTTGGTTCGGAGGCAAATTCGAACGCGTTTCTGAACACGTGACATGCACGTGCCACGCGATTCTACAAGTTGGCAACAACTTTGAACTCGCCAGTCGAATCGAATCCCGACTCGCGCTCGAACTCAAATCCAAAGCTGGTCTCGACAACGTAAAACCTTAGGTCTAGAGTATGATTGTGGTGGTAGAAAAAAGGATGAATATTACAACATATCGTGGGGTAGATTTCGACAATACTTCATTGACGGACGGAATGCAAGCCACAGAACCGTCTTACGTCCAGATAGTTAAGTTAATGCCTCCGGGTCCTCCGTGTTCTGTCCGAGTGACCATGGCCAATTGCGCTCGTGGGCATTGCGTTTCCTTCCAAGGCGGCGGCAATAACCTCCGCAGGAAGATCGATATGCACTCCGTCCTGGTAAGTGAACGCGTCCAGCGGCGAATACGCAGGCGGGTCCCGCCTGATCAGCGCGTCTGGCGCCAGCCGGTCGTCGGGTTCGCCACGACTCGAGTGGCTCCCGCCGCTCCCCGTTCGCCGGTGGGAGGAGGAAGAAAGCGCCTGCAAATGGATATCAAGCACATTAGGCGTGGGAGGGTTGGGTGTCATTGGGGACTCAGGGGGCGCGTGTACCTGAATGGTCAATTCGGAGCCTGAGTCGGACAAGGATGCGGCCATGTGAGTGAGGGAGGGACGGTGACGCCGAGGCGTTGCAAATGGGTTTCTCGCACCTGCGACAGCGTCTGGGGAGAGGGAGCGAGAGGAGGACGCGGGAGAGGATGAGGGAGAGCGCTCGTCCTCCTCGGCCTCTTGGACGTCGCTCGGCAGATTTATGTTTGGCGGAGCATGGAAGGGCAAGTCCGTGGGGGAAATGTATCTCCGCGACGTCGATGGTCCGGGAGCACTAAGGTCTGGCGTCTCCTCGAAGATGGGCGTTATTGGCGGCGGGGGAGTCATCGGGGTCTCGTTGAACGAGGACGTTCGCAGAGGAGAAGATATCGGCCCGCCATGAGGCTTGGGTCGCCGTGACCGGTGAGACGAGCGTCGGGGCATCGTTGAGGATGGGCTAGGTGTGTTCTGCGGCGTCTGGGGAGTGCCATCGGCTCTTCGGACCCGACCACCAACATCCAACAGAATGCTACCGCGTTCACTGCCATAAGCTGGTGGCGGTGCAAGAGTGCCAACACTCGGCGCAAGTCCCCATTTCTTGACATTGGCCTCGATAAATACGAAACCAGACTGCCCGAGATTGACGTGCACACTGCAAGGCCCGTCCGCACCTATTGTCGGGAAGAGATTCCACCTGCTAAGACCCACAAAAGCATCCTCAAGCTTGCGGCCGTTCCGAGTGAAGAAAACAGTCCCGGTCCGTGGGCGGTAACCAAGCCCAAGGACATCGCCTTCTTTGAGCGGAGGCCCAAACTGGGAGGCAGTGAAGGGGTAGTTGTGGGACTTTTCACCGCTTGAGTGATAAGCAATAGAATATCGGTTTAGGCCAGGAAGACGGAATGCAGGATAGGGCTTTGTGGCGAGACCGACGGCTACGGCGGTAGACTCTGGGAGATCGAACATCTTTACTTCCCAGTAGTAGACCTCGTTGAGCTTTGGGAGCGGGAGGTTTGACTGGACACATGACGATGAGGCGGGATCCGGAAGGAAGGTGATTTCGGTGCGGGCGTGGACGATGAGGGAGTTGACTGTCTCGTAGTCGGGCTCAAATGACCAAGCGGACACGCCCTTTTCCTGAATCGATAGAAACTGTGAGAGAGTGATGTCTGTTGGGAGAGAGTTGGGTAGATATTGGAGCTGGTAGTCTGGAGACCCCGTAAGTACATGGTGTAACACCCCGCCGCGCGCAACACGAACCTCTGGCACGGAGATAAGCCTGACGGACTTGGTCGCTGACGCTCTCGAGCCAGCGGGACTCGAGGCCATCGAAGCCGCCCTCGCCGTCGATGAGCTCCTCTCTGCTCATGTCGACTGGCCCGTCGCTGTCGCGGAGCATGATACCGCGTCGGCGGCGGAGGAGGAGAGCGCATACGAGGACGAGGAAGAGGATGAAGAGGAGGGTGGAGAGGACGATGAGGAGGGGGAGGAGGACGAAGAGGGCATCTGGGCCAGGGATGCCCGGGGCAGGCTGCGGGTCGTCGTCGACGGAGACTCCAAACATGAGAGAGATGAGTAAATTGGACGGGTGTGACTGTGATGTCACATCGGCTTAAAGCAATGCAACACACTCCCCCGCGCCGCAAGCCATCCCGCAGACGCGCAGGGTCCCATCTGCCGCCCCACCACGACCACCATGAAGCCGCCCTCTACGCCATCCGCGCAATGCTCAGAGGCCGCACCGGATACGACGCTTTCCCCGTCTCGTTCCGCTTGATTGTATTGGACACAAAGCTCAGCGTAACCCGCGCACTGCAATGTCTTTTGGCCAACAGTTCGTCACCTTTGTCGCCCATCCATGCACCCGATTGATTCCTGTTTTCAAAGATGTCGTCTCCGCACCCCTCTGGAACAGCGAGCAATCACGCTTCGCCGGCATGCTCACCGTCCTCGACATCATCCATCTTATCCAGTACTATTACAAGAATACCGCCGTGGATTACGATAATGTCAAGACCGATGTCGAAAAGTTCCGCCTCGAGTCCCTCCGGGACATCGAGAAGGCCCTTGGCGTCGACGAGCCGCCTCTACTCAGCGAACATCCAAACAGCTCCATGTTTGATGCCGCAAGGGTCCTCATACAGACCCACGCCCGTCGACTCCCGCTACTGGACAGAGACACTGAAACAGGCCACGAGGTAGTCGTGTCGGTCCTAACCCAGTACCGACTACTCAAGTTTATTGCTCTGAATGTTGGTGTCTCGGTTCCCGGTATCAAAAACGTCCACCTAACTCGAACCAGTGCCCTTCAGAAATACAACAACTTCATTTGTCCCTGCGCAAATTGAAGATCGGGACCTACGTCAGTTCATCTGGCATAAGCCCGTTCCATCCCCTCGCAACCGCGACCCTCAACACCCGAGTATTCGATGTCGTCCACATGTTCTCCGAGCGCTCAATATCCGCCGTCCCCATCATCGATGAGGACGGGATCGTCGTCGACATGTACGAGACCGTCGACGTGATGACGCTCGTTCGACTGGGCGTGTATCAGAACCTCGATCTGACCATCGCAGAGGCACTCAAGACGCGATCACCCGATTTCCTGGGCGTTGTGATCTGCACGGCGTCCGACTCTCTACGGACACTGCTGGAGTTGATCAAGAAACGGCGTGTGCATCGGTTGGTGGTCGTCGAGGGCGAGGTTCGTTCGAATCAATTTATCGTTATTCTGCTCACACACTATTATTACAGGAGGAAGAGAAACAGGGCGGCAAGAAGGGACGACTGTTGGGTATCATTACCCTTAGCGACGTCCTACGGTATGTTATCGGCGACGTGGACATCGGCGAGGCCAACGAAGAACCACAAGCCCGGCAACCCTCATCATAGCCTGCTCTTTCTGTTGTTGTTGTATTTTTACGGAGGAGGAAGACGGAGGATGTTGTATGTACCATAGAGTCCACCCGCTATTCAAATGCTGTCTTAAATCGCCATCTACCTGCTTAATATCTATCTTATCATGTTCTTCTCTGACCACCACACGAAATTCACAAAGCGCATCCACGCGCCGCCGCAGGCCGTGCTCGACGTGCTGCGCGACCCGCACGCGATGATGGGGCTCAGTCCGCTCATTATTAGCGTCACCGTCGACCCGCAGGATAGCACAAAGTACACGGTCATTGACAGGCTTGCAATGCCGTTTGGAACGACGAGAATGATTTCGTATGGTGCGACGATTGTGGTGACGGCGGAGGGGATGGACGCGGAGAGCAAGGCGGGGGCGGGGACGACGACGCGGTCGCGATATGTTGCACGCGCGATTTCGGAGAGGGAAACAGAGGTGGAGGAGCAGGTGCACGTTACTGTGGGCGCCTCTTTATTTTTGAACGCGACAACGTTTATCCCCTTTCTTCGACAGGCGTTCTTCCTCCTCCTGCCATTCATAAAAGGTGTTATCGCATCGGCGCACAACTTGACCCTGGACCGGCTGGCGGCGAAAGCGGAGGGAGTAACAACGACTTGAGGTTTGTCTCCGTTGGCCAATTTACTTGCATGTTTGCTCAAGTCGTGCAAGCGCCCTGCAGGATACCTTTATCTCGATACCCTTGTTTTATTTCTACGCAAGCAAATGAATCTACTTTCTGTCCTCCCTGCCGTCCTTGCTCTCATTGCTGTGTACTGGATGGCCAAACGCTCCTCCGCAGACCCTTACGGCGACTTCCACCTCGCGTTGAACAAGCTGCCTGGCGAGGACACTCCGCGAACGGAGTGGCTGAATATGGGGTATTGGAAGGTCCGTCTCGCTATTATCTTGTTGACAGAACGAGAAGGAATATTGAATAGGACACGAGTGTGTTTCCGCGGGCTTGTGAAGGTAGGGGAAATTCGTCCCATATATTAACTTGAATATGTATTGACTTGGTGCAGCGCTAGCGTTGAAGTTGCTGCAGGCTGCGGGATGTAAACCAGGAGGTCGTGTGCTAGGTCAGTGCTGCTACTAATGTCATCAACGAAAACATAATTTTACAGACGTCGGCCACGGCAGCGGCGAATCACTGATTCTGCTCCTCACACACCCCGACGTGCCCCGCCCCGCGCACCTTACCGGCATAACAAGCCTCGAGTCGCATTATACGCGTTCCCAAGCACGCGTCGCGCGTTTGAACCAGACTGTACCCGTTGACTTGTACGCTGGGGACGCCATCTACCGCCCAGGCTCTCGCAACCACCCCATCGACCCGTCCTCCGAGCAGCCCAAATTCGACACGATTCTCGCACTGGACTGCGCGTACCACTTTCAACCGCGCGCCGAATTTCTGCGGCAAGCATACGACCGTTTAAACCCCGGCGGCTCCATCGCGCTAGCAGATATTTGTTTCGCCCCGGGAGCTCTTCAAACGCGTTGGACGCGCTTCGTTACGATGATATTGAGACTCGGACTCATGCCAGCGGAGAATATGATTTCGACCGACGAATATTTGGCGCAGATGCGGCAAGTTGGATTTATTGATGTGCAACTGGAGGATATAACGGAGGACGTGTTCCCCAAATTCATATCCTTCCTCGCGACTCAAGGAGTAGGGTGGTGGATTTTCAGCAGGGTGTTCAATATTTTCTGGGGCTCGGGTGCACGCTTTGTTCTAGTTTCAGCTCTGTTACGTCATTAGCTTCGTAGCCAGAGTAGATCGAATTCCCTGACTCGTGCCTCAGGCTTCAGGATCTAAAGTTTGCCACGGCGCTGAATCCCGTCTGCCTCAGGAAGACTACATTACTATGCTTCAGTCAATATCCGTACCCAGATGCGAAGAAAGATCGACTCCGTCAGCGCACACGGTATACGAGGTGCGCGTAAAGGCCAATGTGCGCGACTGGTCCCTCTGGCGCCGCTACTCCGAATTCGATGACCTCCATGCTGCCCTCAAGGACGCTGCTGGCGCAGAACCCCCTGCGCCCCTGCCGCCCAAACACTCCCTCTCCATATTCCGCTCCCACTCCGACCCCAAGCTCCTCGAGGAGCGCCGCACCGGCCTCGAGACCTACCTGCGCGCCATCCTGAGCGCCAAGGACAGCAAGTGGCGCGACACATTCGCATTCCGCGAGTTCCTCGGCGTCCCGATCGGGAAGCAGGGGGAGCTGCCGCAGAGCGGACAGTACACCCTCGCGTCGTGGTTGGACGAGCACATTGACCTGCAGGCGCAGATCCGGGACGTCCGCGCGGACATTAACAAGCGCGATGCGCTCTCGGATCGGGGGGACACCAATGGGTCGCATACCTCGAATGTCGCGGCGAAGAAGAAGCTTGCGGGTGTCATCTCGCGCCTTGGGAGACTTGCGTCGGGGCTGCAGGAGCTTGCGATGGGCGGTATGAGCGAGGGCGAGCTGCAGCGGCGCACGGACATGATCGCACGACTGCGCGACGACTGCGAGAAGTAATGATTTCTCGGGTTTTTCGTCGTTCTTTATTTTCTTACCGCTCGCGTAGGCTGGGGAAGATGGTCACCGTCGCGCGACTAACAACGGCGGGCGGTTCGGCTGCACGGAACCCGGCACCTGACACGGACCGTGAAGCGCTCATGGGCGGCAGCGCGCCAAAGCCATTCGCCGGTCGGGTCTTTGGTGCGGCTGCGAAACCAAAGGAGACGGAAGAGACGCGGCCACTCGACGACCACGGGCTGTTTATGCTGCAAGAAGCCAAAATGCAGCAGCAGGATATGGAGGTGTCGCAATTAACGTCGGTCCTACAGCGGCAACGGCATCTGGGCGAGGCAATATCGAACGAACTCGCCATACAGATCGAACTCCTCGATGATCTGGCCAACCGGGTGGACGAAACGTCGGGCAAGTTAACTGCAACTAACCGGGAAATGGGCAGATTACGATGAAGGGAGGGTCTGGTTGTAGATAGTAATACACGATGGTGTCTATATGCGCTGAACTAATTATCTAATGTACGAATGTAGAGTGTACATAAGATTGTGCTGTTATTTTTTAACCAAGAACTTTCCGATCCCCTGAGGTTGTGTGTAAGCTCCAAAACATGGATGTTGATGAATAAAAACACGAACCTCGAAACATGCAATCATTATTCCGCATGCAGGGGCAATTTTTGCGACGCGCGGTAATAAACCTGCGAACAGCGAAGCACCACCTTCCGTCTGTATTATGCGGAGAAGGATTGGTATGCTGGAATTTTGTGCGGACGAGGAGGAGGACATGATCAAAGCCTGCCGTCGCGTTTTGAGGACGTCAAAAGGATTTGTTACCAGTGCCGCAGACATTCCGCTGAACGCGCCAGAAAAGAACGCGACGTACGCGCCGGAGTGGCCGTTGCGTGCGAAGGCTTTTTTGGTGGTTTCGTACCCGGCCCAATACAAACCCGAGAACGGCACGTCCCGCCAGAGAGTTGGCCCGAGCCCACGCCATAGGAAGCGAACACCGTTGTCGCGGACGAGACCTCGGACGGACCTCAAGACGGATCGCAGGGTATTCGGATTTAAGGGATGTGCGGGGGTGGATTGGAGATTTGTGCGGATGAGTTCAAGCGGGGACATTATGGAGGTAATGGAGGAGCGTGCGAGGATGCCTGCCGACAGGGGTACGACTGAAGCAGGCAGCAGAGGTGGAAGGACGACGTTTAGTAAATGGTCATAGGTCAGCATATAGGATGTTGCCGAAGGGACTCCGATGACGCTGTGCCGCCGTATTAGCATCCAGAAAAATAGAAAGAAATACGGGGAGGCCCACAGGGTGGTCCCGACGCCTTTCCAGAGCCCACGGAGACCCTCTGCGCGCCAGACATGCCGCACTGCGTCGGAGAAGCCATTCACCGGCTCTGCTTTGAGCAAACCGCGCTCCCAGACACACACGAGCTGCTCTGCGGCTAGAGGACGCGCGAGAGTAGACATGTTGCGTATGCACTGCACGTTGGAGGGTTGGCAGCAGACAGCAGACGAAGGCCGGGTCCGTACTTGGACTGGCTGGGTTTGCAACCTGGTTTTCACGACGTCGAAGGGAGTCACTGGAGTCAAAAGGTGAGTATTGCGCCAGGAGAATGAAGAAAAGGCTTGCTCATTAGGGCGGTCATCGCCGAGCCTGAGGCGGCTGCGACGGTTTTTGCGTGAAGTTCTTGCATTGAAGATGAAGGTCCGGTTCAAGAAATCATGTTGACGTAACAAACGCTTCGGCCTGACCCATTCCGCCGAAGATCCCCGAAGCAAGTGATTTCTGTCGCAATTTTTTTGGTGAGGGAGAAGAAAACAAGAAGATAAAATTGAAGGGTGACTCTCCTCTGGATATCCTGCGTTGAGCGAACGATGTGTTGACCAAGTCTTTTAGGTCGTACGACCCACGGTCGAATGACCTCATTTTTATAAGCGGACAAAGGACCTGTTCGTCGAGCACTTCGAGTTTGACTAAAGTCTCGCAGTCTACATACATCGTACACGACACTTGTGCTTTCATCGAGATGAGCCAAAAAACCCCTATGCGAATTTGAATCCGTTTGACAGGGAAGTCTATGTGACATGTGACACCAAAACATCTCTCCCAACTACTATGACCTTACTATCTGGTCCCGCCCTCACCGCCTCGAGAGCTGCGCTCTCGGCTGCTCTTGCTGACCAGAATGCAGCAAGCGACGACACACCCCTTGAGCCTGGCGAGATCCAAGAGGTTGACATGCAGGCCCAAGCGGAGGGTATCAAAACCGTCTTTAACGATCCAACAAATTTTAATGTCAAGGTACCCCCGTGAACCTGCCTCCGTGGGCTTGCCCTGACCCTCCGTAGCACCCGCTCTACTCACCCTGGACCCTTTGGTTCGATTCGCCTCAGACCAAGGGCCGAAACATGCCCCAGACCCCCATTTCTGCCTTTCCCCAGACCCCCGGGCCCGCGCCGCAAACACCTGGTGTCGCTGCCGCGCAGGGCTGGATGGAGGATATCAAGCGCGTTATTAGTTTCGACAGTGTGGAGGAGTTTTGGGGGTCCGTTCGCCACCCTGTCTCTGCTATCGATCCATCGCTGATACATTTTCGCCAGTCTTTATAATAATATTGTTCCGCCGTCACAACTGCCCCAAAAGGCCAACTACTACCTCTTCAAAGTGAGTGCCAAGTTGAAAGCCAAGTTGCCGATGTTAAATGTGGTTTGCAGGAGGGCATTATTCCGGCATGGGAGGACGAGGCAAACAAGAACGGCGGCAAATGGAGTATCCAATTGCCAAAAGACAAGAACCGGGCCCACGTCGATAAGATGTGGCTGTATACGGTACGCTAATGGAGCTGTAGACGCGCGCACGGATTGCAGTGCACTGACTATGGCTCGGCTGTGTCGCAGATGCTTGCTGCGATCGGTGAAACCTTCGATCCGTCGCTGACAGAGGCGGATCCTTCGGGATCGCCGCCCAACTCACTCATTACTGGCGTCATTGTCTCGACGCGACCGCAGTTCTACCGACTGTCAATATGGACGCGACTTGCACCGGGGTCAGCCGAGGACGACAAGCTACGGGAGAGGATTGAATCGGTGGGGAAGCATTTCAAAATGAGCGTGCTTGGATTTTCGGAGGGCCAAAAGCTCGCGGGGCCACTGGCGACGGAGGTGGAGTTTTTGTCCCACAAAGATAGTGAGAAGAAGGGTGGGAAGGCGCGAAAAATTGTAGTGTAAATTCAATGCCAGCCTTTCCTAAGCCACTTGCTTGTAAATTTAACCTTAGGATAATGTCAGGACTGAGCGGGATCCCAAGTTTCGGTCTGTTTGCCATGAGCTCCCGCCGGCACAGCATTCGCCACCTCGGATTATCTCAAGGCAGTCCAGACGACGACCTATAAAGGACTGCGCAAACCTGTCTCTTGTACCATCTACCTCTAATGCCTGGATTCCTCTCGTCTATCGCAGATAAAGTCAGCGGTGTGCTGCCCGCCCATGATCCCCATACCCTCGATTCCTTTCAGCACTCGCTTCGGTCTCTCGGCCAAGCCTACTCCACGACCACACCAGTTCAGAGAATCATTACCATAGAGAAGGGCGTCGCACTCGACCTCGACAGCTTATCTCGCGATGCCAAGTCTCAGAGCAAGGAGCTTTACACCTGGGGCCAGTCCGAGGACCCAGATCTCAAGGATGTAACCGACCGCCTTGCGTATCTCAACTTCGTTCAGGTGGGCGGCGATGAAACCATTAAGTATATGAATTCGATCCTCAACTTTTTCCAGGGCTCCCTCGCCAGCTCGCTGGCTGTGAAACTCGATGCCGCCCGAACGCCATTCAAGAACCTCCGGGATGCAGAGGCAGCAATTACGCCCCGCCGCAACCTTCGCGCGGGGATTCAGCTCCAGATCACCCGCATCGAGAGCGACCAGCCCAGGGGTATGGAGAAGCGGCTTGCGGAGCTCAAGGAGCAGCTCAGGAAGGTTAAGCTCGAAGACCAACCCCAAGAGACCGAGATTGCTCTCCTGAAGCGGCAAGCAGTCCGCGAGAGTGAGCAACACAAGTGGGAGGCCATCCGCGAGGTTTGTTTCGTTTAAATATCCACCTTGTCATGCTCATCGCTTCCGCTCAGTTTGGCGAGAAACTTGTCCTTTTATCGCAGGCAGCAACCCCTATGATCTCGGCGTTGCCGACCTTCCCGCCCACTGCAGACAAGCCTTATGCCGGTGGACAGGCCACTGGAGCCGCTCGAGCATCGCTCCAGCGCGCGCTCGACAACTACAAGACGGGCCACATTAACCTCCCCCCGCAAACCGCGGGCTCGGATCTCAGCAGGTCCGATACGCGTAGCTTTGGCGAAACTCACGCCCGGGAGCTCTCCAGCATAACCTCCGATGTGTCTACCAGCCTCCAGCCCGGTTTACCTGTGACTCCCCCGCCGGGCGACGCGAAGGAGCTGCCTGCCGCCGCCCCACCTGCGCACGCTGCTACGTCCCCCGGGTCGAATCCTCAATCCCCTCCCATCGACCCGTTTTCTTTGAACTTGTCGCCCGCGCCGATTCCTACCAGTCCTACAATTGGATCTATCTCGGACCCCATCACCGCTCCGACTCCGATCCATACCTCCTCGCTCCCCACAGTCGCGGAGACTGGTGTTCCCGTCTCGGCTGGTGCGTCGGGACCTGGCCCCGCGAGCGGCTCGCTGCACGATATCAGGGCGGCGTCGAGCAAAGCGGGCCCTCGCAGCGGCGGACTCCCCGGCAACGAATCCTCCGTGCCGGCGTACGGTGTCGCAGGCGGCTCGCAAAAGTTCGAGAGCGCGAGTGAGGAGAAGAAGCGACTGCAGGCGTACTCGGAGGCGGCACAACACCATGAGGCGACGCCTGCCGCCTACGAGACCGCCGAGGAAGAGAAGAAGAGGCGCGAGCGCGAGGAGCGGGAGCGCGTCTTCGGCGCTGGTGGATCTGGTTCGGGCAAGAAACCTGCGGACGACGACCTGCCCCCGTCGTATCAAGATGAATTCTAATCTCAAATAATGTATCTTGAAGCTCCCCCGGACGCGATGAATAGGTGGAGCGTTGTATTCTTGTATTCTTGTACGCAATACAAATGTACGGTACTACAGAAAGAACACACGACCACAGTTTGAAGCTATCGCGGGACTATGGACATGACGAACTAGCTCGCATTCAATCAAGAGCTGATTCGCTATAGATGCAGGTAGATCAGAGACAAATAAGTGGCTTCGGGCGGGATTTCAACAAGTTTGAGAGTGGTCGGCGCAATCCGCGAAGATTTTGGCGATTTCGTCTAGGAGCTCCGCGTCTCCGTGGTCGGACACGACGCAGGTGTTTGAACTTCCTGCGCTGTCGCTTGTGGGAGAGGCGGCGGCGGTCGCGCTACTCTCCGCATAGTCCGGGGACCCGACGCCGAATAGCGCGTCGCGCATCGTGAGCTCTTGGTACTACCGTCAACGTCAATAACGGCGGAGGTCATTTCAGTCAGCAAAGGCTTACCCTCCTCTCTTCCTTGAGGGTCAATGTATGAATCAGGTCGGCAGATTTTCTGAGAGAGAGCAGTATGGTCTGCGCCAATTCAGTATCATTACCTCAGGTAGATATTGAACTCACCCTCAAAGAACGAGTAGTCAGTCCACGGTAACTAGAGACACGTTCAAGCGGGACCGGCAAGACGTTGATTGAGTCGAACAGCTGGTGGAGGTCTATACAGCCGTCAAATAAATAGAACGTCGTTTGTGGGTGGAAGGACACCTACACTGAACATAGTTTTCTAGACAGGCGACGTAGAGTCTCTTCTTATCGTGAGGCGAAAGGTCTTCCCTGCCAAGTTCACCGATTAATAGACGAGCTGAGAAATAATGAAACTGGACGTACGGGTCGGAAGGGATAAAGCCACTGGGTGTGACTCTGGGGATGGTGCGAGCGGTTTTAGACCTACGACTCGGGGGTTGCGCGGGAGACGGCGCGCTGCCTTCGAAAGACGAAGACTGTACCATCTCGAATGCTTCGATAGCGGTGGGAACATGAAACTCTGCACTATATCCAGGCTGGGCAAAAAACTCGGGGAAATGGTTGGGCAGGTTTAGCATCGCGTCGTTCAAATCATAGGCGGCTGCAAGCTGGTCAAGGTTGTGGGACAAGAGCTGGTTGCGGTCAGGAACGAATTGGGCAGCGTCGTAGGGCAGAGGTTGGGTTGGATTAAACTGAGGGAATGTCTCTTGGTAATGCATGGGCGGCACTGGGTCAGGAAAAATTGGAACGAAAGGCTCGGAAAGCGGGTAAGGCGCGTGGTCGGAGTGATACATGCAGGGATGCTCTGCGTCAGCGACAGTAAAGTCCTGACCGTTCGTCCGCTGGTAATAGGCCCAATCCGGCGGCAGAGGGTCACTGAGATACGCAGCGGCAGGATCGCTGAGATAATATGGAAATGTATCGATGGGATTCGGATTATACGGCGGGTGTAGTGTAGAGGGCTCTTGTGGAGGAGGATACGATGCAAAGGGATGCATGTACTGGCGACAAGAATTTATAATTATTGGATGGGCGGATCAGCTCAGCGAAAAGAAAAGGACGTACGGTGTTGACAGAGTCCTCTGGTACCTGCGAGAGGGGACGACGGTCTTCACGCGACATGTGGGCAAATAGAGGAGGATGATCAACACATGAGGATTTTTTCGTGGTGGTGGTATTAAACGAAGAGGGACCCGGCCAAAATCATGCGTCGCGCCGAGGAAAATGGCCGGAACGGTACGGCAACGGCACGGCGAGAATAGCAGCTCGCCGGGGCTGAATCGCGAGACGGCGGATGCTGCTGAAGCTGTATTTAAATCTTGCGCTGGCGACAGCGGCCTTGATTGGGCCTAACGCTTGACCAGGTTGGGATTTAATTTCCCGATTATCGATGGATTCCAGGTTGCCAGTTTGGAGAGTAATGGAAGCAAGAAACGAAGATCGCCGCAGTAGGTCCGGCAAAAAAAAATGGGCTTTGGAGGGTTTTCTTTGCGCATTTTTTGTGCTTTCTTGAGACTCACCTACACCCAAACTTTTATAGGAAAGAGCGACAGTTCCGCGACGGAGAGGTCGTCCCCGTCGAATATTATTTGGCGGATCACAAGTGTCAGTTTGACTTTTGGCTTCTAGATCTTTGTTCTGGTTTTGAGATCCGCTGTACCACAAATCGCGTCTTGTCGAAAGCCATGTCCGACCCCGCTGCGTCCAACTCGCCGTCCACCGAGCTCATCACAGTGTCGCTGTCGGAGTGGTCGGGTCCAGATCGGGCCGCTGCCGCAACCCCGCGCACTCAGGCTGGAAGATACTATCACCCATACAGCCACCCGAATGCCAAAGCGCAGCCGCAAAGACCGAAACCGCCAACAAAATACCCTCGTCGTTTGTGGAATCATGCGCTGGAAAAACCTCTTTTCAGCGGCTTGGAATTGTGAGTTTTACCTGGACGCATATCCCCGCACAACCTGACCTCCCCGCAGAACGACCCTCGGTGTGCCGCAGCGCCGTCCCATCTATGTCGCCAGTCTCGAAGCGCACATCGACAGGATGCATACACAGCTTCTCAGGTGAACCGTATGGTACATTGTCGACCGCACGCTCTAAACTTCAAGTCAGCTTGGGCTCCGAGTATTATCCTGTCCCCTTGCCCGAGTTGGATTCTTTTATTGGGCTTAATTCAAAGACATGCAAGGTAAGCCGCCCACATCACACTGTGGCAAGAATTGACTTGGCGAAGGGCATGATTGCTGGCCTCCAAAACGACCTTGCGTTTGCTCGCGACCGGTTGCTTGATTTACAGCAAGTAGTGAGTAAGATGCTGTTCCACTCGTCCGTTGTTTGACCGTCAATGACAGAACGAAGAACTTGAATCAAGGTTGTACGCGCGCGGGGTATGAGGCGAAGATAATATAGCGGCCAATTTCTTGAAAACCCGACAGCATGCTTTCATGTTTGAAGTATTTAATCTCACATACTGAAACAAAGCTCGAAAACGCCGGCAGTTATTCGCACGCGACAACGCCCGAATGAAAGAGTCCATTAGCAGAGCAAATGATGCGATGCATGTCTAACCAACCACTTGCAGAGTATGCATGAACCATGCGTCGCCTCCCGTGAGATTCGACAGCCTGGGGCTAGCCGTCGCACCATGGCACTAACATACCGCGTGTAGAAGGACAGTGGTGAGGGTAATATACACGACCAGAAAAGCAAGACGTCACATAATTGGTTTTCGGCGGCGACGCCGTTCCAGGATGTGCGAGGCATATTGGGGAAACGGTGCCTGGGATGTGAAAGAGTCCCGTCATTACAAGTCAAAGAATGATACAGATAAAAGGGAAATGGCCGAATAATGCACTACGAAAGGTGTCAATAAGGATCAAGAATAAGCCAAGAACACGCACCAACTCTACAATGACTATAGATTATCGTCGTCATTCAAAGCGAACTTGTGCTTAGCTTGAGACGCAACTTCGGTCATCCCTTTACCGCTGCCTGTTACACCAACTAAAGAAAAGAGTGAGTGGTGGAAGTGGCCGGATACGAAGAGTGGAACGATTCATACCTCTGCCCAGTGGATTATCTGGAGTTTTGAATATGCTCGTACCAGCAACACCGGCGATATGAACCCCCTTCTTTTCGGATTTCTTGGCAAACTTTTGCCAGGTCGCCTGCTTCGCCGTCTGCTCCTTGGCTTTCGCAGCCTTGGCTTCCACCTTCTTCTCATTCTTCTTCTTCTTCTTCTCCCTCTCATCCTCCTCCGCCTTGGTCAGCTTGCGCTTGTTAGACGCAGGGACAACGTAGGCATGATTGGCGGGCATGCTCTTCACTTCGGACGGCTTCACTTGCTCGGTGGTGTTGTAACCTTTGAAAACAACGTTGTAGACACGGTTGTCGGTAGATCCGCCCACCGACGTGATACGAGCCGGATACCAGCTTCCATCCCCCGAGTACTTTGCCAAGCACTCGTCCCCCGCCGCCCATGTATGTGTCGGTGCAGATGAAGTGTTCTTCCGCGACGATTCTGCTTTTGACGAGGAGGCGACCTCTGCCTGAGCAGCGATGGCGGATTTGGTGAGGTCGATAAGTTCCTTCAGCTCGGAACGAAGCGAGACAAGTTCTGCATTCTCCGGGTCGGAGGAGATAGCGAGGTCAACCTGAGAAAGCTGAACCTGGTAGGTTTCAAGATCGTTCTGGTCCATTGAAAATGAAGGTGAAGACGAATTTGCGAGTTTAGCAGGGGCGAAGGAAATCGGTGGTCGAGGTGAAGGCGAAGCCGGATGCTGAGTAATCAAACCACAACAAAACAGCCCGAATGCGTACTTAAATGAATTCTACAAAAGGTACATACAGTGTCTGTAGAACGAGGCGATATTGTACTCGTTCGAGAATTATGAAGAAAAGACATTTTGCGAGACGCTGCTCCCTCCCAAGCCCCCGGCACTGGGTAGCGCAAAGTTGAGAGTCTTGGAAACTTTTGCTCTTCCCACATTCAACGTGACGGAGAGCGCTGCCAGGGTTTGCGTGGGATCTGAGACGGTAAGAGCGCCCGACTTGAGATCGAACGACAAGGCAGCAGTGCCGTTTGTCGTAATCGTGAACGTGGCCGGGCTACCGGGAGCGAAGTTCATAGTTGCTCCGCCAGCCGCCCAAACCACCGCCATCGCCTTCGCGTTGGCGTCGTCCAACAGCGCAGAGGCGGTCGCGTCATTTTGGACTACAGTGAGCCTCGATTTTGAGCTTTTGTCGAGGAAGGTGTTGTGGTCGGCGCCAGGGAAGATGCTGTACGCCAACGAAGTGTTCAGCGAGTTGTGGGTGACCCAGGCTGAGAAGAGGTCGACAGTGGTTGGCGGCTGGGTCGATGTGCCAATGTCGCTCCAGTTTCCTGTCTTCTCGCCGACTTCGACAGAAAGCGAAAAGTCGTTTCCGGAAGTGGAATTGGGGAAGATGTAGCCCACGTTGCTGTGCCACAACGACTGGCCGCTCAGGCCATGCTGTGCGAAAGACTTTTGCACAGAGTCGGTTCTGGTTGCACCGTCAAGGATAACAGCACCATTGTGGAGCTTTTGGTCGAGGACAGAGATGACAGAGGCGTTCGACGCAGAGGTGATGTTGGAAACCATGACAAACTGAACGTCGTTGTCCAAGAAGAACCATGCCTTATTCCAGTGGAGGCTTTTCGTCTTGGGATTGGTGTACCGCATGGCAGCGACGCCAACGGACCCATCCGACGCGCCACCGACAAAGTTTTCGACGCCGAGGGCACCGGCGTCAGCACAATCGAGCGTAGTGGCGCCATAATCCGTGGTGATTCCCGGGATGCGATTCCAGTCCTGAACGACGAAAGGTTAGCGAGTTCCCGGATACGAGAACTCGTCCACAGGTACCTGAGACGCAGCAATGTTCTGGCAAAACGCGAGTTAGAATTCCTGTCTATTTCAGAAAAGGAAGAACCAAACCTCGTATTCATTTCCCCGGACGTAAGTTCGCAGAGCACCATCGGAAAGATGGAATCCGAACGGATTCGCCAAATTGGTGCTGAAACACCAGTTGGTTCCACATCTATTTCGGAAATAAAATAAAAACTAACCACTCGGTGTTCGTGGACCTCACTGAGTACATCTTGAGCGTCGAGATGTAGTTTGGACCGCGTTGTACCTTGGTCGCTTCCTTCAACGATTGCACTCGAAAGAGGTCAGAAGGAACGACCTACCATGTAGTCATTGTCAAAAAACATCTTGTTGCCGAGCAAGTTACCTGCGTTGGCAGAGGCAACGTTCTTCGACAGGCTGGTGGAAAAGTCGATCAAGCTTGAAGAGTTCCATTCATTGCCGAGGTCCCCTATTTTTGTTAAATTGAGAAGGATGCTCGCCGTTGCTCTGAAAAAAAGGCTCAGCGAAGACTCGAAAAAAATGGAATTAACGCACTGGGTGATGTCGGCCGTCGGGAATGCGATGAACCGGCCCAGTGCGGACTGAATCAATGATGAGTTTAGAACGTAGAATCAAACAAGAAACCCTCACAAAGTCCCAGTGGAGTACGCCGGTGAGCGCATTCTTGTAAATCATCCATTTGTCTCCATCGAACAATGTGGCCATGGCATTTTGAGCGGCGGGGGAACCTTGGAACTGGGTACCTCCGGCCTCGACTTCCAGATCGACGACATCGTTGGTGCTGTTTCAAAGGGTTACTACTAGGAGCAATGTAAGGTGGTACATGAGCGTACAAGTCCTTTCCTGCAACAAACTTCAATCAGATGTTTGACGGGCATCATGGACGAACGAACCGTAGTTGCCGTTGTAGAGAATGCCTGTGTGCTGACCGAAGCTTCCATCGGGGCGAATGCCATCGGCACGGGCGCCGGTGCTGATGGTCATTTGTCCGTGAACTTTGGAATACGCATCTGTCAGAAGGGTGACATTCGTAGTGAGCAGAGCGAGATCGATTCCAATCTATATATTTTTTGGTATTGAACACACATGGATAGAAGAGAAGTGAGAACGTACCTTGGCGACATCGAGCGCATTGGCACCTGTAAGCACACCGACTCCGTTGGCGGGAATAATAAAAGTGTTGTACGCCCGGGCAGTCATGACGGTGCAATTGCCTATTTCGGCCTCCGAAAGTGTGCCGTTTAGCAGGAGACATGATTGTGAAACTAGCTCCGGGGTCCCTATGATATTGGGGAACCAGTTCTACGATTCCTCAATCAAGGCGATTGAGCGGATGAGAAATAGAATTACGGTGTTCCACATGCCAGGAGTACCACAAGGGCATTGGGCGTCTCCACCAAAGTCCAAGCAGTCAGGGTCGATGTTTTGGAAATCGTTCGCGAACCACCAGTCCATGGCGAGGGCGATGCTGGCACGAAGACTTGCGCTCTTGACGAGGCTCGCATCAGCGCCAGGTAAACCTCCGTGCCAAGCTCCCGCCAATGTAGCTAGTGCGATCGCTGGGTTCAGGGACGAGTGAATGTAAAGCGAATAGGCCCACCAATTCGGGCCCAGTGCTATAGTAGAAAGAGATGGGTGGGCATTACGTGCAGAGAAATTATGTGCCTACATTTTCGGCGGGCCAGTTGGCGCGTTGTGCGGTGCAACCCGTTGTGTAGTCGACATCGGGCCATTGGCCGGTCGAGTTGAGGGTGTCAAGCCTGGGTTTTTTACTTAGCATACTCGGCGAGGACTGTTAAGCGAGTGTGCGTACCAGGATTCAATCGAACTAACGTTCGTGAGCTCACCGACGATGTTGCTGAGACGGCGTTGGAACAAGGTCTCGATGTCCTGAGCGGTAGAAGCATTTATGGGAGGAGAAGTGGCTGAGGGCTGAGCGGAGACAGCGCTCGAGCTTGAAGGGACAGTGGTGCTGCTAGCATTTGCAGATAGGGAAGAAGCGATAGAAGTGGAAGTCTGGGTAGACGTTGGGGTGATAGTAATGTTTACGGAAGCAGAGCCATACGCAGACGCGGACGACGCGGACGCGGATGAGGCGGCGTCGGCGCGTGCCTGCAGGCGACGAGCTACGCGCGGGTGCGGGGCTGTTGCAGTCGAAAGAGTGGCGAGATAGATGAACGAAAGGGCCGCAGGGATCTTCATGGTTGAGACCTGCAGGAAAGAAGTGTGCACTGGCCCAAATGGGCGACGTGAACTATTTATTCAGCATGCACCTGGCATGCCGCATGCACCTCCTGACCAGAGTGTTATCCCGCCATGGCCGCGATTTCAGTGGCGGCCTGTTCCATTGACTTCCATTGATCGCGGTTAGGAAAGTGTACCGTAGCGAGGGCTGCCCTTTCATCGTTACCACCGAGATGCGAGAAATTCAAATTTCGCATGAAAATCTTGTGGAAAGCCTCGATCGCGAGTCTTCACCGCCACTGATTGGCAGTGTTGCTAAAATTAAACATGAACCCCATTTTCCATCTGCTCGTACGTCCGTGCCTGAGACATCTAGCAATAAAGCGACCATTTCATTATATCGTAGCTGGCCCTTCTAGTGTGCAATAACGCAGAATATCGGAAGGATAGGAATGATGGCGGACTCCGGAGTCCGCCGGACTGTCCGCCAGCTTGTTTGAGCTAATGCTACGCCAATACACCGCTTCTTGTCCTCTCGAGCATATAGGCTAGAAGCTACAGTGTCAACCCACATAACTATACACTCTGCTTGCACATTGAGTGAAAAATAAATCACTTTTCGTTCAGGGACTTTCCTTCAGTCTCGAGCCCTGCAGACATTGAGCTTCAGGGCTTCCACTTCAGGCAATATCCTGCAGTGAAACTGGTCCAGTCATTGTCATCCAGGTATTGACATTCACAATATATCCTGGAGAGGTACTACTCCAGCATTTCCCCTCTAGTAAATCTTCTTCAGAGACTCAGGATAACGGGAAGGCCTTCAATCAATTCCGTTCACAGAGTTGCACCTCTCAATAATAAGCGAAAGAAGAAAGAGATGGAATCTATGGGACCATAACCAGAGAAAGTTAAAAGGCTTTTTTTAGGGTAGGGGAGAAAGAATATGTAACACGGAGGACTTGAAATCTAAGCAAAAAGCAAAGCAACAGAAGGAGCCTTGGAGGGGTTGAACCAGATGAAAGAGATACCTGATTACGACATCCTCGTAAGAATGTGCACTGAAACCAACTGCCCCAAGAAGGAATGCACAACAGAGGAATTTTACTCTACATAGGTAACTAATAAATTTTGATAATAGAGAGCTTGTTTCGCTCGGATTCAGCTCTATCCAGCCGAAAAAAAATTACCGGATGGTTCAGGAGCTTTATGGGGAGCACAAGCATCTCTGTTTCACCGCCGGCGCCCTGCTTCTGATTCTTTGGTCAAGTGCTGTTCTTCAGCCGCCCAATTCCCTCGCATCCATTATGTACACGTTGTGCCAGGAGAAAGTTGGCTGAAGTAGATGTGTTGAAGGAATATCACTTGAGCAATTGTGTTGAAGGAATATAACTGAAGTAATTGTCCAGGAGAAAATATAGTTAATGGAAGTTCATGGACCAATTCGACTCCACATCCAATTGTGAAGAGGTTTATGTGCACTGAATTCCCTTCACATGAAGTCCTGAAGGATTTGTCCGGCGGACTGTCCGCCGGACTCCGGATTGTCCGCCATCATTCCTATACTTCCTACCCTCTCCAATAACGAGTCTCACGATATCCGAGCCGCAAACAAGATTCCGCTGACAGCGGACGCCAGCCTCGTCACGAGAGCAGGGAGTTCGTCGCGGAGATTCACAAATATCGAGACAGTAATTGAACGCTATTAATCGAGGCAGAAAGTACATCATGATAAAGAGGAAGCTAATCCCAGACCCCACTGGTATCCAGTTTGACCCGTGTATCTTGCTTCGCCTTGCTCCCTTGCGATCGCCCAGCACGCCGGGTATTCCGCTTCGAATGATATTTCCTCTGCTGTTGCGAGCGCGACTTTGTGAGATCCGCCGAAACGATCTCTTTGATAGCGAGCGAGGCGACCGATTTTTCAAGAGAGATTGGCGAACCTGCTCGTGAGCGAGGGGGTGACCGAGAAAGAGACCGCTGGGACGACTCTGAAAGTTCGGCCTCGTCTACAAGGTTTCGTCGATCTTCTGGGACTGATTCAGGGCCCTCATCCTCTCCGCCTTCTCGGTCGGATTCGCCCGCTTCTCCGCCAGACTCGTCGCTACTCTCGTCCTCACTCTCTTCCTCGTTACCCTCCGATCCGTCGCTCTTGACGGCCTCGAGATACTGGAGAGCCTGTTAATCATAGTACTCCCGGGTGCAACGGATGAAACGGACCTCCTCGAGCATCTTCATGTCTTTCTGCTTGAACCCACTGGCCGCGACGACGACATCTAAACGGAAGTCGCCAGTCGCAACACCATCCGCAGAGATGGTGCTTTTAAACCGAGGGTATAGGGCGCTTTCATAACGGAATCGCCGCTTAAAGAATGTCCGTATGCATTCAACGTCTCGGTTGAAATACCTGTAGATTTAGGTTAGAGAGGTCGAGGGCAGATAATTGCAATCTCGTCACCATTCAGCATTCTCGTGCGATGTGCTGACCATTTGTGGGAAATCAATCACGATTGGTTCCCCGGATTCGCGACGAATGAGGATATTAAATTCGTTGAAATCTCCGTGGATGAGGCCTGCGTGTGCAAACCGTACGATAAGATCCATTAATGTAGAGTACAGTTTCCCGGGGGACGGAACTTCTGCGATTTGTCGCCTGTTGCAGATTTAGCGCTAGAGACAAGGCCACAAGGGAGACCTACAGAGGATACGCGTCGATAAACTCCATCAATATACAGTGCCTTGCTTGGTCGATCGGTCGAGGTACGGGAAATTGATGTTCATGAAGCACCTTGAAAATCGTCGACGGTTGGTCCTTGTGAACATGTAAAACTGCTCACTTTCATGAACGCCCATTCCTTTTGCGCCGCCAACCGGGACATGTACATCCAAGAGGCCGATTTCCGTTTACCAAGGTAATCTCGCTTTTCTTTAATAGCACGGAAGGATATGCGACCGAGCCTGACTCGAGCAACTGTCAATGTCAATATTTCTTTAACGCAGACCCGACAGCGAACCTATGCAGCTTTAGGACCATTTCTTGGCCCTCTGCATCGGCAACGATGTAGATATCTCGAAGAACAGTCAAGGCAAGATCTAGGGTCGTAGAAGATAGAATGTATACCGGACTCTTTGCCGACACCAATCTGATTCCCAACGGAATGCATTGTATCTCTCTTCGACATGGCTCTCATGGCGAGAAAGTCATAGCCACCGTATGTTAGACGATATCCGTCATCTTCTTTCATGTTTAGCACCGAAGCATACGCGCAACACTGGATGCGATTCACATTTTGAGTTTTGAACCTTGGAGACCAGATTTCGCTTCGCCAGAGACCCAATAAGCTTGTTGACTCCACCATTCCTCAATCCAGAGATCTGGGCAATGAGCACCGTTGGAACGACTTCATGGTTTTTTGAACCCATCTCCACCTATCCAGTAGTTCAGGATCACCGAATGAAAAAAGTAATTGGGACGGCGTACCGCAGTCAGTACTCGGAATTCATCTGAGGTGATATACCTCAAGTCTGTGGCATCGAGCTTCATCCCGTATCTCTCTCTCGGGCTTCACGAGGCAGTGGGTAATAGAACTGGGGTCGAGCGTACGACACAAAGTAGAGAGTCCGGGCCGAGATATCCGATTTTCGTACTCCGCCGCGGCCATCACTCTCTGCTTGCGCTGGGACTTCAACCATGCCCGATTCCGATTCTGACGAGGACCTCTCAACCGGTACCAGGGAAATCGAGAAAGCCAACAAGGTTATTTTTTGCCTCTTGGACCTGTCATAGCTGGCTCATGGTGGCAAGGCGACTGCCTCCCAAATCTCAAAAAGCCTCGTTCTTGCGCCGGATTCCATGTACTTTCGCATCGCTCTGAGCACTTGGATTATAACCCTCACCCGACTCAAGCCACACCTTCAAAGTGACACACGCTGAAGACCTCGACGAATCTGCTCGAAGTTCGACATGGTCCATGTTCGAAACTAACATGCGGACCATGTAAGCTGGCGTCTTGATTACGAACGAAGCTTATCTCGACCGTTATCTCTATATCTCCAGGTATACAAGCTCGTCTTTTCGCTGGGACCCACCACATAAACGCGGAGAGATGTTCAACCGTCTCTCGCGGTTTATATTGGTTTTTCCAACTACTGGCGCGCAATCCCTTGTTGCTTTTACTGCGTTCCGCTTTGAGTTTGAAGATGACGAAAACATTCTCTACTGGTCGCTCTTTCCGCCCAGGCTGCCCTCCGATTCTAAGGCTTTTCTTTAGCTATGATCTCCAAGTCTCCAAGTCGTCTCAGCGCCATGGTCTTGGTCGCACGTTGATGAATCACCTCGCAAAGATCGGAAAAGATTTCAAACTGGATAAGATCATGCTCACCGTCTTCAAAGGTTTTCCGCCTTCCAGCTCACGCTCTTCCCGACTAACTTGCTTCCAGCGAATACGCGAGCCTTGAGATTTTACAATAATTTTGGGTAAGCTGAATCCACATGTTTCCGCTCTTTATCAACTCTGCGCAGATTCAAGACAGATGAAGCGTCGCCTGAGGATGCTGATGAAGAGGACTACAAGATTTTGTCCAGGAGCTGCCGCTAAAGTATTTGCTTAGTTGAACTAGGCGTAGACATTAGAAGCTAGACTTATATTTCGTGCGCCGTTGCTCTTTTGATGATATTACAGATTTTAAAAGTCATTTCTGGGCTGATGTTTGGCATTGTGTATAACTCAAGTCTCAGCCAACCTTGCAATCACTTTAGATGCTCTCCTCACTACGCGCCCTGCCCGCTGGCCGGCCGCTGACACGTCTGCGCGCCGTGCGGTTCTCTTCCCATGACGCTCCGAAATACAACGAGCCCACCGGGTTCCTTTTCGGCGAAAAGGTGCGCCCACTCAAGTTCACATTGCAAGTGACGCGCGCCAACCGCACTCTAGCCTCCTCCGCCTGGGCAACGCAGAATAAAACAACCATGGGAGACTCTCTGGTACTATGGGATGTACGGGACAATGGCTATTGGCACGGTGCTACTCTATTTCAAGCCCGACACTAGGTGCGCAATATTGCTTTTGACTTATCGCAAGACTTTTGATTCTTTTGGACACACCAGCATCCAAACCTGGGCATTGAAGGAGGCGAAACAACGAATGGAAGCGCGAGGCGAAAAGTACAAATATGAACCGTCACCCTCGTCCATATCGTGAATCTCGAATGAATTGAATACGAGTCAAATCCTACCGGCGTGTGTCTACAGTTGAATGTAATTTAGTGGGTTCTCCCCTCCTGCTTCCCTCATGCCCAGCTGGCCTTGTACGCTTCCTCCGACATGAGTCCTTCCATCTGTAAAGAGATGTGTGAGGAGAAACGGGAGGGAGGGATTTGGGAACCGCACCTCGTCGGGCTTGGAGAGTTTAATCTTGCACAACCAACCTAATAATCGTGTTATAATTCGAAACGCTGGATTGGGGGGACGCTGCATACCCTTCTCTTCTGGGGATTTGTTGAGGAGCCCGGGTTGGGAGGCCAATGCCTCGTTGACCTCCTCGACTGTTCCAGACACCGGAGCGTACTAATATTTCCATTAACTCGGGCATTTGGAGTTTGCTTGGAACAAACAATGTCGGAGGCAGCTTTCACACTTTCTACCGCCCCAATTTGGTCTTTGGAATCGCTTCAGAAGCCGTATAAGAAAGCGCGAATGAGAAATGCACTCACCGCCTTTCGAAACCTCTTTCCCAATCGTAGGGAGCTCAACGAAGACCACATCTCCGAGGGACGACTGCGCGTGGTCGGTAATGCAGACGACACCGAGTCCCGTAGTGTCATCGTATTCTACGGCTTCGTGTTCCACGGTGTACCGCTTGGCTGGTGAGAGCTAAGACTCGATGCAAGTTAAACCTGAAAACCGGGGCACGCACTGATTAGCGTCCGTGAGAGATGCGGCGCGCGGAATACGCGTGAGCGCGCTATTTGGGGGCGGAGGACGGCGCCAGGGCGCGCGCTGCATGCTTGCCTCAGGAGACCGTGCATTTTTGGTGAAGGAGGGAAGGGACAAATTTAGATTCCCAATCGGGACACCGTGGTCTTCCGCAAACGGACAGCTCCGAAGGTCGACTTTTTTGGTTCCTTATCTGTCGCCGCTCTTCAAACAATCAAGGAGCTCATTATAACCCCGTCGCAAAACGCCTTAAAATGAGGAGTTGGGGTTGCGGGGAACGCGATTACTTATGCTACATATACTTAAACTACGCGCGCATCTAGGATTTGCCCTCAACAACTTCCAGAAGTTTGGTAATGATACCCGTTCCGACTAGAATATAAATATTAGCTCAAAGGATTTGGCCCCAGGTCGAAGAAACATACTGGTTTTACCTCCTTCCCGCATCGTGAACCTGGAGGAAGCGTATATTAGGACGAGAAAGGACCGGGCGGGGTTAAACTGACCGCGTGCCGACTTCACATCCGACATCTTTTTGGAGGGTGCAAACTAGCTCCACGTTGTCTCCAGGCATAACCTACGCTATTTGAATATCCGAAACTTGGGAGCAGAAAGGAAAGTATACCATCTTCTCATCAGGGCTTTCGGTGCCCGGCGGGAAAGACAGCGTAACGGTGATATTAGAAGTCCACATGAAAATCTGGGGCATGAAGTTGGACATGAATGGCGTGTATCGTCCACCTACATTTTAAGAATTAGTTTCATTGCCCGAATTCACCGAGATGAACGCGTACCCTCATCCTTTGTTAAGATCTAGAAAACGGAGTCGAAGCAGTGGCCTCAGGACTAAGTCGAATCTACGTACATATACTTGAGCCACGAATTTTTTGACGGATTTCATCGACCCCGGAGCGATGATGAGTTGGCCGCGAGAGAGTTGTTCACGCTTGAGGCCTCGGAGAAGAAGCCCAAGATTATCTCCAGCCTCCGCCTAGAGCCAGACATTAGACGTGCAACTGAGGTTCATTCAATACGCAGCATACCCGGTCGAGTTCCTTGTGGAACATTTCTACGATATATGAGAAACGACAGTGAAGATATTAAACGGGACACGTACCAATACCAGTGATCGTGGTTTTCATAGGGTTATTGTGGCCAATAATTTCAACCTCAGTTCCTTTTGTAGCGATGCCGCGGTGGACCTGTTTGGAGTAATTAGATGTCGTGCTATGAGTAGAAACACGACTCACTCGTCCTGTTGCAACTGTACCACGCCCAGAGATGGAAAGAATCTCTAAAGGGAGAAAGATGAATCAGGTGTGCGGAGTGATTGACGATTCGCGGTTGTTACCTTCGACGGCTAAACAGAATGGTCGCTCAAGGTCACCTATGAAAGATGTTAGGACGATACAGGAAATTAGTGAAATACTTACGGACGGGCAGGTCGAGCCAAGTGTCGCAAGCTTCAATCAACTCGGTAACTTTCTTAGCACCAATGTCCTCGTTACGGCCATCCAGAGCTGCGAGGGCGGAACCCATGACAATCGGAGTGTTTTCACCGTCGAAGTTGTAGGTCGTCAGAAGGTCGCGCATTTCCATGTCGACGAGCTCGAGCATTTCTGGGTCGGAGATCTGGTCGACTTTGTTAATGAAGACCACAAGCTTCTTGACGCCGACTTGACGAGCAAGCAGCAAATGTTCACGGGTTTGGGGCATTTGACCGTCGGTGGCCGAGACGA
This sequence comes from Mycena alexandri, assembly GCA_029233265.1. Lineage (NCBI taxonomy): Eukaryota > Fungi > Basidiomycota > Agaricomycetes > Agaricales > Mycenaceae > Mycena > Mycena alexandri. The sequence continues at coordinate 122,540 of JARJCM010000033.1, read as the reverse complement.
CGATGATAGCACCGTCCATCTGAGCAGCACCGGTAATCATGTTTTTGATGTCTAGCGACGAAAAAAAAAAGTGAGGGAACGCGCGGAGACGGGATAGTAATTACAAACAGTCGGCGTGCCCAGGGCAGTCAATGTGTCCATAATGACGCGTGTCGGTCTCGTACTCGACGTGCGACGAGTTGATGGTGATTCCGCGAGCCCTCTCCTCCGGGGCCTTGTCGATCTGGGCATAGTCAGTAAACTTGGCGCCACCTTTCTCGGCGAGAATTTTGGTGATGGCGGCAGTGAGTGTGGTCTTTCCGTGGTCAACATGGCCTGGGGGGCATGAAGTGTGTAACCAACGGAAATTTTCGTGTCATGCGTACCAATGGTGCCGATGTTCATGTGGGGCTTGACACGAGAGTACATCTCGGCATATCCTCTCCTGGAGACTGTTGGGACAAATGAACACTGCAAACGAATCCAGAGACGCGTAGGACGCACTAAGGGTGGTATTGGCCAGCCAGGTGCGGCGGCAAGCGGGAAAAAGCGACGCTGGACGAGATTAAGGGTCCGCGGGTAATAAAACAATGAAAATGAATACCTCGCGAGAGCGCGCTCGCTGCTGCTCTGCAAGACGCCTGCAGAGCCATTGGAGGGTAGTAGAAAAATGATCGCGTGGCTGTGTGATACCGCTTTCGGCCGCTAACCTGCCGCCATGGACCAGGAGAAAATTCGCAACGCAGTCGTCTTTCTCAATGACCCCAGCGCGAGTATTTTATTATACGCTTTACTCCATACTCTTACACTCCCCCAGACCAAAGCCTCGCCGCTTACCCAGCGCATTCAATTTCTGGAGGCGAAAGGCCTCACCCCCGCTGAAATAGACATTGCCGTCCGCCAGGCCGCTCAGGGATCTTCCTACCCACCGGCATATGCGCAGGCCCCGTACCAATTAATACCGCCGCCGCCGTATATGTGGGACTGGCGAGACTACTTTGTATGCACGCTGCCGGCGACAAGCACATGTGATTGACCTAGACCAGATTACTGCAGTTGTGTCTGGCACCGTTACTTATGGTGCAGTCGCTCTCTTCAAAGTGCATAGCCTACCGTCCAACCTTCTCTGGTGTTTAATCGTCCTCTTAGAAATTTCTGCTGCCGCATCTGCAACCACCGACAACCACCGCATATGAAGACGACCGGGATGCCTTGACCGCCCAGTTCGACGCGGCTGATGCGCTGCTCAAAGAAATTCAGGCAGAGTCCGCGGCTGTCCGTGCTGCAGTCGAAGTCCAGAAGGAGCAGATCGACCAGACTACAAAAAATGTCGACCGGATGGTGCAAGAGGTCCAAGACGGAGAAGCGAAAACGCGCGATGAAATGCGCGAAATCCGGGACGAGGTCAACTCTATACGTGAAATGCTGCCCAAGGTCGCTTTCCCGCACCCACATTGCCTCGTAAATATCTCTGACCGCTCCACAGATGATCGAGCGGAACAAGGAGAGCCAAACCCAATCGCTGGGCGAACTACAGCACGAGCTCAAGTCGCTCAAGGCCCTGCTCCTTAGTCGTGGTCCGACGATGCCGAGTAGCAGTCTTCCATCCTCGCCCCTACCTGCGCTCGGTCGGCCGTCGATTCCTGCATGGCAGCTTGCAAGCCCAACCCCGAGTGCCACGGAAACTCCTCCTCCAATAGGAAACGGGAAAGGGAAGGAGGTGGAGGTAGAGACGGTGCCGGAGGCTAGTGGATCATGAATTAAGCGTGTACAATACGACGGAAATATTTAATGAGCCTTGGGACGCGTTATTTGCATCGAAGACTGTTGCACAACTATTGAATTGATCGGTCCAACCTCGTAGACAGACGCTTCAACTGGTGACGCTCGTACCTCGCTTGGTGAAGGTCCACCTCGATGTTCTCAACTTTTGTGCAGAACCTGGCACCACATCCTCGCCAGTCCTCGGATTCTACCCCGCCAGATGCACGTCCCGCGTCCCCAGCACGGACTCGCTCCAACGATGGCCATGGTTCGCCAGGCTCGACTGGTCAATTAGCAGAATCCGCATTGTCTAACCTCCGCAAATCTCTGGCACAACAGCGCCCTGCTAGCCCGAGTCAGAAGAGCCCTCCCCCTCCAAAGGCGCACAAAATGACGCTCGAGGACCGTCTGAGGGCGGCGGCGTTCACCATCGGAGAGCCGTCAACTGAAACCACGCCGGCCGCCTCGACCAGGGTTTCTCCGGCTCCGCTACTCGTAGACAAGCCCGCAGACGCTCCGCCAGAGCACGCCGCTGTGCCCGAACTGACCACACACCCCTTGTCGCCGTCGGACGCACACCCTTTGTCGCCCTCATCCACGCCCCTTCCCGATTCGCGGGTCTCGTCCCCGATTCTGCTCCATGAACCCGCCCCCATCCTTGCTGCACCACGACCGCTGCCACAAGCTGATCCCGATCCCGTAGTCCCCGCTTCTCAACCCCCGGAACCTGAACCTGAACCTGTGGTCGCCGCTTCTCCAAAGCCGCAGTCACCACAAGTCAACCAACTATCGGCGCTAGAGGCTGAGGTTGCTCTACCGCCGACCTCTGAAGAGGTTCAGCCCGAAAAAGCTCAACCAGACGACAGCGCGCGTGTTACCGACGTGGATGCACTGCAAGAGCGTTTGAAACTCGTAGAACAACGGTTTTCCGGTAGCTAAATCATGCGCTTATATTATTATACAATGCTCTTAACACGCGTTTTAGATGTGTCCACGTCGTTCAAACGACTTCAGGCCGAAAAGGCTGCCGCGGATGCGATACTCCGTGAACTTACACCGTTAGAAACTATCAGTGACTCGCAGGCTTTTCGGGACTTTGTGCAAAATGTCGTCTTGAAATCTGAGGTGTGCAGGTTTTGAAACAACATCATTCGCAGTTTTCACAACAAGTCACGCAGATTTCTTTGGGAGAGATCACTCGTCTGAACGGAAAGCTTGAAAGTAGGCGTATGTCCCAATACTTTTTTTGACCGTTGTTAATCGTGTCGCAGCTCAAGAAGACCGTATAGAGGAGCTTCGTGATACGCATCGACTCGAATCAACCTCCCAGTCAGTTCAAATCGAGAAACTGAAGAAGCAGCTCACGGAAGTTGAAGCCCTACTCGCCGCCTCCCGCGGCTCCATAGCCCAAGGAGATGAAAGTGCTGCCGCACAGAAGGCTGAGATCGACCGCTTGCTTGGAGAGGTCGAACGCTCCAAACGGGTCGCGAAGGAGGAGGAGGAGAAACGCGTCAAGGCAATCAGCCTTTTGAAGACCGTGCGACAGAAGCTGGTCAAGGCGGAGAAGGAACGGGATGATACCCTGCGAGAGGTCGCCATGTCGAAAGACAAGGACAAGGTCGATCGGGAGAGGGACCAGCTCGACAGAGCGAGGCTCCAAGCGGAGATAGAGGTGGTCAACTCTGAGCGGGAAAAGGCCGTTGCTGGCCTAAAAATCCAGTTTGACAGGGAAATTGCGACGCTCCGAGACAAACAAGAGAAGGAGATATCAGCACTGCGGGGCCAGTTTGAACTCGAGGCGCTTACTACCAAGGTTCGAGCTTGCTGATTCACCGCTTCCTTTATTTCCTGACCGGATGGTCAGAGTACGCATTCGAAAGAGGTCACGAATTTGACCTCTCGGATATCCTCTTTGGAAGGTACTCTTACAACGCTCACGAACGACAAAAACGTGTTCTTTGACCAGCTGCAGCTGCGGCAGGCGGAATTGGAATCATCGCAATTTCACTTGGACTCGTTGCAGAGCCAAAACACGGAACTGCAGTACCAACTCCGCGAATCTGAGGACCGTTTCGCGCTGCTTAATGATGATATAAGTGAGGCCCGCCGAGAGCAAGACAATCGAGCGAGAGAGCCTAGCACTTCTGCGGAGGATGTGGCGCGTTTGCTCTCGGCCGCCGAAGCCAAATACGAGTCAAAGGTTGCGGATTTGAAGAAGAACCTCAGCGTTGTCGAGAAGGAGCGAAATGAGAGCGAAGCGCAGTGGAGTCGCAAGCTTCGGGATAAGGTCCGCGAAAACGATGACCTCAAGCAGGTTCTCGACTCGACTACCAAAAATCGAGAGCTAGATGAGGGCGTGGTGGAGAAGCTGAAGGATCAGATCAAACTTTTACAGGAGGAGGCCCGGCTTCACAAGGTGCAGCTAGCAGATTTGCAAGCTCAGTCTGCCTCGCTCGAATACGTCGAGGTAAACCGGGCACTGCCTTTGTACACCTTCACCTATCTGATGTGTTCTATCAGTCCTCGACCAAAGCACAGGAAACGGAAACAAGTGCTAAAATTCACGCATTGGAGCAACTAATCGAAGAAGCCAAGTCTCGAGAGGGCCAGCTACGGACGAGTAACAAAGTGCGCATAACAAGGAATTTCGTCAAATTTCGCTCATTTTGATGCGCTAGACTCTTCGAGAGGAGTTGCGCAAGGTTCAGTCCTCTGCTGCATTGCTGGAGCGCCAACGTAGGATTTTTTCCAAGCTTATGCTGTTGCAGAACCTTATGTATCCTATTCCAGGGAATCCCGGTGTGGGCTACTGGACATCCAGGTCCGAGCCCACTGCTCCTGAAAGCCGAACGTCGATTTCCTCGGCCTCCGACTTCCGCGTTGGGACACCTCCTCCAGCGTCTCCTCAACAGCAGCAGGAGGAGGAAGTCAACTTGGAATATCTGCGAAATGTTATTTTGCAATTTCTCGAACATAAAGAGATGAGAGTTAGTCGCTTATCCCATCTCACTTGGGCACTCCGCTGAATCATTCTTGCAGCCGAATCTGGTAAGGGTCTTGTCGATCATTTTACATTTCACACCGCAGGAGACCCGGAGGCTCGTTGCAAAGGTGTAGGACGCTCTCGAACCGACGTAATAGATATTTTGCATAATTATTCCTGCACGCGTCTGCCACGCGAACGTTATTGGCGTCACACAACACGTGGGCGTTCCATGACGCGACTTGCGACTTGATGCCAACTTGATGCAAGCACCGCCACCATTTGGACACCGTGCATTCTGACAGCGACTCGTGCGGTACGGCGACTCGTGCGGCGACCACATTCATTTGTTCGACCTCCAAGGGGTGGCAGACCGTCCGAATCGGGTCAGGCATTGCACTCTCTGAATTGGGAACCCGCCGAACTTCAAAAGATGTCGCTCGACGATTTAACAAGGAATAGTTTCCAGAGCGGAATTAGCCCTCCAAAGGTTCGTGTGTCACTGTCAATGTTCTGGCTCATCTACAACTATCAATGTCTCCGCAGTGGATATCACTTTGTAGAATGTTTATCGCCAAGCAGAACGCGTTTGATAGTCCGCAAGCGACGCAGCGAGCTTTAAGCAGTCAGTGCAGGATTTTCTGACAGAGTCGCAAACCCACAGTTTTCCAAGATTCTGTCCTCGTTCTTTACCGCTCTTTCCCTGGCGATCCAGACCTTCAGGAATATCTGAAGATTGCGTTACAAACTGGAATGTTATCAATTGCTGTCTTCGTAACCACGCTCCTCCAGGCCGCCCGATCTACAGAACTCCATGCCCCTGCAACTCTTGACATGCTCTGCAGGGTAGCTTTGGATGCACATTACTCTTCTGGGTTGCCGTCCATGTCTGGGCTCTCCTTCTCCGACACCCCCATGACTGTCTCGAATATATTGCAGGATGCACTTGCGCTCCTTCGTGTCGCTCACGAACTGCCGATGTCCCACTTTCATCAACTCACGACTTCCGCTTCGGAACTGGTTATCCTACTTTTTAATTGCGCGGACATGTCCCAGGTGCCATCATCTCAGGCCATCGTTGTCCTCGGCGACACTAGCTCCCTGTTGTCGCAAAACTCAATCTCTCCAGACGTCAGACAAGTGTTGGAGTCATTTGCGCTCTCATTGGGTTTACTGGTCGGAGATGACGCCAAGGCAGCTCCAGAGGCGCATTTAATGCATAGTTTCCAATTCGCGCTGGGAAAAAGTGACTCGCTTGGTTCCAGCTCTAATACGGACACTGTCAGTTTCAGTCTTACACTGAGCTATCTGGTGAGTTCTGTCCTTTCAAACGGTACCGATGCTAACCAATCTTGCAAGGTCACTCATCGGGCCAACGAATTCGGCGCTGGGAGCGGCACCGATCCTGGGGCCTTGCTTGTAAGCATGTTCAGGTGGACTTCGTGGGCTCCTCCGGTTTTCTACACACAACTACTACTATCCGCGTTCATGTGTCTATCTGAAAGCACTTCTGTGTCGCCCTCGATCTGGAGAGCATTCATCGTTGGGAGGGTTCGACTGTCCACTGTGATCCGTAGGGGTTCATTCATTATTTGATTCTAGCTCCCTTCCATCCTCGTGTGCTTTGAAAAGATCTTGAATTCTGATAATGCGACCCTTGAAAATTGGGCAAGTTAAGCCTTCCCATCCTTTATTCAAATTGTTGACCCCTTCCAGAGGACTGCTATGCAGGTCGCCGTGACCTCCATATTACGTCGCTCCGAACTCATGGAGCGGTGTAACCGCTTGGTCAATCAGTGGGCAAACTCGCACTCGACACACCCCGAGGACCTGACACTCTCTCGCCACTTATCACGCGACTTCCTTCGGCAATTGCTAGCTTCTGGTCTCTTGGACCAGACCTTTGTCCTGGCTGCAGACCCAACGTTCTCGAACGACACCACCGTGTACCTTCAATCCGAAGCACAAGATCTTGGTGTCGACCTTGAGATGCATCTCCATTCTAAATTATCCGCAGACCAGGATTTCGATGATGTTCGTCTATGGATAGAACGTATCTGGAATGATAGTAGCTGTCACAAAACCTTCGCTGAAGTTGCTATTCGGGTGGGTGAACCCACTTCGTACCGTGCGATTCTCATCCTGCGAAGCGTTTCAAAACATCGGCCACTTCGTTAGATACAGAAACCCTCAGTCACCTGTGCAGGGTATTCTATCTGTGCGACGCGGCCTTGGACATGATATCTCTTCATTCTTGGATATCGGACTTGATTTTTCAAGCACTTCTCTTCCTCCAAGAATCTGACTGCGAAACAGTAGGTAGGAAGCGGTCAAAATCAAATTATTTCACCGCGACCTAATTATTTTCCAGGCGACCCACAGACTGCAGTCAGCCATTTGGGAGATGTAGTTTTATTCCTACAATCTACTCTTGCTCGGTTTCATGTGCGTGCAGTGCTCTCCATTCAACACAACTGACCGATCGTATATAATATCATAGCTCGAGACAGATATTTTTACGTCTGAAGGCCGCTCTATATCGTCCGGTTTCCTTAGGTCAACGGCGATTGTGCACCGACTGGATGATCTTTCGGGGGAAGATGCGATTGCCTTCCACGCGTGGTACAAGGCACTCTTCGATAGCAGTAGCGAAGGAATTGAAGACACGATCCTTCGGTCAGCTCGATTTGCTAACGGTTGCGGATTATTGACATGTTCTGCAGCTCCACGCAACCCAAAACCTTATTGCGCATATCCGCCTCGCTATTCTCGCATGCCATCAGGGATGCCAATATTGATGAAGACGTTTTGACCAACGGCATCTCGTATTTTACAGGACCACTATTGCGATGGACTCTGGTTGGCGTGGTTCAAGCGTTAACTCAAGAGATTCAGCTCAAGGGGTACCCACTTATCATCTCTTACATTGCCCAGAACTAAACCGTGTTTCGCAGTTTCCTGGCGCCAAAACATTTTAGTGTTTTGCAAACCCTTTTGCTTTCGTCAGAGTGCCCTCGCCCGGTTCATTGTCTGTGTGGACAAGGGGTTATCTCCCTGCTTCTTGACAAAAGAATGCAGAGTGCACTCTCAACGGTTCATTTCGATGCTGAGTCCATGCATCGAGTGGTTGCCCATGCTCTGGGCATCCCTTACACCGGTAATTGTTCATGGTGTTAAGACGGCTAGCTGACTAACCCCTGTCCAGCTCAGTCTCAACCGCCTTCACTAGGATCTCAAATTCCCGGGCAATCTCAACCAAGACAGGCCATCCGAGATGCTGTAGCGAAAGCTCGAGCGTCGAAGGCGCCTGTTTTGGATGTAGAGCGATGCATCAAGACTGGTGGTTGTGAAAAGTTCCTCCGAACACTGTGGACGGAACTGCTCACTCCTGCGAATCTCGGCGAGACGGATGTCTGCACCCGTATCGCAACCTTTGCGCTGACCATGCCCCGACCACTGAGTTCGCCGCCGCTGCTAGTGATGTTTCTAAATATCTTGCTCCCCGGTCTCCTCTCAACAATCGACGGCCGACAAGCCGGAGACCAAACGGTGGCTATAGAGCTCCTCGGCTCCATTGTTTCGTCGGTTCTAACGGCGGCATTGCATCTTGATCTGGCCTTTTCGGAAGTCAGCAGGCCCGTGTTGGGCGAGCCCAGTATCGCCATGGCTCGACGGGTGGCAACTGACCTCCGTTCCCGGGCCAAAAAACAAAGTCATGGGAGTAAAATGATATTACAGCGGCTTGGATCTTCGCAGTCCTTCGTAGCCAACTTTCCTGTATTCAAAGCAGACTCGTGATATAGCGTGGAATGGTATTGTCATGGGGACCGGCACCGCCCTTGATCCCGGTGGCAGCTTTGTCCGTGTTTGGTTCGCAGGGGCGGGCGGTTCCAGCTTTGCACCGTTTATAACTCTTTGCAGGGGACCTCAAATAAAAAAGTGAATCAGCAGTCTACAACTGAATTGGCTTTAAAATAGGTCTACGAAGAGAAATTCATTTTATTTGCTAAATAGACAAACTGGTCCCCAATTCTGTGAGCGAAGTGTGAATATCGCGGGCGTTACCACACATTTTAAAGGTTGCGCTTCGTAGCCTTGTTGAGGGCCCATTTCTGAAGATATTTTCACGACAGGTAAAAAAGATCCAGGCAACCGCCCGAAAGTTATAACATTTCTGTTTCGAACCGTTGAAACGGACAGAAAATTTTGATTTGCTGCAAAGATAAATGTCAATAAACGTGGTTTTTGAGTGCAGAAAATATGCATGAGCCAGGAGAGGTCTCTGGACCTTCAAGGCTGTCGAACTGGGATTGAATACCCCAGAAAACAGGAAATGTGACGTGTGTGACTGCGACTGGAAGTTTAAAAATGCTTCAGCACTTTCTGTGAGCACGTTATCCCTTCGCGACAACGGAAGACTAAGAATGAAGTTAGCATCAAAACAGAAGTATCGGACCAGATTTCTGTATTCTTGCTTACCTTCTCCAGTAGGCAAGATTTGAGCAGGAATATAGGCGGTTCCGGAGCAATGAGGGGCCGCCTTCCAAATCGGCTTCGGTATTTCTATGCAGAATTTCGCCCTAGATCATATGTTCGGCGACATCCAAGTGATTCCCTGGACTTGGAAGGGCATGAAGCATTTTTGCGGTGGCGGCATCAAGAAATCGTTCATGTGTCAAATCAGGGGCAAAAACATCAGTTTCTTCGTCAGAGAAGAGGCCCTACTTGCCCTGAAACCTCAGGAGCCCATTTTAAACGCAGAATGGGGATGAGCTCCCCAACGAGGGAGGCGGCTTGAACAGTGACGTTGTCACACATGTGACACATCGCCGGTTCAACCAGAATCAGGATGGGCGCACCGTTGAGTGAATTTTTCAGGATGCATTTTAAGCTAATGGGTTCATAGAGAGCTCCGAGACCCTCATATTGAGTTTTGCGCCTGAAACAAGACCCACACTAGCATGGGAATATGTGGTGCAATCGAGTTTAAACGGAGTTTACACAAGGCTAATCGACGAGTAAGGGAGACTACTCTGCCGATTCCTGTGCGCCTCCACTCACCCTCTCTACCCCATGGGTCGTAAACGAGAGCGGCTCCTCTCCACCCCCTGGGTCGTAAGCGAGAGTCTGAGCTGGTGAGCTAAACTCCCAATCTGCTCCTCTCCACCCCATGGGTCGGAAGCGAGAGTCCGAGCACCGTTCCTATTTTATTTTCTGTTCTCGATCGTTCTGTCGGCGCTTGCTGACGCAATTGTTTTCTCAGGTTGACCTAAGCGCTTCATATATACGACCTGGCAAGCAGCGGAATCCTTACCTCATCTTCCACTGCTTTGCCAGGTAGGCCTTCTTGTTTCTCCGTCTACTGTACTAGTATTCTACATCTCATATTTCACTGCTTTGGTATTAGCTACAGTTCATTTTGCGTCAATTCTGAATCCTACGTCTTCCATCTAAATCATGAATGGAGTGGCCGACCAACAAACACAGATTCGAGCCAATCTCCAGGGTGTCGTCGACTCGTTCCGACAAGGCCAGTGCACGCGATCTGAAGCCAATGACTGGTTACAATGGTACCTCCAATTGGGATGCAACACCCTCGGATGGACCTACAATGAAGCGCACCTTGTCGCATATTACAGCCAACTCGACGCATATGAGCAGAGCCTCGCTCAAGCGCAAAGCCGCGGAACAGCTACCGCGCAGGGCCAAGGGTCCTCCTCGTTCTCTGCTGGAGCGTCTGGAGTCGCCGGTCATCAGTCCTCCTCGTTCCCTGCTGGAGCGTTTGGAGGTGCCGGTCAGTCGTACTCCTCGTTCCCTGCTGGAGCGTTTGGAGCTGCCGGTCCTCAGTCCCATGCTGACCAGCCCGACCGTGGCTGTCAAAACTCTCGCTCTCCCCACGGACATCAACGTAAACGAAGGAGACACGGCCACAGTTCGAGCAGCAGCTCCAGTCACAGCTCGACCTCTAATAGCGAGAGTCGTTCCCACAAGCACAGGAAACCGAAGCTGGACCCGTCACGGTTTGGTTACAGCGCAGACACCGGTGCCGTCTTGCTCTCCGAACATAAAAAGCAGATTTTCGCTATCTTCGAGAACTATTCCCGAGACTCCAAAGAAATGGTGCGAATCACGAGAGCGCGAGCCGGTTGTCCTCGGTTCACAGAAGCGGGTTGGAAGAGCCTTCTGCAGGGAGACTATGTCGACTTCGACCAAGTGTCCCAGGAGCTCTACGGGAACAAGGTCACGAACTCCGACCAGTGGAACCAGATCTGGAATGACTTCTCCAAATGTGTTAACTTCGTATTTACCACACGAGGGCCAGAATTGGACGCTTACTCGGAGTACATCAAAGGCCTCTTCCTCCAGACCGGCACCAACCTCGCTCATAACGTCATCAACTGCGACCGTGCAGTCCGAACCTTCATCGGAAATGCCCGACAGCACCTCTTCGACGACCTGCATGTCTTTGGTCAGTTCGAATGATCTTATCTCTACCCCGGCATGGTCCATCACCAACCTGCCAAAGGGAAAGATGGTTCTGGTGGACATGGAGGGAAAAGTAGTCGCGGAGGTAAACGTGACAAAGGCGTTGAAATCTGCCGGAACTGGAACGCCGGTAGATGCACCGACGACGGCACATGCAAACGCATCCACGTCTGTTCCGAGTGCCATGGTCAGCACAAAAAGTCGCGATGCACCAGCTCCTCCAAGTGACCCTTGGCTGCCCGCTGGGATTGCGGACGGGGAGCTGGGGGATAGACCTTGGCCACCCGCTGGGTCTACCGACTTCACAGTGTTTGCTCGATCAGCATTCTCGAATGACGTGGGCTGGCCGGCGGAGCCAGACGATGAGACAGACCTTGTTACACCGCAAACGGATAGCTTCCTCCCTCGTTTTTTGCGCGGTTATGGATGGAAACCGAGTTCACCGACTTCAAGCGTTACGGCGCATTACACAGAGATTGACAGTCCTCTTCCGCGGCCGCCAGACTACGAATTTAAGAACGCGACGGCAGTGGACACAATAATGCGCCACCCTCACCTGTTCAAAGTCTCGACCGAAATCCGCACTGATCGACTCCGTGAAATGCTCAAAAATCATCCTAACCCCGCTTTCGTCGAGTCCGTTGTGACGGCGCTGGAGGAAGGAGCCTGGCCTTGGGCCGACACCAAGCACGCCGACGGTTTCCCGATAACGTGGGATAACTCCAAGATCCTACCAAAAACTGAGCGTGAACGAGAGTTTTTGGATACACAAAGTCACGAAGAGGAAGTGTTGGGGCGCTACTCACCAGCCTTTGGCCCCGACCTTCTACCTGGCATGTATAGTACTCCTGTACTCGCCGTCCCTAAATCCCGCTCGACAAAGCTTCGCCTTTGCTCGCACATGAGCGCTGGACAATTCTGTCAGAATAACATGGTCGACAGGTCACAAGTCAAAGGTGCTCGCCTCGATACTCTCCACAACTTCATCGCCGCACTGCTCAAGTACCGTCGGAGTAACCCGGACAAACGTCTGGTTGCTTTCAAGTCGGATGTGAGCAGTGCATTCCGTCTCATCCCTTCCCATCCTTTGTGGCAAATCAAACAAGTCGTGACCACCAACTACCCGACGCGCGGAGACATCGCCAACGGCGTTGACCGGGGGCAGCTGGTACGACATGTCGACTGACGGTCGTCCTTCGGCTGTCGTGCGTCTCCGCGTCTGTGGTCTTCGCTCATGGGCCTGGTCCTGTGGATCGCCATCCACGAGATAAACATCGAGGACCTGTTCGCCTACGTCGATGATGAGTTTGGATGGGACGAAGAGAAAAACCTCGAATATTACCCGCGCTTGAATAAAGTCATCCCACACAAACAAGCAAAGGTACTCGACCTCTGGCATCACCTTGGAATGAAGCACGACGAGCCAAAACAACTATCGGGTTCTCCGCTCGTTATCATCGGCTTTGAGGTCGACGTCAACGCGATGACGGTCACACTTCCCACGACCGCCAAAGCAGATCTCATTACAGCCGTCGAAGACTTTATTTCTTCCCCTTCCCGCAAACGCGCCTTGCATGATTGGCAACAGCTTGCAGGATGGATGTCGTGGTCGCTCAATGTTTTCCCTTTACTCCGTCCCGGCCTCTGCCATGTATACCTGAAGACTTCAGGAAAATCTAATTCCTGCGCCGTCGTGTATCTCAATGAGGCGGTCAAAGAGGACCTCCAGTGGTTTGCCGACCACGTCCGCGCGTCTTCCGGTATGCTGGCCTTCAGCGCCCTTGACTGGAACCCACACACTGAAGCTGATTTCACGCTGGAGTGTGATGCTTGTCCAACCGGCATGGGTTTTTGGTCGAGCACGTTAAAGCGCGGGTTCTTCTCACCCGTTCCCTCAGAGGCACCAAAGGATACTATTTTCTTCTGGGAGGCGACGTGTGTTGTGGCTGCCCTTGAGTGGTTTTGTGACAATCAGCGGTCTGAGTTTGCGCTCGGAACCCCACTTCGGCTGTCAATTTTCACAGATAATCTCAACACATACCATATCTTCGACTCGCTAGCCGCCCAGCCTGTCTACAACATCCTTATTAAGCGAGCGGTCGATCTCCTCATTCGGCATAACATCGACTTACGGGTTCTGCATATCGCCGGCGCAGATAACGCCGTTGCAGACGCTTTGTCTCGCGAGAACTTTGTCAAAGCCTACACCCTCGTCCCCGGCCTCGTCATCGACACCTTTCAACCCCCTCAATGCGCGCTGGGGGCAGCCAAAAAATGATCCCGAGGTCGACTCGGACCAGGCAGCATCACCGCAAGCCCTGGCCCATCGACGAGTTATTCCGGAAGCGCGCCATAGCTATCGGAATGGCTCTTGGCAATTCCTCGCGTTCCACTTACACGTCTGCAACAAATTCTTACCTCCATTTTTGCGACATCCATAATTTTGAGATGAACCCTACTGCCGAAACATTAAGCCTCTACGTGGTTTACATGTCGCACCACATCGACCCCCGCTCCGTTGATCAATACCTGTCCGGCATCTCTAGCGAGCTCGAACCCTATTATCCGGAAGTTCGGCAGAACCGGAAGAGCATGCTCGTGTCCCGTACTCTCAAGGGATGCAAGCACATGTTCAGCAAACCGATAAATCGTAAACAGCCTCTCTCCCGCAGCCAAATGCAACACATCCTTAGTCAAATCCCTCTGAACCCGTCGTATGATGATGTTTTGTTCGTTGCCATGCTATTCACCGGATTTTACGGCCTCCTCCGACTTGGCGAACTCACAATGCCTGATACTGTAGCCCGGCGAGACCCTTCCAAATGGTCCCTGCGTTCTTCGGTCGAATGGGTTGAAGAAGGCTTCTCTTTCTGGCTGCGTTCCCACAAAACGGACACTAGTTTTGAAGGCAGCCGGGTAGTGATCGCCCACCGCTTACATCTCAGTGCGGTCCCATTCTTCCGTTACTACATCACCAGTCGAGATGTGTTTTTTCCATTGAACCCATTCCTTTGGGTAACATCCAATGGAACAGTTCCGACGCGCTCGTGGTTTATGCGCCGTCTTCGTGATTTTATTCCAGATGATAGGTTTGCCGGTCAATCCCTTCGTGCCGGCGGTGCAACTGCATTGGCGGAAGACGGTGTACCTTTTCACCTGATCCAGGCAGCTGGTCGCTGGAACTCGGAAACATTCCAGATCTACATCCGAAAAAACCCAGTTTTTCTACAAATCCTCCTCAGTCGACATCGCATAAACTAACGTACGCCGTTCCTTCCTCATCTCTCACCCTTCGGCCTCGCCTCCTTTCTCTTTTTCCCTCCTCCTCCTTCCTCCTCCTCCTATTTTCTTTAGCCTTTAGCCATCCAGAAACGGCATATCGATACTGGGCTCCTTCCCCGCACGGGAAGGAGTTGATCTTGGCTAAAGTTGTTCGTCCTCCCTGAGGTTCGCGGCTTACTCAAGACGATTGGTCGAGTTTAAACGGAGTTTACACAAGGCTAATCAACGAGTAAGGGAGACTACTCTGCCGATTCCTGTGCGCCTCCACTCACCCTCTCTACCCCATGGGTCGTAAACGAGAGCGGCTCCTCTCCACCCCCTGGGTCGTAAGCGAGAGTCTGAGCTGGTGAGCTAAACTCCCAATCTGCTCCTCTCCACCCCATGGGTCGGAAGCGAGAGTCCGAGCACCGTTCCTATTTTATTTTCTGTTCTCGATCGTTCTGTCGGCGCTTGCTGACGCAATTGTTTTCTCAGGTTGACCTAAGCGCTTCATATATACGACCTGGCAAGCAGCGGAATCCTTACCTCATCTTCCACTGCTTTGCCAGGTAGGCCTTCTTGTTTCCCCGTCTACTGTACTAGTATTCTACATCTCATATTTCAGGGTCGCGTGCGGCACGTGCCTTCGGATTTCGAAAATATCTTGAGTTTTAATTTGTTCTTCACTCAGCAATAGAATTCATCTGCCTAAACCTTTCAACCTCGTTGAGCTTTCACGAGTTCCGAGTGAGATTGTAGAAAATTATGGGATATACCCCTTATTTGGTACCCTTGACCGGGCTACTGGGGTTGACCATCATACTTCAGACTTGTTCTCCGACCCTTGACCGGGCATTCAAGTCTGTTGTACTTTGAATTTTCTTTGTTAAGGCACAAAATTCATTCCACTTACTTCGTAAAAACATTTTGCACGCGCTGGGCGTGCGAGATGTAGATTTCAGTGGTACGCCGAGACGGCTCGGAGGAAGCGTTGAGTCCTATAAAGATTCCGCGGATCCCGTTCCGGCCCGTTTGTTTATTTGGCAAACGCCTCCGGTGATAATTAAGGGATCAGACGCCACCTGATGAGTCTTTCAGACGAAACGTTGACCTTAACGTCGTGGTTATCCCAACATCCTCTGCCCCCAGCACTCAGCTTCAGCTCGTCGTCGTCGTCGCTCGCTCCCGGACCTCGCTCCTCCTCCTCCTCGCCTCGGTTATTCTCTGTTTACGAGCACTAGACAGTCCCGCCCTACGCATCCACCTCGCCGCTCGATCCTGGCCACCCGCCGGGCTCTAAACGACGTTATCCATCGCCCTCTGTTTCCTCCCACGCCGTCACTGTCGACTCGCCGTTCGCCGATATAGTCTCTGCCTTGCTACGTCACGCGCGTACTTGCTCGCCTGGTCAGCGCTCTGCTCGCCCTCTTGTCTCGTCTCGCCCTTCGTACCAGCATAGCTTCGACTCGCCATGTCTACAAACGCTGCAGCTTCGACTTCCACCGCGCTAAAGAGAAGACGCGAGAACACCGCCGGTGGTAGCATTCCCACCTCGACGTTCTATTCTGACGGTGCTTCGGCGAGCACGACGTTCGCTCCCAGCGACGCCTCTTCCGCTCCCAAGGCCGTCTCGACGGACCAGTATGGTACCGTGTGGCAGGGAATCTACAGAAGCCTTGTCGCCGGTAATCACCCTGTCCCGTCCCCTCACATGGTCATGACCTTCGCGAACATTCACCTGAAGAGTCTCAATGACTACAAGGGTGCGCAAGGCTCTCTCCAGAGGGCCACCGCGACGTGCAATGGGTTCGCCCAGAGCGCGGCCGGTGGTGCACCTTCGGTGGTCACCAACCACCTCAAGCTGCCCAGTTACCAGCTCGTCAAGTCCGCGCCTGGCGTAGACGAAGACCCGCGGGTTACTGAGGCACTGAAGGCTGCAAACGACAGTCTCACGGCTGTCCACGAAACCGCTACGAAACTCCTCTCGACGGTGTACGCCGTTCAAGTCGAGCATTGTAGAACTATGACCAACGCCGGCGCATGTGCGGAACGCTTCGCAGCGGACCTCACTGCGTACTGCAAAGATGTTGTTCTGAACTCTGGTTTCGAGGATGCCGATCGCTACGAGACTGCCGTCGCTATGCTCAAGTCCGCGTTCATACGCGAGCTTGAAGAGTTAGCCATCGACTTCACCGCAAAGCTTATGAAGACTAGCGCGCTGAAGGAGGCTAAGGCCGTCACTCTCGCGAATGCCCGCGCGGACGCAGAGATGACCGACGCGACGAAACCGGTTGCAGACATGATAGGCGAGGAGATTAGGAAGCAGCTGGGCCTCCAGCGTGCGTCCCTTCTCCCCTTCAATTCCTTTCATCACGTAACCTCGGCTGACTCTTCCGCTCTCGATGCTAGTCCCCGCGATACTCGAGACGATGCAGAAGGCTACCGCCTCGGCCACCGGTTCCTCCTCGAACACCCACGCTTCGTCTTCGTCGACGAAGAAGCATGTTCAGAAGAAACCGAACGCGCAGTCGAAACCGAAACCCGCTCAGGCGGCCAAGGCATCGACCTCGAACGCGAAGGCCTCGACCTCGACCTCGAACGCGAAGCCGAGACAGAGCGGAAACCGCGCAAGCGCAGGCGGCGCAACGCAGCAAGGACCATCGGCGAAGGCGAAGGGCAAGGCGAAGCAGACGGAGGAGCAGCTGGACAGCTCTCCCTAGTCTCCGACGCCGCCGTCCCCCCTCCGTTAGACGCTATTTCTTGGGTGAGTCATTTGGGCAGACGGTTTCACTACCATCATCCTGACTCGTATCCAGAAGAGTTCTTTTCTGTTCGCACGTCTGACTACGCACGTAAAAAGTTTGTAATCTGTACCATGACCCCGCTATATTTTGACACGCGCATCCGCAATCGCGCTTTTCATAATCTAACGGATGTCGTGCTCACGCCCGAGCAGACATTGGTATTAGCTCTAAATCCTAAGTTCACACCACGGCCTCGGCCTACTGGTATTGAATCTGCACTCGACGCTGTCGACGACTTCAGTCGTCGTCTTCGCCTTCGTGTAGAAAAGAACGATAAGGACAAAATTGCAGACAAGAGAAAGAAACACACACCTATCGATAAGCTACTTGGCGGTGAATATCGGGAACACGGCCAACCACGTTTTGTGCCGCGCTTCCACATTCCCAGCCCCGACGCCAAAGGGACCGCTTTAATTGAGGTCGTTGAGTCCGCGCTGTCCAACATGCGAGACCGAATCGAACTCGAAGTGCTCAGCAGACAGGCTGTTCGCATACGTCCCAACGTTGACCACGAAGAACTCTCGGCCTTGCTCCAGTTGTTGGCGGATAACAGCGTCCTCGCTGTCCCCGCTGATAAGAACTTGGGACTTTGCTTAGTTACCTCTGAGTGGTATCACAACACCGGGCTAAAGCTTCTTCAGAATGACTCCTACGTGGAGGAAGAACCGTTCCACATCGCACTTATTGCAACGTTACGGGATATCGTCGAAAAGGCGGAACCGTTCGTTACTAAACAACAGTACAAGTGGCTCATGCAACCGATTCGCGAGAAACGGGAGAAAGTGCCGGTTCTGAAAATCATTCCGAAAATCCATAAACTCCCACTGTCCGGGCGTCCCATCGTCCCGACGTTCGATACTCTGCTGGCGAACGCTTCAGTGTGGGTTGATTACCAATTGAAACCCCTCCTCAACGAGTTCCCTTGGATCCTTCCCGACTCGAAAACTTTCTGTCGCGAAATCCTGGGAGTGATGCTACCACGTGGGGAAGACATTTGGCTTGTAACCGGAGACGTAGTCGCGATGTACCCCAACATCCCTATGGATGATGGGATCGCGAACATTGCCTCGATCCTCCACACCTCTGAAATGAGATTCAACTCATATGACGAGGCTTCAAGCCTGAACTTCACGAGCCGTAAACAGCTGATTGTCCTGCTGCTTCGGCTGGTGTTAAAGTTCAATTATGTCGAATTCGCTGATAAAATGTACCGTCAAGTCATTGGCACCGCGATGGGAACAGCAACGGCTCCAACCTATGCCAACCTGTTTCTAGCCAAGTACGAAAACGGCGCGCTCCGCGAACTCAAGGACATCATCCTTTTTTACAAGCGCTTCATTGATGATACTTTTGCTATCATCAAAGGCACACGTAAGGACGTCCAACGGTTCCAGGACCGCTTTGGGTCACTCCATCCTAACATGAAAATGGAGTGGACGGTGTCTCAGCAGCACCTCCCTTTCCTTGATGTACAAGTCTCGTTGGGCTTTGACCCAGCGTCACCGGCGTTCTGCCCGCGTCAGCGCATTACGACGAACGTATATCAGAAGGCATTGAATGCCTACCTCTACATTCCCTGGCGATCATGTCACTCCCTTGATTCCAAGCGCGCTTGGGTCAAAGGTGAGTTGATCCGCTACGTACGACTTTGCTCCAACGAGGTGGATTTTTTGAAAATCCGCACCGATTTTGCAACACGACTACGTGACCGCGGTTACCCAGGGAGATGGCTTCGAGCTGTCTTTGGGGAAATTCAGTACAAAGTCGAGCGCCCAAAAGCGCTAAAATCAGCCGAGGTCAAAACCTCGGATGATGACTGTGATCTGCATGTTCTCAAGCTCACCCATAATCCGACGTGGGATGGTATTGATCTCCAACCATGTTGGCGGGAGCTGGATGGGGCTTGGAATGAACTGGGGGCTGGCTACCCCAAATTCAGATTCCTTGCATCCTTCAAAAAACCAGCCTCGCTGGGTGACCGGCTTAACGTTGTTAACCGTGACACACTCGAAGCGTATCACCGCCGGCTAGCGGAGAACGTTTAACACTCTTTTTTCTCAATCCTCGGCACGCGCCGCACGCGACCCTTCGGGTCGCGTTACGCGGCGGCGCGTGCCTTCGGATTTCGAAAATATCTTGAGTTTTAATTTGTTCTTCACTCAGCAATAGAATTCATCTGCCTAAACCTTTCAACCTCGTTGAGCTTTCACGAGTTCCGAGTGAGATTGTAGAAAATTATGGGATATACCCCTTATTTGGTACCCTTGACCGGGCTACTGGGGTTGACCATCATACTTCAGACTTGTTCTCCGACCCTTGACCGGGCATTCAAGTCTGTTGTACTTTGAATTTTCTTTGTTAAGGCACAAAATTCATTCCACTTACTTCGTAAAAACATTTTGCACGCGCTGGGCGTGCGAGATGTAGATTTCAGTGGTACGCCGAGACGGCTCGGAGGAAGCGTTGAGTCCTATAAAGATTCCGCGGATCCCGTTCCGGCCCGTTTGTTTATTTGGCAAATGCCTCCGGTGATAATTAAGGGATCAGACGCCACCTGATGAGTCTTTCAGACGAAACGTTGACCTTAACGTCGTGGTTATCCCAACATCCTCTGCCCCCAGCACTCAGCTTCAGCTCGTCGTCGTCGTCGCTCGGTCCGGTCGCTTCGCTCCCGGACCTCGCTCCTCCTCCTCCTCGCCGCGATGCACCAGCTCCTCCAAGTGACCCTTGGCTGCCCGCTGGGATTGCGGACGGGGAGCTGGGGGATAGACCTTGGCCACCCGCTGGGTCTACCGACTTCACAGTGTTTGCTCGATCAGCATTCTCGAATGACGTGGGCTGGCCGGCGGAGCCAGACGATGAGACAGACCTTGTTACACCGCAAACGGATAGCTTCCTCCCTCGTTTTTTGCGCGGTTATGGATGGAAACCGAGTTCACCGACTTCAAGCGTTACGGCGCATTACACAGAGATTGACAGTCCTCTTCCGCGGCCGCCAGACTACGAATTTAAGAACGCGACGGCAGTGGACACAATAATGCGCCACCCTCACCTGTTCAAAGTCTCGACCGAAATCCGCACTGATCGACTCCGTGAAATGCTCAAAAATCATCCTAACCCCGCTTTCGTCGAGTCCGTTGTGACGGCGCTGGAGGAAGGAGCCTGGCCTTGGGCCGACACCAAGCACGCCGACGGTTTCCCGATAACGTGGGATAACTCCAAGATCCTACCAAAAACTGAGCGTGAACGAGAGTTTTTGGATACACAAAGTCACGAAGAGGAAGTGTTGGGGCGCTACTCACCAGCCTTTGGCCCCGACCTTCTACCTGGCATGTATAGTACTCCTGTACTCGCCGTCCCTAAATCCCGCTCGACAAAGCTTCGCCTTTGCTCGCACATGAGCGCTGGACAATTCTGTCAGAATAACATGGTCGACAGGTCACAAGTCAAAGGTGCTCGCCTCGATACTCTCCACAACTTCATCGCCGCACTGCTCAAGTACCGTCGGAGTAACCCGGACAAACGTCTGGTTGCTTTCAAGTCGGATGTGAGCAGTGCATTCCGTCTCATCCCTTCCCATCCTTTGTGGCAAATCAAACAAGTCGTGACCACCAACTACCCGACGCGCGGAGACATCGCCAACGGCGTTGACCGGGGGCAGCTGGTACGACATGTCGACTGACGGTCGTCCTTCGGCTGTCGTGCGTCTCCGCGTCTGTGGTCTTCGCTCATGGGCCTGGTCCTGTGGATCGCCATCCACGAGATAAACATCGAGGACCTGTTCGCCTACGTCGATGATGAGTTTGGATGGGACGAAGAGAAAAACCTCGAATATTACCCGCGCTTGAATAAAGTCATCCCACACAAACAAGCAAAGGTACTCGACCTCTGGCATCACCTTGGAATGAAGCACGACGAGCCAAAACAACTATCGGGTTCTCCGCTCGTTATCATCGGCTTTGAGGTCGACGTCAACGCGATGACGGTCACACTTCCCACGACCGCCAAAGCAGATCTCATTACAGCCGTCGAAGACTTTATTTCTTCCCCTTCCCGCAAACGCGCCTTGCATGATTGGCAACAGCTTGCAGGATGGATGTCGTGGTCGCTCAATGTTTTCCCTTTACTCCGTCCCGGCCTCTGCCATGTATACCTGAAGACTTCAGGAAAATCTAATTCCTGCGCCGTCGTGTATCTCAATGAGGCGGTCAAAGAGGACCTCCAGTGGTTTGCCGACCACGTCCGCGCGTCTTCCGGTATGCTGGCCTTCAGCGCCCTTGACTGGAACCCACACACTGAAGCTGATTTCACGCTGGAGTGTGATGCTTGTCCAACCGGCATGGGTTTTTGGTCGAGCACGTTAAAGCGCGGGTTCTTCTCACCCGTTCCCTCAGAGGCACCAAAGGATACTATTTTCTTCTGGGAGGCGACGTGTGTTGTGGCTGCCCTTGAGTGGTTTTGTGACAATCAGCGGTCTGAGTTTGCGCTCGGAACCCCACTTCGGCTGTCGATTTTCACAGATAATCTCAACACATACCATATCTTCGACTCGCTAGCCGCCCAGCCTGTCTACAACATCCTTATTAAGCGAGCGGTCGATCTCCTCATTCGGCATAACATCGACTTACGGGTTCTGCATATCGCCGGCGCAGATAACGCCGTTGCAGACGCTTTGTCTCGCGAGAACTTTGTCAAAGCCTACACCCTCGTCCCCGGCCTCGTCATCGACACCTTTCAACCCCCTCAATGCGCGCTGGGGGCAGCCAAAAAATGATCCCGAGGTCGACTCGGACCAGGCAGCATCACCGCAAGCCCTGGCCCATCGACGAGTTATTCCGGAAGCGCGCCATAGCTATCGGAATGGCTCTTGGCAATTCCTCGCGTTCCACTTACACGTCTGCAACAAATTCTTACCTCCATTTTTGCGACATCCATAATTTTGAGATGAACCCTACTGCCGAAACATTAAGCCTCTACGTGGTTTACATGTCGCACCACATCGACCCCCGCTCCGTTGATCAATACCTGTCCGGCATCTCTAGCGAGCTCGAACCCTATTATCCGGAAGTTCGGCAGAACCGGAAGAGCATGCTCGTGTCCCGTACTCTCAAGGGATGCAAGCGCATGTTCAGCAAACCGATAAATCGTAAACAGCCTCTCTCCCGCAGCCAAATGCAACACATCCTTAGTCAAATCCCTCTGAACCCGTCGTATGATGATGTTTTGTTCGTTGCCATGCTATTCACCGGATTTTACGGCCTCCTCCGACTTGGCGAACTCACAATGCCTGATACTGTAGCCCGGCGAGACCCTTCCAAATGGTCCCTGCGTTCTTCGGTCGAATGGGTTGAAGAAGGCTTCTCTTTCTGGCTGCGTTCCCACAAAACGGACACTAGTTTTGAAGGCAGCCGGGTAGTGATCGCCCACCGCTTACATCTCAGTGCGGTCCCATTCTTCCGTTACTACATCACCAGTCGAGATGTGTTTTTTCCATTGAACCCATTCCTTTGGGTAACATCCAATGGAACAGTTCCGACGCGCTCGTGGTTTATGCGCCGTCTTCGTGATTTTATTCCAGATGATAGGTTTGCCGGTCAATCCCTTCGTGCCGGCGGTGCAACTGCATTGGCGGAAGACGGTGTACCTTTTCACCTGATCCAGGCAGCTGGTCGCTGGAACTCGGAAACATTCCAGATCTACATCCGAAAAAACCCAGTTTTTCTACAAATCCTCCTCAGTCGACATCGCATAAACTAACGTACGCCGTTCCTTCCTCATCTCTCACCCTTCGGCCTCGCCTCCTTTCTCTTTTTCCCTCCTCCTCCTTCCTCCTCCTCCTATTTTCTTTAGCCTTTAGCCATCCAGAAACGGCATATCGATACTGGGCTCCTTCCCCGCACGGGAAGGAGTTGATCTTGGCTAAAGTTGTTCGTCCTCCCTGAGGTTCGCGGCTTACTCAAGACGATTGGTCGAGTTTAAACGGAGTTTACACAAGGCTAATCAACGAGTAAGGGAGACTACTCTGCCGATTCCTGTGCGCCTCCACTCACCCTCTCTACCCCATGGGTCGTAAACGAGAGCGGCTCCTCTCCACCCCCTGGGTCGTAAGCGAGAGTCTGAGCTGGTGAGCTAAACTCCCAATCTGCTCCTCTCCACCCCATGGGTCGGAAGCGAGAGTCCGAGCACCGTTCCTATTTTATTTTCTGTTCTCGATCGTTCTGTCGGCGCTTGCTGACGCAATTGTTTTCTCAGGTTGACCTAAGCGCTTCATATATACGACCTGGCAAGCAGCGGAATCCTTACCTCATCTTCCACTGCTTTGCCAGGTAGGCCTTCTTGTTTCCCCGTCTACTGTACTAGTATTCTACATCTCATATTTCACTGCTTTGGTATTAGCTACAGTTCATTTTGCGTCACCCACCCTAGTATTAATCTCCTACATATGTCCTGGTTTCCCATGCAGTCCTTCTCTACTCGAGCTCTGTCATGCACATACTACTGTACGTTAGACCCGTCATGTACATACTGTACTTTACACCCGTCCCTAGTTTAGTGCCATCCAGAAACGGCATATCGATACTGGGCTCCTTCCCCGCACGGGAAGGAGTTGATCTTGGCTAAAGTTGTTCGTCCTCCCTGAGGTTCGCGGCTTACTCAAGACGATTGGAGATAGTGGGTTTGGGGCGCTATAATCATTTTTTCCTAGGGTCCAAGGCTAAAATTACGATACTTACATACCTTCCCAAACCACCTCAGCAGGTTTCCCAGATTTCTTTACCTCGAGCACGGTTTGAATGAATATTTCCGCCGGACATACATGGAGTAATAGAAGAATTTGCAAAATTTCCCGCATTTTCTTTCGGGGCCGGATGCCCTAGGCGAAATATAGTGTTTTTTCTCCGCAAAAGTTAGGTGGTGCGATGTGCGTGGCTGCCAGAACACGAAGGAACATCAAAAATCAACTTTCCAAGGGGGACAAACAACGCCAAAGCTGCCACCGGGATCAAGGGCGGTGCCGGTCCCCAGTGTCACAAATTGTCATGAAAGATCAAAGCAAGTGGGAAAGCGTAAATACAGGTAAATGCAGTTATAATACATGTCGTGCGCCGTGTCAGGCTAGTTTTCATGTCTGTATCTCGGTCTGTAGAATCAGTTGGCGAGCAGCGTCGCCGCGGGGCTCGATGGTACATGCGAAGGGCATTGGATGGCTGGAAGTTTATTAGCGAGCGCAGTAACTGAGATATAGGTCAAGGGTCGCACCTGAGAGAATATGGCGTGAACTCGGCGACTGGCTCCTTGACTCGCCCATCTTCATCTACCTCTTTTGATATGTTGTAAACGGTGAGCATACTTGCTACCACAATCCACAACGTGTCGAAAGCTAGCAGCGGAATGAAGGACTAGCGTGGATGAAAAGAAGAGTGGGTCACTAACCGAGGAATTTGCCAGGACACAATCTGGGAAGACAATGTTGAAACATTGTTCGAGGGAATGTAGAATAGCGAAGCTAACCTTCTTCCAAACCCGAACGCAGGGTCAGGAATTTGATTCAAGCCATTCACTCGATTTTCTGGAGCGAATCGCTGCGGATTAAAGGATAAAGGGTCCGGATACATGTCAGGATCGTGAAGGATTGCCCAGACGTTTGGAAGAACTACAAAAAGAAAGGATAAATCAATCGAATGGTCTTTGGGTTGCGAACCTGTAGTGCCCTGTGCAACGCATGTTGAAGTGAAGACGACAGCTCTGAGCGCGGAGGGGACGAACCTTCGGAATACGGTATCCTTTATAAATATCATCCTCTACACTGCGGTCAGAGATGATATCGGCGTGAAAAGAGGTACTGAACCTGAGATGTAGTGGGCAACACCTAGGGGAGTAACAGGGTTCCAGCGCAATAACTAGAATCGGTGTTAATAAGCTTATGAAATCTATTACGAGGATAAACAACTTCACTTCATAGCAAATGTAATCCTAGAAACGATACATTGAATCAAGTAGTCGGAACTCAAAGGTGGCGCTCACGATAAAAGGAAGCTGTGGCCGGTCCGTGAAGACAGGAAGACGATGCTCAAGTCCAATAACCATGTCAATCTCCTTCTGCCCTCGCGCTTGAACGTCCGGGTAAAGGGACATCACGAGGAAGAATGAGGAGATGGCAGATACCTCAGTGGTGGCATGAGTGGACGATGTTTGGGCACACCGGAGATAAAGTTTGCACACACCGTGGTGTCGGCCCCAGCTATAAACGATCAGGGAAGCCGAGTCGAGCTTGTAACAGATACTTACCAGCGTACATGGTCCCGGCAACATTTTTTATTATTTGTTCGTCTGCGGGGTCAGGTGCGCCAGCGAGGCGCTCCAGCTCTTCTGAAACCAAGCACTTTGAGGCCGTGCCACGAGCCTAACATAGTCAGATAAGATGACGCGAAAGTTAGTAGAGACAATACGCACCAACTCTTCTTTCACAGAAGTAAAAGGCGTATTGAGCATTGCACGAGTGAGTTTCCGCCATTTAAGTGCCTTTCTTCGGAACGAAAAACACGAAGGGGCATATTTCAAAAATGGAAGATAGTCCTGAACAGACAATCAAGATCTGCTTTGTATATATGACAAAAAAACTCACAACAAGATACGTCCCAAATATTCCGGCTTGGGCAAGACTTGCAAGAGCCTTGTCAGCTAGCATGATGTATTCGTCCCCTACATGCTTAAATGAGAAAATGATATGGCGCAAATAGGACAACTGACCCGCCCCCACGCGAAGCCCGTAGGTCATTTTCAGGACGATGCACGCGGCAGCCTTCCTGATGTAATATCGAAACTCCTTGGGGTTTCCCAGCAAAGCGCCGCATCATAGCATGCGTTTCTTGAATTTGGAGCGGATGCCATGAAATTGACGACTCATTTCCAGGCAAATGACGGTGGAAGATAACTGCGATGTGACTGCCAACGGCTTCCGTACGGGAAGGCTATCATGTTGGATCAGTGACCTTCCTGGATATTGAACGAGAGGTATAACCAGAAACTAGCCAATCCCATCCAATCCTGGAAAAATGAGTATACGCAGTCTAAATCGAGCCAAGGAAAGAGGCGAATGGAACTAACAGATCCACGATCATGGTTCTAACGGGGCGGCTAGAGTACTTTGCCCCGCGTTTTTCAAGGAGTTCGGTCGCAACAGCAGCAGAATTAATCACTAGCATAGAGGTAAATTGGATTAATATTTAAAACGAGGGCGGACCCAGCTGCTAACCGAGGATTGGATTGCCTAGAACGCGAATATAAATCAGGTCGCCGTAGACATTCTTCCATTGCGCGTAAGTGAGCCACGGTCGGACTTTCGGCAAATCGACAACGTTGAAGCCCAGCCAGTTCGTCCGGGGCCCAGGCGGCAGGTTTGGGCCTTTGAACGCCAAGTGGGACCAGGAAACCGCCGCTGCACAACATAACAGAGAGAAATAGCGTGAAATACTCTAGCGGAGAAATTTCCCGCATGGCAGAATGAGAAATGGGGAGGGTAAGCCAGCAATTCGGGGAGACCCAGCCATAAGGAATTATGTACGTTCTCCGGAAAGACGGCGGAACCAAATGTGAGTTTCCCGCGGCATCACTTAACCCTTAGTCAGCCACGGCCACCAAGTCACTTTTCAACCTCGACATCCATCATGTCAATCGCTGCTAGCCCACTCGTCGGCCCTTCGTCTTTAAAAGACGTCGTAAATCCGCAATTCCAGTGCGTTGCTTCGCAATCATCTGAGCTTGCCAGCTCAACGTCTTCTAGTCAAAACAACTTTCCTGCAGAAATTTACATCAAGACTGATCTCGGCATCAAACTCGACAAAGGTTCGCAGCCGGATCTTTTCATTATCTTTCTGACCCACCTGTTTTCACAGACGACCAGATCTGTAGATTGTCTCTCACACAGGCGGGATGTCCTCTCGGCCCGTTGCACTGTCCACTGCGCCACACATTGCCGTCCGTGCAAAACTTCCAGCCTCCAAAACAACTGCCCACACATCCTCGGGAGCGTGAGCGACTCACCACCGTCTGCAAACATTGGCTTCGAGGACTTTGCAAGAAAGGTGATGCCTGTGAATTCTTGCACGAATACAACTTGAGGCGCATGCCTGAATGTTGGTGGTTTGCAAAATATGGGTTTTGTTCCGCGGGAGACGAATGTTTGTACGCTCATCCGAAGGAACGCCGTGTTGAATGTCCCGATTATAACCGCGGTTTTTGCAAGCTGGGTGCGTGTGATAAACACGGTGGCCATACCACTTTGCTCACCGGTTTCAGGCCCCACATGTCCTCGGAAACATGTGCGGCGCGTCGCTTGTCAGCTGTACCTTACAGGTTTCTGTCCGTTAGGACCAGATTGCCCGCGTGGCCAGTAAGTGTTGTAGATTATTCTTAAGCGAATTATCTCTCACACCTACGCAGCCCTAAACCTGGACTACCGCCCCCAGAGGCCTACGAAGTACCGTCTGTACCCTCTGTAGAGGGTCCTCCGCCCCCCGGCTACGGAAGCAGATACGGCGAATTCGATCGGAATTTCCAGGGCGGTAATGTCAATTTTGGAGGCCCGAATGGGCCTATCCGAAGGAACTTGGACGAAGTTTTATGTTTCAAGGTACTCGAGTGACTCTGATCTTTTCCCCAAAACTGACCACCCTGCAGTGTGGCGAAAAAGGACACTACGCCAATCATTGTCGGAACCGAAACGTACGGCTTTTTCGCTTTAGTCTTCGGTTTTTTATTCAGCCCACTCGCAGGTGCCTGGCAACCGCGGAGGGACAGAGAGGCTCAAACGATTTGGAGAGGAGTAGAATTGCAATTTGTGTACTTGTGCTATGGTTGGCCTACACTGTATAATAAATGCAGGAAAATCTGAACATCGTAATCAATATTCCAGAATTCAGCGAAATTCTCGGATCACAATGCGGTTTTGATCGGAGTGCTAGGCGTGCATAGCAGCATCGCATCCTAACTTGGATCCGGACAACAGTGTCCTCGCACCAGGACTCCCAACGGAATCCTAGTTCGAAAGCTCAGAATTCAGTCCGAAATCCGCAATTTGTGACACACGCTAATGGGCTGGCAAAAAGAATTCACCCTCCAAAGACGGTCGAAAGGATGTCATCTTGTAACTGAGGAGGTATCAGCCAGTCTGCAAGACGAAATAACCGACTTGACCTCGTGTCATAGATATTGACCCACATTCAACCCGGCCTCAAGAATACTCAGGTGCTTTGGTCGCGTGAAATACCCTCTCCCGTCTGAGCATTTCTTAGGTCGGGATGCTCTTCCTCTTCGTGTAATGATATCTGCCTTTTCCTCTACTTGCTAACTTGACAATGAGTGCAGAAAGCACACTAGCTGCAGTTTGACTGTCAACGAGAACTTTGACCCAGGTACTAAATTTCTTGTGTCCGTGGAGGACGTATCTACAACTCACTTCTCCCAGACGTCCGCAAAGGTACTTCACAATCATTCCTCCCAATTTTCGAGTTGGATGTATCGAGTGGATACAGATATGGACATGGCATTGGACCGACTTGTGCCTGAATCGCTGCCGTTTGTTTATCCTATGGCCCGTTCCCGTGGACTACTCACCAAGATAATAGCTGGCTACATACCGACGAAGGCCCTGAGTAAGTACTACTTCCCGGTAAGCATATCTTGACTTTGAACTATCGTGTCCTTGTTATAGCGACTCGTGAGCATTGTGTTTTTCACGCCAACTCGGAATTTTCACCTCCCTGTTCGACAGCGTTTCGCACACCAAGGCCACTCTTGTTGGATCGTCAATTTCTATCCCAATAACCAACTCGCGGCTCAACTTGGGTACCTGGCAAGGCTCGTCCGCATCTCCGCGCAAGAAGTGAACGTCCCTGATATCTCTGATGTAGGAATTTACCTGACTGAGTTCCGACGCATGGAGCACAGCAGGACAGTTGTCGCGACGATCCTGTAATGCTATATTTTCCTGCTTATGCGGAAATTTATGCTGACACGGATGAAAGGTCGTGAATTCCATTATTATTATTAACAGCGGAATACATGGTCTTATAACGTTCAAGTAACATTCCTGATTTTCACCGTTTAGCCGAATTGAGGCCGAATGTATCATGACAATGTAATATCTTGTAATATCCGTCTTCGTTATGCTTCGCGCGATTTGTCATCACGCTCAGTATTGCACCGCCTTGTGGGCACTCAAGTTAGACTTTAATTCCTGTTCGTCGTCTGCTCCGCAGGGCTCAGTCGGTCGCTAGCTCTCCAAGTCTGATACTCATCCTTTCGCCTTGGCGTTTCCTGCCGACCGCCAACAAGGCAACTTATACCACCAGTATGCAATTAATGTGCGCGGTTTATCCAACCGCTCATATCCAATCAGAGTGAAATATGCCGAAGACACCCAGCGCCGGGGCAAGTAGTAGTATCGGTCGTCCGGCTCTGCGCAGGAATCAAGTGCGTCCATATTCTGGCCGTACTTGTCGATACATTTGTCTGACTGTGACTGTGAACGCAAAGGCTTGTCGTTCTTGCCGCAAGAAAAAGCTCGTGCGTCTGCTCATGCTCAAACTGTTGTTTATTCACCTATACCGGCTTGCAGAAATGCGACGCTGCACGCCCTCATTGTGGAACTTGCGTAAAGTGAGTTGCGGCCAAATGCCGCACAGTGAGGACAATCCTGAGCCCCCCCGCCAGACAGCATCAGGCACTGATAAGTGTCCCCGCTCCCGTGGGCTATGCGTGAGTGGTAAATACCGTCCTCTTCAGCCCCGACGAATCTCGGTCCATACAGGCACCCGACAGAGCCGCAATGTTCTTATGATCCTGTTGATGGCTTAACACTCGCCCCCGACACCGATCCTGTGGAGAAGATAAGACAGCTTGAAGCTCAAATAGGTGAATTTGTTTGCCCGTTGCAACACCTCCACCTTAATCTTCGTTCCAGCTCAACTGAAGAACAAGTTGCATGATCGACACGGCTCCCGTTCCTCCTCTCCGCGTCCCGGCTCCGTCGGAAATGGCTCGGATGGTGGCATCTCTCTTCCCCACGCTTCGTTGGCGATGATGAACCTGATATCTCCTGAGGCTGAGGCGCAGTTCCGAGGCAGCGAAAGCGGTAGCCCCGAATTGAGAACCATCTCTCAAGGGAGCCCAGATCCTTTAATGGATCTGTTGTTCCTGGGCTGGAATCCAGATCTTCCAGACCCGACCACTCTCAATCATTAGTTTGTGTTGCTGCATGTTCACATTCATTGGGATGATTAACCCATTGATTACAGCATAGACATTTTCTTTAAATGGGACCCCTGCGGGTCGCGAGTTTTACATCGCCCGTCGTTTTTGGCGTCGATGCACTTGCCGCCTCGAGACCCTGGGTTTCCTCATTCAGCTATCTTACATGCTATCGTTGAGTCGATCTCGTTTGTTTCTGAAACAACGACGCTGACACGCGAGAAGTGTACTGCGGCCTCACGTTGGTCTCCCCACAACGTCGTAACGTTACCCGACGGCACACGACGAGACCAGTTTGCCGAATTCCATGCCAGTAAAACACGTACATTATATGGACAAGACAATGGCCAGCGGCGAAGACATCTTCCCCTGTACTGCAGGCTTGCATCCTCCTTTGTTGGTATTTTTATCAGGAGGGTAGGTGGGTAGAGGTGTGGATATTCGCTGGGTTCTTGACCCGTGTGGCCGTCCCACTTCGCCTTAATTATCCCGGCACGTTCACAACACATGGGAACAATTCTCCAGGAGCGTATTTGGCGCCGCCTCGAGATTTCCGCGACCTCGAATCGAGACGCCGGACATGGTGGATGACCATAGTTTTTGATCGTATCGGTAGGTCTTTGACTTTTTTAGTCTGCCGAGAGACTGAGATTTGGTTTAGCCTCCGTTGGTGGCTGGATACACGCTGGTAATTTATAACTTTCAACATTTGAATGATCGGCCTGAAAATTCTAATAGTGGATGAGCGCGATTTGGGGACAGAATTACCGCTGCGGAACACTGATTTTGAGTCGGAGGTACGGCTTCGCCAAGTGAATAACGCTGCATATATACTTATCCAACGTTCAGGTTGCTGTACCCAGTAATCCTCAGGACCTATCTACTTCAGATGTTTTCATCCGACATCCTCCCCAGTACACCGACTCCTTCCTTCTTCTCATAAAGGCGGTTATGTTGTTCGGACGTGTCACCGATTACAACGTGCGCGGCAATCTACGTGCTCCGACGGCGCCCAGCAAGAATCAGAACCCGTTTTTCCTTGAAGGCTTCAAGGAACTGGACAAACTCGTGTGCACTGATTTTCTCGAAAGCCTGCCTCGAATCTTCAAAAACAACTATGGCGTAACAGAGGGCGCGCTCGATACTGATCTGTACATGGTACACATCGTCCCTCACGCGTTAGTGGTTTTTTTTTGTGCCTCGATGCGCTCGCTATATTTACGGTATCACTCAGCGCAACAATAACACTTCACAATCCGTACCTGGACTTTACCGATCCCCAATGCGCATCAACTTCACGTTGTGTCAACTCCGCCCGCAGTATTTTAGCTGCGTATTACATGCTCTCAGGGACATCGTTGGACATTACGAGATTACATCCATTCGTTGTGGTATGTCGGCATTGCGACGTCTGTGGATCCGGACCGGCTTACTTATCTTCCATGCAGATCTGTTGGTATCTCGCTGCTGTGGTTCAGGTTCAATTGTGCAAGTACTTTATTGAGATTGGAGACAGCGAAAGGGAATCTACGGTGTGGGGAGAAATCAATGTTTTGAGGTCTGTATCGAACTTTCCTTGGCGGCGTTTGACATTCACTGATTACTGCGCATCAGATTTGCGATGCTGGCATATGGCCAATGTTCACCCATCGGAAGTACATATGTTTCTTGGCGAAACGTGATTTGATGCTGACCGAAAATCCAGCGCGACAAGAAAGTCTGTTGCAGGGCGTAATGCGCGAAATCATACGCACCACGGCGCAAAAACAGCCGCTCGAGGTTGGGGTGCCGCTGTATCCCTTCTCCAGTGCGACGTTGTGGCGGAAGGATGAGGCGTCGCACTCGCACTCTTCGCCGGACGAAGGGCCGAGCAGCATGGCGCCTTTGCCGATGAGCCCGCCAGAATTCGACGGTGGAGCGGGGTTGTCGCCCCCAACAACGGCGCGGGTGCCTGTTCTTGGACATAGGAGGTCGGCGTCGGCGGCGAACGGGGGCTGGCCCATGGATGCGTCAATGTCGCCGAGGGAAGGAGTGCATGGTGGATACTGAAGACACGTGAAAGGGATTTGTTGCAGTGTAGTTTCTACTTTTAGGGGCAGATTTGTTTTCGGGTGATTTGCATAACGAGTGACTGTGACTTTCGATCATCGTGCCGTGCACATCGACAAAGAGTTCTTCGAAGCCGCGATGGACGACGCCCACGGCCCCGTTGCCGCCGCCGACTTCGGCTTTGCCCCGCCGCCCCCGTCCAAGGGCTTCAATGGCATCTCCCTCGACCTCCAACCCTCTTCCTCCACTTTCCTCCTGGCGCCGGATGGTGAGCCGTCCACGCGGCGTTTGACGTGCTCAATAACCTTTTTTCGCCAGTCTCAGGAATTCCACCTTCCCCCATGTCTCCCACTGGCCCCGACACGACGGAAAGCAAGCAAAAACGGGGAGCCAATCCGCTCACCGACCTTATTGACACGGAGCGAGTTTTTGTGGACCAGTTGACCGGGATTATTCGGGTGCGCAGCTTAACGCTCCGCCGCCGCCTTCTCTGACGTTGTGTTCTAGAAAGTCGCCGCAGCATGGTCGAGGTCGAATCTTCCGCCGCCCGAACTGGATACCATATTTCGGAGCATAGAGGGTGTTTACAAGGCCAACCGTTCTTTGCTTGCGGTGCGCAACGACCACATCGAAGCCAGTTCTCGTCTCATTCTTTTCCCAGAAATTAAAGGAGATTGGCACCAATCCTTCATCGCCCAAAGCATTAGGGGATCTGCTCATGCGATGGGTGAGCGCCGTGCCTGGCCGCGATTTTCTTCAGCAGTCTTATGGTTCACAGATCGATGATCTTGAGGGACCATACACCGCCTATTGCTCCAAATTTTGCGGTGGTTTTGACGACTGGGAACCAATACGAAACAATTCGCGCCTTCCTTCCGTCATGTCCAGCTTTTCAGCCACGAACCCGCCTCCCACGTGGGCCATCGCAGCCGACGCCGAGTCGCCAACGTGGACATTAGATGGCCTGTTCCTGCTCCCCAAAGCCAGACTCAAATACTATCGCAAGTTGTATTCTCGGCTTTTGAAGAGCACTACACCGGGCAGGAGTGACCACCGATTGCTCATTGGTGCATTGGACAAGCTGGATAAACTATTGGACACTGTGGAGACGCGGGAGCAGATTAAAGTCGGCGCATCTCAAGTTCCACCAGAGGTAGTCTTAAAGCCTGCCTGATGAGCCCGCAGTAGAGCGGCAGCCGCAACCCGAGAGGAGCTTCTCTGTTTCCCCGAGATCGACCCTGAATAGCATCGTCCGGGCTGATTTCGAGGCTCCGGGGGGTAGCGAAACTAGTTCTCCCCGGGGAAGCAGTCTGTCGTCGGGGTAAGGCTTAATTACTCGTCGCAGTGGATTTCCAACTAATGGGCCGCCAGCGAACGACTATCCCGCGAAACCGCGTCAACGTCGATCAGCCGTGTTTCTTCGTCTACGATGACCATGCCCATTTCTGATCTGGAGCGACGTCTATCGACCCAGCGCACTCTCGACATATTCACTATGAGACCAAAGGTTATTGTATTATCATGGCAATGCGACTTTGACTGAACCCCATTTTAGGTCGTTCGTCTCCAAATGGCGCCTCCAACCCTCCAATTTACTCGAGAATTCCGGTTCTCGATGGATGCTGTTGTCCGTTTTACACCGCGCTCCTCTGGCGTCGAAACTGTTCATCAGCACGGACATTTGTTCCTTCTCTCCGACCTATTTCTAATTTGCGAGCGAATGTCTCCCGAAGAGCGCAGTCAGACTGGGCCGGACGGTGCGGATATGTGGTTGTGTTATCCCCCTCTGGCTGGGAAGGTCTTGCGTGTCTCCGAAGTTGAAGGACAAGGTTCGTATAATTTCCAAATGAAGTGGGTATTGCTCACTGTAGTTCCAGATAACGCCATAGAAATAGCGATCATGAGAAAAGAGACAATCATCGTACAGACGGAGTCTGTCCACGTCCGTAATTTCATGCTGGCAGAATTCAAGGAGTGTATTGCCTTCGCTGGTTCGCGTAAGCCTATTTCCTGAACTCGTTGCTTCCCCCGTTGATTAACCTTTTCTAGTGGCCCCGACCTCCAATCAGCCCGTCCCTCCAATGCCTCCAATGCCCCCGAATCTGTCACATCCTCCCGAACGATCACTGTCATTGCAACGTGATCTACCTCCACCCCCTCCAGCACCCAAGGGCAGTCCCTCGGCTCCGAACGGAAGGCTGTCTCAAGATGGCCAGTTCCCGCCCTCGTCAACTTCTCAGCCATTTTTCGCGAGTCCTGGTCATGTCATGCCCTCGAGAAGCGCTAGCGTTGGCACCGCCCTTTCACGAGAGGCTGAATTTCAGCCACAAAATGGGGCTCGCTCTTCGCTACCGCCCGCACCACCCCCGCCGCCGTTCTCGAATAACCCTCAACATAACAACCCTCAACATAATGTCCAACGAGCACCGTCTGTTCCATTGTCCGGTCTCCCTCCGGGTGCCATGAACGGCCCTGTGCCGCCTCGACCACCCTCTGAACCCCCGTATTCACAACCCAATGGGCTGAGAAAGTCCTTATCTGCACGTTCTCTCCAGTCTCAATATTCTCAATATGAGCAGCCTCCGCCTCCGCCCCCTTTACCTTCCTTCCCTCCTGGTGGTCCAGGATACCCGCCGAACAATAACTTCGGTTCATCTGGTACTATGCATGCACCTCAGCCACATGCACCTCAACCACGAACGTGGCTGCCTTCAGGTCAGCTTGGCGTCCAGGGCTTCCGAAACGTCCCTTCTTTCCACGAACCCAGTCCGCCAAACTCGCCTGTAGCCGAGACTCCTGCAATAACCGGCCCCATAACTTCATCTATTTCCGCAGAGATGAAGTGCAAGGTCTTTTTGAAGCAGCAACACGCACAGTGGAAAGCCCTCGGCGCCGCGAAACTGAAACTGTACCGCCAAAGTCCTACTAATGTTAAACAACTCGTCGTCGAAGCTGGCGCTAAAAACGCCATCCTCATTTCAACCATCGTGCTAACTGATGGGGTGGAACGAGTGGGCAAGACGGGGATTGCTATCGAGCTGAGCGACAAGGGGCAAAGGACAGGCATTGTATACATGATACAGCTCCGGAGCGAGAAATCCGCTGGGGGTTTGTTTGACAGCCTCCTGGAAGGATCTGATAGAGCCCACTAATAGTTTTCTTTCACCTCTGGGATAGATGTTCATAATCAGGACGCGCTCCTTTTTCTCTCCTCCATACCCCACATCTATTCCTTATTCACATACATACACATAGCGTAGGGCTTTTTGCATTGCTTTCTGTACACATTCGGACCAAGTTTTTGGTTGATGATCAGGTTTGGCCCTCTGAGTTTTCGGCGCTGCCTGTTATCGGCGGTAGGATTATATCGGCGCACAGCGATATGTGGTCGGAGCCAGATATTCCTTTCTGGGGCAGTCCCGGAACGAGGTCCTTGACGATATGCGGAGCCAAGAGCCCGCCTACAACAGCAGGACGGTCCGTCAAGATGAATATATAATCTGTTTATCGTCAGTTAGGCGGCGACAGGCTTTCGCTCGACGAACCTAAAACAGTCTGAGGGCGAAGTGAGCGAAAGAAGATAAAAACAGAAATCAAGAGACGCGCCTTCCAATAATGGGTGTAGCTAGAAAGAGGACGGGTATCAATACCGTAGCCTGGAGGAGAGCTGGCATTATAATCACCTAGTGTATTCCGGCTCGTAATATCCCTTGGAGGTGCGTGAAAGCGACATTCTATCTCCAAACGTCGGAAATCCAGGGGAGGCTTGTGTATGCATCTTGAGACCCTCGTCGTAGGTGCTCCGAACTACATTGGCACTGGAAAATAACGAAACCAGTTCTGAATCCGAAAGAAGACCGTCGGTATGGACAGCGGATCGGGCGTTCGTTATTACTCTGTCGGGATCGACGGCCCCGCTTTCATCATCCACCGGGGCAGCCTTGGTTGTCGGAGGAACAGTTGGGTCGATTGAAACGTGCACGACGCGCGAGATTTCGAGGCGGTCGCGTTGTTCAGCATTCAATTGACCTCCGACGAGGAAGGGTGTAGGCAGGGTCGTCTGGGCTGAAATTAAAATCTGAAAGGGAACGGATGCTCAGTACAAGTGCTGGTATTTATACAGGATGTGTTACCTCCTGCGATCATGCAAGGCCAGTTTTCCAGATGAAGTTCGGACCGGAATTTGGTGATTTCTCGGATGAGAATACCAGCTTGTCTAGGTGGTGTTAAAGAAAGCTGATTGAGTAGACGAGTGCGCGCACCTCGTCCTCTCGTATGTATATCTATCGGTGTTGTTAGATAGACGGCCGCATAAGCTAATAGACAACGAACTTTGGATGCCAGAAGAGGTGTGTAGTGCCTATCACGACACCTTCACCCTCGTTTGATATATTCTTCAACGCCACAATAGAACCGATGTTTCTAGTGCGAAAACTCGAACCGCGTCGGACTTTTTCGTCTCCTTCAGATCGCACATGTTGTTCGTCATAATATATTACCCTGATCTTGGAGTTTTTCATATTTTTTATCGAATGCAACGAGACATCCGTGCTTCTTGCCTAAGTAAGAAATAAATCGGTGTTGTTTGACAGGCGTCTAGAAGAACAATATTTACCCGGGCCAGCAACATAGTGATAGTTATACTGTGCTGCCTCCAACGTAGGTAAGAGCTTTTCCAGACTGTCCACTTCCTGCACAGATTCAAGGTTTATTCAACAGTTCGATACAATGGGAGTTCACTTGAAGGCACATTATATCTGCGTTTTGAGCTAGAACTTCCGCGTGTAGCATAGGTTGTCTTTGGGCTCCCTTGAGGCAGTTGCTTGTAGGAAATAACTCTCGCCGGACGAGACATTGTGCTGTCGAGTCGTTCAACGCGTTGTTCGGGGCGGACGACAAGTCGGACCTGACCTAGCAGATTCCAAGTCAGGACCCGTACGCGAACCGTGCCATTGTTCTCGGCAGAGTTACAAGTTGAGCCAAGGCCGGGGGAGTATCAGACCCGCGTCGACGTTGATCGGAGTTGGAGGAGGTTGAGTCTGGAGTTTTTGTTTCTTAGCTTTTCTTTCCTCAGATATAGCAATTTGTTCTGGTGTCAATTCGAAGCGTTTAGACATGTGGATCCAGGCGCGATTTATGAGCCTGCCCGAGCGCGTCCACTGCGCGCTTTGACGAAGAAGATGAAGAGACAGATTTGGAACCAAGTCAATACCCGATCGGAGATCGGCCCGCCCGGGTCCGCCCCAACTTGTCAAGCGTCTGCATGCTACGATTTTTGACGCGCTCAAGCCATCGATACACTCTGCCACTTCAACGCACACATCCACTGACCCCCACTCTCTCAACTCGGAAAATGGCCTCCCTTGCGACAGAGAAATTCGGCAATTTTGATCTCGTCAAGCGCTTCAAGTTGGGCTTCACGGATGTTACTGGCATGTCCTTTGCGCGGAATTTGCGCGGTTTTCTGACATTCTTCCTCAGTTTCCAAGTGGCGAAGCAGAGTGACTGGGCTGAGCATCTGTCACCTCGATTATGAGGGTTCGTGGCGTCGTCCAATAATTTTTATCCATCTCACTGGCTCATAGCCCCGATCGTGAACGGTTATTTTACTGTGGCCACAGAAAGTGTGGCGTTCGCTTTTTGCTGCCTGGACGTTGATTGATCAACCCTCTCAGTTTTCGACGATAGTGGATGCCCACACACACTGGAACAGTAAGATCCAAGCTGGTTCAGCGTCGCCGTCGCCTGATCTTATCGCAGCTTGGTATTCATGGGGTCCGAAAAATATCCATACAAAGGCATCATCGACCACCTTGCTAATCGAGGTTTCTCTAATGGCACCAATGCCTGGACCGATAATGATCACACCGCCTATACCGTGTCGACGGCCGGAGAACAAGGATTTCCTTCAATTATTGCCAATATATGTCGACCACATTCTTTACCCGACTATGACAAAAGCTGGGTCGGTATTCCCGCGTTGTGAATAGGCCATAAATTAACCTCACATGCCAGTTTCGTGACCGAGGTTTGTTTCGTTCAGCGTTTCCTTTTGGTCATCGCTGGAAATAAATCCAGGTACATCACATTGACCCAAAAGGCCAAGATTCTGGTGTAGTATACAGTGAGATGCAAGGCAGGGAGAATACCTCTGGTGATTTAATGGGTTTGCGGTGCGAATATTTGATATTTCGCAAGAGGCTCAATTTGACGCGTCACATAAGGTTACAACGGCTGTTGGACCCGCCTGGAAATGCGTACCGCAGCGAAACTGGTGGTTTGATGGATGCTTTGCGAGTTTTAATGGTGGAACAAAGTCAGCATACTGTTTATTTTGCCGTCCTTTCTTACTTACCAAGAAGACACTAGTCCGCCAATATCACGGCACATACTACGTACCGCACAATCTATCGCTGATCGTCACCGGCAAACTCTCCAGTGGTACTTCTACTCTTCTCTCTGTAGTGCAAGAACAGGTGGAACCCACCCTGATTGCACACGGCCAAAATTTGGGTCCTCGTCCTCCGGGCTGGAAGCGTCCTTTTGTGGAAACCCCCAGCGCACTCCGACCACCAATCGAGGTGACTATCAAAGACACCTGTCGAGTTTCCGGAAAAGGACGAGAGTGAATGAAAATCGTTATTCCCATCCATTTATTGCGCTGACACGACGCAGGCGTGGGCGAGTTGATCATTAGCTCCCTTGGACCAGCTCCAAATCAATTCCTCGAAAGAAAGGTCGGCTCCTTGTCTTCATATTGACGAGTATTAAATCGCGTCAGGCGCTGGACCTCCTTGGCACTTATCTCACCTCTTCCTGCCGTTGCACCTCTGAACAAAGAGTACATTGAAGTAGACACTCCCATGTGGTTAGTGAAACCCTCGTTCTATATAACGTTTCTCTCCTTTAACCGTCAGTCACTCAGCACGTATATCTACTTTGCGGAGGAGACGCGAGCGACTGCCCTTTACTTGCCCATATACATCGGATCGATACCCACTGAACACATAGACGAGTTTGACACTAAACTCAAGGCAAGCCTTCGACGCATCGTTTCGGAGGGAATAGACATGGAGCGGATGGCGATGGTAATTAATCGAGATGAGCGCCAGGTGCGTACAATTTGATTCCATTCACAAGCCTAGGCAATTTACAGGGACCTACCAGTTGCGGAGTAAATTAGAGTCCGCCAAGGGCGACACGTTCTCTGGCACTGTCATTACCGACTTTTTATACGGTGCAGAAGATGGGTCTGAACTCGAGGCGTCCATGGATGAGATCAATCAATATGCTGCCGTCCGTGAGTGGACCAGTAAACAGTGGACTGATGTCCTTCAGAAGTATTTAAATTGTTGACCGGTGAAGCGCTTGCTGATGCTGTATTCCAGGTACTACATCGATTCACATTCCGTCGTTCTGCGCGGAAAGCCTTCCGCCAGCCTGGCTGCGAAGCTGGACAGCGACGAGAAAGCTCGTGTTGCCGCTCAAGTGGCACGGCTGGGACCAGATGGGTTGAAAAAGGCAGAAAAGGAGCTCGACGAGGCCAAGGCGGAGCACGACAAGCCTATCCCAACCCAAATACTCCTCGATTTTGCTGTTCCAAGCGTCAAGAGCATCGCCTTCATCCCCGTCCAGAGTCTCCAGGAGCAGGGTACGGGAAGAGCCGCGCCAATGAAAGTGGCGAAATCTGAGGCTCTGACGGAACACGTTCAGTCGGACGGTTCGGCTTTACCCTTCTTTGTGCAGTACGACCACGTCGAAGTCAGTTTTCTTACTCTTTGCTCGAGCTTTTTCATACTGATAGTACATCTAGTCCGACTTTGTTAGCGTGCAGGCCTTCTTCTCCCTGACAAAACTTCCGCATAGACTTCGCCCGTGAGTCGAGTTTTGGTTTACTATCGAGGTTGAACTCACGCTTTCCTTAGTCTTATCTCGACCTACCTGTCGGCCTTCTTCGCGCTACCCAGTCGTAAGACAGTCAGGAGAGCGACTGACACACGAAGACGTTGTCAACAAGCTCGACAATGAAACCGTCTCGTACGAAGTAGGGCTAGGACTGTCGAATTCCTTTGCGGAGACTTTCCGCATCAGCATCAAAGTAGAAATAGCGCAGTACGAAACCGCTATTGCTTGGTTGAAAGACTTGATGTACGGAGCGGAATTCGATAAAGAGAGGTCAGGATTTTTTTCAACGTTCCCCTCCCCTCGATTAACCCTATCTTGCTTGTTAGGCTGCAGGTAACCATCGCTAAAATCCAACAATCATTGCCGGAAATGAAGCGAGATGGAAACACGGTTTTGGGATCGCTGTGGGCAGATCTGCTGTACAACGAGGCGTCCACTTCGCGCGCAGGCGGTATCCTTCCCGCAGATCGATTTCATGCCCAAGCTTGCGAAGCAGCTCCAGGACACCCCGGAGCAGGTCATAGCATGATCTGCCAGGAAATCCGGCGGTGTGGTGCGTCACAGATCCTGTTTTATTTTTCTTTGGTCAGCATTGATTTGGGATTTCAGCAACGGATCCGTCCTGGCGTGCGCTTCTCGGTGACGGGTAATGTCCTCAAATTGACCAACCCGCGTTCCACTTGGGGCAAGTACTTCGAGTCATCGCTGCCTGTACGCCCAACTATTCCTTATTATTTTGTCTTCTGATGGCCCACATTTTCAGGCAACGCCACTCTCGCCCGTGCCTCTGTCCTTCAGAAACTCTGAGCAAGCTCGGCGAGGAGCTCGTGAAAAAGGCCATCGTTATGAGTCTCCCGACGATTGAGAGTTCATACGTCACTCATTCGGCGAAAGCCATCAAGGGTTTCAACCACCCCGAATACCCTGCGTTCCGTGTGGCTCTCGAGGTGCTCAACTGCCACGGAGAGCTATCTCTGGGTACAGAAAACCCGCTCATCATCTCCTGGTTTTATTTTGACTTTTGATTGTAGCGGTATATTCGCGGGTCTGGGCTGGCATATGGCGCCTATGTTTCTTTGGATGTTCGAGTCTGGCCTCCTCAGCTTCTCACTGTACCGTGTACGTCGTCTCGCATTCAGAAGAGTGTCCACATCCGAACATTTTTCTAGAGCTCAAACAGCATGGACGCTTACAAGGAAGCGTCGAAGGTATTGGCAGGGCTCGTGGATGAAACTGTTCGTTGTCTCAGGCTGTGCCCTTCTTCATCGCTCACGCCTTTACTAGATATCGCTGGAAACAACCGACTCTTGACGCCGCCAAGAGCACCGTCGTTTACGGCGTCGCAAAAAATGTGTCCACTGCTGGACGAGCTGCCATCATGTCCTTCTCCAACCAGGCCTTACGCGGGGTCTCGCAAACACACCAGGTCGAACTGCTTGAAAAATACCAAGTGGTGACAAAGGAGGACGTCCTGGCAATCTTCCAGCAAGTACTTCCTCCCTTTGTTCGACGCTTCGAAATCCGTCGCGATCGTCGTCACTGCACCGTCCAAAGTCGACGCGATCAGCGATGGGCTGACCGAGGTGGGCTTTGAGGTGGAGAAACGGACGCTGGAGATCGACCCTAGCGAGCTGGCGGCGCTCCATGACCATGATCACGACTGCGATAGTTGCGACAGTGGGAGTGAGTCAGGGGAGCGATTCGGACAGTGAGGATAGTCGGTAGTGTTTCAAGTAGTATTTGTAGGTACCTTACTTTTAGCTAGTTGGTTCTAATGGCTTGCCCTCTCCCAACACCTCGATGAACTTCTCGTCGGCCTGCCCTGGCCTGAGCTCTACGTTTTGCAAGAAATCGTTGTCCACCAGGAATCGAATTGCCTGGGATAGATTCGAGACCGTCATGCGAATCTCAGGAAGCAGGAGCTGAGAAATACAGGTTAGGAATAAAGTATAAGGAATAAAAAGGCGGGTCTTACATTGCGCAAAAGGGTCGGACGCGACGCGAAGTGGTTGCGGACGGGTGGTTTTGGTTGTAGCGGGGCGCGAGGCCGTCTGGTAACCTCTGCGGGCGGAGGACTAGGTGGTCGGGGAAGCGCCACGGCCTCGGGCTTGGAGGATATAGTTTCCGGCGCAGCGTCGTCGTCGTCGCTGTCGGAACTGGAGCTAGATTCGTCCAAGGGCGGAGCAGGGCGCGTCTGCTGAGGCGCTGCGCCTCTTCCCCGTCCTCTCCAGCCGCTATCGACACTGCGTCCCCGCCCAGCATCGCCGCCGCGTCCCCGTCCAGTATCGCCTCCACCACCGCGGCCCCGTCCGCGCGCGCGTCCATTACCCCGCCCGCGACCACGCCCCTGCTCATCATTCCCCTCATCCACACGGCGTCGTTTGCGCGCCCCACCAAGCCCCGAGTCCTCGAGCGACAGCTGCCCACGCGCAACCGCCTCCTCCATCTTGCGTTTCTTCTCCTCCACGCGCGGCGCACTCGGCCACCTTCCTCTTCCGCTCCGCGATCCACGCGTCGACCTGCTCCGGCGAGTCGAGCACAACCGTCGTTCCTTGAATTGGTATCGTTTTCCCCTTGAGACTCGGGTCCGCGTCCCACTCGGGCTTTTTCTTGCGCTTGTCCCAGCCCGGCGGGAAGATGAGATGGCGGTCCATCATGTGCGTCTCGACCGTCTGCGGCGAGCCGCGGAATGCGCAGTCCTTGTAGGTGCAGCGGTGGGTTCCAGGTTGGTACCATGGCGCGGAGGATGTGCTCGGGCCTGGTCTTGCATTTTGCGGGACGGTATTATACGTCGACGAGAGCGTGTATCCTTGCTGTGTGGTCGACGCCACAGGTAATGCGTGCTGCATGTACGCCTGGGCATAGTGCGACGAGTAGTACGAATGTTGCGTCCATGGTGGTTGCTGCATCAATTCAAGGCTCAGCTGGATTTGAAGTTTTTTATTTCATTTTTTTGCCCGGAGGCGGTACATAAGTAGCAAATACAGAATTACTTTTGTACCGTAACGAAAGCTGGAGAGGATTATCAGCATCCATTAGCTACTACTACTAAGGGTCAGCGTGAGTGCGGGAGGAGGGAAATGCGGCAACGAGGTTAGCGGGAGAATACACGAGACGGAGTAGAGCCAAGAAGGAGGAGAGGGCGGAGGGATGGGTAGAGAGACAATGTGCATCGCAGACCGGAGGATGGCGCCGAGCGTCCGAGTTCTCTCCATAAACAAAAAGAACGGCTACGGTGGGATTGGAGAACCCCACGGACACGCGCTCACTCCTGCATTTCCTGTTGGTGGGTTTCCTTGTTGACGCGTCTCTCCTTCTCGCTCTCGAGCTGGTTGTACAACCTGCAAAGGAGTTAATGACATGAGAAATAAAACAGGGAATCAAACGCGTACAAAAATAGGGCCTTTTCGTTGGCCTCGGGGGTCCCGATAATGGTAAACATTCTCTCGCCAGTCTCGTCGTGGGGAGCCTTGGCAATGGAGATTTTTGAACCGGACAGGCGGCGGATTTCGGTGATCTTGGTGCCGCTCCGACCGATGATACACCCGACCATATCCGAGGGGATAGAAATGTTCTGGGTGCGGAGGTTGGCGGCGGGTTGAGCGAGGATGGGGGATTGGGGCATGGGCGGGGAGGCGGGCGGGGACGCGCGGCCACGCGCATCGCCGTTCGTGCGGCGGGGGGCGTACGAGGGCGGGAGGCCGCTCACGGAGCGCCTGTTGGCGGATCTGTCATCGCCCGTCCCGGGGTGGAAAAGAACGGTGCCCAGGCCACGCTCCCAGTCTTCGAGGAGACATTTACCGATTTCCTCGATGGCGTGACCGATAGCCTCCGGGGAACCCTGGACCTCGACGATACGCTCAGTTGATTGGGGGAGCATATCTTTAGAGGCGACCATGCGGGTGCCAGAGCCGTCCTGGATGGCCTTGATTTTGAGACCGTTGCGGCCGATGATGGTGCCCATGAGATTGTGGGAGATGAGGAGGCGGATGGAGGTGTGGACGGAGGACGGGGCGGAGATTATGGGGGAGGTCGGATTCGTGGCCACGAGTTGGGAAATAATGAGCGTGTAGGCCTGTACGATAACACGGGTGAGGAGGACGAACAA
This sequence comes from Mycena alexandri, assembly GCA_029233265.1. Classification (NCBI taxonomy): domain Eukaryota; kingdom Fungi; phylum Basidiomycota; class Agaricomycetes; order Agaricales; family Mycenaceae; genus Mycena; species Mycena alexandri. The sequence continues at coordinate 77,950 of JARJCM010000033.1, read as the reverse complement.
ACGGACAAAAGACACGACACGAACTTTGGCAACACCTTCAACGGGACCGGTGACGGTGAGGACGCGCTCATGGACGCCCTTGGATAACTTTGCTGACGCCGGCTTTCACACCGGTCTGCTCGCGCAAATCGGCGACATTTTTGCCAGCCTTTCCAATGATGACGCCTGCATCTTTTGTGCTGACCAGTGCACGAAGGGTGAGGGTGTCGTGGGCCACGGGAGAAGGGGAACGCGATTGAGGAAGGGAAGCTGCGGAAAATTTGTGAGTACGACGACGTACGTGGCCAACGACGAGAACAGACCGGAATCGCGCGGGGCGGGGGACTCGGACATGTAGGAAGGGAAGGAGGTGAGGGGAGGAGCCAAAGGGTGTAAAGAAAAATTCGAGGCGGGGCTTGCCGAGCTTGTGCCGAACTCCTGCAAGTCATACTTAGAGGCACCGAGGTCGGGTACCAAATCCGACTCTCACTCTCAGCACAATTATCTCGTAGAGAACACCGTGTTCATGTTCAAGTACATGGCGTGGAATGGCAACGGCATATAGGTCATGGGCAGTACGCAGTCTGTACATAGTCATACGGCAATATACGCGTCCTCTAGTAGCCCAGCTGCGTCAGCTTTTCAAACGACGCTCCATTGTCCGACACTGCCTTTTGGCGCAACTTGACCGCAGCGATCTAAGCGACATTCGTTTGTTTAGTCTACCCCGCATTGCGGAAAATAAGTAAAAATCGACCAACCTTGCGCTCGTGGAAGGCCTGCGCCTTGATCTTTCGCTTCTCCTCAAGACGGTCCACAACGTCCTTGTAGCCCCAGCCAACCTCGTGGGACAGGCGCTTGATGCGTCGTCAGTAATAGCACCATACCGACGCGGTGCAAACTGAGACTCTCACCTTGACGGTGCAGTATTTGCGACCAGGCTTCAACCGCAGGACCCGGAGGGCTTCCTGGCACAACCATGCGCTTCTTGCGGTCGTAGGGTGGCGGGACACCTTCAAACAATTTGAGGCGTTCGAGAGCAGCAGCGCCCCGCGCGCTCTTGTGCGGCGTCATGCCGCGGATGGCCCGGTAGAGAATCTTGGACGGCGCGCGGTGGTGAAAGGGGCCGGACTTTTTGGGGTTCACAATGTGGCGTTTGTGGAGGAAGTTGTGGTATCGGAGCTGCAGCAAAAATTCACAGCGGTGAGCGACAAAAATGGACGCGTCGCGGACAAGAACCGACTTTGTTGCGGAAGAAAGCTGCCGGAGATGTTGATTTCCTCGCAGCGCACGACGACGATTTTCTGGCCGGAGAGAACCTGCTTGGAAATGATAGAGGCCAGCCGACCAAGGAGATGACCCTTGCCATCGATAACGATGGGCGTCGACGAGAAGGTGGCCATGGGGAGATCTAGAGCGCGTTGAGCACGAATGAAAAGGGAATTATTGCAGCGCCAGTATACCTTGAGGAGGTGGAAAGTTCAGAGAATGAGCCAGGTGGGAAACTATGCAGTCCCTCGTGCCGCATCAACTTGATCATTCAACAGACAACAACAACATCAATTACATCATTATTACGTTCCGGAATATGCCGCGCTGTCATTCCCACGCCCCGAACTTGTGTCGGTCCAACCCCGCGCGCAATCCCGCTCAAATCCACCACGAACAGATGACCCGAGATGGAAAAACTGCGTCTGGCGCTCCTCCTCTCCGCTCGCCTTGCAGTGCGCAGACGTCACATACAGCTGATCGTTATTGGGTCCGCCAAACGCGCACGATGTCACGTTCAGCACTGTCGGGAACAGCACTTCGAGGTCAATGCTTCCGGAGGGCGAATACCGGACAATTTTGGATCCCCCCCAGCTGTGCACGAGATCAGCAAGCAGCGGTCCGGCGCGCACCCTACTCACCGAGCACTCCACACATGGCCCTCCGTGTCCACACACAACCCATCACAATACGACGTGCGGGGCTCTCCGAGGGCAATTGCATCCACGAACAGCCGCCGGTTCGCGAGCTTACCGTCGTCATAGTCATACGCATAGATCAGGTTCGCCCTAGAATCGGTGAAATAGCTGTTCCGATGCGTCGTCGGTCAAGTAATATATTCGAAAAGGTCATGCTACTCACAAAATCTTGTCGTCGGGACTCCATCCTAGCCCGTTCGAATCCTAGACCTTGGTAAATCATTGATACAGACAGCCAGCAGGCGCCAGCTTGCCGTAAATGGCCCCGGATCGGCTACGACACAGGTTCCATCAGCTGGATTGAACATCCAAAGTTGGCCTGGTACGCCTCGTTCCTTGTCGTAGACTGTTCCGGCAAAGAAGCGACCTTGGCTATCGCAAGCGCCATCGTTGAAGCGCGTGTAGGGCTGATATTCTGCTGGCAATGGCTGACTGAGGTACTCCAACTTTGAATCGCCTTCGAAGAGCGCGAATCCTTGCGCAGCCGCGCCTGCTAGCTGCACGGGGCGTCAACACGCGTAAAAGAGCTTTGGGTATTTGTTTACACCTGGGCCGTCCCGTCGCAGCGCCAGACAACCGATCTTCTCGTCAAATTGCTCCACCTCGAGTTCGAGGCTCACAGTGTTGTAATGTAGAATCTTTGGGCTATTAGGCCGTCAGCCAAGAGGTCCGTGAAGCTAATGCCTGCCTTGCGCTCATCGATATCGACAAAATGCAATACGCAGGTGTCGGCGTCGTACACAGGCCCTGCCTATAGCTTCAATAATCACGACCGCAGAGCACCATTCTTAAACAACCTTCTCCTAGAGTGCACGCAACGCGCAAGAGCGGCTCGTCGACGATTATTTGCTTGACCATAGTGAAAGGAGAGGGAGGAAGACAAGATGAAGAAATGAATAGGCCGCACAGGTGACCTCGACTTTATGTACATCACGTTTTGCCAATTAGGCGGTAAAGGACTGAAGCAAGGATGGCATTTGCAAGGTTTATTCTAGCTCCTTTACAGCGCTGTAGAAGAATGAGCGCGAGCAATCGAGTGTTAGGAAGCTATACACACCGGCAGGTGTATTCTTAATATACTCAACGGCTAGACGGCCATGTGAACGGCAGCGGACTGAGACCGGGATGGACGACGTACCCTGCGCAACAGTTTGGATTTCGTCGGCCTCTCCATCTGGAATCTCAATAGAAAACTCCTGCGGTCGGTGTTAATGGCGAATAATGAGTTGAGAGACCTGCGGCTCATACTTCTTCTATTGCCATTTGGACCTCCACGACGTCCAGGCTGTCGAGACCCAGATCACCCGTGAACGAGGCGGTTGGTGACAGCTACGATGCGTCTGAGTCGATGTTGAATTGCGGGCTCCGGTGTACGCACCCGGTCAGTTTTTACGGGCTCGAAACCCTTCAACACTTCGAGGATACGGTTCTGGATGGCTTCGTGGGTCAACGCGCCTACCGGCCGAATATGCGCGGAAGGGAGCTGTGCTTGGCGGCGGGGCAGAGAGAGGGCCTGGCGGGGCAGGGCTCGTGCTAGGCGGAGAAAGGACATGGCGGAAGGATTCGAAACGAAATTTCAGGATTAAGTAATAAACCCGTTCTCTCTTCCAGCCATGAAGCATGGAATCGCTTTCCGCAAATTATCGCGGACAACGTCCCACAGGATGCTCATGCTGCGGTGCGCCCCCTGCAAAGTATATTCTACTCGCTGTTCAATTCTGTCCAGGAATCTCGTCACTTCTCTCTTTGAGCACGAGCAGATAAAAACCACCCTCCCAAAGGCACGCGAAACCGCGAGAATGGCCGAGAAAGTAGCCACATTTACTGCGTCTTAGCTCCTTTATCCTCAAACTATGTGCCAGATAATTACCCTGGGCAAAAGGGGCGACCAAGCCGCGCATGCACGAGCAGCCGCGCTCCTCCTCAACCCCGAACTGCTGCCAAAATTATTCGGCACGTTCGCAAAACGCTACGCGCAACGGACCAGGCGGCTACACTCGAATCCACAAATTCGGGAACCGGCCAGGCGACAACGCGCCCCACGCCGTCTTGGAATTGGTCGACAATCCACGCGACATAAAATGGGAGATCACGTCGCGTGCGGTCGGCTGGGATTTACTACGCAACAAGCTGAAGAGCAAGAAGCCTGTAGCTATCATCAACTCCGGTGCCGAGGACACCCTCGATGTCATCGCGCTAGAACGCAAGCTAACTTTCGGTGAATCTGGTTTGCTGCGACCGAAAACGCGATGGAACCTCCAAAAGGTTCTCAAGTTCCGAGACCAGAGCTCGCCGCTGTTATTGAGCCAGAAGGCGGGCGACTACATGGTGCGGACCGTTTAATATCTTCACAGACACCTACCAATCTCTACCCCGCTAGGATCATCTACTGGCGACGCCGGTTGTATTCCGAGAGGTCGAACGGGAAGAGCGGGATGCAGTGACTGAAAGGCGCAATATCCGCCAAGCGGAGAAGAAGAAGCCCTACGAGGAGCGAGACGAATCCTTCTTAACGGACGGTGATCCCAAGTACCCCGCCCGCGAAATGCGTCCAGCTGGTCATGCGGTTCCTGGCGAGACCCGAGGTGCACTTCACCTGGCCCGCGGTGCCCTCAGCGATCGCAGGCCCCGTCCGCTCCCGAAAACACTTACCCCTCCCTCGGTATTTTCGCGTCGACAACAGAAGTATTACGAGCAGAAAAGGAAGGAAACAGAAACTGCATAGAATTTATTTTACGGTTTCAGAACATGGTTGCCGCAGCGTCCTGGTGCCGCAGGTTTTAGAAGATGGTTGGAGGTTTTAGAACAAGATCGCACCAAGTCGTCCGCGTTTAGCCAATCGGCCCCCTCGTCAATTAGCGTCTGCCAGACGTTGTTCCTTGCGTGGATGGGCCATCCCGGTGTATCCCAGAATCGAGCCTTGATACCCAGTCCGTGTGCATCCGCCACAAATTGCTGAATGGCGGAGAGCTGAGTTTGGTTGATGCTCCCGATTCCACTCCAACCGACTGCGACCTCATAGTCTGTGCTGGCCAAAGGAGAAATCGTATTGTCGAATGTAGCATTGAGCGCTAAAATCCTGGTCGTAAGGAACCTTGACCTTGTCATTCAACAGCCTCTACCGGTGAGAGGAGCATCGAAGAATACGTCGCGAGGCGACAGCGCTTGAATTCCCGCCAAAGGTGTGTTACCTGTTTTGGTTTGGATGTTAATCCATCATAGAATGCGCTTTGACCGGAACGCCATATCACCTGTTCCTACGACGGTAACGGCACCCAGGGTGCATGTTCCGTTCGATTCACACGTCGTGAGGAACCCGCGTTCCCTCAAGGGCTGCAGGGCGCTCACGACGAAAGGCAGGGTACTTGGGTGTCGTCAAAAAAAATTGGGTGTCCATTTTCATCGAGAACTTCACCTCGGGCCGTCCGTCTTCATGTCCACCAGCAACTGCAGCGGAATACTTGAGGCAGTATCGAACACACCGCTGCAGTATGTTCAAGCCGACCATTCTTCAAACACAAGAGTTGACCTACTTTACACTCGTCTGATTGACAGTAAATTGGGATTTTGGATTCTGGCCTTCGATGATTGACACGAGCGGCTCGACATAGAGCGAATTGAATGTCCGCGCTGGTGTCAAAGCGGCCATTTCGTGCCCAATCTATGTAAGATTTGGTTACGGCCAAACCGAGCGAAAATATTTCCTACGAAGAGCGTCTGATTTACGAGCCACACGTCTGCTTCGACACTTGCGACCCCAAGGCTCAGAGCGGTCAGAAGCGGTACGTCGCGCCAGTCTACATGCACGTGTCAAATACGAAGGGAAATCGCACAGAACGAAGCGCACAATCATTGTGCGAGTGAATGCTCTTCGGGACAATATTCTGCGTGAACTGTGGGCCATGTTAAAACTCACCGACATAGTAAATATTCGCGCGACTTACATCAGTGGGATAGCGCAGCAAGGTAGAGTTCGAGGTTTCTAGCATTGTAATTTCATCGAGAACCCCCGGTCGCTGGGAGGACAGGCTAACCAGGCTCGCGATCGTAGTGAGTGCAAGAAGGGAAAACATGGGACGAAATCGTTCAAGAAGGCGGGGAGGTTCGTTCGGCATATATATTCACGACACTGTACTGACGTTTGTGGAAGTCCAAGATATATTTATCCTCGACAGGAGCGCGATGTGCAGGGAATAATGTCTCGAGTAAGCGGCTTCGGCGCTTTGGGCAAGTGCTGCATAGACGGGAAATACCACTGTGCCTTGGATGCTGCGACGGTCAAATGAGCGAATGGCGGCTTACCGCTGAAAAGTTTTTCAGCATCGCCACGCACGTTGGCTGAGGGAAAGATTCGAACTTTGGGGAAGCTCTGCTCCGACGCCTCTGTGATCCATACGTCGGGTGCAGATGGTATACATAGTTTGCGAATGCTCATGCGGATCGAGCGCCAAATAGAAACGCCATTGTTTTATTGTCAGTCCCTCTGGCAGGTTCATGTCAACGGCAGCCGGGGGAAGCTAAAACACAGACAATGAGAGATCTTGCATCAGCTACGGAGGGAGACAAACCGATTTGGGTCGGAGGAGCCAGGGGAAGGGTGGAATATGCACATCCGACTCATATTTGAAGGGAAATCACGGAATCGGGCTCGAGATAAATAACAAGGTCCATGCATGAGTTCAGGAGTAAATTAGTTTACAGATATGTATATCTATCGGAAACCATCGTCAAATGGGCGATCTTTCTGAAGACGAGGGGTCTTGCGTCCGAATGAGCCCTCGGCTTGGGGGTAATGCTGTGAGTAAGGGAGCTGCGAGGACAAATGGACGTCGACGGACCCGTTTGGAACCGCCACAAGTGCCGCCCAAGGGGACCGTCTGGAAATAATAACGACTACTCACCAGGATGAGCCTGGCTATAGGGAGGCTTCTCCATGTTCCCAGACACCATTGTGCGGTCGTCACTATAATATGACTGCCCAATCCTTGGTGTTGGGGTTTCATCTGTAAAAACCGTTGATAAGGTAAATTTTCGAGCGTGAGGAGGAAGGGTATACCTTCAGTGTAGGCGTTGGGAGGCAGAGTGGGTTTCCTCTGAGAAGGCGGTGGATAAGATCCTTGGCGTTCCATCGAGTAGCCATCGCGCGGCTGCTGGATGGGCTCTGAGAGGACATCGGACATGCTTGCAGCGCTCTCCTTGCGGAGATGCGCATAGTCCACACCACCGACATTGCGCTGTTGATAAGGAGAATCATACGGGTCATTGCGGTTGTTCATCGCGATGTTATCGCTCTGGAAAGGCGTTGTTTCGTTTACGGTGTCGTACTTGGCGTGGTCCAGCTGTTGCTGGGAACTGTACGAGTTGATGACGACGTACAAGTAGATCTGGCCCGTAGTCGGTAAGGTCAAGGCAACGAGGGAAAAAAAGGCGCATACGTGAAGTGCGGCCAAGAGAACCCAGAGACCGCCCATGACACCAATATCGACCCATGGGAAAATGTTACAAAGGACTTCGCCTTCGGTTTCCTGCTCCGAGTTGGCGCCGCTGAAAAAATGCTCGAGGCAGTTGGCTTTGGCGGTTGAATGCCGCGAGAGGGACAGGATGATCCAGGCGAGGGCGACTGAGAATGCAGCCACGATCGCCAACGAGTGCAGGCTGACGTATCTTCGGAAGAGAATAGATTTCTCCTGCGGCGCTGAATGAGTTGCTGGACTCTCGCAGTGCCAGAAGCGCGCACCTGAGCCACACCGATGAACCCCAGAACTTGAACAGCGGCGGCGACCAAGCAGATGACGCCAAACACCCAAGGAGCAAACGATGGGGTGACGGCGCCGACAACTAGGAAACATATAAGGAGACGAAAAGTGACGAGCAGAGCGACGGACTTGTCGGTGTGGAGAAGGAAAGGATGCCCACGACGATTCCAAGCACAAATTGCTCAATTAAAGTGAAATAAATGCCAGCATTGATAACAGGGATAGCACCTAGTCAATGTGTGGGCAGACGGTATAACGGGGCACAAGGTGACCTACAGCAACAATATTCGCGAGCTTTCATGGTGGTGTAAACGAAGGGTGAGGGAGGCGATGCGGCTGCGGCTCGACGTCACCGCTGATGTGACGGACTTCGTGTAATTCGAGCCAAGTATTAAAATATGAGGGAAAATGGCATGAATGCCCTTCCAAGGTCCTAACGAGGTTGGATACAGTATGTATTTAATTTCGCCCTGCTTGAATTCTCGCAGATTTCTCAACGTCGTGTCAAAGCTATGCGTGATGCACTGATGTTGACGTCGAGTTTCTAACTTACCTTCCCGCCATGTTGTCTCGCCTCACAACCCTACTCCTTTTACTCTCGCTCTCCCTCTCTTCTGTTATCTTACAGGTCCATGCCGCAGGCTGGGAATACACTGACTGTGGTACGCGCCTTCGGGACCATCCCCGCGACCTGGCCATTCTGGCTTACTGCATCCTCACAGGCTCGCCTTCGAACCCAATCCAAATCGATTCTATCGAACTCCTGCCCGATCCTCCGTTACCAGGACAGGACCTGACAATTAAAGTCAAAGCGCTGGTCACGGAGACCGTTGAGGAGGGGGCCACGGCAGATGTCGTCGTAAAACTAGGTCTAGTCAAGCTCCTCCAGAAGAAATTCGATGTGTGCGAGGAGGCACGCAACGTGAATGCCAGCGTTTCTTGCCCAGTTCAGCCTGGTCCGTATACGGTAGAGCAGACCGTTGCGCTCCCCAAGGAAATTCCGAAAGGCGAGCACTGTGTTTGTACCCGTTCCTGGTGCACATTTAATGCCAACTTCAGCCAAATTTGTCGTCCTTGTCCGCGGATTCACAGTGGCTGAGGAGGACATGTTGTGCCTCGGTATGTTGGCTTTCCGGGACATCTTGGTTTAATCTAAGCCTGCTCGCCAGATCTCAAGATAGATTTCATGAAATCTCTCTCTTCCATCTTCAACTCTCCGTTCTAGGAATCTCAAGGTATTATATCTTTGCCTCCTGTATAAATCAGTCTCCTTGTACTTTCTGCTTCGTTAATGCCAAGCATCTCCAGTTGGTTGTATATCACACCGAGTATCGACTCATGGACAATGTTTCTTGGCTGGTCGATCATGATTCATGATCGACTATTGCGTTGAATTATCCAGACGAGTCAACTTGGTGAGTCAGGAACCACCTCCCCACCTAACGATCGTATAATGTCCTCGTCGATCCTCGCTGCAATATCAGGTGCACAAGTATGTCCGGCCATGATCTTTTGGAGGCACAGCGGCAGGCTGCATTCAAGCTGTCCAGGTTGACACCTCAGAATGCAACGCCTATCCAGATTGGTACAGGTGAGAGCTGGTGAGAGTCCAAATCGGGATCAGCGAGCGGGATCAAAAAAGCAAGATCAAATAGGCGAGTTGAGTGGTAAAGTTACCACTCACACGGACCTAAGTACTCCAATCGCGGAGATCGTGGCTTGAGTCGCGGCCATAAGACGCGTGGGTGTTAGGGACCTTCTCTCCGTTCTCGGCGTTTCACGAAAACAATAGAACAATAGCCATTGACCCTGATCCGTTTTCGCGATTCTCACATCTCCGAAGGGCACGTCGAGGTTAAATGCAGCAGCAGTACCTTCGCTTTAGATACCTAGTCTCCCTCGATGCCCGTCACTACCGCTCCATACGAAATACTGCTTAAATTTATAAACGACACGCCGGACGTACTTCACTTAACTGCCGCGTCTGGAGGCGGCGCGCTTGTGGAACGGGGCCAAGACGTAGTGCTGGTTGAATCCTCTCCCTAGAAAGCCTCAGCAAACAAATCTGACCCTTACCCTCTTCGATAAAAGGTGTTAACCGCTGGACTAACATATCGGTACACATTAAAGCAGCTGTCGCAGCCGAGGAAGGCCCAATTTTCGTGCGTTCAACTCCAGTCCTTTCGGCGTACATTGACATGGCGAAGAGTGCGGGCATGGGACGACATCCAATGTCGTGCGACCGGCGTGTTTGCAGGCACCGGCGGAGCGGCGGCTTCAGCAGTAACTGTTACAGGTCGAAGTTGAGGCGGTCAGCAGGGCGTGGTCCGAGCATGGTGAGTCTTTCCTCTGTGCCGATGCACACTGCGGACTAAACCAATTTATAGATTTCTTGTTTATCTCCCCCCCGCATCACAAAAGAGTTCAACCTTAGTCGCCGCAATTTCCGCCATCATATCATAGGGACCGAGTAGCCTGTACATTAGCCGCATTTCTGCAAAAGAAAAAATTAGTAACCAACGCCGAAGCCAATTGGAAGGCTCGTACGTGAATACGTTCCACACGGTTTGGTTCTTGTAGATAGCCAGACCTGTAGAAGCAGATAAGTACCGGACCGGGAATCAGTCGGATTTGAGCTGACCATCGTTTGGTGAAGCTCCGTCGATCAGAGCATCCGCGTATTTTATAAGTCGATTTCCACCATCTTCTTTCAATCCCAACATTCCGAACTGCCAAGGCAGTATACTGCAAAAATTACAGACAGCGTCACTTCAATATCTTCCCACTTACCCTCTAGAGATTGTTTAGAGACATACTTTCCCGAGTATAGAGACAAATACTCACCCATGTTTAGTATCCAACGCGCGGTTCACCCAAGTCGGATATATTTTCGTGCGATTGGCTTTGGGTCTTTAATACATCTGGGATTCAACGGCAAATTGAGGCGTACCTAAACCAGTTATTCCGAATTCCTCAAGGATAAGGGGCTTGCCGGCTTTCTTCGCGGCTGGAAAAAAAAATGGGTACAGAACGGGTTTCGACATTGAATGACAGACCGTTGGCGTGAGCGTCAATCCAAAATAGACCCCAAGCCTCCACACTAAAGTTGGAGCCAGGAAAATCCTGCGACGCGCAAGTCGAATTTCAGTTGGGGCATATGTGTATATCCGGTTAACTTACGAGTTGCGGATACCTGAACGGTGAAGTTAGGGTTTGGGAGCTCCAGTGTCAGCTGTACCTACCAGGTCTGAGGATACATGTGCTGAATGATACGGTTTACATCAGGAATATTCAGGTAAGCTTGGATGTGTGCCCACGTAAGTAGCGAAGTCGATGTTAGGGAGGGTCAAGTCGAAATCGAAATCCTCGCCCGCTTGTCCGTTAAAGTTGTAGTCCGTAGAAAAGACGGGATCTTGGGTTTTCCAGAAGAAGTGGCCTTCTCCGCCTGTAGTTATCAAGTGGTGAGGGTCACTAGCCGCAGGTGAGCTTGAGAAAATGTAGAGCGAGAAATGGAATCATACAGGCTTCGAATAAAGTCCGATTGCTCCTTGTACCACGTCGCCAAGGTTCCCGAACCAGGTACACACGCTGGACCGGCAGGCAAGTCCCCAAGACAGCGCGCCTCGTTCTAGAAACGTGTTAACATGCAAAGCAAACCTTGGATGATGATTACAAACCATCATCTCCCATGCAAAGATGGCAGGAGAGCCTTTATATCTGTTGACGATGGTCTTTACATAGCGTTCTATAGGTGGAGGTCGGTAAAGGCTGGCCGTCAGAAAAAAACACCCTACGATACGACGCTATAATTTTGGGATCCGTGTAGAACACGTCGTGGGTGGGAGCTCCAGTGATATGGTTGATATAAAGTTCCATTCCCTTGTCCAGCCGTTAGCAAAACACAGATAAAAATATACTCTGACTGTCTTACCCCATATCCGACCCTAGTGGAACGTATTCTGTTCAATACGCGCGGCACAGACATCAGCTAAAGGCAAACCAATTGTTCGTGAACGCAAGGATAACTCTGATGTCGTATTTCAAAGCGACCTCCAAGACATTGTCGAGACGCTGTAGGCCTTGCGGACCGTCGTTGAGTGTCCAGTCGGTGTTGTTCCAGACCTGGAACGAAAATAAGGGAACGTAGGAAGAGATTAAGGGTCGTTGGGCACCTGATAGTATGTCAAACCCGATTGAAGGGCGCCGGCAAGTTCAGAGGCGTTCTAAATTTGAATGAAGCATTTTGATCATGGGTGCAAATCCTCAACGTACAATCGCGTTGAATCCCCAGGTACGAAGCACCTTAATCCCAGCCTTGTTCATTTCTTGGAAGGTTGCCTCAACGTCTTCCGCTGAAGTGAGAAGAGGTAGCCACTTGAAAGAAGATTCTGTCAAAGTCCTCAAAGTATTGAATTGTCAGAGAACGCACGTATGAATTCGCGCCCACAAAAGCAAACGGGGATCCATCGAGTTCAAATTCGGCGCCACGCGTAGTCACGAAGCCCTTTGGAACAGTCCTCTTGAGGTATGTCTCGCCACTCACGGCTGTGAAGAGGCCAAGTACGAAACTAAGAACAGATAGGAAGTGCCTCATCGGAAATTTACAACAGTCTGTTCAAGGATTCGACTTATATATTTAAAGTTTCTCGGGAGAATTTCGGGGAGGATTCCCTCGACAGCGAGCAAAAAGAAGGGAGAATGTCAGATGACTGAGCATGGTCTGGGAGCGGCCCGACGAGAAAAGGAAGGAGCAAGAAAACCAAGAGCGAGGTCCGAGACGGAGAAAAGCCAAACGGAAAAGCGTGGTAGGTAGCCAGGTTCGTCGTCGGAGTCCTCGGACCGACAAAGTGATTGCCGATCATCTTCCGAAAATTTCGACGCTGCATTCTGCCCTATTCTGCCTCTCTCTTGATCTCAATCTAACATGCCTAAGAGTGCAAAGAAGAGGCGAGAAAAGGCGGCCGACTTTTCAAAGACCAAGCTCAAGCTAGGGAAGGGAAAACAGTTGGCCAACAATGCAATAGACACCTCCTTCAAAGCCCGCTGTGCGTCGAACCGCACGTCTCGTACCTTGACTGAATCTGTATTCAGCTATTGCCCTCCCGTCCCAAAGTATCACTGTCGACAAGGATGCAGACGCCCCTACCACAAGAAGGCGCCTCACATTCGATGATTTAATTGTCCATCTCAAGCATTACAGTGCTGGGACCCGAAAAGGTTCCGCCCCCATAAGATGCACGCAATACACCAAATTATTAACAAAGTTAAAGATGCAATAGCAGGACTTCGCGAGCTCTTGGACGCTAATCCAACTATTCTCGAATCGTCTCTAACACCACTCATAAATGCGGCTGTGAGGCTTGTGGGAGACGAAGCAAGTTAAATTTTGAAGAGAGTCCAGTGCCTGCTAACGGTCTTCCAGGACTCTCAAGTACGCAAGTCACTTCTCGAATTTTTCGTTTGGTTATTCCCTCGAATACCTTCTGTAAGAGTCGCGCATTCCGTGCAATCTACCACTCATATATTTCGTAGGATAATTTGGTTCCGCATGCTACTGCCTTACTTCTCTTCACCACGTCCGCACAAACCCACATCTTCCCCGAGATTCGAGTGGACGCCATACGTTTTTTGAATCTCTATCTTGAGTATATCCCGGCCGCAGCAGTAGCGGGTTGGAATCAGAGCGGCAATGAGAATGGAAGTCGGGTTCTAGAGGGATATCTCGGTATCCTCAGTGCGGGCACTAAATTCGGAGAGACGGACGGTGAGCCTCTTCAGATCCTTGGCACCACCTGCTCATTTTTATCAGGTCCAATGAAGGCAACTTCAACAGCAAGCGTCGTTCTAACTGCTGCGGTAAGCTCACTGTTGAAAGCCTTCAGTGACTCCTTAATCATTACGCGTCCTACAAGTCCAAGCTTGTTGTGCTGCAGTCCTTAGCTACTTTTCTGCAGCACGCAGTCTCTTCGCCTCACACCTCCCGAGATCGATCGGAATCTTCACCGGTGTCTTCAATTGATACCTGGTACCCTCGCCTCCTGGTTCAAAACTCCGGAGGCTTACCAGGCTTTTGACCGCCTTCTACAGCCTCGCCACATTCAGGGAAAGAACCGACCTCCTCACAGAACATGGCAAGCGGAAGTTGATTTGGAATTCGATGGTGACGCCCCATGTCACCATCCTCTTCTGGGACCGTTTGAAAATGAATGGACGCTTCAGCAACTATCGGAAATCGTAGACGGTGCAGATAGGTCTGCGAGTGGTGGAGACGCCGCCTCGTTCGTTAGAGTAAGTGTGGGGTTGCGTCTCTGGGGTTGAACCTGTTAGACATGTAAACTGACTTTGAGCCAAGCATCTTTCACGAACATTACACTCAACACTAGTTTCAACGTTCCTCGACTGCGCCCCGTCCGTGTTTTCTCCGAACGGGAGTGTCGACGAGACACAGGCCAAATTGATCGTCGCTGTCGCGCAAATAACACGCCATTTGTATGGTGCAATTCTACAACATGAAAAGGTAGACATTCCTCTCTTATTATTCTTACTTTGTTAATGATCTCGAAAATATCAGGACTCGGAACGGCGCGCTGCGGCTTCTGCAGATCTGAAGTCGATTCTAGGGTATATGTCCCCTTATTTCCCTTTCAGGCTCAACGGGTCTCGGGAAATAAAAGTAAGTGACACGTGGTATTGGTAAATCTGCTCATTCAAAAGCCTTGAATAGGCGGAGCAAATATTCCAAGCATTGAATCTAATGTTCTGCGAGCTTACTGCACTACTTGTTTTGACTTCGGAGAGTACGACCAGTCGCGGAAGTAAACGCGTGGTTCAGAAACAGAGAGACTCGAAGGATAGCTTGCAAGTGCAGACCGAACGAGTCGGCGACCACGTCGTTCAACTCCTACAGGGAGAATCCTTGTCAGCTACACAACTGGGACGACCCCTGACGTCTGCGGCATACACGGCTCTCCTTCCCACTATTTGGTCACTAATCAACAATGCGAATCCAAACCTGCTCGACGTCTCGACCAGTGTCTTGCAGGCTACCATAGAGCATGCACGTAAAGTGTCATCCAAGTCAGCGTTGAAACAGACCACGATCGAGTTCCTTGCTCGCTTAGTTTTGGTCCGTAATTTCTTCCTTTTTTTCTTTGCTTGCTCAACGAAGCCCCAACCAGCTCAATACCGAACCTCAATTTAATGGCCATCTTAACATAAATACTGGCGCTGCCCAACCAGTGGCTGAATGGGTGAACCATCTTCCCAGATGTCTTTGGGAACTCGGATCCACAAATCTAGTCGCTACCGAGGTACGCTCCGTAGGTATTTGAAAGAACGAACTAACTGACTGTTAAAAGATAATTCTACGCTTTCTAATAGTTCTATGTCAACGGCGAGCGCGGCTGGCCAATCCGCAGGTACGTTTTCCTCAAATTATCATTTTAGACCATCGCTGACGCACCTAAGATTGTATGGTTGCTGCGATCCCAGATTGTCCCATATTTCAGTATAACGCACGCCACGCGTGGCCAGATACTTGGACCGTACTCCAAGCTCCCATCGACATCTCCAGTTCGACGCTTGGCCTTGGACCTCGTGGCATTGATCGGGGAGGATTCGTCTTTATCTTCTGCGGTGGACGTTGCAGTTTTGGGCACGGAAGAAGAATCATACTGGCGGGGCATTCAAAACTAATTTATTATCACTGAACGTCTTGCATTCCACGCAGCATACATCTGTAGCCAGCTTTCACTGTACACTACTCCCGATATAAAAATGACCATCTGGGGTTGAATCCGCGTGCCTGCTGACCGGCCAACAGTACTGGCGGAGGGAAGGAAGGGCAGCTCTTCATGGCTTGTCTAGATTAAAGAGAGAAGGAGGGAGACGGAGGGCAAGGTCGGTGGTCTATTTCAGACCCATTCCCAAGTCATGCCGGTGAGGCGGCCCACCGCCAACGGTGCGAGCTCTTGGAAGGCCAGCGGAGAAAAATCGAGGTCTTGAGAGGCACAGCCGGTACAGCGATCCACTACGCGCACTGTGACTGATTTCCCCTGATCTTGGGGACGGTCAGCATGGAAAATACCCTGGTATTCGGAGGGTTCGCACATGTAGCCTTGACTTGTCTGTTGCACATGGGGTTGTTGTTGGGATTTCCTCCGGTATATCCCCTTGGATGTATTGTCAGTGGATCGAATCTCCTATGAAATGTTGGAAAGACAGACGGGTAATTATCGAACAAGTCGATGGAAACAGCGGCCTGAAAATCGTAAATATGGGTATATCTCCTCAGCGAAACGAAGATCGTACGATAAAGCTGCTTGAATCAGAGTCGGTCAGGCCACACGCATCAAGGCCAGCTAAAGGATCCTCTTCAATCAACCGAACGCAGACACAACCGAAATAGGCGTACTGTTGTAGTATGTGCCTATTACAGGAATGGCATGAGAAGGGGTGTTATCCTTGTGTTGAGAAGCTTACCATCTCCCGTGTTGACACCTGCTCTACCGTTCAGGTGGTGCGTGCAATGCTGGGAGAATTCGACTCACCGGCAAAGTAGCTGCTGACCGCGGAAGAGCCCGATGAACCCGACGAACCGGAGGCCTTGGTCGTCGTGTGGGCTGGTGCAGTGGTTTGTTGAGTTGTAGTGGGCTTGTGAGTCGTGGTCGTAGGGGCCTCTTTTGTCGTTTGGGCCTGGGTCGTTTGCTGAGTTGTAGGAGTCTTGTGAGTGGTCTCAGCCGCAGCAGTCTCGGTGGTGGCCGCTGCCACAGTGGTGGTAGCGGCGACCTTAGTCGTGCTAGTGGTAGCCTGGGCGGCTTTGGTCGTGTCTACGTTAACAGCCTGGACGGTTGCAGTTGCGGTGGACGACGAAAGGCCCGCCGATTTGGCCTTGCAACGTGCCCGTTTAGCAATTGGGGAGGCTGACCGCGACTGAGGAGTCGACCGGCGGCCAGCGAGGGCCCGGTGAGGAATAGCGTGACGGCCGTGAGACAGGATGGCAGTGGCATGGAGGGAGGGGAGGGCGACGAGAAACACGAAGAGGGAGAGAAGGAGAGTGGTCCTTGACATTGTCGGAAGGAACGTGAGGGTAGGGAGGAAGAGAGGATGAGCAAATTCATGACACGGAGTATTTTAAAGAGACATGCACAAAACGGCAGTGCTGCGGTTACGTTTTCCAAAATTAGCATGCGGTGATGGAGCCCCTCCGCGTGAAATAGATAAAATTATATCGAGCGTACTCCGTACATTTTGATCAAGCCGCTGCTCGCAGTACTCTCCAGGCTCTTTCCGTAGGCATCGATCTGTCCTAGTATCAACATACTCTCCAGTCGACTTGGCTCCGCTGGAATTTTAAATAGCCGAGCCACATCTTCTTCCGGTAGCGGAGCTAAATCCTGGGCGACCCGGGCTAAATTTTCTTCCTTGCGTTTCGCGACGTAGTTGTCCGCCCGCGCGCGCTCGCGTGCTATTTGACGCGACAAGTATGCGAGGTTGCCTTCCTCTGTTCGGTAATTATCAACGGCCTCGATAATCTGCTCGAGATTTCTGGTGAGTCCGGTAGTTCCCAGGTCGAGGGCGGAGAAGGAGGGAGGCAGATTAGAGTTTCTTGCCGACTCAGGAGCAGAGTTGGGAAGGAGTGAAGGCGTCGATTTCGTGAGAGATCCCAAGAAAGAACCCAACAGAGGATTGATTCGGACTTGGAGGGGAACCTCCTCAAGAATCGAGGAAAACGTGAGACGATGGTTCACAAGGCTACCGAGATATTAAAACAATGGTCAATCAAACCGGAAAATTATGCATACCTCGCTGTGCTGAAGTTGGCTTTTTTATACGCGTCCAAAAATGAGGGAGTGAGGCGGAATGCTCGGAAGGATGCATTTCCTCGAGCAGTCAGGGAAAGGTCTGGGTTTTGCGATGAGACGTGAGACTTCGACATAAAATTATTGCATGTCGCGCACCATGGACAATGACAACACCACCGTGCCGAAGTTTATCCTGATGTATGGCTTGAATCTCGACCAGGTTCTGGTTGAAGAACGCGCCCAAGCTCGTTGCTTGGTAGAACCCGACGACGCTGTCATCTGCTTGCACTTCCCGCAGAGACCGAAGCATCGACGCCTGGTATCGTGCTGCTCGGATGAGCGGACATCTAAAATCCATTTAGTTCCACTTACCACTAGACTTGGAGGATTTCTCGTCTTCGTCGCTGACATGATGCGGCAATGCGAATGAATTGGAAACCTCGAGGGTTCCGTCCAGGTCAAGGCCGAGTAGGAGGCCATGTACGGTGGCCGAAGACGCCTCTCGGGAATGTTTGAGAATTTTTGTCACCACCTACAGGGCATACCATGAGACGGTGGTGAAGCAAGTGCAGATTTGGGTTTACCAGGCCGTCCAATTGTACCACCTGCAATGGGATTTCGGCCTCGATGTCGATGACTTTGGACATTGAGGGAGGAATTGCTTCATATGTAGGCGCAGCGGGAGCAGGAGCGGCCGTGGGCGCAGGTAGCGAGGCCGCGAGGGCCGCCGCCATCGACGTTGCAGCCATAATTTTTGTGAAGGCTTTTGCCAAACACGGATACATAGGCCGAATTTTACGAGTCCTAATATCTTTTAGGACTCGTTCTTTGTCATCGTTTTTTCCGCGAAAAAAAAAAGTGATTTAAGGACCCCGTTGTCACCACGATCCCCGGAAGGCAATTCTGTGATTGATGGGTTGATGCTGGTTGCTATGTGGTCTTGGTCTTCCCTCAAAGTTGCCTCAAAGTACTTAGAGCTGCCGCTGAAAGTGCCGAGTTGTGAGTAAATTCGAAAAATGCCCCGCACTTGTTCTAGTGGGAGCATACACCGCCCCGGATGTCGATATTTCTTTCACTGTTGACGAAGATGATTGCCAATCGTCATTCTCGCACGCTTCGCTGTAGAATTCTCACGTATTCGCTCAATCTCGCCAAGCCTCGCTGCTTTCCTGCCGTCAACTTCTCACGTCTTCGCTCAATCTCGCGACATTCCGCAATAACTCGCTGGTCGACTGCAGACCTTCTACTTGACTCGGACACTGTTCTACTTCGCCCAGATACAGGCCAAATTGATGGCACCTCAATCAGCAACAAATTCTTTTCGCCTTCATCCCCCAAGTTTTCACTTCGGTCAAAAGACAAAATTATGTCTAGGACCCTGGGGCATGTTGCCTTGAGAATGGATTTTGTGATTTCTCCCTGCCCCCTCTGTAGGGTGAAAATTCACCGACATAATTACGTTCCGACAGGCAACATTCTTGAAATAAAAAAATTCACTTTCAAGGCAACATCCCCAGAGAGGTCCTGAATATTCTTTTCCATGTGGTCTAAGAAACTTGAGGAGGTTTAAGGTTCCCCAGGGGTAGAGGTAGAGGTACTGAGGGGCCAACCTCTACCTCTACCTCCCTCTACCTTGCCTCTGACCTTCAGAGGTACTTGTGAGAGGTATTGCCTTTTAAAGGGGTCATAGGCCTTTGAGGGCTCTGTTAATGCAGTAAACAGTCATTTCTAGGTGTTTCCTAACCAAGAGGATGTGTATTGACCTTAAAAAACATGATTTAAAATTGAGAGGTACAACTTTGCCTCTACCTCTACCTCTACCCCCTTTGACCTTACCTCTGACCTTTGGAGGTATACCTCTACCCCTGGGGATCCTTAAGGAGGTTTAACTCACCAAAACACATCCACGGAATCTGGGTCAGTCAAATGCTCAGCAACTCGGCATCTTGATGGGACTAAATTGATGGCATCGCGGATTGCCCACCACCAGAGTTTATTTCACCGTTGAGGTGTTATGTGGCGTGGCCAATCATTTTTTGCTCTATAAATTCGAGTTTAGAATGCCGAGTTCAACGTTGACTTGACCACGCAACCCAATTCCACCGGTAACTCTATTGCGTCTTCACCTCCACTCACCGTTCAACTGACCACCTTACCCTAAGACTTCATCAGTTCGATAACCTCCTTCATTCTCAACATTATGTATTCGAATCCAGGTGAGCCTTCATTTGAATTATCTTGCATCCGTCCGTTGAGCTGACTTTGTCTCCAGCTCGTCCTCTGGTATATTGGCCACCTTCTGAGAAAGATCTTAAACGCAATCGAACCGGTTCAAAGCTTGCCTTGAGATTCAAATCACAGTGTCAGTCTCGTTCACCATCAGTGATTCAATTCCTTTTGACTTACCTGCAATGTCCTTAGTACTTCACCCTGATAGGTTAAGCTTCGATTCTAACGGGGATCCAATTTGTGTCATTACTGACCTTGCGTTCATTTTGTTCATCCAGACTCTCTCCGTCCGGTGACGAATCAAGTCCTATGTAAGTCAGTTTCTCCCGGTATTTAAGTCCCCACCGCTCTCATTTTGGTAGCTCCACTTCGAATATCCATAACCCCTTTTCGGAGTCAAGGAAACTTCAGTGGCATTGAAAGGTACACACCTCGTTCTTTGAGTTGTTGAACTCAACCTGATTGAATTCTTCGCAGTTTTTGCTCCCAATAGCCCGTATTCCCAGCATCCGCAGGGCCGCTCATTTTCAACCGTTTACTCTGATCTTTTGATGGGCAGTCTTGATGGGCCTGATGGCCTGCAGAAAAACATGTAATCAGAGATCGGAACCCTCTCGAAACTCTGAAGAACCGACTTAAGTATACAGCGGAGGTTTTGGACGGGTGCCGGTTATGCTATGGCAACATTTTCAAGTAATTTGTGCTGCTTGAACTGATACATCATCAGAGAAGTGGATAAGCGCAACAGGTGGCCAATTGGAGTTGCTGAGAGCACATTTGAATGTGATATTTGTCCCATTGAGCACCAATACAACCTCCAGCTTACAGTATTGGGAGCCAAAGAAGAAGTCAGGGTGGATTCTCTCCTGTAGTGCCGAAAGAGCTTGGGGGAGCTGTGGGAAAGAAAATTGGAAGCAATCCTGAGTAGAGATTTAGCTCTCCAAAGCAACCTCCCTTCCAAAGCAACCTCCCTTCCTACTGTGCGTGGAACGCGTCGCAAAGTCGGGATTGATGTGTGTGGCAACCGTGTGAAATAATGGTTATCTGCTGTGTTGCTGTGTTATCTCAGCTCACTGCAAACTGGATGCTTTCTGCCAGCTTATTGGCTTTATCTCACTCTAATTGACCTATACTACTCCCTCAAATATTTCTGTAGATTAAGGTTGGCTAAATACGGGTTGTTGGCTCACTTAGCACACAGAGTTGCCGACCTCGTCGGACCTGTGCCGATCGGTGTCGGCCATGATTTCAGCCTTGCCAAAGCGGCCGCTGAACACAATGAGAACCCACTTTACCCAGCGCCCGCAGTCGGGACCGTTGAAACCGATTCATAAGGCCCATGTCTCAGGCGTGCTCAGAGGGAGCGGTTCTCGTCTCACACGTGCTACTGCTAATCGCCCATCGCGATTGTGCGGATCACCAACCATCGGCACGATCTCCCGGGCAGGACCGTAGCTAGTTGCGTCCATCTAACTGCTTCCGTCCGAGTTGATGCTGAGTTGGCCCTCAATGTGTCCTTTAATGTCCTTTAAAGGATTACTATGTTAGCAAGTTGTAAACTAGACGGGAAACGAGTTTCCATCAGATGTTTTACATGGTTCGATCTATCTGCTCTTGGACAAAATTCACTGCAAGCATGCTTACATATGTTTGTCAAGTCAAGCTTCCGCGACTCAAGTGGAATTTGATACCTCTCTGAATAATCCAACGTGGTTGAATTCAATCTTGTTGTCCACATTGCACGTGAACTTCAACAGAAGACAATTGCATTCAAAACTCAATGCTTGCCGCACCATGGGTCAAATACTGAAACAAAGTAAGAGTAAGGCACGCAGAGGGGTGCATGGCTTGAATAGACTGGAAACCTTTTCTTTCTCTTCGTGTTTTCTTCCCGCCGTTCAGCATGAATTTCTGGTCGGTGATAACCTGTGGGCCCCAGAACATCCCCGTGGCTTTTGAGAGCCTATTTTTGGAACATGGCTCCCAGTCTTAAGACTTTTTCAGAGGGGTTCGAAGTTTAGATCTGCTCTAAAAGTGTCCAAATCTTCACTAAACGCTCTTTACCGGTAAAATTCCCACGGTTGAACTATTCGGACGTGTGAATCTTCAGGCACTTGTGGTTCACACTCGGATTTTGCTTTGGTTTGCATACTGCATCCCTGAAGATATCCGTAGTCGAAAAGAATGCCTGTGCATGAAAGTCACACTCAGGGGTCGGAGAGAAGTTCGGTGACCGATCTGCTTTGATCTGCCTTACCACACAATCCTCAAGATCCTGGTGGTTGAAAGAATGGTGCAGACCTTGTATACTGAGAGGAATGATAGAATGAAAATCTGTTGTCTTCCTTGCTACGTATGCCTCCCATTGTGTAACATGTATTCTCGAGGCTTTGTGGGTGGAATAAAAGAGCACTCCATCAAAGGTCGCGCCGCGGGGTCCTAAAGGGTCGGACCTTTGGTGGTGAAAAATCTACCTTGTCGACCTCCCACGGAATCCCAAAGAATTTGAAAAGGAAGCATTGCGTATCATGCATTCTCCGAGTCGACACAAAGAACTTAGAATACTCCATCAAAGAGTCGCGCCGCGGGGTCCTAAAGGGTCGGATCTTTAGTAGTCGGCCTGCCTACCTACTGCAGAATCCCAAAAAAATTGAACAGAACACACTTGTGTACATATGTTCAAGATTTCGCTGCAGATCAATAAGTATGTCGGGCGGCGACCGAAATCAGCCGGGAAGCCAAATGGGGACTCGTACTGCCACGCGGAGCGTTGGCCTCAAGCACAAGTACAATTAAAGACTATTAAAGAATCCTTCTTTGAATCATAGAGACTCCGCTTGCATCCCTTTCACCTGAAATAATAAATGCATCCACGGAACAGGGACAAGAGTACATAAAGCAAAGCAAATTCTGTACGAATATAGGTGAGAATCGAGATAAGTATGCTACAAGTCGATTGGCATCGAGCTCAAATTTGCGCGCGCGCCATTCCGCATTCCGCCTCAGCATGTTGAAACACACGTCAAGAGACCGCCATAAAGGAACCTGCGACGCCTTTCAAAAAAGACTTAAGATAAGCCAGATGTGCAGAATTGGGGCCAACGCACCTTGAAGCCCCAGTGATTCATGTAGACTACAGCTGTGACCTTCCTCGAGGAACTTTTCCATATCAAACTCAATTGGACGTGGCCAACTTAGCTGCACAGCGGTTTCCGTTGATTTACCGCATCGTTTTTGAACCAGGTCATTCAACATTTTGGCGTAGCGGAATGCGAGCGGGATGCGCTGACCGACTTGCGAGATGGCAGACCTGCAAAAACTTGTAAAACACCCAACCCTTGTACGGTTTAAGATTGGGTTACTCGAAGAATTCCAATTCGGCCCGCAACGTCGATATTTGCTGGGGAGTATTCGCATCTATGGCAGCCTGCAAAAATCGCACAAGCACTCGGCCGGAGAGGAACCAACAGAACTGAGAAGGGGGGGTGAGCCATTGATTGGCACTGCCACGAACACTTACAGTACAAAACGGATCGAGAAGGGTGACGTCGAAACTTGTGCTACAAGCTGCGTATGCCAGATCCAATATTGCACGCGACGCGGTGAGGATTTTGAGAGCTGACACGCAACCGGACCGCCGAACGTTGGCATGTGGGTCGTGCAACAAAATCATGGCGCTGTGGATGAGCGTAAGTTAAAAGCCTTGAACGGAGACTTGCGATTACACATGAGGCATCATGCAGGCAGTATAGCTGCGATGTCGTTAGCGACAAGTGACAAGCAGGAGGAAAGGTAGGCTTACAGGTGTTGATCGATGACATTTCCCACAATGGGATTTCGCAAATGAGCCGGAAATGACGAGCGAAACGAACCGGCGATGTTATCTAGTTCTATAAATGCAGGAGATCCTCTGAAAAAAATTAGCATGAGATTGGAGTGGGTGGAAAACAATCACCTTGGGTCGATGGGTTCCAAAGGGTTCGACGACTCGGTGTGGGGGTTGTGGGGTGACATTACAGAAACATCTCCGAAAAAGTGCTTGGCGCGAAATCGCAGATTGAAGGTTTTTGCTTTCGCTGAAAGGGGAGTCAGGACGCAATAAAAGGGGGAAACGAGCTACTTGCATATCAGCATCGTCGCCTTGACGTATAACACGAAGGAGTCAGTTTGCTTGTCGGGATGCACAAGCAGAAGGTCCCTGGTATGCGCCCACTGTCTGTCGGGTGGAGTGACGAGCACGCCTTGCTCGAAATGGTCGCCACGAACAGGAAGTAGCTGTGAGATATCTTGATCATCCAGCGATAAAGCCCATCCATTGCTACACCCATGTAAACGCTCGGTACAGTACGCTAACCAGAAGACATTTCTTCTAGTTTCATCCTCCACGACCTAAAACCAGAATGATTGGTCCGTAATGTGGCGGAAAGAGACGACCTACGGTGTGCGCAGGCAAAATGATGGAAGCTGGCCGAACCTGGAAAAAGAGTGAAGAGACTGCGAAGAAAAAAAAAGAGTGAACGTACAGAATGGGTGATCGAGTGAACTATGCCCACATTTTAGTTTCAATTGGTTGGGAGCACAAAAAATACGAACAAGGTGGGCACACATTCAGTCCAAGGGGAACAGCCACACGGAGCGTGTGAGAAGAGCTTGTGAAAACCTGACCACCCAAGATATCAGATAAATCGAATGCTTTAGGTACGGTCTCTTACTTCGAGCCACCTAGCGCGGATACTAAATAAGTGCGCAGACAAGTATCAAGGAGATGACATACTGTGAATGCGACCAATAGAACCAGGTAAGGATGGTACGAGCTTTACATTGCGTCAAACTAATGCTCATGTATGCACATGCCAACTTGCCTTGCAAAAGCTCAAATAACCGATCGCCGACGGATTCTAATTGATTGGCAGTTTCTAGAGCGTATTTGGCCTGTTCTTCCGCAAAGGAATCTGGCCGACCCTCTCGCTGTCGATGCCGTGCTGTAAAGATTTCATCGAAAGCAACCTCGGAGAAATTGGGAAGCGGCGGCGACGACACTGCGGACGTATAAAGGGAACCCAGTGCACAAATGGCATGTAAAATTGGGGGAACGGGAAACCTGGGGTGGCTGGGAGATAGCAAAAGGCTTGCCATGAAACTGGAGTAATGGAGCACACGGTTCGCATGCGGGTGGAATACAAAGAATACTTCCACCAGGTGTCGGAGCAGGTCGAGATTAGGCAGTCCTGGCGGGTAATTCGGCCAAAGCAAATCGAGGCCAGAGGAAGAGGACGGCGAGCCTCCAGGCGTATTCGTGAGGGCAGCGGGAGAGATATACGCTTCAAACGGGGGAGTCCCGTTGAGTGCACTCATCAGCTCCATGTCACTTGTGAGGTATTCGGACACCGGCTGGTGGGTAAGGGACCCTGAGTTTGAGGAACGCATATCCCTCTCGAGTAAAAGTGTTTCCAGTTCCTCTAAGGAGAGTAAGCCAATTGCCGCCGAGACGGATTAACTCCTACGGATTCGGCTTTCCAGTTTTTCGTATTTAGTTTTCGAGACGTCGTTGACGACCGGGGGGTCAACCACTATTTCAGAAGT
Source organism: Mycena alexandri (assembly GCA_029233265.1). NCBI lineage: Eukaryota > Fungi > Basidiomycota > Agaricomycetes > Agaricales > Mycenaceae > Mycena > Mycena alexandri. Next base: position 52,633 of record JARJCM010000033.1, on the reverse strand, counting down.
GAGATATGTAGCTTTCAGAAGAAAGGCAAGAGCCCAACCATCATCAAAAGTACATTCTGGGGACTGAGGTAGTTGCGATTGTGTTCCAGGGGGCGCGTGAGCTACTGCATGGGCATGGGAGCGAATGCACGTCGAGCATGCCGGCCGTTTGGCGTCACTGCACCCAAAATCAGCCCAGCCCCCGGTAATTGCTTGAGTTACGCGTACCATTTCTGCAAAGATTGAGAAATAAAGTTAAGATTAGAGTAATCCTTACCAGCTTCCGGCGTCGGCACTTGAAGTTGAGAACATGATATTTAGGCGCTCTATGGTGAGTGGAGGACAGAATAAGTACCTGGTGGCATGCCTAGTTTGAAAGGGACTGAGTGATTCGTTACGTAGAATCGAATATTCGCGCACCTGGTTCCGCTTTAATGGATGAGGTCCCTCTGGCCTGCCAGAAATGGGGGAGATTATCGACGTTGTCGAAATCGTCGGTGTGGAGACCTTGGGCATCGCGGTAAGCGGACCAAAACCAGCGTCTTGGGTGCAGTCTCTCGAAAGTTGTCGAGCTCAATTAGTCGGCCCGTCGGCTCGCAACACCGGGATCAAGATACGTGACCCAAGGACCCATTTGTCAGACTGTGACTAAGCTTTCGGTGAGGACCGGGCATGTACTGACGAGGAGACGTTCCAGAGAATTTCACGAGAGGTCCGGTCATGGAGGTGGATGCATTGAACATAAAAAAGCTAATGGACTAATAATAATAAAAATATGTTTCCAGAACCGCAGTCCATCCGAATGTATAGGAAAACAAGATAAGGTCATGGAGTGAGCTCCTGAGTCTCCTGGAAAGAAGTGATAATGTCTGAAATTCCGACAGCTTTGTGGGTGCTCAACGCATTAGCTGCTGCGCCCCACGTCTCATTGAAGATGAGGTCTGTGAACGACTTGTCGTGAACAACAAGCGAAGAGTTGGAGAATTCCGTCCAGATGAGGTTGCCCGTCGCGGGTACTGCCCACTGGCGCAATGCGTCGCCGTCGGAGGAGCCAAAGACAAGTGATCCTGCAGAGTCTGCAAAACCACTAGAAGCGAAGTCGAGGTCGGTCTTGGAGAGTGTTCCAAAGATGGCGACCTCCAAAGCTGGTATAGTAGTAGAAGACAAGATGGAGGAGGCGGGCGGAGGTGTGGTCGAGTTGCCCAGAACAAAGGCCACGACGTCGCTGGCTATACCGGTCGGCATGGAGCTCAACCATTGCAGAACAACGTGGTTGCAGTGGTTTATTGTTCCGTACGAGTTGGGATTTGAGGATACACCGGAGCTCGAGATGTTCGGAGTCCCGGGGAAGGCGCTAAGCACTTCTCCACTGTAAATGACGGCACGCGGTTGAACGTCCGGTTTCAAACCGACCGCCTGCCTTGCCACATTCGTCCTCGAGTCTGCGAACGGAAGTCGCATCCTCATAATGTCTAACACGCCGTAGACAGGTCGAGTGGGGAAACAGGCAGAGTCAAACTGGGCCGCAGACGCCGTCAGGGCGGGGAGCCCAAAGACGCTTTCCACGGCGTTGATTTGCTGTATTTGTGCAGCGCTCAGGCTAGGATAGCACGCAATTGGTGGAGGAAAATCCGCAGAGCTCGTTAGTAGCGACCGAACGGAACCAGTCTCGATATCGAACGGTATGAGGATCGGGGCGCCTAAAAAGAGCGTCAGGAACAAATTCTCAGGATGATAATGAAAGAGGACGGACTTTGGAGAAATTCCATGAAGAGCTGGAGTTTGTCGAGAGCTACACACAGTTGATCAGCATCCTCCCCCAAAAAGCAAGAAAACTACCCACTCATTTGAAGATTAGTGACCCAGTAAGCCTGCAACAGCCCCTGGTATTGCGTAGAAGCCGCTGCAGAAAGAGTGAGCAAACGCTCTGACCACAAAGAAAGGTAATTACCAGCAGCAAAACTATACATGCGATCTAGAGGTGCCGTACTTGCAACTTCCGCTGCCTGTGCTGTGGTCGGGGCGCCGTCGGTAACAAACGAAACGGGAGGCGCAGATATGGTTTGAGCAGCGAAATCGAACTGGTACCCGGTCGCAACTGTCGAAAACAGCGATGCGTTGGAGACATGGACAGGTCCATCAACGGTCAACAACGTCCACGGTGCATTGACGACAAAGTCCTGCAAGCCGGTCGTATTAAGAGACTGAAGATCAAAGAGTAGCGCCGCCTGCGCCCATTCTGTCCGATTAGGAAAGTTGGTCAGGGCAACCGACGCGCCGACGTCCACCAGAACGGCCTGGCTCCCACAGTTCTTCGCAGTGATGGTGCCTTGCTGCGTCCAAATCCACTGGTACACCTCGTTGGTTGAAAAGCTGGTGCCGAACAATGTATTCATCTTCGGGGTGAGATCGACTAATTGAGGTTGAGCAAGAGGATCAAAAAAAAAGACGAGGTCGGATCGCACCAAGGTTCTGCGCGAGGCCGTCACATCGACTCGGGACAGGTGAGGTGCAAGCGCATGTCGCATCTATACATTGCATTCAATAGTGATTCTCACGGGCGAAAAATAACCTTACCTAGATTGCAGGCTGCGCCGACGAGGTTTCCGCTACATGACGACCCCGCGCCCTTCTTGTTCTTGTTGTGAAGCGTGACACCAATCGCCGCTCCAATGGCGCCCAGTGCGATGGCCAAGAACACGCACATAATGATCCATATCCGCCGTTTCTTCGCCACCCTTGTCTGCCTTGCTGCAGCTACATCCTGCTGTTCGGCCTTCATCTGAGGGCTGGATGGGCCGTATGCCCAGTTGGGAGTAGGAGAGTACGGTTGCGGTGTTTGGCGAATCGGACTGTTCTCATCGAACGAGGACCCGAGCGCAGGGTGTTTGGAAATGAAGCTGCTGTGCGGATGCTGGCCATTGTCCAAAGCCGTCCTCAGCGCGTCCGACCGCATAAGCAGCTGCGAGAGAGGAGTCGCCTCCTCCTTCTGCTTGAACTCTGCCTCTTCTGCGACTGGGATGTGAGCAATTCGTGGCACAGGCGGCAGTGGCTTTTTCTTCCAAGCAAACATTCTCCGAATTGACCTGCTTGAATTCGAGATGAAGGATGAGACATGGCTCCGAGTAGAATACGTGGATTGTCGCACTGCGGAGTCGTTGGACTCCCGGAGGAAACGTCGCTGGGTCCCCGCTGTCGATGGCAAGGCCGGGCTATACGGCAGGGAAAGATGAGGAGTAGTACTCTAGCTCCTCAGCCTTTAAGACCGTATGACGGGACACTTGACACCGACTTGATGTTGCGCAGGGTTGCCGAAGCGACGCCGACAACAGGGGCACCGCGTAGAGGCCGAGCAATGCTGGCAGTTCGTACTACTGGGTCAGTGAACGGAGTATAGCGTGTCGTCGTCGTCAGAAACAAGCCCAGGGGTTTCGGGGATGGGCTGGAAGGAGCTCGGAGGAGGCCGTGCGCCTTGGGGACGCTGGGAAGGCGGACTTAGCAGCGAAGATTGTGTCCGCGGAGGCGGGTATGTCATTTCAGAAAAATCGCTTCGGATAGAGGTTCGGCGACTCGGGAGGGGTGCATCGGGGTTCTCCCGAAGGAGGGAGGTAATGAAGGAGGTTGAAAGGAGTGAATGCTCGGTCGCGTCGACATCGATTGAACTGGCACCTTCGTGCCAGTCATAGGGTGAGATATCACGCACAGAGTTGGCGTCGGCTCTGCGCGAGGGAATGCTACCAGACTGAGAAGCCTGCGTTACCGGCGACTGGTCACCCGGCCGCCGTGGTACCAAGGGCGAGACGGAGGGGAAGGCGCCCTTGAACTGGTGAAGCAAAGAAGAAACCAGAGATGGGGGAAGGCGGGGACGGAGGTGGGGGGAGCAGGGAACCTTTAGGACCAGATAAGACGCTGCTGCAGAGAAAAATGGGGCATATGTCACCTATGGGAGAAGCCGCTGAAGCTGATGCCTGAGGCGCCAAGGCTCAGACCCGATGCCTGGGTGTCGAGAGACTGGCGTGGCTCATGGCCTCGTCGCGGCGGGGGGATGGCACCAGACATAGGACTAGCAGGGACGCATAGCCAGGCAGTGAAGGAGTGGAAAGGAACCCGCGTATAGAGGAGACATCGTCCGTATGATGATCAGTACTATCTGTTCTGGAGTGACAGCTCCGTGCAAACGCGCCCAGACCCGTTCAGGAGAGCTCCAAATAAATTAAAGCAATGGCGTTCTGGGTCATCAAGTAGTCCTCTCTCATTGTCGCAGCACAAGACTCGGAAAGAAGCATAAGGTCGTAAAACACAAGAACACATAAAAAAAATCGGCGTCGTATATTTGGTATTAGGCCTCCTCTGAACCCTAACCACTCCTTCAGGTCCTCTACGCAATAATGCATTTATCTGCCGGGGCTTGCCGACGCGCTGGGGCGGGTTTACTGCAGAACAAGCAAGCTTTGAGTTAGCATCAATCGTCGGATCACCTGAAACGGATACGCACAAACTGCCCGGATCGCTTCATCGAACACAGTCTGCGCGCCGATCAGCCTAAGAGTCATGGGGAGTACTGAGGAGCAGACGTACCTTCAGCCCCTTCTGTGTCAGCGCTGAGCACTCCAGATATTTAACAGCACTGATGTCCCGCTGCATCTGCACACCCTGCTGGTACTGAATGGGGGCCATGCGCCTAGCGACGATGCCGTTCAGCATCGACGGCCATCCATTCGAAATGTCAGTGAGCTTACCGGTCCCGCAGTTTCTCAATGGTGGCCTGGTCTTCACGTAAATCAAGCTTCGTGCCGACGAGCACGACTGGAGGTCGATGGCGCATGATGCGCAATCTCGGGATACCACTAGTAACGCATTAGATTGAGCGCAAGCTTTCTTGCCCAGAGACATACTTTAGTCCTGACGTTCTCGTAACTCGGGGGGCTGACGAGCGAGAAACAAATCAAGAAGACGTCGGTCTGGGGGTAAGACAATGGGCGGAGCCGGTCGTAATCCTCCTGGCCAGCAGTATCCCACAGGCCGAGGGAGATGGTCTTTCCGTCGACCATGACATTTGCCGAGTAGTTGTCGAACACTGGCCACAAAACAGGTCGGTGGACAGCATTTGGCCAAGAAATGAGGGGGTAGCGCACCAGTCGGTATATATTCACCCTGGGGCGGCAGAATGAGCAGCGAAATGGCGGCAAGACCACTAGACATACCGGGAAAGCATTGGTTGTGTACGAGATAAGGAGACACGTCTGGGAGAAGGGGTGAGCGGGCGGTGATGTGAGATAGCGACGGGGGGTACCTTGCCGACAGCACCATCGCCCACGACGACACCTGTAGAGCGGGGTGAGCGGGGACGGGAAACACGACGAGGACGCAGCAGACGACGAGGACGCACATTTAATGGCCTGCATACTCGTCGAGAAAGGTCTAAGATGCGTTCAAGAAGGGTGTGATTGATGGTCACGCTGTTGGGAGGGTGAAGCAAATGATATTGCAACAGCGCACACACTATCATTAATTTTTCTGGAGTCTGACTGTGGGAGACTAAGTGTACACTGATTCTACACATAAAATATACGAGGCAAGCAAAAAAAAAACAGTAAAAAAACAACATATGATGGCCTTGAAACCCAACTGAATCTCAACTCGTCACTCGCCGTCTCTTCAGCGGCGGATCCTCCTCGCGCGTCAGCGAGTCCAGCACCTCGGCCTCGTCCTCGTCCTCGTCGTCGTCCAGATGCATCAGCTCATCAATGTCCAACGCAGTCCCCGGCGGACAGCTGTCCGGCAGTATGAATGGCTCGAGCAGACCGATACCCAGTCCGACATCCGCCGGCGGGGCAGGCCGTACGGCCTCTGCGCTGTCGCCTTCGGGACTGGACGACGGCGGGCTGCTCACATCGTCGTCCCACGACTTTGAAATGTCCGAAATATCACAGTCGAGGAACGGGTTCTGGTCGTTGAGCAACAGCGGCTTGCTCGAGATCCACTCGTCGGACAGCTCAGAGACCGTCCTTGCGCGTCGACGCGCAGACGACGGGGGCGTACTGGCAAAGTGTTCCGTTCCGCTCGAGAACAGTGTGGGGAATGGGCGGATCCCCTCGGGCGTTCCGAAACTCGAGGCACAGGGGCTCGAAGACAAGGGCGTCGTAACCGCCCGCGCCCGACCCCTTAGGGGCCATAGGAGAGGCTTTGACAGGACTGTCCCCTCCAAGCATTGTTAATGAGAGCTCGCGTGACCAATGCATCGGGTGGCTCGGGCTAGGGAAGCGCCAGGGCTGGTCTGAAGGCAGGCGCGGCGGGGAATGGCGAAAGGAGGGGGTAAGGAGAGGATCGTAGGGTGACGCGGGCGGGATTACACGGCGGGAAGCGGGGCTGGCGGGTGGAGCCAAGGAGGCAGTAGCGGTTTGCGGCAGCGGACGATTCGTCCTGCGGGACGAGTGTAGTTCCAGGCGCGGTGGTACCAGTCGAGTTTCAGGACGATAGTCAAGACACTCTCCTCGCTCTCATCTTTCTTGACTGCCTTTGCCGGGCCGCTGTTTGTTTTCCTCTGGTCAAAAGACGCGTCAGAAGTGAGTAAAGCCAAAAAAGTAAACTCGACACGCACTGTTTGCGTTTCGGCCGCGAGGGCGTTCAATGTCAGTGCGTCGGTTGGACATTGCTATTTTGTGCTTCTCGAAGACGTGACGGCGCCACATGCTCTTCGCGTTCACGCCAGCGTACGTCCTGCGGCAAAAGGTGCATCGGAGGCGAGGCTGCTCGCCCTCGGGCCATCCCTCGGGTCCCTTTTCTCTAAGGTCTTTCTTCCTGGCAGGACACCAACCGCGCGGCGGCTCAAGGGCGGCAGGATAGGCCACGGCGTCGGGGTTTTTGGAGTTCTCGGAAAGGTAGTCTTCTTGGATGAGGAACCAGTTGAGGTTCTCGGCCAGGGCCGTGTACGTGAGACCCTCGGGGTACATGTCCTGGTCGGGGAAGGAGTTGAAGGGGTAGCTAAGAAAGACGGTGTCTGGGTCGGTGGGGAGTGGATCCAGGGTGAGGGTGGAAAGGGTGTGGGAGGCGACGGGTCGCACGGGGGGTCTTTCGGGATGGGGTACTCGCGCGGGTGCAGCTGAGTGATTGGGTGCATAGGGCAGTGGCTTGAATGTGTCCTCTGCGGGGACAAAGAAGGCAAGATCTGGAGCGGACAAGAGGCGTCGCTTGAGAGGGCGGGAAGGGGATAAAAGGGAAGAGGATGTGGACGCGATGGACGCGGAAAAAGACGCTGAGGGCGCGAGCGGGGGTCGCGCGTCGGACATGGCAACGGTGTGGATCTGCGGGGATGTGAGCGGGGGGAATGGGCGAGACTGGCGACCAACTGACAGCAATGAGTATGAAAGAGAAAAACGAGGTCGAGGATACGCGGATATGTAAGTGATGACGGGGCGTGATGTGACCGAGTAAACATCAATATACAACGCGGGTGTCGTGATCGAGTCGCGTTGGCGGCCCGAATCTAACCGCCATCAGAATACCCAAAGCAGTCGCTGTTCAAAGGTTCTGGACTCGGACAACATTTACTATTTACAATGCCATAGACACGTATCTGCTCTGCATCAGCCCGGGAACATAGAAACATCGAACTGGCCCACCCAGCTATCATCAGCAGTCCTCCCATTGGCGTCACTGGTCCAAGGAACTTGAACCGGTCACGATCCAAAACGAGGGCAAAGATGCTTCCGCTAAACAGCAGCGTTCCGCCAGCAATCGCAGGGCCAGCGAACTTGTGCACCGAGAACCGCGGGTGGAGAGAAAGCAGCAGCAGGGCAAGGCCGTTGAACACCTACGTACAAGTCAGAGAGAATTTCGAGTGGAAATTGCAACGGGACGCACAGTATAGTGCGATGCAGTTTGGAAGCTCTCCGTCGCAATGCCTCGCGATTTCAGTCCGTGTGCTATAAAAGCATTGGATGTGAATGCCGGAAAGTTGAACTGCACGTACCTCCAAATGCACCAGCCATGATCCCAGCCGCCGCGAAACCACTCCCCAACTTCCACAGTAGATTCGGGGTTGGAGCTACCATCTGAGGATGTCGAGGATGTCAAACGAGAGGTGCTTTGGTTGGTTGAATCGGGTAATTCGAAGTTACGTCTATCAGTGTTTGGTTCCTCTTTGGCTTTTGATGATCGCAAGAATTTTGGTTAACTCGTACTGCTTCAAGTTTTGTGGCCATGGGTAAGGCACAGAAAAAGACCGGGAAGGGTCGTCTCGACAAGTACTACAAGCTTGCAAAGTGCGTCTGCTTTCAGCCTTCCACTTGCCTGCGCTGAATTATTTCCAGGGAGCAAGGTTACCGCGCTCGTTCTGCATTCAAACTCATCCAGTTGAACAAAAAGTACTCCTTCCTTGAGTCTGCACGATGCTGTATAGATCTTTGTGCCGCGCCGGGTGGTTGGCTTCAAGTAGCCAGCAAATACATGCCGCAGAACAGTGTTATTGTCGGCAAGTTTACATTCGTTTCCACTCGCTTCACTGCTCACAGCCTCGCACAGGTGTCGATCTCGTACCAATAAAACCTATTCCCCGCGTCGTCACCTTTGCCTCCGATATCACCACCACCCAGTGCCGCAATCTCATACGCAATGAGCTCAAAGACTGGCGCGCGGACGTTGTGCTGCACGACGGTGCCCCGAACGTCGGTACCGCCTGGATTCAGGATGCCTACAGTCAATCCGAGCTCGTGCTCATGAGTTTAAAACTCGCGGTCGACTTCCTCGTCAAGGGCGGAACCTTCGTGACCAAGGTCTTCCGGAGTGCGGACTACAACAATCTTATTTGGGTGTTCAATCAGCTCTTTGGAAAGGTTGAGGCTACTAAGCCCCCATCCTCCAGGTACGTTGCTCCCCTTTTCCTCGAAACATTTATCAATTACTTGTCGCCACCAGAAATGTGTCTGCTGAAATTTTCGTCGTCTGCCGAGATTTTTTGGCCCCAAAGCACATTGACCCGAAATTCCTTGACCCCAAGCATGTCTTCAAAGACCTTGCGGCCAACACCGCGTCGGGAACGGACAAGGGCTCTTCAGCCCAAAACATCCAAGCCAACGTCTTCCAGCCCGAGAAGAAGCGGCGCAAACGTGACGGATACGAGGACGGGGATTACACTCTGTTCAAGTCCGTCCCAATAGCCGAGTTCGTCAGAGCCCCCGACCCCATTACGGTCCTCGGTACCGTGAATAAAATGACGTTTGTGACCGAGGAGGAGAAAGAGTACGTGTGGAAATTAAAATTTACAACGCATATTCATATTTTACAAGATGGTATGCGCTGGATATCACTACGGGCGACATCAAAGCAAATTGCGACGATCTCAAAGTCCTGGGCAAGGGTGACTTCAAAGCACTACTTAAATGGCGACTGGCTCTGCGGGAGGAGGTACGTAGGCTGATCCCCCCTCGATTCTGCTCTCTAATACGAGCAATTAGCTGGGGCTGGATAACAAAACGAAGGACACCGAGGATGCAACCGAGACGGTTGAAATCGTTGAAGAAGTCGACGAAGACCAGCAGATTCAGGAAGAGGTGCGCATGATTGAATACAATTTCACCCGACCGGTAATTGACGGCAAAATCAGCTCGAACGCCTCAATGCCGAAGCCGCAGCACGGACAAAACGTGAGCGGCGGCGCGCCAACGAGGTCAAGACGCGGACCATTCAGCGCATGCAGCTTCAGATGACTGCCCCGCTCGATATCGGTCTGGAGCAGCACGACGCGTCCCTCGGCGGCCAGGATGACTTCTTCGACCTCGGCGGCGCAGAAACTGGGCTGCGAAAGCGCGGGGGGCTCGCGGCTTTGGGCGACGATGACGGGGAATCGGACGAGGAGGACGCCGCGTCCGACAATGAGAGCGAGTCGGTTCTGGATTCTGACGAGGAGCGGCAACGGAAGGTGGACGGACTGGAGGCGGAGATGGACGGGCTGTACGACTCGTATCGCGAACGGATGCGCGAGCGGGACGCCAAGTTCAAGGTGAAGGAATCACGGGAGAAGAATGCCGAGCGCGAGGAATGGCGAGGGATCAAGGAGCCCATCGACGTCGATTCGGACAGCGAGGAAGAGGAGGGCGGGTGGGACAAGATGGAGGTTGCGAAGGAACGGAGTGGGGATACGTCCTCGGACGATGACAGTGACAGCGAGGACGAGGAGGACGAGAAACCAGCAACACGAAAGCGTCCAAGAACCGAGACGGGGCCCGCGAAACCCTCCAAGCGTGCCAAGCTTGTCACGGACCTCCGCGAACCGAAACAACCCGCTAGTCAGGCGGCCAAGGTTTGGTTCAGTCAGGATCTCTTCGCAAGCATGGGTGATTCACTTGACGTCGGAGACGACGCCAGCGACGCCGACATGTCTGTCGATGACGAGGAGGCCGCGGAGGACTCGGACGCTAATTGGGAGGATACGGTGAGGCATTATTTTCTTGTCTTCCATTTCGGACAAAGTCTAAAACTTTCTGGTAGGCAGATGCTCCGGACGACGATGACTTTGAGATCGTTAAAGCCGTGGAAGATGACGTCGATATGTGGGACGTCGCTAACGAGGACGAGGATCAATTGAAGCAAGAGAAAATCAAAAGTCAGTTTTTCGCAGAACCATGCGCACCTTGACCACTGTCTGATTTTTACCAGAGCATGGCCTCATCACGGCGGAAGCTGTCACACTCGCCCAGCAATTGGTTAACCGACAGAAGACTAAAACGCAACTGATCAACGATGGGTTTAATCGTTATTCGTTAAATTCCAAAGACGGGCTACCGGATTGGTTCCTTGACGAGGAGGCCAAATTTTACAAGCCTAACCTCCCGATTACCAAGGAGGCCGTTGCCGCCTTGCGTGCCAAGCAGCGCGCATTGGACGCTCGGCCAATCAAGAAGGTCGCCGAAGCCAAGGCCCGTAAAAAGTTCAAGGCTGCCCAGAGATTGGAAAAGGCCATGAAGAAGGCCGAGGGCGTTAACGCGACCTCTGACATGTCCGAGCGAGAGAAGGCCCAGCAAATAGAAAAGGTAATGCGCAAGGGTCTATCGTCTGGGCAGAAGGCGAAGAAGGAGATCAAGGTCGTTGTCGCCAAGGGCGCACACAAGGGGCTCAAGGGACGGCCGAAAGGCGTCAAGGGTCGCTATACCATGGTTGACTCTAGGATGAAAAAGGAGGTCGGTTGTTCGCAATACTTGATCACAGCAAGGTTTCTCACTCGACTCCCAGGTTCGCGCGAAAAAGAGGGTAGAAAAGGCGAATAAGAAGCGGAAACGCTCATAGACCTGGGGTTTAGATTTACGAGTTCTCACATGCCCTCCGTAAAAGCAGTTGCATTACCAGGCTTAGTACATCTAAATTATGTGTGCTTTAAACTACGTTAAATCACTAACAGGTCGTGTAGATGGAGCTGTAACGGTAGACATCCAGTCGCAGTGTTGAAGGAAAGTATCCCAGCTTTCCTGTGACTTGATATCGTCGCATATTATCTGGAGGCCGCGTCAGCGTTAGTCTAGAACCAAGGATACGAATGCCGTACCTCGCACGACGCTGACTTATGGTTGCCCTCCAAGTCAAGTGAGCTTTCCGTGACCACCTGAACAGACGAGGAATCCGCCGTGTCTGTCCGCTCGATGTTTTGCCGCACGCTCGAGTTGGACTGCAAAACGTAATTCACGTCTTCGTATTGGAAGGACAGTGGTGCCTCGGGTTGCGAGGCGTCTGGATCCTGGTAGGACAAGCTGTTCTAAACTTAAGAACAGGAAAGCGAAGAAATTAAAAAAATGGTTACGAACAAGGCGCGAAGAGTGGACAAATACTCCTCGAGTACCACAGGCCACTCACCAGCTGCGAGGTTAATCGAATCGAAGACGGAAAACCGAATATCCGCGGGACTGTTAAAGGTTCAGACGAAGGGCTACACATATGGAAAGCACACTGACCGGTCAGGCATCAATACATCCAAGTCGTACCTCTGCCCGACCCAGCATCTCGGACGCCCGAGGGAAGGGTCGGTCGCGAGCGACTCCTCAACGGTGCGTGGAAGGACAAGTTCGACCTTGATGATTTTTGGGGCGTCAATCCCGGCGTTTATGGAACGGTAGATGAGGCGATGCAGCACTTGATGCTGCATTGGTTGAGAGTCAAGCAGGGAAGTGGGTAAACTGCAGATCCCGTTAGCGAATATACTGTATATAAAATTGCATATTCACGTTGGAGCAAAAAGAGTCAATTCCGATCTCTTTTCCATCCAGTCCGCGGCGTGCGGAAGCTTCCATTGTCCTTGCAATGGTGCCGGTTGAGCGATGCTCGCCCGCGGGGTTTGCGGGGAGGTTAACAGGACATGACCTAGCCTTATGGTACCGTCAGCGCACACCACATCTATCTAAAAGCGCGAAAACTCACGAGGCGATTACAGCACGGGAAGAATTGGAGGCAGGCGGCGAAATGTCAGCGAGGAGCGACTGGCGTAAGTCTGTTTCCTTTCTGCAGGGTATTGAGGTGAAGGATACACCGGAACGTATATAATAAAACGCACAGCTGGAGGGACATTATCCGTCCTCTTCCCTTCAAAAGACCACCAGTCTGCCTTGAGTCTTCTGAGACGCCGTTACTGAGCCAGTCTTCGACTCGCCTCATTCGAAAAACTCCACTTGCGCTTACAGTCCATGACAAAGACCGAGGGGACAGAAATGGATACAGAGCATAATCGTGGGGGAAAGCGACAGAAGACCCCGGGGGCGAAGGAGGCAGATGAAAGAATAAACGTGTTTGTTTCGAATTATTTTCCTTCCCAGAAACGGTCGGTCAAAGCGACAGAAGTTCAAATTGAAAGACATACCTCACAAACGGCGCTGGCCACTAGTCGTTTGGCAATTAGAGCCGTTCTGGATTGGTTCTTGTTGAAGGACACACGGACCTACAGAGAGAAGACATAAGCCCGGATACCGCTTTCCAAGAAGAAGAGCGTACCTTGCTCTCGCCAAAGCTCGTCAAATAGGCACCTGAAAGCCGTGATATACGCTGAAAGAGGTGGCTTCCGATTGGCTTGTTTTCAGGCAACTCAAATATATCTTCCACGATTGCCTGATTCGACGTTAACATCAGGTTTTTATCGAAGGGTAGAACAGAACCACCAACCGCTTTGAGTTTGGCAACATGTTTCTTAAATTGTTTTAATGACCCCACCTTGCCTTCGACCATCAATGACTGAGGGTTTTGCACGTATGTCATACTAAGACGAAACTGGATCCCTAAGGAGCGCAAGGCTATCCCGTCTGATAGTTTATTAGCGTTCGAAGTAACGAGACAACGGCGCTGGGTGGACCTTTTCCGAGAAGTAAAAAGGCTTCAGGTGGATTGAGCGGAAACGCTACGGAAGATATTAGCTTGAGCAGTATTTACTTCGAAATAAAGGGGGACTCACTCTCGCTCGCCGAGTCGCTCGCGTCTCTCTCTTTTTCCAAGAGCTTGGTTAATGAAGGCCAATTCCAGGGACCCTCCATTATTGCTACGGCGCAGTCCGCTTTTCTCATAGTTGCGGGTACTGGGGCGCCATACAATTTTAGAAATTCGCGCAGTTGCTTCACGTTGAAAGAAACGATGAGCTTTTCTTTGAGTTTGATGTATTCGTCCTGATATGGTTTTACGCCTGTGTATGCACTTTCCGTGGGCGGGGATTTCGGCCGGTAGCGTTCAATATCCGCAAGGTCCACTTGACCATTGCCCTCGGCAAGGCCATCGAGATGTGCTTGTATGTTTGGACGCCGTAATGGCTCTTTCTTTTGCCTGCGCACGCGCGTTTTCACTTCCCCAGAGAAATCCGTGTCAGACGCAGCGAGCTTTTCTGCGCGAGCAACAGCAGCGGTGGCATAATGGCGGGGAAAAGAGACAGAGGGAAACCGTTTAAGGCATTGGCGCACGCAAAGCGACATTGCAAAATTATGTATTGTGCGTTGTTACTTTCAGAGGCCATCGGCTGTGTTGTGCCTTTGGATCCAGACACGACCAAAGAATCAAGAAACTTCTACCATGGCCGCGACCGCAGACGATATCGACTACTCGGACATTGAGGAAAAGTATGTACCCTTTTGCCGGATGAGGCACTTCTAATTTACCCAGATACCAAGTCCAATATGACGACGGTTTTGACAACATGCTAGTCGTCGACGGAGTCCCCGTCATCGACAAGTCCAAACTCGAGAAACTAGTAGCAAGAATCTGCAAAGAGTTCTCTCGAAAGGGTGTCTCAATCAAGCCCGAGGATGTCTACATGCCTTGGAACGACTCCACTGGGAAAAGTCAAGGGTATAGGATTTTGTGTCACATCACTTTCCGCGCCTCAATTTTTTTTTTTCTCCCGGGCTAGATTCATCTTTGTCGAATTTAGGAACGTCGACGATGCCAACTTGGCTCTTGCTGCGATGCACAACCATCCATTCGACGCCAAGCATCAGTTCAAAGTCAATCGGTTCACCGACATTGAGCGGTATGCGAATCTGGATGAGACCTACATCGAACCCGAAACAGAAGAGTATGCGCCGCGGGTAATTTAAACTTTCTGTCCAAACCAAACCAAACCCTTGAACTCCCTTCGCTTTTTTTCGCAGGAACATCTTCGCGCATGGCTCGCAGACCCGCAAGGAAGAGACCAGTACGTCACCTACCGTGGGGAGGACGTCGAAATCTACTGGCACGGGAAGCCTTCCCAGTCGGAATTAGCCATGAAACCTGTGCGTTGTTGAGATTTTTTCTGGGCTTCACGGCCGAGCCTGACGTTGTGTAGGACTGGAAAGATTTTTTATACGTCGCGTGGTCGCCTCTTGGGACGTACATCGCCACGCTCCACCGACAGGGTGTCCGACTGTGGGGAGGCTCTTCCTGGAAACCCCAACAACGCTTTGCGCATCCGCTGGTCAAGCTTATTGACTTTTCTCCGTGCGAGCAGTACCTGGTCACTTGGTCTAACGAGGCCATTGTTGTTCCGGAAGGCGCCCCACAAGGACCTCAATATCTCTCACCGGACGACGAAGGGAACAACATTGCAGTCTGGGACATCAAGTCGGGCGACCTACTCCGGACGTTCTCCACGGTCTCCGAAAACGACTCAACCGCGGCCAAAAAGCAGATGCAGTGGCCTGCCCTCAAGTGGAGTCCGGACGATAAATACGTCGCGCGGGTTACCGCTGGCCAGATGATCAGCGTGCATGAACTTCCCAGCATGTATTTGCATGGGAAAAAGAGTCTTAAAATCGAGGGGGTCGTCGATTTTGAGTGGTGTCCGCAAGGCGACCGGGACCGGGAAGATGCCGAAAAGGATGCCCTGACGTCGACAAACGGAGCAGCAGCGAAAGCTGTCAAGAAGGCCAGAGAGAACATGCTCGTCTACTGGACACCTGAAGTGGCGAATCAACCGGCCCGGGTCACCTTACTTGGTTTTCCTAGTCGCGCGATCCTGCGGCAGAAGAATCTATTCAATGTGACTGAGGTACGTTCCGCCGGCGCGCCTTCACACGTCCACGATGCTCAATCAACGCTTTTTCCAGTGCAAACTGTATTGGCAAAATCAAGGCGACTTCCTCTGCGTCAAAGTGGATCGGCATACCAAGACTAAGAAGTCGATCTTCTGTAACCTCGAAATTTTCCGCGTTCGAGAGAAAGATTATCCCGTCGAGGTTGTTGAGCTCAAAGGTGAGTTTGGGCCAGTTCCTTTCTCCATCGAGTATTCCTGACCCTTGTATAGACACTGTTACTGATTTCTCATGGGAGCCCAAGGGCGAACGTTTCGCCATTGTTTCGAGCAATGATCCAAATCTTGGAAACCCCGGTCCCGGAATTACAATCAAAACAGACGTCAGCTTCTATCAGCTCGAACATGGGAAGAACGATTTTAAGCTGCTCCGTAAGTGCCGCGGAGATCTCCATCCAGTTCGGTCCCGGGCACAGTCTCACTCATTCGTCCAGGTACTCTCCCATCGCGAACGAGCAATGCGATTCGCTGGTCGCCGCGGGGACGACACGTGGTTTTAGCAACTGTTGGTTCCTCCAGCAAATCTGAGCTCGAGTTCTGGGATCTCGATTTTAATGTCGAAGATGCCGGGCGTCGCGAGGGTCAGGTCTCGAAAGAGGAATGGGGTAGCGGGATACAGTTGCTTGGCACAGCTGATCACTACGCGTTAACGGATGTGGAGTGGGACCCCAGCGGACGCTATTTGGCCACGAGCGCCAGTTCGTGGACGCACACGGTGGGATTGGACGCATTTTTTTATTTGCTACTACTTCTTACTACTTGGCACCCAGCTCGAAAATGGTTACGCGATATGGGACTTCCGTGGCCAGGAAATAACGAAACAGATCCAGGACCGGTTCAAGCAGTTCATCTGGCGGCCGCGCCCGCGCACGCTGCTCACCAAGGACCAACAGCGGCAAGTGCGCAAGAACCTGCGCGAATACAGCCGGACGTTTGACGAGGATGACGCGGCGGAGGAGAGCAATGTCAGTGCGGAGCTCGTTGCGCTGAGAAAACGGCTGGTGGACGAATGGAATGCGTGGCGGATGCGGAGCAAGGCGGAGTTTTTTGGGGATGGAGGGCAGCGGGCCGGGAAGGAGGGCAAGACGCACTCTGAGACGGAAGAAAAAGAGGAAATTGAGGTGTGGATTGACGAGGTGATCGATCAGGTGGAGGAAGAGGTGGTTGAGTAGCTGCCTACATCGAATATGGAAAACCCTCATGGCTCTGTTTCACGACTGTGCGAAGGAATGTCCACATATGTTCCTTGCTGTGCGACATCGGCTCCTAGCTAGGGTGAATCCACGGTTAAAATGCTTCTGGACACGCGAGGCGAATCCGCGCCGCGCCAAGGTGGGAATTCGGCCACGGGCCATTTCTGGCCAATCGCACTCGTTGGCGCAAATCGGATCAAGGCCGCGCAATCTGATATGATAAGATTCTCTCTCTTCTCCGCCTTTAAAGGCCGGTAACTTTCTCAGTCCTTCCCTCCCAACTCCCATGGCCACTGCACCCCCCCAGCTCTGGGCAACCGCCTCCAAGGAATGGGTTATCCAACCCAAGCCCAAACCCGGCCGCAAGCCGAAGAAAGATCAACCTCCTCCGCCACAGGAGGAAGAGGTAAGTCCATTTTTGGCCGCAGAGGCGCGGCATATAAATATTATTCCCAGCAGGTCGACTCCAAGGGCAGACGCGTCCAAAACCGCGCCGCCCAGCGCGCTTTCCGCGAGCGCAAGCAGTCCCAGCTCGCAGACCTCCAGGCTCGCGTGCAATCCTATGAGCAGGGCGAGATCGAGCGCAATGTTGCCCTTCAGAACATCGCCAAGCGTCTAAAGGAGGAGAACGAGACGCTGCGCCGCGAGAATGCTGTTCTCAAGGAAAAACTCGCCAAAGCAGAGCAGGAGCGCGATATGCCTCGCGACAACGACCGCAAGCGTTGGAGAGACGACTCGCCTGCTTCGAGCATCGCGTCCACCCAGCGCAAGAAATACAAGGTAGACCATGACTTCCAGGACCCTCGCTTCGCACACCCCTACATGTCCTCGCCGCAGTCCATGGTCTCGTCCCCGGACTCACATGCCTCCTCCACCGATACGCGCTTCTCCTCTGTTCCCTTTGATCCTCAGCCAGATGCATTTGCCGCCTTTAAAGCCGAGTCGGCTGCATTTCCCCCCTTTGACTGCGGTTTCTGCAGCGAGGATACCCCATGCGTCTGTCGCGATGTCTTCCAGCAGACTGTACCCGATCACAAACTCAACGTCAACCCCATTCGTTCCATCGTCCTTGGAACCTCTTCGCCGACGGAAGAAACCTCTATACTCGATAACCTCCCTCCTTACCAGCCGCCAGTGCCCCTGCGTCTCCGTCCGAGACCTGCGCAGATAAATACCATATTCCAGGTCGCTCCCCTAGCTCAGACACCGCCGAGCTGCTCGGGAGACCCATCCAATTGCCCCGCTTGCGCGGACGATTCGTTTGGTAAGGCCTTTTGCGAGAAGATATCGGCCCTGGCTCCGTGCGACAACTGTCCCTCCTGCCCGGAAGCTCTTCCGGACGTGGGACCGTCGCAGAGCATCCAGCTGCAGCATCCCCATACTCCTTTAGTCGTCCCCAGCCCCCAGGCTTCCCACCCACCATCCACTTTCCTCCGTCCCGACGGAGGCGACACGATCCCTACCAATGATGCCTGGCGACGCTTAAAATCCCATCCCAATGTCGCCTTCACGGATTTGGACATGCTCGCCGATGTTGTCGCGCGGCGAACCAAGTGCACCGGCCCACGAATCATACTTACCCCGCCTCCGACGGCGTCCGAGCTCGGCGCGCCCGTCGCAGCGGGCACGAATTCGGAGCAACCTGTTTTGCTCACCGATCCTCATGCCCATTTCCGCGAAAAGGAACGAGCGCGCGCGAGCGTCTCACCCTCTCGCATGCAGGAAAGATGTGGGCAGAAGCGAGTGCGGGAGGTCCAGGCCGATGCCGTCCGAGAAGCATTGCGTCTACTCGATGGCAAATTCTTGTCGCAATGATAATCCAGAATGACTACTTATTTGTATTATTGGGTTGTAATTTTTAGCTGAACTATGTCTGTTTTGTACTCCCGACGCGGCCTTCATTTCCGCGAAAGGGCGCGAGCCTAAGGTGGGAAGAGGAATAGAGTTGATGCCGTTCGATTGCTGCTCTTCGATGGCAGGTATTTGCCACAATGATAATGCAGAATTATTGGATTGTAATTTTAGTCTGAGCTACCGTCTTTTTCGTACCCCTACTCGGCTTTCCCATCGCACTCGGCCTCGCCATAATCCTATTCGGGGTTGATGTTGGATTCCTGATTGCAATATTTCAGGGTGGTTCAACAGCCACTTCGCCCTAGTCCTCGCATGCAACCGTCCTTTCCATATTATGGACAACAGCGCAATTTCTCTGTATAGTGCGATTCGAAACTCTTTGGTCGTCTTTATTGGATAGCCCTTCTCTCGCCCTCGGTGGAGCGATCGAAAGTATACCGCGGCGGATTTCAGCGACGTCTTGTCGATGTCGGGCGGGAGAGGGCTTATATGCTTCCACAGCGAAGTCAGCACCTGCCAGCACATATCATAAGCGCCGACGAAGAAGAAAGCGCTTGAGACGGCATCAATGGCGGGAACATCTGGCTGAATGCCCGCCGCGACCATTTGTCGGAAGATTCGCAGTGCCATTTCGGGGTTCTTGTGCTTGGCGTAGCCGACGATGAGAATTGTGAACATCACCACGTCGGGTTGGTACGACGCGCGCGCCGCCGCCCGCATCACATCGACGGCGGACTCGAAATCGCCCGCCTTGACAAATCCTTCCATTAGCGCACTGTAGTGATACTGATTTGGATGTAGACCCCGAGCGACCATGGTCTGAAAAACCTCGGTCGCGGAATCCATGTCGTTTCTGATTACGGCATCGTGCCTGATGCGGAGTGCGATTGTCGCCCTGTCGCTTTTGACTCCGCGAGCCGCAAGTGACAGTTGTACTGGACGAAAGAGCGCGCGGTGGCGGCGGTGTGCGGGTAGTTCTATGCCGGCCATAGGGTCGAAGTTGGGTCCCACAGTGGAGACATCGGCTTCGGGGTATGGTCTTGCCGAAGGTCTTCGGACGGGAGAAAATTTAGCTGCCGTGCGGTCCCATCCGATACCGTCGACGAGATATTTTTGGTACCGCATAGTGGCGGCGAGTACGACGTGTGCCTCTTCGAGCGCGATGCGCGGGGAGAACGACCGCATGATGTGCATTATCAGTCGAGGACTGCCGTGCTCGACCCGATGCACATGTGTAGCAATGATCCGCCTGCTGTGAGAGTCGGGCAATAGCAGGTTAACGCGCATCAATCGGAGCACGTTACGGGCACCTGGAAGACCGTGCGTGTCCAGCACCCCACGCAAAAAGGAGTTGAATACCGGGCGATTCGGCCGCCCCAACTGGGTTACATCGAACGGGGGAGTGTGTCCTTCGGGGGACGGAACTTGTTCAAACATTGCGCGAGAAGTGGTTTTGGGATCGCACATCGCTGCGACCATGCTGGTCGCCGCACCGCCTTGGCCAGCAATGAAATATGCCTTTATTAACGACGCGGCGGTCCGTAAAGTCGGCTTGACCCCAGCATTTCGCATGTGGTCGAGGATGGCCAAGCAGCGCGGCAAATCGTGGAGGTGGGCGAAATAATCGATGAACATCGTAAACGTGACGGCATCGGGCGCAACGGTACCAGGAAGCGACCCTTGGTTGATCGCGTTGTCGTCGCGTACAGGTCGGGATGCAGCCAGCATTAACGTCAGAGGCCCGATCTTGCTTTGATCGAAAGCAGAAAGCAGGTAGAATACCTCGTTGAAATCAAATATGCGCAGACGCAGGTCCATTAGACTGTTTATCATATAGGTACTCTGACGAGTGCCGATATGAGGGAGGGATTGTATGCCGCGGTCTTTCACTTGGCCGTCGGGCCCGATGTGCTGATACAACGTCGCGATGAGGGCGTGAGTCGAGTGATCGGGAGTAAAACCTGCGGCCTCCATTTCTCGAAGGCACTCTCTTGCCCCAGCCAAATCGTGGTTGCGGATGTAACCAGAGAGGACGAGGTGCCAAGTACGTCGGGACGGGAGGAAGTTGTTGGCGGTAAATTGCTGGAAAATCGCATAGAGTTCTGTATAGTGCTGGGTTTGCAAAAGGGCGCGGGCACGCCAGTTTAACAACGCAGGCGTCGTCTCGTGGAGGTTGTGCCATGCAGAGCGGATAACGGCCAGGACGTGTTCCCACTCTTTCGCGGCAGCTAGCCGGTACACTGCAACCTCGTACGCGACTATCGACAATTCTCTCCCTAGCTTGCGAGAGTCGTTTATCGCGAAGAGCGCAGTTCGCGGTCGGCTCGACGACGCGAGGGTGTATATAATGTAGAGGATGTTCTCCGGGTCTAGGAAATGTGCTTGCAGCACCGGAGAGTCCTTGATTCGTTTCAAACGAGCACCAGCGTGGGGAACCTGGGCATAGAGCTTGAGAATGTGGTCTCTCGGAGACAGATGGGGCCATTTTGGTGTTATTGGACGGCTCTTTTTTGGGATGTCCGGGGCGGTTTCCGCAGGTGGAACGCGTCGATTCTGGTCGCGTTTTCTGGAGGTCGCCAAATAACGAACAGATGTCAAAGAGCGCAGCGAAGGTATGAAGGGACATTGCGCTGGGGACGCGAGTTGGCTTGAGATGGAGTTTTCAAGCTTGAAAGCTAATGCAACCCTCCTCAGCATGAAAAACGGGCGGACAGCGTTTCCTGTGTGGCCTGTTTGATTTTTTCAAGTCAAAAGGCGGCATAGTCAAGAAAGCACGTACCCTTTCGCCCTCATCCAGCGGACCGGTTGAACGACTGTCTTGTTTGTTGTTGTCGCTTTCGCAAAACATCCGCTTTCGCGTGGCCCCGGCAATCATTTCAACTTTTCAACTCTTATTCGACTTCCTGCATGGCCGAATTTTCGCCACCTCTCGGGCTCAAGGCAATCTCTACCACTTGTTTCAACGACTTGTCCGATAGATTTTTAAAATGAACGTGCATTCATGACGTTACCGGTTGAACCACAATTTTTTGACGTTCAGCATTCACTTAGTCTCATTCCAGGCGACGCGGTGGGCCAGGGTGGGCCACTGGAGAGATTTGATCGCTCTCTAACTATTCCGTTGACTCAAGACATTCGGGATTCTGCTTTAATATCCTTACGTCGAGCCAGTAATGTCGCAGCGGTGGTTCACAATCTCCGATGTAACCTCGTTTTCAACGGGCCTCTCTTTTCCGTGGCGCGGACGCCGAGACTGTCGCATTCCACGTGCGCGCCGTACCTGAGCGAAATAGTGATCCGCGGTAGCGAGCGGGCGATGCTTTGGGCCAACTTGCGCCAAGGGAGCTACAGGCTAGTAAAAGAGTTACCAAGAGGCATCGAAGGTCAGTTATCGGTATACTTATTCTTCTTAATTAACTCGCCGGGCACGGCCTCGCCACAGACTGTACGGCACTCCATGGTTTCACTAATTCCCCGGCCAACAATTTTAATCTAATTGCGGAGTCGTTGCTCTTGCGCACTGCTTCAAGGCGAACTTTCCCGATAATCCAGCACTCAAGATTGTAGGATCACAATCAAAAAAAAAACCGACACAGCTTCGCGCTAAAAAAAAGTCAGCGGCGGAGAGCGTCGGAGAGAACCCAACGGTCACGGAGTCAAGAAAATTGGTTGGAGCCGTCTGCGGGTTGACTCTACTTTCTTGCTCCACCTTTCCTTTTTTTCCGGGGTCGAGTTGCCAGTGGTGACCAAAAACTCACCAGTTTTGAAGCGAAAGAGCGGTCACGAGACTCTTTGCGCGAACATGTCGATGCGGTCAAGACGGAGTTTGGATAACCTCAAAAAACAAAACTGCCTAACTCGGTAATAACAAAACACGGTGACTTTAACTCACCTGTGGCTTTCACTGTTTTCTCGCTGTACCGCAACATTGACATCACCCGAGATCGAGCGCCGCCGCCGGTCGGTCCAATTTGTCAAGGCGCGGCATCCATCTCCACGTATGGTACCTGGCACCAGGCGTTTCATATCTGGGGTGTGGCAGACGAGGCTATTCGAAACGGTTCTCCATCTATCCGCTTCGAGGACCTCGATTCCATATACTCTGCTCACCAGGATAGACAAGGTATAAAGGTTCAGCTGCTACTTGCTTCCCGGCACCTAAACACATCTAATCCCCCTCTGCTATGCTCAGAACGCACCTCACAGTCCTTGAGACGAGCGCCTGTCGTTACCCACTGTCACCAGTATTCAAGCTTCCTCGATCGGATTCTCAAAGCAGCCATGGTCAGGACTGGTACTCCATTACCTACCGCCAATTCCACATCGATGTCGAATTATTCGCCCGGCATTGGTCACGCACGCTAACCGAAAGCGGGATAGCTCTGGGTTCTGTAGTTGGACTATGGTCGGTTTCAACCCTTGTCAATCTAACACTTGGTCCTAAAATTTCGACAGGATTGGGGGTTACACTTACAACGATGTTTTGAACATCTACGGCATGTCCAGAGCTGGTAGGTTATGCATTTTTGGTCGACCTTTCATCGAGTTAATGTGATACAAAGGTTTCGTTCCCCAGCTTTTTTCTTTGCGATTGCCGTCTCCCGAAGTAATATTCGAATTGCTTCAAAAGGCGAACGCCAAAGCACTTGTCTATGAATCGGCATTCGCTCCTGTCCTCCGAGAAAGCCCGGTTCCTGCGTATCTGGCCATTCGTCCCGAAGATATCGAGGCAACAGGATATCCCTTGCCTGAGCTACCCCGCGCGAAGCCTGAAGACATCGCCTTTTTTTTCCACACTAGCGGCAGTAGTGGTGGCAGTCCCAAGGTTAGAAAGCTATGGAATAGCAGCATTCTGATCGTCAATGCTTACAATTCACCGCACTGCAGTTGGTCCCATGCTCCCATCGCTGGTTAGAAGCCACAGTAATGAAATCAAACCAAACCTGCGTGCCTCAGAATCCGGAGCGTCAAGATGTAACAGTTTGGATGTAAGTGGCGTTCGCGCATGATTGTAGAGCGGGTTTTGAACCCCACTTTCCAGGGGAAGCATGTGTCACATCGGCCAGACGTTCAGTGCGCTAGGTTTTGCTTACCCTCGGCTTTCTGAAGCTAACTTTGATCTTTTTCTCAAAGTGTTAATCGGCAGGTGTGTATTATCTAACTGGTTGCCGTGCTCTCGTTACTGACTCCTCTTTTCAGCCTTCAGCACGGCGCATGTGTCATCCAACCCACCCAGATTTCATTTTCTTCCGAGGAACTGGTTGCGATGGTTCATCGCTGCGGACTGAATCGTTTAAATCAGTTTGCAGCTTTCTTGGCGAATCACCTTAGGGCCTCGCGCTTGGACCCCAAGCTTCTCTCTCTCTTCACCAGCCTCGATGAGGTGCTCTACAGCGGCATGCCGCTTGCCCGGGAGGAGGAAGAGTGGGCGTACCGTAACGGCATCAAGCTGAGGGTAAGATCGCCATGTTATACTCTAGCCTATTATTCTAAATCCTATCGCTCCAGAATTTGTTTGGCAGCACTGAAGCCGGCGCGACATTGCTCTCTGTAGGAGGCACCGGGGGGAGCGCAGCCCTCCTGCAGCCGCTCGCGGGAACATCGTACCGCTTTGTGCCTTCTGGAGGTGATGCGGAGGCAGAGGCAGCGCACCACTCGACTGCACGGTTGTTCGAGTTTGTCATTCTCGCCGAGTCGGGTGACTGCCCCCACCCTTCCTTGCGTGCTGGCGACGGCCACTTCCACACCGGGGATCTCTTCCAAGAGGTAGCGCCAGGACAATATGTGTCTCGCGGCCGAGACGACGACTGGATCAAATCCGAGAACAGCTTGCGTTGCGATACAAAGTACGCCGAACTCAATTGCACTTTGAGCGTAACCTAACCCTTTCTTCCAAGGTCCATTGAAGACCATACGCGAATGGTCTGTGGGAGCTTGATTGGCGAATGTATCGTCGTAGGCTCGGGTCGTCCATCTCCAGTACTATTCGTCGAGCCGAATACGGACATGGACCCAGAGAAGCTCAAAAAAGATATCATTCGGAAGACAAGGCAATTTCATTCGCGCCGCTACCTTCACGAACGCATCACCTCTACGAGCCGCATAGTCGTCGTCCCCGCCAAAACTCTCCCTCGAACGCTTACCAAGGGCAATATCCGCCGCAAAGCCGTCGAGGAGGCCTACAAAATCCAGCTCGATCAGATCTACGCCTGTTGAACACCATAGTAAACCAAAATATTGTATAGTTAATATTTAACCCACTATAGCTGTATCTTTACGCCATTATTATTCGTAAAGCCTCTAATCCTGGCCCTACTATAGCTCGCCCCAAATGTATCGTACTAGCTACTATATTTCTTCTTACCTGATGTATCTTACGAAGAATGAATGTTTTGGAATGCCGAAAAAACAGAATGACCGACGAACGAAAAGGTCCATGGAGCCCGATTCAGGCGAGGTAGTTTCGGCTTCATTATATTACCCCAAGGAGCGGCCAAGAGGGTGAGGTGAACAGACTTGTGCTTGTACAGAATGCCGCGACCGCGCGTTCTTTAGTTGACCGTCGGTAACGGCAAAATCCCATCATCATATTCCTATGTCAAACACAAAATGCGCAACCTGAGAACTGGCAGGCCGCCGGATATATCCAGTGACCATATTACCAGCCTCAGTGGGGTTGGAAAAAGATGGATTGCAATGGTCATGGAACGGCGGGATAGATGCCAGATACAGAGTGATATGATGTGTCAAGGCGAGTGAGTTTAAAAGTCCATCAGACGCTATGCTGTGGGAGGACACGGCGGCGGAGTCCGGGAGAGCGGGGAACAGCGGAAGGTGCTGCTTATAGAATATAGGGCCCGGTGCGTTTGGTTGGGAGGAATTTGCCGGGGCCAATGCCCAGTTGGTGAGGACGGTGACAGGGTTGTGAGAGATGCGAAATGTTTGCAATGCACTGAATACATGCTGAAGTGGAGTCGCACTGTTGCTCGGGAGACCAAGGGGGCGCAGCTGTTCCGCGGTAAAGCGATCTGACCAGTAAAAGGCGCTCAGGGAGTCTACTGCGACAAGTGCGATGTCGGCGTCTGGCATACGCGCTGTCTGATAAGCGGGAAGGTTGCATATGGACGCAGCAAGCTGCGCTGTTGAGGCTGGACGGAAGACATGCAACTTCCGCAGCGCCATTTCGGCGAGAAGCTGTGTATCATCGGACGAGTCATTGGACCGCGACAAAGCGCGCGAGAGACGGGATATGAGCAACTCGCGGAATTTGCGGGTGTCGAATGTGCCCTCTGTGTCAAAGACCACAGCCGCCTTGCCCCAGCCACCCAAGGAAATGAACTTGTGGGAAGTCGGAATTAAGCAAGTTGCCACCAAAGAGTACAAGAGCTGAGTTTTGCCCGAGCCGGAGGGGCCCTGGATTTCGAGGACATCGCCCCAGTGCAAAGGGCCGAGCTTTGGTATCGGGACGGGGGGCGGCGGTGCTGTTGTGCGGACTGAGGTCAAAAGCTAGCTTACCGTCAGGAAACACGCTGATTTTGTGGTTTTTTGTAAAGCGTACAGAAAAGAGGGGCTCTGAATGAATCGCGTCGAGCATGAAGCGGAGGTGGTGGCTGCACGAGACAAGCTGAAGGCACGTGGAACACTGATCGCAACGAGGGCAACAATTTATCCATCCGCAAACGTCTTTACCAACATGGCGACAACGGCCAGAGCCTCCCCGCCAGCTCGACGCACCCCGCCGTCCTCCACGTCTCCCCCCGCCGTCCATTACCCGTGGCGCAACTGCTCGTTCCGCTGCCCCGCGCGTTTTCTTCGTCGCTTGCACCCGCAGGCGCACGTCGGACGTCCCTCAAGGCCGTCCCAGCGGCGGCAGCGGCATCCCAGGAGCCCCGCGACGCGCTCTCGGCATCCCTGAAGCAAGAAACGGACCAGAAGGAGCAGGTGGGGCTCCAGCAGCTCGTTCTTCGTTCAGTGCTTACCCTTCCGTCAGCTGCTCGTCCAGGTGCAGAACAAGGACCAGACAATTGCCACCCTTTCGTCAGAGAACGCGAACCTCACCTCGGCCTTGAATGCCGCCGAAGTTAGAATCAATGAGCTTTACACAGATCAGTCGCGCTCCGAGCACGACCTTGCTCAGCGCATAGAGATCTCCGAGAATCTGAGAGCCCAGGTTCGCGAACTAGAGAAGGAGAAGAGAGACGTCCAGCGTCGCTACAACGAGCAGGTCAGTCCTTGCTCCCGGCACATCTCCGAGGCTTTGCTAGCATACTCAACCTTTCTTCCAGACGAGCACCTTCGAAGCCGAGCGCCAGGCACTTTACGACAATGAGCAGCATCTCAAGTCGCGTATCATGTCCTTGACGCAGGCCCGGAAGCAGCCCGAGCGTCCCCACGGCGATGCTTCCTCCCCCACCGCCGACACCGAGTCCCTCGCCGAGGTCGAAGAGGAAGAGACTCAGCCGGCGGAAGCGGAGCCTTCCAAGCAGGATATGGATGACCCAGAAACGGAGCCGGCAGAAATGACTTCGCTCCGTCTCGAGCTGTCTACTCTGTCTACTTCTTACGCCTCCCTCCAAAGTACCTTGGTTCTACTTCAGACCCAGTTGGTCGATCTCAAACGGGTAAACCACGAACTCCAGGAGGAGAATGAAAGCTACATGATCCTGCTGAGAGAGAGGACCCTCAGTGGGCAGTTCGACGTCATGAAACAGGTCGGCGGAGGGTCCAGCGACGATGAAGACGACGAGGATGATGAGGACGAAGGCACCAATGGTGATGTCGGCAGCGTCCGCAGTGCGCCGCGCAGTGTCCTCGACAAAGTCGAGGAAGAGGATGATGCCCAAGAGGACACCCTCGAGCAACAGCTGGAACGCAGTCTTGCCCCACCGCGGGACACGGATTCGCCAACTTCGCCGCGTCCACTTGGGCGTGGTGGGCGCAAGCGGACAGGGTCTCAGTCTCATTCCCCGAGCATTCGCGGAGAATCACTTGCAGACCTGCCCATCACTGGCCCTGGGCTCGATCTCGCCGCAGAGCTGGGACGCGCTGAGAACAAAGATATTCTCGATGGTAATGTGGTCGAAGAGCAGGACCGTTCTGTTCTCAACACCAAGAAACGCTCCAAGAAGGTCTCGAATGGCCGCAAGGATTTGGATGCTTCTGGCGTGGAGTCGATGAGCGACGTCGATGCCCTCCGCACAGAGGTCAAGTCGCTCAAGGACGCCAACAAGGCTCTGTCGCTCTACGCGTCCAAGATTATCGATCGTATCATTTCTCAGGAAGGGTTCGAGCATGTCCTTGCTGTAGACTACGAGAAGGAGCCTCAAACGCCGTCCACCCCAGGCCCTATGAAGACGCTCCCTGCAGTTCTTCCACTCGTGAAGCCACGACCGCAATCTGCCATCGTTGGGCGTTCCACATCCACCCCAGGAAACCCCGCATTCGGAACCTCCCCCTCCCTTCTTCCCTCCTCGCCCAGGATCGGCTCGCCACCAAACCCAAAGGTTCAGCGCCGGTCGCTCTCATTCGACTGGAAATCTTTCTCTCTCTTCAGTGGCGATAAAAAGCCGGAGAACCCGAGTCTGAGGCCCCTGACGCTCAAACCTGGCCAGAGCGCTGTGACCGGTGCGCGCAAGCTTGAGACGCATGAGGACGAGAATGACCGCCGCGAACGCGAGCGTATGAACGCGACGATGAAGCTGATGGGTATTCAGCCGCAGCCCTCGCCTGTGTTTCCGCCGTCCGTTCCGACCCCACCGGCGGCCAGCGTCCCCTCAACACCCTCACGCCGCTTCTCGTTCTTCGGCCGCTCACCAGCTCCAGCTCCTCCGCCCACAGACAGCTCCGATACCTCTTCGGTGCACTCGAACGGCAGCAACGCACGCGTTGGGCTTGGGATTGGCCCGCCTAGCCTTACGCAGGAGGCTCTCGAGCACGCCGAAGCGGAGAACTCCCTCGCCGCTCTCGATGCACATGAGCGGACGCTCAGCGCAGAAATAGCGAAGGGCTCGAGCAGCGGGTTCACTGAGATCGCCCCGCGAAAGGCTGGCAGTCGGCGCGGCAGACGGAGTGCCGGTGGCAGCAGCGGCAACGGGAGCACGGTGTGGAGCGCGGGCGAGGACGACGACGAGTAACGATTTGGCATGATGGAGTTTCGAATCGACTCAAGGTAGAAACGCACGTATGTTCACACATTTTTATTTCATTCCTGGAGGTATACATAATCTTATGGCCGCATTCTAATACCACTGTTACGGTGTACTTGCAAAACATCTGTACATACCCACATCGCATAACTATTCTTGCATTGACGATCTTCAGTGTTGCAGCAGAGTGTTTTGCGCATGGGTGCGAATGGTCTGGAAGGGATTGGAGGAAAATTCGGCATTCGCGAGTATGAGGGGATGTCGCAGTTTTTCCATTTGGCTGCGAAGAAATGTCAGGGATGGTCCGCAGCTTTCCAAGGAAACGAATCGTACAGTGCACGTTGCCGTTGTGCTTTCGATAGCGGAGCAGCCCTACCTTCTCCAATCTGCCCCGGCTTGGGCTTTGTTTTTTTCTGCTTGGGTTCCGCCTCATCTCCGGCCACCATTGCCGCAGACTCCGCTGGCTCGTCCGCCGCATCATCGTCCACTTCCGCGAGAGCGAGCTGTATATCGTCCAAACCACTTCCAAGCTGCTCCTTGGCCTTGCGCTTTTGCCGTCGCGCATGGGATTTTGAGTACGGCGAATGCGTCGACTCGAGACGCTGCAGGAGCGCCTCCCGCTTCATCATTTGCTTCTCCTTCTTCTTCAATGTTACGGTCTGCGGCTCTGCGTCCATGGCGTTTAGTAAATCTGCTGCCTTGCGGGTTGTTTCGTGA
The DNA here is from genome assembly GCA_029233265.1 of Mycena alexandri. Classification (NCBI taxonomy): domain Eukaryota; kingdom Fungi; phylum Basidiomycota; class Agaricomycetes; order Agaricales; family Mycenaceae; genus Mycena; species Mycena alexandri. The sequence goes on along the minus strand of JARJCM010000033.1, from coordinate 23,216 downwards.
GCGAGATATTGCGCTATGAAGGGCAATAACTGTACCGATTGCTCCGCAGCGCCGCCAATCTCAACATGTTCGACTGCATTGTCCTGCACCGCGAACTGACGTTTACTAGATAGCTTAACGGACGGATCGTGACCGGCCACGCGTTTCCGACGGTCTTTGGGCTGAGCGCGACATGAACGAACCACACATCGAGCAAGGACGCATACTGACCATTTTTGGAAGTAGAGAGAAAGGCAAAGTTAGTGATGCGGCCGACGAGATGCGAATTAAGCAGTGTACAACAACGCGTATAGGTAATTTTCCAAGAAAAAAAAAAAAGTCCTACTCAGTGGCCCCGAGTTCTAGAGAAGGTCGCGCATCCTCGTCGGAAATATCGTCCGCCACGTCTTCTCGCGTTTTTACCTTTTCGTTGTCTAGCCCCACCACCACGAAACTGAGTAGCACGAGAAGCGCGCCGAAAATGACCTGCCCACGCGTGAACCTGCCCAGGATAAAGTCCCCGATGACCGCGAGAGGGATGGTCAGGCTTAGGCCAACGGTCACCACGAGCGGCGTGGTCTTCAGCATCGCCAGGACGTATAAATAGTCGCTAGAAAGTGTTATTGCCATCTTCGGCAGCTGTTAGTTAAAAAGACGGGACGACGCGAGCGGTCGCGTACATTTATGGCCAGCGCAGTAACGGCCGAGCCATGCGGGAGCTCAAATGTCTCTACGCCAATGATGTGGAGGAATATCCCGATTGGCCAACAGGAAAGGATGTTGAAGAGCCCGACGAACCCGAAGAAGAGTTGCATGTCGACGCGCGACTCGGAACGCATGCGGACCTTCAGCAGGATCACGTAGAGGGCGTAGAAGACGGCCGAGATGAGCGCAAGGGAGTCACCCAGGATTGGGCGTGGCGCAAGTTCCGTTGAATTGGCTAGCGGTCGAGAGGCGGCTCCACCGGGTTGTCGAGGCTGCACCGAATCGGATAGAGATACAAGCAGGACGCCACCGAAACTGAGGTCTGTGTGAGATTAAAGTGGCGGCATACCGCGAGGCACTAACCTCGTTAAAACGGCGGCAATCTTCGCCAGAGTGAGCATTTCGACGCGAAATATTCGGCCGATGGCCAGTGTAAAGAAACCTGAGAAACGTTTAGAGGGAGGTAATGATTCATCTAACGGACCTCACCGCTCATGCTGCTCAAAATAGTAGCGCTGGCGACGCTGGTATAGTCAAGAGACGCATTAACCGCCCAATTAGCAGTGAACCTATCCGGGCGTCGTCAGGATCTATCTGGGCACCCAGCGATTGACTTGCCATAAGAAACAAAACACGAAAGCAAGTCTAGCAGTCTCGCGGATGGTCAACGGAGGTAGTTCTTCCTCAGACGAAGAATGTAATATTGGCGGGTCCTGCGTAGAAAAATTATTGTCGCAACACACCACTCGCAACACACCCAACGCACCTCGGGTTCAGGCCGCTCATCTGCCTCGGGGTCGATGGCCAAGCGCTGGTATTGCGCCCTAGCAGGAATCGGCACGCGATTCGAATAAAGTGCGCAACGGATCAACGTACCTACCGCGTCGGACCCCGCCATCCTCCAAGCCCCTCCGTCGCCGCCACCATTCCCGTAGCTTCCAAGGGACGAGATACAGCGCAAACGCGCTCGTATTCATGTATGTGACCCTTCGCAGAGATGAGCACATAACGCCAGCAAGCCGAGCAACACCGGAACCCACAGAAACGGTTTCTCGAATCCGTCCTGGTACATGCCCTGCGCGCACAGAGTTCAGTCAAGCAGACCACAAGACGAGGGCGGACAGATAGATAGACCTGGGTGACAAAGTTGGAGGACGTCCATAGAACAACAACAATCAGGAGGAGCCCAATGCCAATACCGTAGTCGCGCGTCGCCCTAAGGCGAGACAGTGCGCGGCCTGGCGACACCGACTTTCCCCGCGACACACTGCGCGGCGGGTGCGCAGGAAACGTGTCCATCTCGAGCGTCTCGAGCGTGGAGGTAGCCTCAGCAGGCATTCATTTGGTTGAAGCAGAAGTAACCGGTTATGGCAATTGAAGGATTACATTGCGCAATTGCATTTACACGATAAAAATACAGGGAGCGGTATAAATAATGGTGCATGTATGTGTGGGACCCTTGTGTGTAGTTCCAGAGTGGAAAATATAGTGTAAGATACGAACGCGAAATGGGTGTGTGTCATGACATTGACCGCACACCTCCCGCCGGGTTATGATACTTGATTTTTTCAAAAATCCGGTAGAGACTGATGATGAGGTTGGCGCAATAAGCAAGCAAGCCGAACAGAACTAGACATATCAGTGCTGTTCCAAATTAAAAGGTCAGATATCTATCTAGAACGTCCGGCGGCGAGTACCTGCCTAGTTGATCGTCGCAACGCTTGTCCCCGCTGACAGGGTCTGAGGACTGCGGTCGAGGGATAGTGCTGTACCATGATATCGTAGACGCCGATGTGCACGGGATAACCGAGGTAAAAAAGTTGTCAAAGGACAGAGACAGCGCAGCGGACCACGCGCAGATGAAAAGGACTTCAAAAAGAGTGTGAGCGAGTTTGGCGGAGGTGCGCCATAACCCAAGCGGACGTCCAAAGTATTCAAGCTACGCAGAGTCAACGCACTGATCGGACAGTTGAAACGAAACGGCGTACATAGATCGAGGACATGACGTGAACGAGCGTGGGCGGGGCAAAAATGATAACCAAAGTTCTGGCTTCGGTCAGTTGCACGGAACCACGGGTAGATGATCAACGGAAAAACATACGGGGAGCTGCCCAACTCGCCCATGGTGTGCATCCGCCGTTCGATTAAACGTATTCGGATAGCAATCGCCAGCGCCGTGGTGGTGAAGAGGATATTTATACAACGGAAAAGCTGCTTTGGTTGTGAGAACAAGGTCCGAAGAAGAAAACGACCCAAACACACCAGGGGCACATAGGCATTAGATAGAATAAAAGCACGTAATCGCTTCCGCCGCCGCTGCCAGACGGTGCGGTGCTTATCAGGGTCAACGGGGGAAGAGCCCTCGTCCTCGTCTTCAATGTCCTCGAGGTCGTGGTGGCCTGCCGGACCTTGAGCACCAACGCGAGAGGTCCACGGAGCGTCCCAGCCAGGCGTCGCATTATGCTGTTGTGTAAACGCCGAGGCAGGTGGAGTAGGGAGCGTGATGGACAAATTCCAGTTGCGGTTCATAGACTGGCCGCGGTTGCGCCGGGGAAAGGTGCTGCCGCCCTGGGTGGGGAGCCAGGACATGGAACGGTCCTTGAACGAGACGCTCTTGCGCTCTGGTTTCTCCTGCATGGGGACCATATTGCTGGGATCGAGCGCAGCATCGGAGTCGCCCCGAGGGCGAGTAAAAGCCCACCAGCGACTGGGGGAGTTTGAAGCATAGGTTGACTGGAAAGAGGCGACGGAACGCGAGTCGGTTGCATGGTGGGTGTCTGCGAAGCCAGGGTGCTCATCTGTGGGGGACGGTGGCTCATCCTTTGCCCAAGCTAAAGGGGGGTGAGTGATGAAAAGTTGAGATCGATGGATGGGCGTACGGGGGGATGTAATGACGGATGGGACGGGCGGGGGAGAGTGCACACGCACAGTGCGGACGCTCGGGGACGCGTTCAGCGTCGAGCTCGAAGCCCGCAAGCTTGAGCTCATCGTGGATCGAAGTAAAGATCTGCGGTCACGCGCAGCATTTGGCTTTTACCCTTCTTGGCTCTTACTGCCATCTACTCACCATGGAGGAAGCAATGGTCCCCTCGCTCACCGCCGCTGGGTGTGTACACCTCAATTCACTGCAATTTCGCTGTTCATCCTCCGCGTAATAGCATCGGCTCGCGGTTCGTGTCGCAGGACGATGTAGACACTGCGAAACAGCGCCGCGACGAGCAGTGGAAGGCCGCATATGCCCGGCTCGGTATGGAGCCGCCTCCACAGCAGCAGGAAGATTTCTCCGACGGTCGCAGTCTCGCGGAAGTGAGCACAACAAGCAGCTTTTATTGCACCGTGTATTGAATCGACTCTTTTCCTCTTGGTGTGACGCGTAGAAACTCGCTGCCAACAAGGTATATTTCTTTGCGTCTCTAGTATACATATACTGATACTGTACAGATTGCAAAGCAGGAGGAATGGGAGGAAAAGACCAAACTCGCCAACCAGTTCCGCGCACTCGAGGAGGACGAGATCATGTTCCTCGACTCGGTGCGTGAACGGCAGGAGGAGGAGGAGCGCCAGCGCAAGGAAAAGGATGGAGAGGAAGTGCAGAACTTTAAAGAGTACATCGTCTCCGCCGCGCTCCACCTTTTCTAACTCGTTCCAGAGCCGTTGCCGCCCGCAATAACGTAGTCAATAACCCGCCGCCGATGGCACCCAAACCCGCGGCAGTCGCCCCGTCCAAGCCCCCCGCAGCACCGGCTCGCAAGAAGGGTCCGCTCAAGGGCGTTGTAGTGAAGAAGAAGGCCAAACCCGCTGCTGCCGCCGCGCCAACTGCCAAAGAAGACGCGAAAGACAAGGACGATCAGCCGGACGCTAAACGACGTCGAATATCGGAGGCGTAGCTATTGTACAGTATCCATAAATTATTATCCGCGCTTTGTTGGGACGCTCGGTGTCGGCGTCCATCTTACTCGGTTCAAATCTTGAGCTTTCTGCTTCGACCATCCCACCCCGCGATCTTGTCCATCGCCTCTGCTCTCCGCGACGCCGCAACAGTCCCCATGGTCGTCCGGTCGAGCAGCCGGCGCGCCGCGGGCGTCAGACTCCCCGCAGCCTCCGAACGGCGTGGCGTCCAGCTCGGCGGCGCCATCGACCCCTTCTTGCCCGCACTCCCACTCACGGGCGTCCGCGAGATGCCTGGGGTGCGACCACCGAGTCCCAGCAACCCCGCCTTGACGCGCAAGCTCTTTGATGCGTTGTTGGAGAGTTTGTGGGAGATGGTCTCGCGCGACGTCGGCGCGGGAATATGGAACGGCGTGCTCGGCGGCGGGAGATGGTCCTCTGACTGCGATATTATGCGTGGCGTCGCGTTGAGCGTGCCCCAAGTCATAAGCTGCTTGACCGCGGCGGGACCCAGTTCCGACGGAGTGGGTGAAGGCAAGTTCGGAACGAGCGAAAAGTTGTTTATTGTCGGGGATCTCGGACGGTCTGCGGGATCGTTTAGTGAGGCGCGATCAACAGCATGCAATGAGACTGACAAGGAGTGCCCATGATTGCTGCATTTACGTAGCTTCGTGTGGGACTTGGGGGCGCGGACATGGATCGGGAGTTCGAGCGCCAGTCATCTTGCTCGAGGAGACGAGTGCTGTTGTGGACGATGGCGCGGGGGTCGCCCGTGGATTCTGAGGGCTTGGTGTGGTACGGCGACTCGTCTGCGTCGGGGGCGAACATGAGCGAGTTGCGGGCCTACAGCGAATGAATATTTAGAAGAGAGCCGGGAGAATATTTGTTACCTTGAATTTCCAGCCATCGACGGAGGCGGAGCGAGTGTCCTTTTGCCGCGCCATGACGTCGACAGCGGGCACTACAGCGAGGGCCAACTCTGGCTTGTCCTCGCCGTCGTCGTCGTCGTCCTCGCCGTCATTCTCCCCGTCGTCCTTCCCCTTCCCCTTCGCGTCCTCAATGAGCCCCGCCGGCGTCGGCGCCTCTATGCGGAACTTCTCCCTCACACCGACAAGACTCTGTGGCTCAATCATAAGCCTCTCCCGATCCGCAAGCAGCCGCTCCTTTTGCGCCTCCACCCGCTTCTGCGCATCCCAAGCCCAGCCCCACTTCTCCTTGCGCTTGCGGTTCTCCTCGTCCAGAATCTCCGTGAAGCTCGAGTTGTCCTCGGACGTATAACGCGCCTGGAAGTTGTCGAGGCTGAGGTCGGCATCGTACCGTGCCCGCTTGGACGGCCCCTCGCCTCGGTCTCGCGGTGTGCGCAGAGGCGTCTCGGAGGGTCCCCCGCCGTACGGTGTACGTCCGGGAGTCTGCAGTGGCCTGCGCGGCGTCCCGCCAATCTCCTCGAGGCGGCGGACCGAGGCGTTGATGAGATGCGGGTCCTGCGACTGCAGCGCATCGAGGTAGCCGTTGGTGGCATCGAGGTGCACCAGCGACGGGAAGAAGTCGCGCGCGATAATCTGCGACAGCGCTTCCATGTATTCATCCTCCTCCAACACCAACTGCCGATTCAGCGACCGCGAGGACGAGGAGGAAGACATAAGTGCGTTAATTAGGTAAGGAAAGTAAGCGTAAAAACATAATATATTCGTGTACAACATATAGATTTCTATCCTGTCCCGTATTACATCGCCGTGCTCCCTGACCGTGGTCGAAGGCCGTCTGCGCTCTTGCGCCCGCCCGTGCTGCTCGGCCGGCCAATCCGGCTCTGCGACAGTACCGACGGAAGCGGCTTGGGCGCTCGTACCGTTACATTCGCGTGCCCGCCGGGTAGCTGTGGGAGCACTTTGCCCCCGTCGCCGTATCTCGAACTGCTCAGCGACGATGGCGTGCCTGAGCTAGGTCGCAGTGGTGCGGGCATCGTCGTTGGCCGGTCCCGGTGCTGCGGCGGGTCAGGCGGCGGCGGCATCGCGGCGGTACTCGCACCCAATACCCCCAACGAAGATCGCTTCGATGAGTATGGATTATTGGGCGCGGACGGCCCTGTAGACCGCTTCAGTCCGCTTGCTCCTGCCGTTGAAGAGTGCGCATACAGACCCCCAGAAGGAATCGGTAAGAATGTCGGTGTGGAGGGCCGAGATGAGGAAGAGGACGATGAAGGGATGGAAATGGTGGTAGAACCACCGGAAAGTCGTGATTGTGGTCGCTTCAGACCGCTGGGAGGTAGAGTGCTCATATTCAAAGGATTGGGTTTGGTGGCGCCGGGGTTTGGCGACATGGCGGCGGAAGTGGAAGCTGCAGGACGGAATGGAATCATACCGAGGGGGCTCGACGCCCTTCGTCGTTCCCCCGCTTTTGGTTTCGGCGGCGATGGTGTCTGTTCGATGACTAAAACCCATCCAGCAGAGTCCCGCTTCTTGCTCTTCTCCGTTTCGCTTTCTGAACTGCGCTTGGATTCCTCAGTAGTTCGTCGCGTAGAAGTCAAACTCTCCCAGCTTGCGCGGACAGAGGATTTGCTGGAGGCAGCTGATGCTGTAGACCCGTTGGTCATGGTGGAGGCCGCAAGCGCATTCGCGTTTGGCCGTCCCGTAATGCTACCCATTCGTAGTCGCGGAACGCGCGTGTGGATCTTCTGCTCCAGGTTCCGTACGCGGGCTCGCATCTCGGAAACCATCTGCACACCCTTGTTCTTTGAAGTTGAGGCCGTGCTTGAGGTGGAATTTGTGCTCATGGCTGACGGATTGCGGGCCGTTGGGGGCCGATAGTTGGGGGATCGCGGGCTGTAGAAAGAAGGGAGAGTGCTGGAACGGGCTATGCCCGAACTTCCTGGGGGCGTGGATATGCTGGATTTGTATGGTGCGGCGCCTGAGCGGTTGACCAACGCGGATTGGGCCTTTGCTCGTGGAGTAGTGTCCACCGAGGGAAGACTATCCGTGCTGGGGGTCAGGTCTTCGAGTTGAAGATCCGCAGGCGCCGGGGTGTTGAGGAGATCATCCTCTGAGTGAGGGGTAAGATGGGGGAAAAGAGAGGAAGGGGCAATGGAAGTATTGTCCGATGCGGGCTGGGCCGCTAATTGGTCTTTCAGTATGGAGACCTCTACGTTGGCATCTGCGAGGCAAGTTTGAGGCTACTCGTACTGCAGTATCGGCCCACGCACCTCTTAGCTCGTCCTTGAGCCGCTGACACTCCTCCTCAAGGTTTGCTTTGTCGAGAAGCTCATGCTCGAGCAAAATCTTCTCCTCCAACGCGCGCGAGTATTTAGACTCCATGTCCGCGAGACTCGAGGACACGGCCCGCTCGTTGCGTTCGAGGTCGTCGGTGCCCATTTCGAGCTCCCGGAGCTGGACCTTGGCTTGCTGGTGCTCCTGTCGCAGCTTATCCAGTTCCCGCTGGAGAGTAGTCGTGGTTGTGTTGTGGGTTGTCTGCAGAGACACGAACTTGGACTGTACACTCGCGAATGTTTAAATTTCAGCAGTATCACAATAGCGAGGGGACGCGCACCTTCCATTCGTCTCGCTCGGTCTCTGCGCGAGCAACCTTGACCTTGAGATCCTGCTGGGACTTCTCGGTGCGCTGGAGCTCAGCTTCAAGCTCTGCCTCGAGCTCCCTGCTTGCTACTTGAAATTCGTCCAGTTCGGCGCGGGTTTCGGCCAGCATGTCCGCGACCTTTGCGGGCCATGAGTGCTTGCTACAACACCGTTTGAGTGGGTTTTTTTCACCTCATTGTATTTCTCGCGCCAATCGTTGGACGAGCTGTAACTGAATCGCAAGAAACATTCAACAAAAGCGGGTTACAGCGCGAGATGGATTTACCTGAGGTGGCCATCATCCAAAGACATGAGCCGGGCTCTGGTCTCTCTTAGGGGGTCAGTCGACTTGAGCACGGCAGTCATGCTCTGCAGGCGCACAGAGGAAGCGCAAGCAATATCCGAAGCAGAGTCTATTTGGTTCAGTTTCGGCAAAGCCTGGCAACGCTAGTGGCTGTGCTACTAATGTGATTCAAACGCGACGTTTACAAGAAATCTATTCAGGCTTTGCACATTTTCGTTTTTCTAGTCTGCCCGTCTCTGGACACCTCATACTTTGCCATGACACGGGTACCATCCTGAATATCAGGTCGGACAACCGCCAACAAGTAAAGTTGAGCTTCAGGGACTCACGTTTTCCCTGCTTCGCTCACCGCAAACACGACGCCCAAGTCGTTTCTTGCCGTCGTGACAAAATAACTACGCGCGTCGCCCAACGAGATCTGGCATGCGTGTTAGCAGTAAAAACCTTGACGCGTCGCACCTACCACAACCCCGCGTACAACATCCCCACCGCGGAACTGAGTCCCCAATTTTGACGCGGTCTTTTTCCGTCGCGCGCACGTCCTGCGATCCGAATCACGCCCGTAAACTCTTCACCGGCAGGCAAGGGCACTCCATCGACTACAGATATTGAAAGGGTGGCCTGCAGCGGGGACAGACGAGTAACAGAGCCCAAAACGACCGAGTTGATTGCGGGGGGTCGCGGTCGGACGCGAGAGATAGATAATACCTGCGTTGTGTTATTGTTGCGCGTAAAAAAAATTCAATTGCATTGCACTCACCGGACCCTCCTGCTGGGGTATCCCAACAAGACTAGCTCTCAGCTCTGAGTCTCTGACATATATGCCCTCCGCCCAGCTGAGGCAGAGGGCCACTGCGAGGCTAACGGAATGGGTTGACCGGGAAGAACGTAGGAAGTCATATCGGAAGAGCGAGTTTGCTTTTGTTTTCTGATTCCGATTATTCCCGGTCGACTTTCTTCTGGTCAACCATGGCCTCCCTCGCTCGCGTCTTCGCTCGCCGTACGCCGCAACATTCTGTCTCGCATTCCTCACTGACTCCCTCTCCAGGCCTCCATGCCTCTGCACGGAGAAGCGCGCTCTCGCAGTTTAATATGCCTGCGATGAGCCCGACCATGACCGAGGGCGGTATTGCATCGTGGAAAAAGAAGGAGGGAGAGTCTTTCGCGACGGGCGACGTCCTGCTCGAGATTGTGAGCATTTACGTGGCCAGTTCACCTTGTTAGACACCCTAACGCAGGCAAAAGGAAACGGACAAGGCGACGATAGACGTGGAGGCCACGGAAGACGGTATCCTCGCAAAAATTATTGTGCGCCACCAATATACTCTTGGCAAAATCTCCTAATGTCCAACAGGCCCAAGATGGCGCAAAAAACGTCTCGGTTGGCTCTGCCATCGCAATTGTTGGGGAGGAAGGAGATGATATCTCTGGGGCTTCGGAGATGGCCTCCAAAGCATCCGCGTCCAAGCCACCTCCCGCAGAGAAAGAGCCCGAGTCCGCACCTACACCCCCCAAGGAGGAGTCGGCACCTTCCCCACCGAAATCCTCTTCAAGCGCGCCCCAAAAATCCGACCTTCCGTCGGGTGACCGTATATTTGCCTCCCCGATCGCCAAAAAAATCGCACTCGAGCGCGGCGTCCCCCTCGGTAAACTAACTGGCTCTGGACCCAATGGACGCATCATCCGGGAAGACGTCGAGAAATACAAGCCGTCCTCCGCTTCCGAGACTACAACATCCACGTCCTCCCAGCCTCCCTCCGCCCAACTGCCCGACTACGTCGACACTCCCGTTTCAAACATGCGTCGCACCATCGGTTCCCGCCTGACGCAGTCAAAGCAGGAGCTACCGCATTACTACGTCACGGTCGATATCCAGATGGACAAGGTTCTCAAACTGCGGGAGGTCTTTAACAAGACCTTGACCGAGAAGGACAAGTCCGCCAAACTCAGCGTCAACGACTTTATTGTCAAGGCTGTCGCCTGCGCGCTGGCCGACGTTCCTGAAGCCAACTCGGCATGGCTCGGAGAGGTTATCCGAACGTACGATTAAACTTTCTTTCAATTCCTTCTTTCCATCTTGAACCCGGTTCGATAGATACAAGAAGGCGGACATATCCGTTGCTGTTGCTACTCCCACCGGTCTCATTACCCCCATCCTGAAGGATGCAGGCTCAAAGGGCCTGGCCACCATCTCGGCAGAGACCAAAGCCTTGGCCAAGAAGGCTCGCGACGGGAAACTCGCTCCCGCAGAATACCAGGCAAGTGTTTTCCCCTTGCTCATCCCACTGACTAACACCCAACCAGGGCGGAACGTTCACCATCTCTAACCTCGGCATGTTCGGTGTCTCGCACTTCACTGCCATCATCAACAGCCCGCAATCCTGCATCCTCGCCGTCGGCGCGACCGAGGCGACCCTCGTCCCCGCGCCCGAGGAAGAGCGGGGCTTCAAGACGGTGCAGATCATGAAGGTCACTCTGAGCTCGGACCACCGGACTGTAGATGGGGCGGTTGCCGCGCGGTGGTTGTCGGCGTTCAAGGGGTATCTCGAGAACCCCCTGACATTCATGTTATGATTTGAGCGCGCGTTTGGGCCGCCAAAATTATCGTCGTCGTCCAATGCTTTTTAGAGTTAGTTTGAGCTACCCAATTCGTTTCTCCTTCCGAGAGCCGGCGATCCCGGCTTCCGAGAGTACGAACGCCAACAGTCACAGTGACGGTGTTACATTACGCGCCTTTTTTTTCCCAGCACGAACAAAATACGAATGGCGACCGCGGCGTCTTCCAGCGAGTACGCCCATCGGGCCGAAACGTTATTCGCATGGGCGGAGGACTGTAAGCGCTTGGCGGTGCTGAAAGAAAAATTCGACAAGGTTCAGGCGGAATTGGAGGTGAGTGGCATCCTACGAATTGAGTGGGATTCAAATCTGAGAATCAGCAAACATGGTCCGAAAATGTTGAACTGAAAACGTACGAACTTTTAAACTGGCAATTGGGAGTCTTGACAGCGTATCTGCAGGGCATTGCAAACTTCGCACGCGCGCTCTGAGAGTCTCGAAGCGCAGATTCGAGGCTCTGACGCAGATCTTCAGGTTTATCGAACGCGCGCGGCGATTTTGGAAAGACAGGTTTCGGATCTTCCGCCTTGTGCAAGTCCGTGCCGATATATTTGCGTGCAGTTGACCGCGCAAGGAAAAACTATAAACGAGCAGAACTCGGAAATTCAACAGCTCCGAAGCAGACAGTGTGATGATACTGTTGGCCAAGAGACGCATTTCTGGCTTCTTGAGAACTATAATGGGCTTTACGCTGAACTGCACAGGGTCAAAGGTCAGCTAATCGATGAGGTATGCGCTCCGTTGTTCTTGGCTCGCTTCCTCAGGCTTCAGCGATTGATTAAAACAGACAGCCACTTTCCGGCGCAAGTCTGAGGTTCGTGGGCCTCGAATTTTATGCGCATGCTCCAATTATGTTTTCGTCTAGGAGCAGAATGCGTATATACGGCGCCTCAACGCCGAACTTGAGAATTTAAAGACCAATGTGAGTGACCAACCAGTGCGAGCGGTGCAAATTTAAATGAATTGATTATTTGAAAATAGCCACAAAATGTTGTCACCCCACAAAGTGCAGAGCGCCCAGCAGCGGTTTTGAATGCCGATGTGAGTGAACGACCAGTGCATCTGCAATGATGTCACATTTTTGACTCTCTTTAAACTAGGCGCGATCTCCCGAAGTCAGTGCAGAGCCCTCCCCGACCGCCGTAGATTCTACATCTCGACGTGATACTCCCCAAGAGCCCGAGTCAGCGTATACTCCGCAGGTTGTGAATGACTCGGCTCCTCAAACCAGTGGTGATGAGGTTCGAGCACCTCAAGCAGAGTCGACCAGTCGACTTTCAACCCCCATCATAATGAAATCGGAAATTCTGGTCGCCAAGCAAGAAGTCAAAGAAGAGGAATACGAAGAGGACATCGAGTCCCCTTCAACATACCTGACTCCTCTGCCTGATTCTCGCCGGAAGGAACTTAATGCATTTCCCGAGCTTATATTCGACGTTGTCGAATCCGCCGCGTCCGTGTTCAGTCGAGGCTTCCTGTCCACTAACCTAGGCGGTAGTCATCAGCCATTGATTGTAAGGTACGAAGAGCGCCTCTGTACTTGTAACCCACTCAATCTCATCAGTATCGCGTCGCAAAAACCTTTAGGCGAGGGCTTGCAACGTCAAAAAGTTTTTGTGCCCCAATCTAAGCAAGAACCCTTGGTGTCCAAGGTCTCCGGGAACACATGGCTACATGTTCGTGGGTCTCGGCAACGAAAGCGAAACCTTTCGAGAACCGGAGCAACTTAACTTGTTCCTCTCCGCTCCACCCAAACACGGTAGAAACCTCGAGGTGAAGTACCTCGGGCTCTACGAGGCCCGCCGCGTCCCGGAGCTTCTTGTCGCCGAATGGAACACCCTTTCACCCGCTGTAAGTGTTCTTCCGCGGAAAGGAAACCAAATCCGCTGAGAGCATGCTTCGAAGGTACGGGACAGCTACGCAGACATTGTGGCCAGCCGAGTGAAAAAGAAGGGGACGCAGAACGCCATTCACGACGCCACAAAAGCAAAAGATTCGCTCCGAGTACGACTGGGGTGCGCTGTCTGTCCCGTGTGTCCGTCTGATATGCGTTGGGTTCGACGAGACACTTCACGAAGGTTTATTGGCCGCCAATGGCTGGCATAAAAGGGATATAGATACATCAGACAGTTATAGCCCAGAGTCCCCAGACCCAAAACGACGAAAGCGAAATGTGTAGCTCGATAATTTCTTGTAGCACCCAGATGCATTACCAGCCCTAGATCATCGGGAGCCGGTTGAAATTTACTGAAAAGAAGAACCAGAGTCGAATACAGGCAAAATAAGTAAGAATCGAATACAATAAAATGAGCCGGAACAATCGGCAGGAATGCCGGGCGATCCTTACTGAGGTGAACGCGATCACGTGTGTGTCTTCAGCATAAATCGAGCAGTCAGTACGTGCTTAGTCTGTGTTTGACGGCCGAAAGAGGGTGATTACGAACCAATTAAAATTTTCCTTGCGCCATGTCCTCGTGCGGGCCCCCGTTGTGTAAAATTCGACTACAGACCAGTCATCGTAAACTTGTTTTTTCCCGGAGAGCCACAGTGGGACAGAGACCCTGATCGACCATCACAGGTTTAAACATCTGAGAAGGAATGGCGATATACTAGCCACAGAAAACGTTCAATTCTGTTCACGCCTACTCCTTTGTCTGCTCTTCCGGCCAATTCCAGAGTTGTTCGCCCAGTACCAGATCCGCCGCCTCTTTCCGCATTACTCCAACCCGTGCCCAGGGGATTAGGTAGCTAAAATAATGAAATATTTGTTTGCATTCTGGAAATGACGCACCTCGCCATTCAAGTCAACTGAATCCGAAGGAACACCACCGAAGGGGGCAGGGGAAAACATCCAGCCCTAGCATCTGGGCTAGCAAGGTCCTAAAAGTAAAGAAACGCACAAAAAGCATCATGAAAGCACCTGGCGTGTGCCTCTGGAGATCCGTTTTGTTGTTGCCGGGGTTTCCACTGGTCGAAACGATGCCCTCAGGACCGTACCTCCGCGCGAGGTCGTCGGAAAGAACGATGTTGCCAAATTTGCTTTCCATGTACATTTTGCAGACCCCAACTTTTTGCGCGCAGGTCTATCTGTAAGAGCATCTAAATGGATGGTATCGACGAACATCTGTGCTGAAGAGGACTGGTTGACGACACGAGCCTTCTTGTCAGGAGAAGACTGAGCGGCGGCGAGCAGAAGAGGAAGCAAACATTTCTGAGGACTCGGTAATGTCCCGAACTGCATGTCGAACCCTTGCTTGGTTAATTCTTCGATGGGAGTGTTCATAACTCCACTACCATTTCAGACAAGGTTTGGGACCGGACAGTGAATCACAAACCCATTGTTGAAAAGTACATCAAGTTGCGTCTCCTTCCTAGACCATTTTGAGAAAAAGTGTGCCTGAGAGGACAAGCAAACCTATGATTTAAATTCATCGGCGGCTCTTCGCACAGAATCAAGGTCGGAAAGGTCGAGCTGGATAAAAAATGCCTCTTTGCCCGTCCCGGACTTGAGCCGTGAGATGGCAGACTCGGCGCGCTCTTTGGAACGACTAAACGAATATTTAGTGCTCTTGCACTTGATGGAGAGTTGGATAATTATATTATTACCTGAGGCATGTACACCTTTCCGTTTTGGGCGACAGAGCCTTAGTTGCTATTACCGGCTGTTAGGGAGGATGGGAGGGAGTACATCGTTGACCGTAAACTCAGACCTGGGCGGAAAAGACTGAGCTATATAGCTGAAAAAGGAACCCCTGTCAAGCGCAGAGCAAAGTGGGCGTCCGAAGATCGACGACTGATGGACAGGCAGAGTATGTAGATGCGATTCGCTCATTCCAGAATCCGCGCAACGCGGTTCACAGTAGAAACAACGCCTGGTTCCAAGTCCAAGGCCTCCGGATCCAAATTTGGGCGGGGGGAAGGAGATCGACAATGTCGGCCCTGAGAAGCTTCGGTCAGCACCTCGCCGAAGCGAAGGGAGGAGGGAACGCAATGAGACCGGAGTTCCTAGGCCTTTTCATATAATGTCTCCTCCAAGAAAAAAAAAAGGAAAGCGGAACTTTGAACGTCGTTTTAGTTACGTAATCGATCGATTTCCGACTCTATCATGCCTGGACGCGTTCGAAAGGTCCCTCTCAAGAATCCTGGTTGGAAATCATAACGCGGAAAGACAATAGGCTAATTCGAGGCAGATCGACCCTACTTGGCCTTGGGACTGGAAGGGTCTGCTAACAAGTTCGGAGCGGGCGTGATCAAGCACTTTGAAGACGGCTCTACCTCTGTTCTATCTAACATCCGACACACGTACATTACGCCCCCCGGGGAAGGATTTCAGCCTCGCGACACTGCACTCCACCACCGTGAATGGGCTCTAAAAATCATCAATGAATGTCTAGTCAAGGCTGAAGTTTCTATGCATGATGTCGATTGTATCTGCTATACCAAAGGTATCGCCTCTTGCAGATTCAATTATCTATTTACCCCCTTGTCTTGAGGCCCTGGCATGGGTGCACCCCTCCAGTCGGTCGCTTTGATCGCGCGCACACTGTCGCTTCTATTCGATAAACCGCTTGTTGGCGTGAATCATTGTGTCGGCCGTACGTTATCCAAGATAACTGAGAGTCGAAATCTAATCTCAAGGAGCAGATATCGAAATGGGGCGCGAAATTACCGGCGCACAGAATCCCGTCGTGCTATATGTTTCGGGCGGAAACACGCAGGTAATCGCGTATTCACGACAGCGCTACCGAATCTTCGGCGAGACCCTGGACATTGCTATTGGGAACTGCCTCGATCGCTTCGCGAGAGTGATTGACTTGAGCAACGACCCCGCTCCAGGGTATAATATCGAACAGGAGGCGAAAAAGTATTGCATTTTTCAAATTGCCCAGCTCTTCTCAAATCTGGTTGCGTAATTGCAGAGGCAAACGACTCGTCCCACTTCCATACACTACCAAGGGCATGGATGTTAGTTTCTCGGGAATCCTTACGTCGATTGAAGCGTACACCCTCGACAAACGGTTCCGGTCAGACGGCCTGCCCAGAAATCCCAACGACGAAGATGTTATCACGCCTGCGGATTTGTGTTACTCCCTCCAGGAAACCATTTACGCCATGCTCGTCGAGATTACGGAACGGGCGATGGCCCACATCGGGAGCAAGGAGGTTCTAATTGTCGGAGGTGTCGGCTGTAGGCAACTAACTATTCATCACGATTATCGAGTTGATATATTCTGTTACAGCGAATGAGCGGCTGCAAGAGATGATGGGGATTATGGCCCACGAACGGGGCGGCAAGGTCTTCGCTACAGATGAGCGGTAACTGCAACATTTCGATCTACTTTATTTCGCTGATTCCAACTTCAAGTTTCTGTATCGACAACGGTATCATGATCGCTCAAGCTGGCCTGCTCAGCTTTCGCATGGGCTTCGAAACACCGCTGTCGAAGAGCACCTGTACTCAACGGTAAAGTCGCGGCGTTTTCTGATTTCCACACCACTAAATGCAGATCCCAGATTTCGCACGGATGAAGTTCATGTTTCGTGGCGTGCGTAGACTAGCATTGAGAAATCTAAATGTATATCTAGTGTATCAAGAAGCGACTGTCGAAGTAACCAGCTTCCATCCCTCTACATCTTCAGCCTGCAACTTGGCGCATACTTTATCGTACTGGGCCCACCACCAACTATTCACAACTCCAAATTCTTCAGGACTCCCTTGCTTGCCAGGGTTTCTCCGCCAGAATATAGTGTACACAGCGAGCGACTTTGTCGTCCCACACGGGCGCATGAATAGTACGCAGGGTCCTTAGGGCGTTGTAGTACCAAGGAAGAGCGGTCCACTTTCCATGGAAAACTGCGGTCAGAAGATCCTGGTCAGGGAAACTCCAAGTAGGAACGCGCGCGTCGGTTGCGAGGACATGATACAAGCTCTTAGCAAGTTCGGTGGATGGTTCGAGGACGACCGTTCCAGAGTTAAGCTGGCCATAAGGACGTGGGTGGTCGGTGGGACTAGGCGATGCTCCCATTGGGCCGGAAACGGCGGAGAATGCGCAGTTTTCTGGGATCCTAATGTCGCATCAGCACACTCGCTTCACTTTGAAACGGCAGGGCGGTCACCAGTCGGACGGATAGTGCGGGAATTTACGGGGGTTACACGCGCAGACGTGGACAGCCGCAATTCCGCCTGGAGGCAGCGTCACCTCCATCAAGTCGTCGATGTTTTCCTTGACAAGCATGTCCTGAGTCCAGAAGAACGACCCTCTAAACGGCATCGAAAAGATTAACTTGAGTCGGGGAAAGGCTATGGCAGCATACTTCGAACTGTACAAGCTCAAAGGCTCTGTTGGAATATATCAGCACACAGAATAAGCATCCGGGGGATCGGGATCGCTTGCCGGAGCTTGGTCCAGGTGTCTCGGAATCTTTCATCTGCAGCAGCAAGACTGTGGACACCGTCCTCGGGCTGTAAGGATTGTACGTTTATCATATCGATTCCACGTTTTTTGAGAACGTCCCGACCCTCTTGAGGGAATTCTGGAGTCACCATCACGACGAGAGGGATACTTGGACTGAGTGTCCTTGATTCCATCCTCCAACACGAGAGCTCCAGCGAGGTAGGAGGTTTTGGTTAGCAGAGTAACAAAGGCAGCTTTGAGCGACATGTTTTTTTATG
Source organism: Mycena alexandri (assembly GCA_029233265.1). NCBI lineage: Eukaryota > Fungi > Basidiomycota > Agaricomycetes > Agaricales > Mycenaceae > Mycena > Mycena alexandri. The sequence continues at coordinate 5,485 of JARJCM010000033.1, read as the reverse complement.
GATCGGTTAGGCAGGCTCGAAGCTCGTTATCTCCCCTTGCGTTGAGCTTGCGACCTGTTTGGAGCAGAACAAGGAGCACGGTATTTGTGCAGGCTTGGAGGACTTGCGAGCTCGATCGAGGCTTATCGATATCCGGATCTACATATCTCTTCGGCCTTCGACATTTTCAATCTACGATACCGAGGTTCTGATTGTAGGACTTGAGACGAAGCCGGAAATAGGCGACCACACACACGAATACGCCAGAATATGTATGCCCTGGAGCATATGGTCTCATAGATATGCGCGTCATAACATCATGTACCCATACGATATAGAAAGCCGTACACAGGACAGCCAGGCGCCTCGAAGAGAAATGCGGTGAATTCATGGGCGGATACATGGGTACAAGACAACGTCGAAGACAGGTCAACGCAGCCGACTAAAGGGAATGAGACGAGGATACTAGCAAAGACAACGCTGGAGACGCACCGTGCCTTCACGCTCACTCTCCAGCAGAGCGAGGATGTCTTTTTCACGGACGGGGCCCTTCACGTTCCGGATAATTGTGCGGGTGGTGTCGTCCATGAATTCGACGCGGACCTGGGTGACACCTCCTCGGGATCCAGTCCTGCCAAGGACCTGCAAAGACTCCTTCAGTATACGCCTGCGACGTTGGCTTGTGCGCAGAAAATGACCTTGATGACGGTAGCGAGTTTTACTGGGGCTTTGGAGGAATCCTGAAGGGCTAGTCAGTCAAAACGGCAATGAGCGTGTGTGGGCGCACCATTTTGAGGAAGTGGCAAGTCGAGGACTGTGACTTTTTTGTGTGGACGTGGGCAAGTTGATCGAAGCGGAGTTTCAAAGCCGGAGATTGCCGGGTAACTAGCAAGTTCGGCTGCGGCCATCAATGTAAGTCACATGACGACGCGTGACCGTGACCGTGTGATGCGACGCGTCTTTCTACTCCTCTCCACTTCCCTCGGCGCGACCTGAGGTCTTCGCTGAGCCGCGACGCGCTTACAGGCGCGACACAAGGTTACCATGTCTGATATTGACAATGAGAGTAGTGGCAGCGACGAGGAGCAAGACATTCAAGACCTTCCGCGCGACCCCATAACCAAGAAACCTCTGAATCCGCGCCGCGTACTCTTCGAGCCCGTTATTGGTCGCGTCGTTGACGCGCTTGGTGGCTACGAGGCCGGCACATATCGATTGGGAGACGAAGTCAGTGGCTGCCTCAAAGACCTCAAAAAACTATGGCGCAAGGACGACACGGACGACGAGCGCACCGTAGCCCGTATCTTATGGGAAAAGCGCGTCCTTTCGAACGACCTCATCCCGATCTTGCTGCAGACGGCCGGCGCAGGCCAGGTGGAGGACAAGCGCGCCTATTTCGTGCGCAGACCTCATCTCCGCAATGACTTGGCCCATCGACATGACGGAGGAGCTCGCGGAGCTCGACCCGGGCGAGCAGGCCGACTTCACGCAGCTCAAGCAGGCGCACCAACATTACAAGGCGACCATCCTCCAGCCAGCCGTCATGACCGCGCTCTTTGGGCTCTTGCTGCCCCCACTGGCCAAGTTGCCGAGGGAACGCACTCTGCGCGATAATCAGGTCGCAGGCCTCGTCTTGCATATTGTGCGCAATCTTGCTGCCATCCGCGACTCAGAGGGCCTCCAGTCGCGATTGGTGCGGGCAATCAAGGAGACGCATCTCACAGGCTTGCTGCTGACGGCAGCCGCCAACGCAGACGGAGACCCGCTTCTTGCCAGCTGGAACACCCTCGTGCTCGAGATTCTCTTTCTCCTGTACCGGGGGACGCCCCCGATCAAGCTCCTGGAGCAGCCCAAGGTACGCACTCACTGACTGTCACGCCGAAAAACAACTCTGATCTCAGGCCGCGCCGTCATAGCCCGCCCTTCAGCGCCTGCTCGCCTTGGAAGCCCGCGCCGCCCCACCACCCACAAGCCGTCACTCAGCGTTTCGGCACAACCATCACCGTTCAAGTCAAATCGGCCCTCCCTCAAGGACGCCACCGCCAATGTCGGTTTGGACTCTGACGACTCCAAGCCCAAACCAAAAGGCCCCGCCAAAGCTCTCATCCACACCACCGCGCCCACGCCCCTCCTCCTTGACGCGGGCAAGCGCGCCGTGCGCAAACGCCCTGCGGCCGACACCGAGGCGGCTCTGGCAGACGACCTCACGCTTGAAGCGCGCACTGTTTTGCGCGATTTCGCCTCTGCTCTTTTGAGAAGAGGGTGCTTTCAACGCGTTTTTGGCGAGTTTGCTGAAGGATATCAAGATGGAGAGGTCATGGGCCGTGGGCGACCGCGTGGGGGTGTGGCTGATGTCGGTTGTAAGATGGACTGTGTCTTTCTTTCTGATGGAGGGTAAAGAGGTGAATGAGACCGCCAAGATAAGGAAAGGAAAAGGAGAAGGTGCAACAGAAACGTGAGTTCGGGCGCGTGGGCGCGGCCGCGGAAAGCGGCTTCGTGTCGTGGGTGCTGCGCCGCATGCGCGAGGCGACAGAGGATAAGGTTTGTCCAAAATCTCTAAAGTACACTCTTAACTAATAACTGCAGCCCAAATCCTGGACGACCCTCCAGACCGGCATGTCCTGCCTCACCCAAGTCCTCCTCGTCCTCGACGCCATCGTGTCTCCCACCTCCCTCGCGGACGAAGCAGACGCAGAAGCCGCACAGACGCTCACCACACAGCTCATCTACGCCGGCGCGCCGCTCGACATGGCGCTCGAGTGCCTCCGCGCGTGCAGCGTCGTCTCAGCTACGGGAAGGGGGCCCGCGTTTTTGAACGCGGCGGTGACATTTTGCGTATGCGGTTGTGAGGATGCTGGAAAGAGCGAGTGCGGGAGGAGGGGATGCGGTGTATGTGAGGAGGGCGCGTAAGCGCGGGGGGAAGAAGAAGAACAGGGGATGAGGAGGAGGATGACGAAGAGGAGAGAAAACGGCGGCAGGAGGCAAAGGAGACGACGTTTTCGTTGGAGGCGTTTGAGATGGTGGGTTTTGCTCTTGCCTTCCTCATCGATATGGCACAATTGCTTATAACGAACATAGAAATTCGCCACCGCAGAAATCACGCGCGCGCTCCTGCTACAGCTCGGACGTTTCCAGGAGCTGGGGAATGACCCCGAGGCGCTAAGGCGCGTTGTGAGTTTACTGCACCGTGTTGCAGTAAGAGCCAAGGCGGAGGGACTGTTTTTTAATGTGCGTTTTGTTACTTTTGTTTCATCTTTCTGCTTCTCCATCCCCCCCTTTTTTTGATCTCCTTTGCTCACAGCGCGCTAACCTACATCCACACTAGGTCTCCACCCTCTACCTCTTCCAGACCATCCTGGCCGCGCAGAAGACCTTTCCGCGGGACCAGCCGCACCGTGATATGGTGTCGCTCGTCAACTATGTGCTGCGCAAGTTCTTCAAGGCGTTGGAGGAGGAGCCGTTCTTGGCGGTCGAGGTGCGAATGCTATACAATTCTTTCTTTGATCTCTGTGTTCCCTGTATTCAAACCGAACTCTACGCTCTCCCCCGATGCCCCACCGTCCCCCTCACGTTCTTGCTTCATTCAAGCTAACGCTCCATCACAGGCATTTTTCCCAAAAAACCGGGGCCAGTGGAAGGCGTTCTCCTCGTGGGAGCCGCCCCCCAAGGGCAGCGCCAACATGCCGCGAGCGTAAAGGTTCTGCGAGCACGGCGGAGGTGCAGGTGAAGCGGGGCTTTTCCTGGAGCGAGCAGTTGGGGCATTGCGATCAAGGCGCTGCAGGAGGTGGACGAAGGGAATAGGGTTGATTGGACAGTAGATGTGAGTTTTTCTTCTAAATATTTACCTCTGCCCTCGACGAGCCTTGTTTTGGGCATGTGAGGAAGGGACGGCTGACCCACGCGCTTCCGCAGATCCTCAACACGGTGCTCAAACAGTGGGAGAAAGTCGCAAGTGACTTGGAGGCGGAGGCAGCGCGGGCGAAGGCAGAGAGCGGGGCTCCCAACGTGGAGGAGGATGACGATGACGACGAGGTACTAACGAAGCGGATGGCAGAGAAGTTGGAGACCCCGTCGGCCGAGATGCGCGAGAAGATGGTCGATTTCTGTGCGTCCTCCCATATTTGCGCGCCGTCGGTGCGTCATTCCTGGAGGAGACACTAACGGGCCGTGGCAGTGATCCCGTACGGGGATGACGAGGAGGCGAATGCGGCGTCGCGGAACCCCCGGCTCAAGCTTCTCTGGCGACTCGCGAAATTCACACTCATGTCTCAAGGTGGGTCGGCTTTTCAATCCAACTTGAAGCTGATTTAATGTTAGCCGCACCTCGCAGAGCTCGGACGCGTCAGAGCTGGAGTGGTTCGTCGGCGCGGACGTGCCGCCAGCCGATCTGCAGCGCACATTGAAGGTCATCGAGCAGTTTGTCGAGACGCCGATAAACCTCGAGGGGAAGAAGGCGGGAGACCTGCTGACGAAGACGACGAAGAGGAGGCGAGCGAGGTCGCCTTCTTCAGATGAGGATGGATCGCATGCCGGAGGATCCGACGGGTCTGATGGGGAGGCGAGTGCGAGCGGCGGAGAGGCCGAGGGAGAGGATCCGGAGGCTCGCGCGGAACGGAAGCGACAAAAGAAAGAGGAGAGGGAGCAGAAGAGGAAGGAGAAGAGTGAGAAGAAGGCGAGAGAGCGCGCGCAGGCAAAGGCCAAAGTCAAGGCGAAGCAGCAGCAGGAGTACAAGTCGGCGCAGTTCATTGAGGACAGCGACGAGGAGTATGGGGATATTGACGCGTTCCTAGAGAAGGAGAAAGAGATGCGCGACCGGGCGGAGAAGACGGCAGGAGAGACGGGGAAGGCCGCAATGATGCTGCCGACGGGTACAAAGAAGCGGAAAAAGAAGGACGCGCCGGCGGGCCAGAAGCGGAAAAAGAAGCGCAGGGGCGGGGAGCCGGCAGCGGGGGGCGGGGATGAAGAAGGTGATGTTGATGCCGACGTTTTTGGATCCCGCCCCGTGGAGGAATCTGCCCCAACCCCGCCACCTCGCGCACGGCCCAAACCCAAACCGCGGTATAAGCCGAAAAATGCGGAAGTAGGAACTTCGTCGCCGGAGACCCCCAGGTCCTCCGAGATGGACGAAGATCTTCCAGATGCATCCCAGGCCGACGCCGAAAACTCGGACGAGGAGATGATGGGGTCGCTGAACCGACGTAGGAAGAATAGGCTAGTCATCTCTGACGACGAAGATTGAAACGGGGGTTTTCTGTTCCTTGTTTGTATTTCTATTTCTGTGTAAATTCGTTGTAGTTTCGCCAGAGTGAAGGGATCTCTTGAACTAGATACACAGGAGATTATGCTGCAAATATACGAGTGCTATGATTTTGATTTGAGCAAAACAGTCTAGGTTTCCGCCGCCAGGTTGGTAGAATCGTGAGTAAGCAATGTCTTCGCCTGCTTCTCTGCACCTTTACCGCGAAGCACATTCTCTATGTAAAACTCCCCGGCCTGAAGCAGTTGA